>JAMWYP010000166.1:0-600000 GCA_025563575.1 Acacia pycnantha | reverse complement strand
TGCACCTAATTAATTGATCAATTCTTTTTTTTCTCGCCTCCTGGTGCTTTTTTTTTTTTTTTGGTATTCAATTAAGTGTCCAATTGATTCCACCGTGGGCCCATTAGTTTAATCTCCAATGTTGCAAAAGCAATCTCCTCCAATTGCTAAAACGCTGCACCTGATTCCTTACAAGCAAAAAAAAAGAAACATTATATAATAATAATAATAATAATAATAATAATAATAATAATAATAACCTGAACCTTTTTCTTTTCTTTTTTTATCTACCTTATGTCATTCTAATTTATTTATTCTTATATATAAACTTAAATATTTATATTTAATTAAAATTAAGGTATTTACAATAAAATCCCCTAAATAATGTGCCAATTGATTTGATCTTATAATGATATAATCTCATAGAAATCTCCTAAAATTGCATAGATAACTCTCCAAATATCTTCAAAGTGTACTTTAAATATACAAAATATGGAGAGTCATCAACTATTGTCTTTAATTAATGCATTTAGTACTTGCCCAAAATAGCCATCATTTTTTTCTAAGTACTAGGTATATGACTTGTTACCATAAGTATATTTTTTTCTTCTTTCTCCCTCCATGCTTGGACGCCACTTGGCTGCTTAGGAAGAGGAAATATTTTTGTTTTTATTTCACTTAAATATTATGTCCAATCTCCCCCTTTTCTTGTGATAAAATCATGTCCTTCTTGTAATAACTCTTCTAAATAGGTTAGGTGAACTAATATGTACTTATGATTGCTTGATTTATGAGATCTCATCATCCTTATTTTTTTTCTTCTTCCCCTTGCAAAAACCGAAAATGAGAGAGAGAGTTGGTGAGATTTTTGTGTTATTTTTCCAATGCTTCATAAATGGCGTACTTGGATGGTATAATGACTTTTTTTTTTTTTCATAAGCAAAATTTTTGATTTCACCATCCTTGTTATTTTCGAATTGGGCCTCCATTTTGGGCTTTAAGCCTATGTTTGGTTTGAGGGAAGGTTAGGGGAGGGGAGGAAAATTTTTGACCAAATTACCCATGGGAAATTTTAAAAATTACATAACTTTTTGCATCGTTTTTCGCACATTAACTTTGAAAGCATGTCACATCATGGACATATCTGACTTTTCACACTAGGGAGGGACACCTTCCCTCCTTCCCTCACCTCCAACCAAACATAGCCTAAGAGTTGTCTTTCCTACTTAACCCAATAGCCGATAGTTCTTGGTTAGGTCCATGACACATTCTTGGGTATTTTTAGAATTTTATGCACTTTCATCTATTTCTTCCCTTATGCGTATTGCCCAAGGGTAAAATGGGAAAATGGAATGTGTTTTTACTTCCATTTTCATCTATTCCTTAAGACTGTCTTTAACCATAATCATTTAATTACACATAAACAAGTAATTTCGCATCCTCATCTTATTCTAATTATTTTATGCAAATAAATTTTTATCATTAACATATGACTTCATGAAAATTCATGTATGCAAATAATTTCACATTAATGCACATGAAAAATGGGGAAGTTACAAAAGTTGTGAAAATTGTGGCTACTTTTTTTTTCCAACAAAGATATATATATATATATTATTTTTATTTTTTGATATAAAAGATGGCATAACACCTACATTACAATAAAGAAGATTATATAGAAGAGGAATTTAATCCTAAACAATTATGGTCAACCCAATTCCTTAGAAAAGGAGGACACACATAAAAAATACCAGAGTCAGAAATGCCCATTTTGGCTAAGGCATCAGCAACTCTATTACAGTCACGAGAGATTACACAAACATCAACCTGCCAATCCCTGTTCAACAAATCCTTGACTTTCATTAACAAATTGCTACCAGTGGTACGAAAATCATCCAAAATCATACTGATGACCTCATCCGAATCCGATTCCAAAATAATCTTCTTAAGGCCCAAATCCCAAGCCAGTTGGAGACCCTCAGCAATAGCCCATTCTTCAGCAACACAGGGCTGACAGAGCCCAATCATCCTAGAAAAACCAACGATCCAATAACCTAAAGAATCACGAATTAAACCTCCACACCCAGTCTTAGAGGATTGCAGACACATAGCCCCATCGACATTCAATTTAGCCCAACCAAAAGGAGGCTTTACCCATCCCCTCACCTGACCACAACCAGCTTGGGCCTCCAGCCCATCAAGACCATCAAAGGATACAAAACTAGACCAAGACATAGCAAGAACAGCTAAAGGATTACAAGGCTTGTAAAAATTACAATCAAAGGTACACTGATTTCTCCAATTCCAAAGCATCCACAGAGCAACACCAAAAAATAAATCCCAACTACCATCCCACAACTTGCCAACTTGAGATTTAAAGTTAAACACCACCCAGTCACGGAAATTGCAAGAAAAAAATCTAGAAGCGTACCTTGGCTGGATTATAGCAGACCACATATCTCTAGCAAATTTACAATCTCTCAAAATATGCAACAAGTCCTCACGGTCAGCCCCACAATACCCACACAAAGCCGACGATTGGGACCAAGTACTCCGCCATAAATTAGTAGGGAGCTTATCCAACAAAGCTTTCCACAAGAAGACACGAATTCTCTCCGCACCTTTCCATTTCCAAACATCCTTAAACACCCTATCCTGAAGAGAATAGGGATTAGGTTCAATAATAAAGTAGGCACTTACTTCTAAGAGAAAACCTCCCATCACTAGCCGCACCCCACACCATACAATCTTCAGCTGCATCAGATCTTGGGGGAAGAATAGCCGCAATCCGACTAAGAACATCAGCACTAATAATAGATGAGAGTTTCTCCACATTCTAGCACCAATTAACCACCCAATTTGCGACCACCGAGAATTCTTCCTCCTCTACTAAAGATCTCAAACAAAAATCTTTAACTTTTAGACCTTCCCCAAGCCAACAGTCATTGAAAAAACTCACAGTACCACCATTTCTCACTTGCCATCTAGTACCTTGCTCCACCACCTCCTCCTGAGCACAGATAAAACGCCATAAACGAGAATCACCCCGCTTATAGGATAACAAAGACTCTTCATCTCTGGTCATATACCTCTGAGTTAGGATATCCGCCCAAAGTCCCTCAGAGCCACTAATTAATTTCCATGCTAGCTTCGCCCCACAAGCACGATTCACAGAACAAAGCCTTCTAAAGCCAAGGCCACCGTACTCCTTAGGACGGGTAATTTGATCCCAACCAATAGAATGAAAACCCCGGGAATCACTATCATGCCCCCAAATAAAATTTTTGACACATAATGTTGAGATATGATATTATCACTACCAATGTTACTACCATTTTTTTACTGTTAGATCAGAATATCAGATCTAATGGTAAAAAAGTGGTAGTGACAAAAAATGGTAGTGACCAGTGTTGTCAAAAACTAGTGTAAAAGTGTAAAAACTTACGTTTTTACTAGGGTCATACGTGCTGAAACGTAAGTAAAAACTATCCTAAGCAGAAACTGGTAGAAACTCCGCTCAAATACTTAAAAACTATAAAAAAACTTATGTTTTTACCGTTTTTACTTTAACAAAAAAAAAAAAGGATTAAAAGTTGAAAACCCCTATTTTCCATCGTGTATCTTGGGCTCGGAATTATTGGAGAGTGGAGACTGGATAATTATATATAACTTTGAACGTATTTCCATAGTTATAAACATAAGTTTTTTTTTTTTTTTTTTTTTTTTATGTTTTATATAGTTATATGACTTATATCTTTCAAATATAAAGTTGTTCATTAAATTTTGAGTAGTGATTTATGATTTTTTTTCCATGTGTATATATATGATTTTGAGCTTTAACCTTAAATAATAGAAAGTAGAAACTTTATGTTTCGTGTCATTTCTACGATTTACGTTTCTACCACCCCCTTCAGTGTCTACGTAGAAACTCGATTTTGACAACATTGGTAGTGACAATATCCTATCCCTACATAGGTTATATAATTAACCATATACTCCCTCTGACCCTTATTATAAGGCATCAACTAACAAGTATATTTTGTCATTTTTATAAGGCACTTGTTTGTTCCCGACGAGCATTAATTATCTTTTTCCATGTATGCCCCTAATTAATAAGGGTGGTGGGTGAGAGTTATAATTAATATGATATTAGGGTTTAGTGAAATTACTAAAGGTAATATTGAAAATTACTTAAATTGTAGGACAATTTTATTGACTTTAACTATTTTTCTTGGTTTGCAAGAATTGTTAGTTGTGTCCTTATAATAAGTAACAGAGGGAGTATTTAGTTTCCTCAATTTTTTAAAATTAGATAAATAGGTTTAACATTAAATAGAGTATATCATTTTCCAATTATAGGAAGGATTAGGGCCTCAATTGTTATGCAATAATTTTATTTTCCTTATCGGGTATCAACCCGTAGTCTTCCTTCGTCTTGCAAGACCGCCGCGGCCAGCTACAGTCCCGCAGAAACTTGCCGCCGATAGCCACCCTCCGGTGATCGGTCACTCTCACTTCTCAGACCTGTTAAACTAGGTTGTTTATCTTGCTCCCTCATTCGACTTCTTGGCGATTCAAAATTTTGTTCCAGTGATTTTTCCTTTGTTGTTCCTTAATGTCAATGTAAGGCAGCCAACGATTCTGTGCATCTTATTGCCAATGAGATTTCTTTATCTTCTTACTTAGATTAAATGGGATCATTGGGGTTATAGCCACCCGCCCTCTCTATGGCCACCTCTGCCCTCTCTGTCTGCCTCCGGCGCCGTCGTCTCTCCTCCTCTTTCTCCATTTTATCGCAACTCGTTAATACTAAGCATCTTACGTCGTCTCCAAAGCCAAAGCCGCCGCTATCACGGCCTCCACCTCCATATGATACTTACAGACCTCACTATCGAATGCCCTTGAACTATGTTGCTGCTCTTGGTGCCTTTTCCTCGCGTGCCTTCTCGACTTCTTTTCCTGACGATCACTCGGAGCATGAACAACTTGGTGAAAACTTAGGTAGTGATCCACTGGTTTTCCCGGATCTTTCAAATGGAATTGAGCAAGTGGCTGCTGGTGTCACCGATGGGAACGACTCCATTTTTCCTATTCAAGCTGTGACCTCAATGCTTGATGGATTTCATGATCTCACTGGACTGCCATGGTGAGCCCTGTTGACATCTGGTTATTACTATGAACATAAATTGATTTTATCAAATCTTTTCATTTCACAATTTTCTTTTTATATTTTGTTTTATTAATGTTACCATTCGTTCTTCAACCCTTAAAATTTTGGTTTCTGTTCTCCTGATTCCATCATTGTTCAATTTTCTAATTTCAATATGTTATTGAATAACGGGTTCCCAGGTGGATGGTCATAGCTTCCTCTACCTTGGCTCTCAGAATCTTAATACTTCCGGTCCTAATTGTTCAACTTCATAAGATGCAAAGGATTGCTGAGTTTCTCCCTAGATGTAAGTGGCGAATATTCCATTTTTTCACTTTTATAGAACTGATTGCTCCTGATTAGCTTGGGACATCATCTTGTATTTAGTGGACTCGCATTTTCTAGTCTTGCTCTCACTGCAAGTAGTGATCAGCATTTTCTAATCTTTTTGCATCTGAGTAATATTCACCAAGTGTTGTAACAGTTGTCTAGTGGTCATATAAATTGTGTATTAGCACTTCATGCATGCAAGCCTCTTGATTTGGCTTCTTTTGATTTTTGGCTTGATTGTTCTCCACTTTGAAAGTGTGTTTTCTTTAATTTTCTTGTGACAATGAATGCGATGGGCTTGATTTTATATGTGTATTATATATATATTCTGCAGTACTGGAAAAATCTTTTTCCTTCCTCATATACTTACAACCTGCTAAATTTATTATTTACTATTAATTTTTGCTTGACTCCTTCATTTCTTAAAAGTGCCTCCTCCGTTCCCACCTCCTATGTCAAATAGGAGTTTTAAAGCCCAGTTTTTGCTATTCGAGAAGGAGAGAAAAGCAATTGGATGCCCCTCACTCTTTTGGCAGCTGTCATTCTTGACTGTCCAGGTGATGTATCTATTTTCAAAGGGAAAAATGTTATTGAATATTGAAAAGAAAATCATTTTCATTATGACTGTATCAACACATCCAAATTAAAACACCAACCAATGCATTATGGGTGAATAATAACAAAAAAAAAGCATTTGGTGTGAAATTCTAAATATTTGGATAATGACAAATAGAGCAGATCTAGTGTCTCAATCAATAGCAAATAAGTCATCTTACAGCTTTTTGTCTATAATATTATGGAGATTCAACGTTTGATGATAACTCTGGTCCTCTGCACCTCCCATTAGAGCAAATTTCTACTGCATTTACATGAACAGATGATGGCATGATTCATTGATGCTGGGCAGAAGGTAAAAGAGGCAGAGAAATGGTAGAACGAGAAAAAATTAGAAACAGGAATTTGTGGGAGGCTAGAAACAGAGGGGGAAGAAAACAGTGGGAGATGCAGTTTAGGGAGACATAAACACCCTTAATGAATATTCGTCGCTTTTGTCTGAAATAATCTGCCAAACGGCTATAAAATACAAACAAAAGAAAACATAATTTAAATATAAAAGGAATTTAAAATATTAATTTCTGAAGAAAATCAGAAGATGAATATCAAATCTATCTTTTTCTTGCGAATAGGGCCTTTCTCTTATAAAATTGTTATGGACAGTCGTACTACTCAATTCTGCATAAGGAGAGAATTTAGAAGAGAATAACGGACTAATGAAGAACACTGAATTATGGATGGATGTATGAATAGGTCACGTGTAAAAAGATTGGAAGTCTTAATTTTGTTAGGAGAACAAAGTCTTAGCCTCCATCCATAAATAACTTGGCAGATATGTCATTTAAAGTTTTAGAAGATTATAATATATTGTATCATTCAGGAGAAGAAAAAAATATGGAAGGATGAAGCAACTCAATGATAGTGCTGAATGACTAAAATTCATCATATTTTTAACTTTTTCACCTTTTCTAAATTCATCTACAGATTCCATGTTTTTTCTTGTGGATGGTTAGCATACGGAGGATGTCACTGGATGGTCACCCGGGCTTTGACTGTGTAAGGCGCAATGACAAGAATGCATGCTCCTTGTAATTTTCAAATATTGCTATAAGAAAAAGCTATATGATTGTGATGTCACTTTTGAGTGAGTTGCTATAATGATAATGTATAAACAACAAACATCCAATTCAATTGGATAGGATTCGTGTGACAGATTATGAAATGATGAAAGATCTTGCTTTAAGAATGCCATCTCATCTAGTGTAAGTCATTAGACTTGTTTTGTGAAATTGCTAGAGAGTATATCTTACTGTCTATAGATATGCATGGCATGTTCTGAGACTTTCATTTGGTGTTGAAGAATTTAGACATGTTAGAGTTTGCTTGGTTTTGGGGGAAAGTGATTTTAGAGAATATGTTTTCTAAGCAGCTGATCAATCCAGCTTCTCATCAAACCATGGGTTTACCCCTCCAAACCATGGTTTCTAGTTCATTAATCACTTTTTGATTTTTTTTTTTTTTGGGTGTTTGGATGAAATCTCACAAAACTTTGGTTTTGCTTGAAAAAGTGATTTTGGAGTAGTTAGCCAAACATGCTACTTCTGTTGCAGGGTGGAGCTTTATGGTTCCAAGACTTAACAGCGCTCCCTCATGGTTGGTCAGGTTTCATCTTCCCTTCATTGATAGCTGGTTTGCACTATGCTAACGTTCAGGTAATGGAATACTGGATCCATATGGACGAGGAAATAAAACTGATTTAACTGTTTATGCTATATTCAATGTCGACTTGGTCATCGGATCCATTGTGTTTGCAATTCTGTCATTCAGGGAATGATGATAGCACGTTAGTGATCCATGGCTTGCCTGGCACAAAAATCATATTATTTTTGCTTGCTTGTGTTTTGTAATACTTAAAGAACTGCTAAGGTTTATTTATTTATCTTTCTGAAAAGTCTTTGCAATTGATTGGTATCAATTTAACTTGTGCTGGCAACCATTGGCTTATCTGCTGCTCTCTTTAGATTGTAAGGTGATGGGTACATTGCAGGGAATTTTTTTAAAAATAAAAAAGAAAAAGAAATTCTTTTGGGCATGTTTTTATCCCTTAATTCAGTTCCTTTATTTCACTAAGGGCAAGAGTATTTTTTTGATATGATATGTGCTAACTTTTTATTAAATTGATTTGTCAGATATCCTTTCAGAAAAAAATAGTTGGAAAAGCAGGTGGCATTCTTGCCTTTCTAGCAGATGTGAGTACATGTAACTAGTGTAGCATTTCCATTGTTACTATTACCTAGCACTTCCTTATCCAAAAATAGAGCTGATACCTGATTTTTAAGTTTGCAAACTGCTAGATGAGTCTGCCATGGGTAGTTCATCAATTTATAGAATAAAAAAATATATTTCCTGCAGTTGGTGACGATTGTTTCTGTTGCTGCAGCTTTACAAGGGGTATTTGAGGTTTCTTACGGTGCCCATATTTTTTATTGGGCTTGCTATTCCTCAGGTAACTTTGATATGTCCAGTTTGTGTCAATAGAGTGTTGTTTGTTGTGTAACAGCTTTTGTTCTCTTATATATTTTGGCATTTTTTTGAAAAAAATTGTTTAGATGTTAGCCAAAGTGCACCCTTTAGTTGCCATTCTTTTGACTTTGTAATGTGAATCTCACCTCACACAGATATGAAAGACTGATTGTCACTGGAAGCTGCAAGGATTCTGTTCTTGAAAGTGCTTTTAAATTTTTGCTGGTGGCTTTTCTTATTAAGCTCATTGGTCCCTGCATTAATGGATGTATATGATCTTTAGTTGTATTCTGATATATAATATAGGAAAGAGAGATAATAGAGGAAATAGAGATAATTGAGAGTGAAAAGAGGAAGAGGAGATAAGAGAAACAGAGGCTTAATTCATTAATCTCATAAGCTATCTTTACAAGCTATCTCAACGTATTATTTACAGTCCTAAGGCATTAACAACCCCTAACCCCTGACAGACTCCTAACTAATTCTCCTTTTATTATCATAATTACACAGCATATTCTGTACTATTCTAAAAGATAAAACTGACGCAAATTTCTTTGACTTTCTATACATGTTTTAAATAGAGAAGAGCACTTTGCTTGCATCATCCCCCCATCAATCAATGTAAAATATAAAAGCAATAGGGAACATCACTATTCACAAGTCATGAATTGTGTGGCTCCTCTCACAAAATTACTTTGTTATGTTCCATGTCTCTTTTCATTTTATATTCCTTCAATCTATCTCCACACATTTTAACACGGTTTGAATATGAAAACTATAGGCACTTGAGAAACTTTTGATTAAATCTTAAATTACTACATCTTTCATATTTCCCATGCATTCATGAGGTAAAAGATCTAGATTGCGAGTAAAAGTGCACTTCTGAACTCAATAATTTCCATATGTAAATTTTACATGACATTTAATGATCAAGACATTATAGAAACTTGAGATTTTTTTAATGTACGTAAATTTGAGATTTATAATTGCAGAAGATGTAGAACTTCTATGATATAGACAATAGTCAATATTTCCTTTACTAATTACTATCCACTCTCTTGCCATGTGCTGAAGGTTGTAGTTTGTATTCTCCGTTCATGCAGGGGAGCCTGGTCTATTGGATTACAAATAGTTCCTTAACCATCTTTCAGGTTAGATGCCAAAGGTGGTTTTTTCTTGGTTATCACGTAATTTGACCCAATGTTCTGCTATTAGTCTTCAAGAATGTTTATCATATAAATTTAAACCTTGCAGCAATTAATACTGAGACATCCGGTCATCCTTGCCAAATTGGGGTTGCAAGACACCAGCAGTCAAAAAATGGTTTCTAAGAATTCTGGCGCTCCAAAAATTGTTGTCTTGGATTCACAGGGGTTACAAGGCAAGAACAGTTCTTTAACAGTTTCTGAGGAAAATAGTGTTCCTCAAACAACTCCTGATTCACCTGAAAAGTGGCTTAGAATACCTGCCGAGAATTTATCTCCCAAAGAACTAATTGCTGTGAGTGGCTTAAAACACAATTGTAGGTGTTATTAAGACTATTATGAATGAAGAATTTCTCATACATTTATATGGTTTCACTTGCTGACAGTTTTCACTTCAAGTTCAAGCTGGTGGGGATAGAGAGAGTGCCATTCTCTTGCTGAAGTGAGTTATTCTTTCTAATGTTTTAAAAAAATCCTAGTTGAATGAGAAAAGAGTGGGAAAAAATTGATAAGTCAACCCTTCAGTGGTATTTTTTAAAGCTCTTGATGCATTGTATTCATGACTTCCATATGCAGATTGGCACTTGATAAGGATCCTGAATATGCAAGAGCTTTGGTTTTAATGGGGCAGCTTCTATTGCATAAGCAATCAAATGCTGAAGCTACCGAGTACTTCAACCTTGCAATTTCCAAGGTGTTAATTTAACTTTGCTCTATTTTTTGGGGGGAAATGTTATTGTGATACTCAATTTTTAAGTACTTTTTCTTGGCCAATACTTCCTCTGGTTCTTATTATAAGGCACCAACTAACAAGTACATTTGGTCCTTTTATAAGGCAATTGCTTGTTCCCAAAGAGCATTGATTATCTTTTTCCATGTATGCCCATAATTAACAAGGGTAGTGGGTGAAAGTAATAATTAATAAGATATTAGTGTTTAGTGCAATTAGTAGGGGTAATATTGGAAATTACGTAATTCTAGGATAACTTTATTGACTTTAACTATTTTTCTTGGTTTATGAGAATTGTTAGTTGGTGCCTTATAATAAGAACCAGAGGGAGTATCTGGGAATTTGAAATCCTTGTTTGTGCATGTGTGATGAAATATTAATTAATTTTATCATTTGGTTCCGTTGTGCTTTCTCTTCTATGAAATTCCTAGTTGCATTCCAATTTTTGAATTGTTTGCTTCCTTAATCATTGGTTGTTTCTTGGTTGTTCCCTAGCTTACGCTTGCTGGCCAGCCAACTGAAGTGGAGGATGTTGATCTTCTAATTCTTGCATCTCAATGGGCTGGTGTTGCCTGTGAACGTCAGGTGAAGTTCATATGTCAAATTTAGGTTGAAAGCTCTTAGCCAATACCAGAACAGGCTTGCATATACTGATTATTGGACAGAATATTGAAAAATCTTTTGTGTAGATTGACTATGTTGGCCGAATTTAAATTAACCTAGACCATGTTAAGGCTGTTACTAACTAACCTTTGGTTGGCATGGACAATTTTAGGAGCTTGTATCCTTTGAAAGATTGCAAGGACCAAATGCATTCTGATTTGTTGACAAATTTTTTCTCTTGGGCAGGGAAAGAGGGCTGAAGGACTTGTACACTTCGAAAGAGTTGCAAATATGGAAGAACCCGAAGATCCGGCTTGCAAAGCTCATTATTTTGATGGGTTACTATTGCTTGCGAGGTAAGACATTAGGTAACTGCCTCAGTGTTGAAACTTTAATGAAATAACGCCAATTCTTAGTTTACTCATTCTATATCATTACTTGGGAATCCAGCACATTATACGATGCCGGTCAAAAGGGTGAAGCTGCCAAGTATCTGCGTCTTGTTGTTGCTTATAATTCTGCTTATCGTAAATTCTTGGACGCATGTGAGCAGGATGAAGATATTGCGAGCGATCTTGCAAGTAGCAGAAGAGAATTATGATTTCAAGTTTTGTCCAATAGTTCCCGGATTTTTTTTATAAAGACAGAAAAAATAGTTAGTTGGGTTTCAAAGATGCATCAGGACTAGGATGGATCCTACAAATTTTGAGGCATTTAAGGTTATAAATTACTCACCAATAATTATTAATAGTAAGATTCAAATCCACGTTTTTGTGGGTGAGCCAAGTCCTTGCTAATTGGACTAGCTTTTGTTTTGTTGGCTCAAAATTTCCCCCCCAAAGTTATATGTTAAAGCTGTAAATCTTGTTATCCATTGGATTTATTGGGTATACATATTTATGAAGTATTCAATTTAATAATGTAATGACTATTTTTTCAAGTTTCGTTTTGGCTGATGCTTGTGATTTATGAACTTCACATATATTGTTCTATTTGATGTTTTTATTCAAGTTACGAAATCTATTTCATACTTTGCCTGGGTATTTATGCCCCTTCAATATTAATCAGGACAAAAATTTTACCTCAATTTTAAATTAGGTCCATATAGTTTAAAGGGTTTAAACTTCTCAAGTTGTATGAGAAAGAAAAGATTCCTACACACAAATGAAATGGTGGAACCCATATATATATATATATATATATATATAATGTTAATTATTTCATGTGTGTGTGACATGATAATACACTTTTTCTACAACATGAGAAATGTTTTTCCCGTTTAATTCCAACATTTTTTGTTTGAATTGAGTTCTTATTGTTTGATTTAACAATTTCAATATATAACCTTTATGAAGTTTTATTTATTAAAATACATGGTCAATAAAACACTGTTAAATGAAATGAAGAAGGAAATTTCATTAAGTTAATAAATTTTTTGAGGGCGATCAATGAAGTGTTCGATTACTCAATAGGTTATAGATCTTCCTCTCATCATATTAGCTTTTATTAGCTGTGCAAAAATCAGTCTTCGATTTTTCAGGGCAATTCGAAGGTAGTGAAATTTGATGAAAATAAAAAAATTAAATTTTTTAAAGTATGCAAGTATCTACCATTTTCAAAATACTGAGATTTGGTATATTTATAGCAGAAAGTTAAAGAGAGTGTTGTAAATAACTAAAGCGGATTTGCGCAAAAAAAAAAAAATAATAACTAAAGCGGAACCCCTTGTCCTTAGTCTCAACTGGCAAAGGGGTCGAACACTCTCAACAAAGGGAGGGGGTTCGATCTTGAAGTTGGTCAAGGCGTTGGGGGAGACATCCTAGCTCCTAGGTGCCTAGGTTAACGCCTGAGGGTAATAGACGGTTCGCCCTGCCCAACATCGGTATCACCTAGGAGGAAGAGAGATTTGGCTCGGCCCTTGAATCGTGGGTCAACCCAACCCCTTTCCTAAAATTTATATATCAAAAAAAAAAAAAAACTAAAGCGGAGTAAATATTTAGTTAGGTATACTAATTAGAGAAAATTGCAACCAAGTCTAAATTAATAGACTTAATAGCAATCAGGTCCTCGAAAGCATCAAATTGCATAGATGTCTCAAGGGACCTGAGTGCAATTAATTTCAGATGCGAAAATGCAAATTTGCCCCTCTTCATCTAAAATGGAAACGACGATTCTGAAGATATTCCAACCCCTGTTTCGCATGCATAATCTGGCAACGAAGAAAAAGAAAAGCATTTGATGATTTTTAGCTTAAATTCCTTACGATCATTTTTAGGTTAATAGCTTTGTTCATATTTACATGTTCTGATCGTTTGAGGTTAAATTCCTTTCTGTAAAAACGATCGTTTGAGATTTGTTAATATTTTACATGTTCTGATCGTAAGAAAAAGAGAAGCGTATAATTTTTTGATGATTTGTTCATTTTTAGGTTAAATAGCTTTGGGACCAGCATTATCTTGATCATCCACCATCTCCATTACTCAAGGGGAGGTACCTTTCACAGTTTATCTTAAGGTTGATATCTTTCATCCCTTTTTGCTGTTCAATGTGAAAAGTTTTTATTTTGGTATGAATATGATGGAGTTTGGGTCTTTATGATTTTTGTTATTGTTTCATTGAGGGTGGGAGAGGGTTTAGATTTCTGATCTGTTGTAGGAGAGATTATGCTCTGTTTTCGCTGGCTTCGACACGGGTCACTACTTGTCGTCAATACAAGGCTCAATAGTTGTTAATATGGCTCATATTGTTTTCAATAACTATTTTGTTCATCCCTTTCTGCTAGTCAATATGGTAAGTTTATATTTTAGCATGAAACTGATTAGGTTTGGGTGTTTGTGCATAAAGAACATCTTTCTATGCAAATATTGTTAATTGTATGTTGTCTTTATGATTTCTATTATTGCTTCAATGAATGTAAGGGAGGGTTTGGATTTCCGCTCTGCTCCAGGGGAGATTGTGCTATGTTTTTGCTTGCTTAGACAAGAGTGAATGAAAAGGAAAAACTTTTATGTGTTTATAACCCTGTTATGCAATTTAAAAACATGTCCTCAATATAATGCTTTGAATTTGTTACTCTTACTCGTGTAGTTGCCAACAACAACTTTGTTATGTAGGGTGACAGAAAAAAAATGAGTACGTTTGGAAAGCATGTATTATGTTTGTTGTATATAAGGGGACAATTTTTGAATGGAGGAGGAGGTGCTTTGCATTATGTGGGGGTAGCGTTAGAACGAACTTTATAAAAGAATGCACTACATATGAGAAGTTAGAATAATTGTAGCATCAATTGTTAGTAAAGAAAGCAGTGAAATTACCACAAATTCACATTGACTTTTGATGATGCAACCACATTTGTGGACCTTGTAGATAATGAAAGGGTAGAACATTTTATTAAATTCAATAGAGAAAGTGGTCATTTGTATGTAGAAGAGAATGTAGATGACAACGACACCCACCCAAGGGATGGTGCAAGCGATGAACAACATGTGTAACTTGTATTTGCGTTTTGAACTAATATTTTATGTAGTCACTCATTGGTTGATTTATTGGTCGCTCTAAACTTGTTATCAGTTGCCATTTAACTTGTCATTAGATGGTGACGCTCTAAAATATTAGTTCAGAAGCAAGCATTTCTTAAAGGTCTATTTATCTGAAAGGACTCTATTCGCTGGTCATACCTATGCAAGAAGACCAAGGCAGATTCCTCTAACTCAGACAAAAAGGCTAGATGCTTTTTAAGGTTACAGAGTTGACCTTTTTGTTTTTACACCCTTTTTGAAGTAAGTGTAGGAATAGTAGTTGTTTTATTAGGGTGGCTCATTGGAGACTATGAAAGCTCCTTGTTTTTGAATATATGGGCCATTAGCTACATGGGGGAAATCTATCAGATATTTTGTGAGTTGTGTAAGGAGTGAAGTATCAAGTAGTGCATAAACCTGAGACTTTGGCTTGGCTGTTCTGGGGCGTTTTGTGTCTCTAACAGATTTGTTATAACCTCCATATCAGTAATATACCTGATTCAGTGTTGTTTTAGGGTGCTAATTTGTTAGTTCCTAACAATTTGGTATCATAGCGGTTGAATCTTTGGGCAATGGCGAACGAAGTCAGGGAGTCTGTAGCTAGCTTAGCAAGGAGAGTTGATGAACTTTCCGGCATAGCAAAGCAAGTAACCGAACTTACAAAAGGAATGAGCCAAATGAGGGAGATATTAATGTGAATGGAGAGTGACACAGGGAAAAAGAACAAGGATAAGAAGGAGATGGCGGAGTCACAGTCAGAGGCAAAAACAGAAAGCCACGGAGATGCAAAGAAGGAAGTAACAAAATTTCGAAAACTTGAGTTACTTGTGTTCGAAGGTGAAGACCCCATCGGATGGTTTTGTCGGGTGGAAAGATATTTCCACATCAACGGAGTACCAAAGGCCGAGAAACTGAAAGCTGTCGTGGTATGCCTCGAAAACAGAGCACTCCATTGGTACTAATGGCAAGAAACTCGAAGGGTGTTGCGGAACTGGTCGAAGTTTAAGAAGAAAGCCTTAGAACGATTCCACACGTTTCAGCGAGGTGGTGAATACAAGATGTTATTCTCAAACAAACAAGAGGGCTCGGTTCTTGAATATGTTGAAGTATTTGAGTGACTGTCCTTCCCGTTAAAGGGTGCATCGGAAGAGTGCCTCATAGGGGATTTTGTGTACGAATTAAGGACTGAGATACAAGCGGAGCTTGAGATCGCTGATGAGAACAACTTGGAAGGGCTAATCAGGATGGCGTTGAAAGTAGATGGAAGAAACCGACTACTCGACTCGGACACAGGACGATTAGGTCGACATTCAACCCAAGAATTAAGAAGTACCCGACCCAGCCTCAGTATTCTCAGGTAACCCAGTATTCCGACCCGGCCCAATCCGCACCTACCCATAACACTTCGGCCCAAGTCACAAAAAACGACCCAAAAACTCAGGACTCTCGAACTGGCAGTGCATCGACGATGATCTCAACATCGCGCAAACCCGGCTGGAGCAGACGACTCTCTGACTCGGAGCTAGCTCACCGGCGAGAGCTCGAATTATGCTACAAATGTGGGGACAAATACAGTCCAACCCACACCTGCAGAGATAAGAACTTGCAAGTATTTTTAATTGACGTTGAACCAAGCAGTGACGAGAAGGGGATCGAGGAAGCAGGGGAAGCACCAGAAATTTTTTTCGACGCCGAGGAAGAAACGACCAGGATGGAATTGTCACTCAACTCCCTTGCTGGGTTTGAAGGCAGTCACACAATGAAGCTTCAGGGAGAACTCGCTGGGAAAAGAGTGATCGTCTTGATCAATAGCGGGGCAACACATAACTTTATCACTAAAAGCTTGCTCAACCAATCAGGGATTAGAGTGGACGAAGTGGACGAGTATAAGATCACTGTGGGAAACGGCTATTCGGTACGAAGAAAGCAACGGTGTAGGAATTTGATTCTCAAATGACAGGGGCTCAGAATTGTCCAAGACTTTTACCTGTTTCCGTTACGTGGCGTCGATGTTGTCCTGGGAATTGAATGGTTGAGCACGTTAGGAGACGTTAAAGTTAATTGGGGCCACATGACGATGAAAATAGGTAAGAAAAACAATCGAGTATGTCTGGAGGGGGATCAAACTTTGTCACGCACCCAAGCCTCACTACAATCTGTTATGAGGACGGTCAAAAAGAAGGGGAAGGATTCTTGGTAGAGTGTAGAAGCATTGAAAAGGAAGGTAGAGAGGACCAGATACTCCCCCCAGAGATTCAGAATTTGTTAAACGAATTTGCTGCTGTATGCATATCTACTGACGCGTTACCTCCCAAACGCCCAAGAGACTATGCCATCATGGTTAAACCAGGGGAGCAGCCACCAAATATCAGACCATACAGGTACCCACATTCCCAAAAGAAAGAAATAGAGGAATTAATTAGAGATATGCTCCTAGCTGGGATTATACAGCCTAGTATTAGTCCCTATTCCAGTCCTGTACTATTAGTTAAGAAGAAGGACGGGAGTTGGCGGTTCTGCGCAGATTACCGAGCATTGAATAAAATTACCATTCCTAATAAGTTACCTATCCCCGCCATCGATGAATTGTTGGATGAATTGAAGGGAGCTACAATTTTCTCCAAGTTGGATTTGAAATTCGGGTACCACTAGATTCATATCAGAGAGGGAGATGAACATAAGATGGCTTTCCGCACCCATGAAGGACACTACGAGTTCAAGGTGATGCCCTTTGGACTCACCAATGCTCCTTCTACATGCCAAGCACTAATAAACGAGATTTTTAGAGGGTACCTTCGGAAATTTGTGCTAGTATTTTTTGATGACTTACTTATTTATAGTTTTGATGCCAATGCTCACCTGGAACACCTAGAGAAAGTGTTAACTGTATTGCAGGACAACCACCTAGTCATCAACTTGAAGAAGTGCAGCTTCATGCAACCCCAAGTGGAGTATTTAGGCCACATCATATCAGCACACGGTGTACAAGTTGATCCCTCAAAGGTAGAAAGCATGCTTGCCTGGCCTCAACCAAAGAATGTGAAATCACTTAGGGGTTTCTTGGGCCTAACCGGTTATTACCTACAGTTTGTTGAGGGATATGGTAAAATTGCAAGTCCCTTGAATGATCTCCTCAAGAAAGAAGCCTTCCATTGGACCCCGGAGTCCACCAAAGCCTTTGAGGCGCTTAAATCAGCCATAACCACTCTCCTGGTACTTTTAATGCCTGATTTCTCGCTCCCATTTGAACTAGAAACTGATGCTTCTGGAACTGGACTAGGGGCAATATTGATGCAACAAGGGAGACCAATCGCCTATTTCAGTCAAAAACTGTCAAAAAGGGCTTAGCAATGTTCGGTTTATGAGAGGGAACTCATGGCAATAGTGTTGGCTGTAAAAAAATGGAGGCACTACTTGTGGGGGCAAGATTTTGTAATCCGAACAGATCAGAAGTCTCTCAAATACCTACTGGAACAAAGGGTTTTAGAGGAGAATCAGCAGAAATGGGTGTCGAAGTTGATGGGATACATGTTTAAAATAGTTTACAAACCCGGGAAAGAAAACCGTGCAGCTGATGCGTTATCCCAGCAAGAAGAACCTTTGAAACTGATGGCTTTTTCATTATGGCAGAATGAGGACTTAGAGAATTGGGAGACGGAGGTGCAAGCTGATCCTAAACTTAGGAGTATTAGGCAGCAAGTCCTCACCAAAGGCGAAGGGGCTGACGGGTACACTATGTTTAAGGGGTGTTTACACTACAAAGGAAGGCTGGCCTTGCCCAAGAATTCCACTAGAATCCCCTTCTTAATGCAAGAATTTCATAGCTCACTGATGGGAGGACAATCAGGTTATTTAAGGACCTACAAGTGACTTGCTAATGTAGTCTATTGGGAAGGAATGAAGTGTGACATACAACGCCATGTTGCTGAATGTGAAATCTGTCAGCGAAGCAAACACCAAGCCTTATCTCCGGTGGGTTGTTGCAGCCCCTTCCCATTCCCCAAGCCGTATGGGAAGATATTAGCATGGATTTTATTACTGGACTACCTAAGTCTCGTCGGTTTGATACCATCATGGTTATTGTTGATCGTCTCACCAAGTATGCGCCTTTCCTTACCCTCCGCCATCCTTACAGCGCCACAGATGTAGCAGAGATGTTCATAAGAGAGATAGTCCGATTGCATGGGTTTCCCAAGACCATCGTCTCTAATCGAGATCGTGTATTCGTGAGCCAATTCTGGCGGGAATTGTTTAAACAAGTGGGTACTCAATTGTGTTTAAGCACGACTTACCATCCGGAGACTGATGGGCAGACAGAAGTACTTAACAAAGGGGTAGAGACCTATTTGAGGTGTTTTACCAGCGAGAGACCTAACCAATGGGCTTCGTGGTTGCCATGGGCGGAGTATTGGTACAATACAACCCACCAAGGGTTAGCCAACATGACCCCTTTTAGGGCACTCTATGGAAGGGATCCTACTACTTTCCTAAAGCTTACGAACGAGCCCTCGGTCGTGGAAGAGGTGAATGAGTAGAATTAATCAAGGAATGCCATCCTAGCCACCTTGAAAGACAATTTACTCAAAGCTCAAGAAGAGATGAGGAGGTAGGCCAACAAACATCGCAGATATGTCCAATTTGAAGAGGGGGAACAGGTTTATGTTCGGATTCAGCCATACAGGAAGCGCACTTTGGCTAAGCGAACCAATGAAAAGCTTAGTCCACGATTTTATGGTCCATTTCGGATTGTCGAAAGAGTAGGGGTTGTTGCATACCGCCTTGACCTCCCTCCTACAGCCTGAATCCATCCTGTTTTTCACATATCAACCCTTAAGAAATCAGTCCAATCTGGCCGAGTGACTCCAACAATACCCCCAGCCTTGACCAAACAGCTGGAACTCCAAGTGCAACCAGAAGCGGTCTCCAGAACCAGAAAGTTGATGAACGGCTAGTTAGAGGTGCTGATTCAATGGAGGGGTATGCCTTCGTATGATAATTCTTGGGAGACTGCTGAAACGATTGCAACACAGTTTTCAGACTTTCACCTTGAGGACAAGGTGAAGCTTTTAGGGGAAGGTAATGAAAGGACTCTATTCATTGGTCATACCTATGCAAGGAGACCAAGGCAGATTCCTCCAACTCAAACAAAAGGGCTAGATGCTTTTTAAGGTTACAGAGTTGACCTTTTTTGTTTTTACACCCTTTTTGAAGTAAGTGTAGGAATAATAGCTGTTTTATTAGGGTGGCTCATTGGAGAATGGAGACTGTGAAGGCTCCTGACTTTTTATTATATGGGCCGTTAGCTGCATGGGGGGAATCTATCAGATATTTTGTGAGTTGTGTAAGGAGTGAAGTATCAGGTAGTGCATAAATCTGAGACTTTGGCTTGGTTGTTCAGGGGCGTTTTGTGTCTCTAACAGATTTGTTATAACCTCCATATCAGTAATATACCTTATTCAATGTTGTTTTAGGGTGCTAATTTGTTAGTTCCTAACATTCTCCCTCTTGATTAGTTGCTTGTCTGCTACCAATGAATGTACTTTATCATAATGTATGTTGTTCGCATGTGTCACAAGCCACCAAAGGCATTCAACCTTGATATCGTGGAGTTGATAACGTGAGTAAAAAGGCATCATATAACCTTCCTATTCATGCACACACTGGTAAAAAAAAAGGGCTTTTAGACTGCCACATTTAGACCGAATATATCATGTCTAAAAAGTATGATCGGTGGCAGTTTCATAAATATAAAGAACTTTTTAAACCGGTTCCTTTAATATGAGGTCTAAAAGATATTATTTAGACCGGTTTCCCAAACAACCGGTCTAAAAAGTAAAAAAAAAAAAAATGTCGATTATTTTTAAGGCTGGTTGTCTTGTTTAACCAATCTAAAAGAAGAAATAGGATAAATTGATAACTGCAGAAGGTTAACTAACATCCCTCAGAAAGCTGATTGCATCAGCTGTTAGTCTATGGCAATGTCTTTCTCATCAACATTGCATATTCAGTTAGAAGATTATTTTAGAGTAAATACCCTTTCTGGTCCTTGACAAAAAACGTTATCTCCATTTTGGTCCCTTACAAAACAAATGTCCTTTTTAGTCCATAAAAAGGACGAATAAGGATCGATTGGTGGACATTTTGATCCCTCACAAATTTCCAAAAGGTCCTTTTTAGGCCCATAAAAAGGACGAATAAGGGTCGGTTTTTTTGTCAGGGACCAAAATGGAATCCGTGTTTTTTGTCAGGGACCAGAAAGGGTATTTACTCATTATTTTATTTGGTGCACCTAAGTGAGCTCTTGTTTATCTGTAAAGTTTTCTTAATCATATTCATACTACCACAAATCCCAATACCAAAACATGGGAATGAAGAGAAACCATGTCAGACATTACCCCATGATAGAGCACCTCCTGCCAAACTACATGTGCAACTCTCATAAACATGAGTATGATAAGTCAGTTGAGGTTAAATCAAATCCAACATTGGCTAGGGGGTTACTTGATTCATACTTGGGAATAAATACAAATCATTAAAAAGGGGAGACCAAAGAAGCTAGTACAAGTCAAGAAACCGTTTTTCACTTTCTATAAATTCCCTTTGGTGTTGAAGCAACTAAAGCTGCCTATATGGCCTAATCTCCGTAAGATTTTCCAAGTGAACGTAGAAATGGCAACATGAAAACACACTAACCATCCCTAGAAGCTGAACGAACACCATGCATGCATTTCTACTCCAGTAGTCAAATAATGGAAAAACATGGGGAAATGTCATTTGGTTCCTTCATGAGAAAACCATCAACACTATGGTCTCTTAAACGCAAGACCATTTCAAGATTCACAGCTATGATATACTATGTCAACATTTTGATTTTGAAGTAAGGAATATAGTGATAATAATTTCCTTACGATGGATGACAAAATAAAATTACTGGGCCACCAACTCCTAATATTGCAATATGCCCTTATTTGTTATAGAAGTTTTAAAAAATGACTAGTTTCCATTTGGGATTCTGATGCTTTTACATGTTTCCCATCTACAGTCAGTTGTTTCATAGAATAGCAAATATACATCGCCTGGGTTAAAATAAGACCATTTAGGTTGGGCTCATACAATTATTACACATGAATAAGCTAACCGAGAACAATAAAACTGATTTTCGAAAAAAAAAAAAAAACTCTGATTTTCTTCAATTTAAGTTCTAGACCTGTTTACTATTTCTCAGAGTTTGTGCGCAAACTAAAACTAATGGAATAAGGAATTAAATCTTAATTAAGAAAGAAGAACATATTTGTGAATCCCGACTAGAAAAATAAAAATAAATAAATAAATAAATAAAAACAGCATTAGAACATTGGCCTTGGATTGACAAAAAAAGAAAAGACGTAGCTATATCAATTTTTTTTTTTTTCGTTTACGAAGGTCTGATCACCACAGATCAGGAAGTCCAGCCACCAACTCTGGGTCGTTCAACACCCGCGGCATCCTCATTGAGAAGTCCACAGATGTCTTCCGGTGGTTCATCTAAGACATGCAAACCAACATCCATTGCCAAAGCATAGGTCGCTAGATAGTCCGCACAACAATTGCCCTCACGATAGACATGGTGCAACGTGATCTGCCAATCATAGGACAGCAACGTCTGAATCCCGCAAATAATATTCATATTGGCATTGGAAGCCCCTCCCTTGTTCCTAACTAGACTTAACACAGTCATGCAGTCAAGCTGGACCACTACATCTCGGTAGCCTTCATCCCATGCAAGCTCCAACCCATCCATCAAAGCCCATAATTCAAATTGGAGTGATGAGCAAACACCAATGTTGCGGCAACATCCCCTAAGCCATCGTCCTTCGTGATCCCTTAATAGGCACCCTGCCCCTGCACGCTGGGACTCATTCTTCTTCGCTCCATCACTGTTTAAAGTAACACTCCACTGGGCCGGTTTAATCCAAGTTATTTGTCGGGTCTGTTGTGACGATGCTCTTCCCTGGGCCGAGCCTTCCAACGTCTTGGTTTGTGCATTGAAGTCAGCAAACATCCTTACCTCACGCACTACACCAGTAGGGGATAGATGTTTATGTTGAAAGATCTCTTTGTTCCTTGCCTCCCAAAGTTTCCAACATGTGAGCCCGAAAAGACTTGCCCATGTAGCCACTCCCATCACCATTCGGTGTGGTCATGGCGAGATTTCGCAGTAGCCAACTTTTTAAATCAAGCCGCAGGAAGCTTTGCATTTGAGAGGGCCTTACCAGTTGTCTCCAAACTTCCTTCGCAAATCTACAGTGTCTCAAAACGTGGTCCCTATCTTCAGCAGCCTCTCCACATCTTGCACAGACCTCAGATTCTGCCATATGCCACCGTCGCCGGACTACATTAGTTAGCAAGCTGTCCCGAACGGCTAGCCATAGAAAGACACGGACTCGCTGAGCCCCCTCCCATCGCCATATGACCTCCCAAAGTTTCTCACCTTGGCCATCACCATCTTCCATTATAGTCTCATAGGCTGATGAAATCGAGAACCTCCCATCGGCGGAGTGATCCTAAAAGCTGCATGTTGATCCATCACCACTCCTTGGGACCTTGCACCATGAGATGAGAAGGAGAATGTGAGAAGGGATGTCACGGTTGAACAAGTCCCACGCCCAAGTACCTTCTGGTGTAGCATATTGTCGTACTGGACGTTTGGCTTCCTCATCCGTGATCTCTCTAAATGCCAAATTCTTCAAAGGGCCCACCTCCAGGACCCAATTATCTGACCAAAACCGGACTTCAGATCCATCACCCAATGCCCATCTCGATCCCATGTCCACATCAGGCCAAACCTTCTTCAGGTGTCTCCATAGATAAGAGCTTCGGTTATTACGCCGGAAAGGCCCTTTCCAGTCATTCCATCCATATTTGGATCGAAGGACTTGAACCCATCATAGTTCTGGGTGCGATCGCATAGCAAATCCAATTTTCATCAAGAAAGCATGGTTCTGCTTCTCTAAGTGTTTAAAGCCACACCCCCTTCCTTATGTGGCCGACACATAGATTCCCAATTCACTAGACTGGGCTTGCGTTCGTTGTTCGTGCACCCCCATACAAACCTTCTAATATGACATTCGATTCGGTGGCACAATCCAGGTGGAAGTTTTGTCGTTTGCATTGCGTAAGTTGGAATTGCTGCTAATACTGCTTTTGCTAATGTAATGCGGCCAGCCAAAGAAAGGGTCTTAGCAGCCCATCCCGATAATTTCAATTGCACCCGCTCCTCCAGATATTCATAAGTGCCAGCCCTAACACGTTGATGCAAGAGTGGGACCCCAAGATACTTCCCAAGGTCATCTGTCCCCCTAATATTCATGACTTCGCTGACCCATGATCGTACCGATTGGGAGACGTTGTTGGAAAAATAAATGGCCGACTTGGATTTACTCACTTTGTGTCCAGAGCTTGAGCAGAAATCATCCAACACATTATTGATAAGCGTAGCTTGTGAGGCATCGGAGGCACTAAACAGTACCAAATCATCTGCAAAAAATAAGTGAGAGAGCGGCGGGCCTCCTCTCCCCAATCGGATTGGTACCCGCTTCTTATCCTTAACCTGTTGTGTTATTAGTTGGGATAATCTCTCCATACACAAAACAAAAATATATGGAGACGGAGGGTCCCCTTGTCTAATACCTCTTGATGGGGAAAACTTCACTGAGCGAGCTCCATTCCATACAACTTGCATACTACATGTTGACACACATATCATCACAGCCTTCACAAATTTACTAGGGAGCCCCACATCATACAAGGTCTCCTCAATAAAGTCCCATCGTAGCCGGTCATAAGCTGTAACACCCCCAATTTCTAACACTTATAATAACATAAAAATAGTTACTAAAATTCAGAGTAAACAACCTTGGGAAGTGTTACCGCCGCACTTGTACTGGGACAAGTGCAAGGCTACTTATTACAATACGTAAATCCAACTGAAATAAAAATGTTCTAAAAAAATAAAAAGAAAATAAAACTAGCTAGAAATAATCCTAGAAATCTCTACACCGTCATCCTCACTTCCCACTGCTAGCCCCAACCTCGAGAACCTGCTTCACTGAAAATATGCTCCCCCGAAGGATCGTCGCAGCCCATAACACACAAAAATCAGCAAACGCTGGTAATCTCAATAAAATAGGAGTTAAGTGGCTCAAATATTTTAAATAAATCAAATAAAATAATCATATAGAATTTACACCAAATATCATTCTTTATCATCTTAAATTAATTTAGACCCGGGAAACCCTGCCAGTCTGTTTAGTAGGAGGAGAACCATGGTAGACCCGGAAACCTGCCAGTCTACCCTGTGACCCTAAACCCGCCGATCCACAAATCATCAATTGGCCATAAAACATTTCGTCCTAATGTGCACACCTCTTCCCAAAGTTGCTACTAGTGTCCCGGAAACCTGCCAAACACCACTTTGGGAAGAACGGATATAATCGGTTCACATCAAATACATATCGGGGGCATAAAGCCTAAAGGTTTGTGTTCATCACTTTAGGAGGTACCATCCCAAAGCTATCCTCCCACGATTTTAATTATTTCAATCACACACAAAATAAAATTCTCAAATTAAACCATAAAATAAATTCTCATGAGTTCCTATAATGTTCTCATAAGAAATTTCCATAACCATCATTTAAATCCACGACTCTACTCATTATCCATTTTACTCATGGGTTCCTATAAGGTTATCCTGAGAAGTTCTCATGACCTTGTTTAAATCCCGACTTTACTCATTACCCATTTTACTCATGGGTTTCTATAAGGTCGTCATAAGGAATTCTCATGACCATACTCATTATCCATTTTACTCATGGGTTCCTATAAGGTTATCTGAGAAGTTCTCATGACCTTGTTTAAATCCCTGACTTTACTCATTATCTATTTTACTCATGGGTTCCTATAAGATCGTCATGAGAAATTCTCATGACCATTATTTAAACTCATGGCTCACTAAAAGAGATTCAAGGACGGACATGGTATAATTCAATTGAGGCAATTGTATTCAATCATGTACATATATAATTCACGCACGTAGGTTGAGGCGTCTAAAGCAATTGAATATCCAATTCAATCCATAAATTGATCGCAAAAGTTACTCACATAAACCAAAATTGGAATACAAATGCAGTGATAAGGACGGAACGCCCAGGTGTATATATATAATTGAAGCATGAAGGCCGAGGCGATATAGATTCATACTAACCTATCAATTTTCATACTTAATTCCTAAACTATATGGGGATTAGGATTACATGAACCTAATACTTATGGGGATTAGGGTTACATATAGTATGGATTAGCCTATGCTATATGGGAATTAGGATTACATGAATCTAAGACTTATGGGGATTAGGATTACATGAATCTAAGACTCATGTGGAGTAGGGTTACCTGTCAAGATTCCTATTAACCTATCAAATTTCATACTTAATTCCTAAACTATATAGGGATTAGGATTACATATAGTATGGATTAGCCTACGCTATATGGGAATTAGGATTACCTGGTCTCCGTCTTTGCTAGCCTTCTAGAAAAACGATTTGATGAGAGTAGTGGAGGAGGATGCCGTAGCAGAGAAAAGAGTCGAGCGTTTTCTAGGTTTAGGCGGCTAAACCTAAGTTTATAATTAACATCTAGGGTTTTAGCTATGGGCTGGGCTCTTTAATTATTGTCAATTAATAAATTACACTACCAACATTATTAATTTCTAGATTTGATATATTTTTATTATTTTATTATTTTAATCTATTATTATTATTATTATTATTATTATTATTATTATTATTATTATTACATAAGCTTTCTCCAGGTCCACCTTGATCGCCATCCACCATTTCAAACCTTTTTTTAATCTCATGGAGTGAAGCACCTCTTGAGCAATAATGATGTTGTTTGTTATCTGTCGCGCAGCTACAAAGCTTGCCTGATTGGAAGGACTAAACGAGGAAGCCATTGCTTGAGTCTGTTAGCCAGAACTTTGGTGATAATCTTGTAGGGAACCGTGCATAAACTGATAGGCCTAAATTCCTTTAAATATTGTGGGGTCGGGATTTTAGGTATTAAGGTAATAAGGGTCTCATTTAGTCCTTCTTCCATAATACCATCTTCAAATAGCCTGGTAACCATTTGAACTAGTGATACACCCACCGTTGGCCAATTATTCTGGAAAAACACAGCATAGAACTCGTCAATCCCGGGGGCTTTAAGGGGTTTCATCTGAAAGAGGGCCGTATACACTTCCTGAGCAGAGATAGCAACACTAAGGGACCCTGGCAAGGTTCCCTCCATGGTAGGGAAAAGACCCTTGCCCGAAAAAGGTGGAGTCGTCTCAGTTTCTTTAGTATACACATTTTGGAAAAAACGATATGCCCATGTCTGCAGGGTGCCACTATCATCACACCATTCCCCACTTTCATCTTTAAGAGCTGTGATTAATTTCCGCCGACTCCGTTGCACCGCCTGAGCATGATAAAAAGAAGTGTTCCTATCTCCAAACTTAAGCCAGTCACATCGCGCTCTTTGTGCCCAAGTTAAGCTCTCCTGTTCACAAATAAGCTCAAATTCTTTCCGGAGATCACATTCAATATCATCAAGATGTGTGGTGGGTCGAGATTCCTGGGCCTTTTGAATGCCTGCTAATCTTGCCATTATTCTGCACTTTCGATGGCCAATACACCCAAAAACTTATTTATTCCACTTCATAACTGAGGACGTGAGTTTCTCAATATTAACCCCCACTGGATTAGAAGAAGACCAGGTCTCCTGAATTACCTTCTCAAAGGAGGCTGAGGAGCCCCAGGCAGCCA
Organism: Acacia pycnantha; assembly: GCA_025563575.1. Lineage (NCBI taxonomy): Eukaryota > Viridiplantae > Streptophyta > Magnoliopsida > Fabales > Fabaceae > Acacia > Acacia pycnantha. The sequence goes on along the minus strand of JAMWYP010000166.1, from coordinate 572,563 downwards.
AGTACCGGAACGGACGGTGCTGATGAGGCGGCCTCCCTCCTCCACCAACCTGGATACAAATTGGTCGATGGTCGGAGCTAAGCTTAGGCAGATGCTTGACTGTTGAGGTGCTAAAGGCGACATCCACGCCATATTCCCTAATGCACGATCCAACCGTTGAAGAAGAGTGCCACGGCGCCACGTGAAACGGGGTCCAGAAAATCCAAGATCCATGAGTCCATTGTCAAAAAGAAAATGACGAAATAGGGTACTTCCATGTCCTCTAACACCCACTCCACCTGTACGATCCCCCTCACTGAGAATAGCATTGAAATCACCTGCTAGTAACCATGGACCTGTGATACTGACAGCTACCTCGGATAAGGATTTCCACAACTCTTTACGTAATAAAGCATTCGGACTTCCATATATAGCTGTGAATTCAAAGGTACCTGTGGCAGCCTGTGTCTCAACCTGCATATGAATAAATTGAGCATGGCATACCTTGATCGTGATGTTCACCGTATCCTTCCATAATAGCCATATACCGCCAGAAAAACCCCAAGCCTCCAGCCGATAAGAGCGATCAAACCCAGTAAGAGGGATGAATCTATCTGCTTTGAGTCCAGATATTCGTGGCTCCACTAGCACCACCAATTCAGGCTTAGACTCTGACATAAAATGCTTAAATGTTCTTAAAAAACTTTTGCTCGCTGCCCCCTGGCAGTTCCAAACAAAGACTCGCATCACCATAATAATATAGTAATTAAGCAATCATCCTCGACCCTGAGGGGTCATCATCCCGTTCGTGTCTGTCCAGTTGTGCGTCGGGCGAACATGTCTGGCCTACCATAAGCTCTTTCGGTGTTTCAAGTTCATCATTGAGGACCTCAAGTGCATCCTTAGAAATCTGCATACCTGTCTGCTTCTTACGGATTTTTAGAGCACGACTTAAGTTAGATTGGAGCTTAACTCCATTCCCCGACTTCTTCACAGTCGAGTGGCCGTCCACTCTGTTTTCCTTCCCTGCTGCCCTGTCACCCTGTACATCCACATGCGTATCAGCCATGGTCCCTGGGTCCCTGATCGTTGGCTTAAGTAAGGCAAGGGGCGGTCTATCTCGAGGAATTTCCATGACCGTGTGCTTCGTGGCATCTAGCGACGAGGGGGTCTCAACCGCTTGCCTGGAATGACTTTTAGCTATGGCAGACTCAGAATGTTCAATCCGCGAGCTGGTGGAGCCCACACCTATGCTTGATTGCCTCTGCCCACTCTGGGGCCCATCCTGATTTGTCTGAGCTGCATCCAAGTCCATAGAAGACGGTTGTTGGGCCTTAATGGGTATAGCAATAGGAGCATTAGCTTGTTCACCTACCTTCTCTTTCCTCTTATACTCTCCTGGGCTGGCTTCGCTGGGCCTTTCTTGGCTTTATATTGTCCACGACCGATGGCCCCACCTGTAGATATACTAGCAGCATTTGCAGCCTAGCTATTAACTGATTTTGATTGCCCATGATCTTGTAGATCCGATCCTGTCTCCACTAAAGCCGCCTTAGATAGCGGCGTGGATGCTGCCGCTAGATCATCATACTCGAAGAGAACATTAAAACGTGATCCGCCATTACTACTCAATCCCCCAATCTTCGCTTCTTTCCCCAGCTGCTTCCTATTTCCTTTCTTGGGATATCGCACCTGCATCCAGGATCCATACGGCGGTGCGTTGGCCTGAATTGTGCCATCGTCGGCGGTAATATGGTGTGCCATGTCTACCTTACTGCTTCCTGATTCTGCGTTCCTACCCCTTAGCTCCTGAGATGGCCCTGCAGTATCTATCAGTTTCCCTCTTTGACATTTCTCTTTGGTGTGACCATAGCGCCCACACTCAAAGCAAATGAGTGGTAGTCCTTCATACTCAACTCCATAAAACTTTCCATCCACTTTGATCCAGGGTATGAGTGGCCTTATCAAATCGACGAGAACCGCAATACGTGCGTACTTCCCTCGCCCCATCGTCTCGGTTCGATAGTCAATTTTAACCACCTCTCCCAGAAGCGAGCCAATCGCCCTGAGCATGCTTTTATGATAATAACGAAATGATAAACCTGGAATCCGAACCCATATCACTACTTTAGAGATAGTAGACGACTTGGGATCAAATTCCAGAGACCACGGTTGCACGGTCAAGTAGGCACCAAATATCGTCCACGGACCACCTGATAGTGCCTTAATATAGTCTTCCATCAGATCAAAGTTGGCGTAATAAAACCCACCCTCCATATCAACTAGGCTGAAAGATCCTTTCAATTGCCACAGCGCCGTCGTTCGAGCCCTAAGGTCTTGATACGTGATATATCGACCCAAAAGCTTGATGACCAACGTGCGTTCCATTCCTTTTGTCAGTGCTTCCCTAACTGTTGTGGAGAAGTCAATACACGGGATGTCACCCTCTTGTTTCACACAGTAATCCTCCTCCGATAGCACCACCTCGTTCAGCTTGCTCCCCTGAACTCCAATATGATCCTTGTTAATCAGCTTGTTCCGATACGAAACTCCCTCTGCGGGCTCCTCAACAATCATCCTGCTATTGGATTCAGCTAGCTTCGTTACCGCCTCCTCATCCACACCATCCGTCCTAATGCGTACTTTTTTGGTAGATCGGAGGTTGTCCTCCAAGAGCATAGGGGGATCCTCCTTCTCCATCCTTCAACTCGTAGCTATATCAATTTTCAATACCTGAAAAAGATACGGCTTCACTTAGATTAGAAGAGGCGGCCAAAGATTTGGATCCATGAACCTGAGATAATAGTATCAAGGTAGAATAGCATGAAAGCCACCTTTGTCCTGTTTGAACTTGAATTTAAAAATCTTCTTAAAACAGAAAGACCAATATCTATAAACTTAAATTTTAGAAATCGGCATAAGAACTAGCAATAAACAACTCAAAACTTAAGAAATAAGGAGATCAAAGCTTAAAGAGAAATTTTAATTTCAAATCAGAGTAGAAATCTTCCCCTCATTTTCCTTTTCATTTCATTTTTATAAGTCAACGAGGCCTCCAGAGAAAATGCTACAGAATAGATATACTTTTTATACTTAATTATTTCAAAAAAAAAAAATATCAAATCATTCAATTTCTCTCCTACTTGACCAACAATTAGTTACAAAAAATCAAAATTATTGTTTTCTACATGGCTAAAGTATCATATGCTCAAACTCTACAAAATGAAGCAGAAACAAAATTATGATAGTAGAAGATAAAAACTTACCTCCACTCTTTTCAGGATGGAACTGAACTGCATGCACGTTTCCTCAAAATTCTTGTTTTCAACATGGTTAGCATATCAACTGCACATACTCTACAAAAGGAAGCCGAAACAAAATTATGACGTAGAAGATAAAAACTTGTCTCTACTCTTTTCAGGATGGAACTGAACATGCACGTTTCCTTTTCTACTAGGTGCTATAAAATTGTAGGCATAACGACAAATTCTCTGCAAGCCAGTATCTCATTTGCCGCTACAAATCCAATCAAAGTGAATAGGCCAGAAAACATAAATATGCATTTCTATCCATCCCATATATAAATACGAGACTCTCAACAATCTAAGTTACCACAACTTGGTTGGAATAAAGTTATTAAGTTTTTTCTTGGGTTTGGGTTATAAAAGAAAAGATAATTTAAGGCTCAAAGTGGTTAAGCCATGGATGGGGTAGTGCATAAGGTAGGCAATATGGAACTAGCTATATACAACATGGTTGGAAATATTTAAGTTATTTTTTGGCTATGGGTTCCGAAAGAAAAGATAATTTAAGGCTAACAATGGATGTAGGAATGCATCAAGGTAGGCTATTTGGATCTAGCTATAAACAGAATGAATGCCTTTCTCATTTCCATGTCTAGCAAATGCAAATATGTGGTCTGAAACAATATGCAAGCCAAGTTCTAGAGTAAAGAAAAAATAGGTGGTACACACATGAATAGAACCAAACACCTCACTAGGTCAAGACTACTCTTACTTAGGATTCACCTAAAACCAAAACTGTTGCCATGTAGCTTTTCTACTCAACACATGATCAATCACTCATCAATTCAAGAATGCATCCAAACGAAGGATTAGCTAATACTTGCAATTCTCACATCCAAAATGTTTTTCAATTTAAAAAAAAAAAATTAACATTTTGCCTGTAACATAAAAAAAAGGAAGCACACAAAACTCAAAATATAATATGCAATCAATCTAGCCCAATCAAATGATAAACAACACAATATAAAAAGGTGGAGAGAAAGGGTATGACCGGGCCAAGTATGTTGCGTCTTGAACGACCAGCTTCTCATGTTAAGAGTGGGAAATCCCTCATAGAAAGCTCTTCCCAGTTTTTACCTAAACGATGTATCATTAAAAATATCAGAGGATATATACAAATTGATAAGCTTGTATTTGTAAGGTAAAAAACATTGGGTAGAATTCCATACTCCAGTTCTTTGATAATCTTCTGCAGCATAAACTGCATCACTTCCAATAGAAATCTTGTCAGATCCAGATCTAAAATATTCTGAAGCAACTTCCAAACTAGAATAATGCCTGGGAACATAGTTTTAGGACGTAACACTCAGTTAATAGTCTAAGTAAACACATAAATACAAGGCTAAGGACCTGTGCATCCTCAGATAAAGGACTCTGACATGTAAGTTAAAATTATGTGACGAAAATTACCAGAATGACTAGTACCATACCTGCCATTAGATTAGAATATCTAAAATCTCCAAGTTCACTCCCAACTGTTCAGGGTACAAAACCATTTTCCGATGTATATCACAATCCCTGTGAAGAACATCATCACACATGAAATTCAGAGTAAACATTGGAAATATGCATGCGTAACATGCGTTTACTTGATTTAAACATGGGCACACAAACTGGCGTGATTGACAGACCTGCAACATTGGCAAATCACCAAGAGGGAAGTCCCAGAAGCCAATAATGTTTAGAAAGCTGATCTGGAACACAAGGTATAGATAAGTTTAATTAACACGGTTCATATCAAGAGTAAAGAGCAGAGTTTTTGAAGGCATACCTCATCAGCTCCATATTTGTAGTACTGCCCGGCAAGGTCAACTAGCTTGCCAAGATTTCTTACCTAACAATTAGAATATTATTATCAGATGATGAAAGTATTAGTGTTGACTAACAGGGAAAAATGCTTCAGAACATTTGATTTTGTAGTGGTGAATGCTGATAGCTAAGGAGAGAATGATTTTAAAACTTCAAACAGTAAAAGACATCACTAATAGAATTGTTCATTAATGAAATCAAATAACAAAACAAAAAATTAATCAATTTATTAAACATTTAAATATTGTCATGTTTTGTTTCTTTTAGTTTAATTACCTATCCTGATGACTAGTTTGTGGCTTTGTGCTGCAAAGGTGATGTCTAATGCTTTTAACATGAGCAACCCAATAAAAATAAAATAAACAGTATCTATAATACCTCTTTCTCCTTTGTGTTTTCTCTTACATCATATTGGTCTCCTTTGGTTACAACAAGGCCCCCCTTGTCATTTTCCCTCACATCAAGACAAGCAATAACCTTAACACATAACCTCTAGTTAGTAAACTGAATAAAAAGTGTTGTTATCACACTGACCCCAGTCTCCCTCCAAAAGAAGAAAAACCCCTAAAAAAGAACAAGTAAAAAGAAACTGAAACCAGAGTATAATGGTCAAAGCCAGGAAATCAAGTAGACAGATTCAAAGAAAAATTTAGTCCAAGAATATGTACACAAACAACTATAATACAGGCTTCTCTCACCATACCCTTTTTGCTACTTTTGAAGCCTTTGCTCCATCAGCCATCTGTTATTAGATGAACATTACACATGGTTAGCCAACATGAGATAAAATTGATATTAATAGAATTGATTTCTGCAACGTGCATATTCAGAATAGCATGAAAGCCACCTTTGTCCTGTTTGAACTTGGATTTAAAAATCTTCTTAAAACAGAAAGATCAACATCTGCAAAATTAAATTTTAGAAATCAGCATAAGAACTAGCAATAAACAACTCAAAACTTAAAAAGTAAGAAAATCAACGCCTAAAGTAAAATTTTAATTTCAAATAAGAGTAGATATCTTCCCCTTATCTTCCTTTTCATTTCATTTTTCTGAGTCAATGAGGCCTCCAGAGAAAATGCAACAGAATATATATACTTTTTGTACTTAATTAATTCAAAAAACAAAACAACGAATAATTAAATTTCTCTCCTGCTTGACCAACAATTAGTTACAAAACATCAAAATTCTTGTTTTCTACATGCTTAACGTATCAAATGCACGTACTCTACAAAATGAAGCCGAAACAAAATTATGACATAGAAGATAAAAATTTGCCTCCACGCTTTTCAGGATGGAACTGAACTGCATGCACGCTTCCTTTTCTAATAGGTGCTATAAAATTGCAGGCATAACGACAAGTTCTCTGCAAGCCAGTATCTCATTTGCCGCTATAGCTCCCTAGCTGGACTAGGCACAAAGAGCACAGCAAGAGCCTTGTTCCCAATTCCAAAGATTTTGGCTTCTTAAGTAATTTCCCTAAGCATCCCACCAGTTACCTGCTGTCTCCAGGTGTCCTCTACAAACCACCACTCCCCCAAAACAACAACAAAAACAACCAAAACAGAAAAAGAATGGTAACTCCATATGCTAAAGTCCAATGTGTATATTTCTTAAAACATGCTCTGCAAGATCTTCATCCTAAGAACGAATGCTACTAATGGATTTTGTTACCAAAATAATTGATTTTGAAATTGTAGTTTCACTTGGCAACTCACAACACTAGACCATGGAGGTAATATAAGACACACAAGTAGGATATTATTCATCAAGAAAAAGGTTGGAAGGCTAAGAACCTTTACGATAGTATCAAGGTGATCGCCAGCCTTTTCTTTTTGTGATCTTTGTCTTGTTCTTTCTTCAAACTCTCTTGCAAAAATCAATTGTACAAAACAGGATTAGTTTGTCGAGCATAAAGGGAAAAAAACTAAGAACCATTATAGTAGTTTAAGGGCGAGTCTTAACCTATTCTTTCCTGTGTTCCATTTCTTCATTCTCTTTCTTCAACATTTCCTGCAACAATCCGATGTACAAAGGAGATTAGTTTACCTAGAATAAAGGATCGAAAACTAAGAAACATTATATTAGTATAAAGGTAAGCCTCAACCTTTCCTTGTGTTTGTGTTCTTTTTCTCCTTGTTCGTTCTTCAACCTCTCCTGCAACAATTCATAGTACAAAACGGATTAGTTTCCCTACAGCAAAGGTTGGAAACTAAGAAACATTACGGTATAATGGTAAGCTTAGCCTTTCCTTCTGTTTGTGTTGTCTTTCTTCATGTTCCTTCTTTAACCTCTCCTGCAACAATCCATTATACAAAAGAGATTAGCTTATAAAGATTAATGGTTGGAAAACTAAGAAACATTACTAAATAGTCCAGCCCAAAACTCAAGATCTAATATAAAATGCAAATGGAAAAGTGAAAAAATGACAAAAACAAAAGGGGACCAAACAAACCAAAAGGAAAACAAATGAAAATATGTAAGAGTCACAAGCAAAGGCAAAACAAGGTAATTCAGCATCTTTCCAATCTAAGTAACTTCACATGAATCAAGTATCTAAGCACCATGACAACATGTTTAACAAAGGTGAACCTAAGCTAATAGTCCATCACCGATGGAAAGTGTTTGGCTCTCTCACTCAAATTGTCTGGGCTTGTGTTTACACTTAAAAAACCACCTTATCTCATCCCCTTTCCATAGACTTGGCTATTATCTAGGTTCTCAATCAAATGCTAAACATAGATCAAAAGGACTTTTTTCGGGTGGTAAAGTAGGTGCTTTAGAAAATCAAGAGTCAGTAAGGAAATCATAGGACAGAAAGAATACACATTCAATAGATTTAAGGCCTTGAATTCACAAACACTTAGTAATGGAAGGGAAATATGCACAAATAACAAGTGTGTCCTCTCTCTCTTTTGTTTCTTTTCCTTTTTTACCCTCTTTCTTTCTTTCTTATCTTTTATTTCTTTTCTTTTCTTTTTTTTGCTTTTTTTCTCAACTTCTCCCTTTTTTGCCTTCTTGTTGCACTCCTGAGCAAAGCACCAAACTATCCTGAAATATCTTCTACAAGCATGAAGTCATTCATATTCAACAGTAAAAGTGATAGTTCAGCAATTATATCATCCCAGCTAGCAAAAGTTACAGGATAATAATGCTAAGAGATCAAATTATGAACACAATTAGGAAAGAGGAATATAACCGAGAGAGTCTCTCAATGATGTAAGTGTTTCGCTCATCTCACCTTTGTGGGTTTTTTTTTCTCTCTAACCAACCTAAGCTAGGCCCTACCATATGCTTGTAATAATTCTAATTACTGCCACCACATGCATGTGCATTCAAGAATCAAGAGGTCTTTCCCGCTTGTAATATTGGAGATAAGCCATGTGGAATGGATGATGGGGGTGGTAAGTATTATGCATGTAAGAAGAAATGGGCAGCATCCAAAATTTGTCATATAATATATAAAAGTAGTAATAATGTTGCTAATCAAGAGAGTTTGGTAGGATGCCTTTCCTTTTTCTTTTCTTGGCCTTCTTAATTTTCTTTTCTGGCCATTTTTTTGCCTTTGAGGAGCTACATATTTTTCTTTGCTTTTCTTTGACTCTTTTCTCCCTTTTTATGGGATGCATTTTTTCTTTCTTCTCCCTTTCCTTTACTTTTTGGAGCTACACTTTTTTCTTCTCTTTTTTGACAACTTCTGCTTTTCTCATTTTTTTGTCATCCCACACATAATTCAATAATAGCAACTATACCACAAGATGTAATTTAATAAATGACAAATCAGAATGCCTAGCTATATATTTACATGCACAATAAATCACCACAATATAATGGAATTTAAGAAAAGTGATAGGCTCAAAGGGGTAGCAAGGGATAATGTTGTTTGCGGCTTGTGTTTGGGATAAGTAGGGTTTAGAATATGAATGCCTCTATCGTTTTAAAGAATTGCACATGCGGAAAGTAGCGATAAAAAGAACTAAAACAAGTTCTGAAGAGTTACCAGCATAGGAGGTTAATCACACAATTTTTGGAAATATAGTCTCAAATATCCTTCCAACAAGGCTATCTCTCTCGTGAGATATTCACAAAATCCAACTGAAGACTAATTGATCGCAAAGCATTTGCCTTACCTGCTTCTAAGGCTAACCTTCATAATATAATCAACTTAGCCATCACAATCTAACCATGAATATCAAAGATTCATGCTTGTATCAGAATATTCAGGATATACACACTCCCCAATCAATCAAATCCAATCAAAGTGAATAGGCCAGAAAACATAAATCTGCATTTCTATCCATCCCATATATAAATATGAGACTCTCAACAATCTAAGTTACCACAACTTGGTTGGAATAAAGTTATTAAGTTTTTTCTTGGGTTTGGGTTATGAAAGAAAAGATAATTTAAGGCTCAAAGTGGTTAAGCCATGGATGGGGTAGTGCATAAGGTAGGCAATATGGAACTAGCTATATACAACATGGTAGGAAATATTTAAGTTATTTTTTGGCTATGGGTTCCGAAAGAAAAGATAATTTAAGGCTAACAATGGATGTAGGAATGCATCAAGGTAGGCTATTTGGATCTAGCTATAAACAGAATGAATGCCTTTCTCATTTCCATGTCTAGCAAATGCAAATATGTGGTCTGAAACAAGATGCAAGCCAAGTTCTAGAGTAAAGAAAAAATAGGTGGTACACACATGAATAGAACCAAACACCTCACTAGGTCAAGACTACTTACTTAGGATTCACCTAAAACCAAAACTGTTGCCATGTAGCTTTTCTACTCAACACATGATCAATCACTCATCAATTCAAGAATGCATCCAAACGAAGGATTAGCTAATACTTGCAATTCTCACATCCAAAATGTTTTTCAATTTAAAAAAAAAAAAAATTAACATTTTGCCCGTAACATAAAAAAAAGGAAGCACACAAAACTCAAAATATAATATGCAATCAATCTAGCCCAATCAAATGATAAACAACACAATATAAAAAGGTGGAGAGAAAGGGTATGACCGGGCCAAGTATGTTGCGTCTTGAACGACCAGCTTCTCATGTTAAGAGTGGGAAATCCCTCATAAGAAGACTTCAAAAAGCTAGTCTCCCTGGTCTTCTTTTTAATCTTCACAAGATACGAACAAAATAAATTTCATCAAAATGAACATATAGCCTTCAAAGAAAGGTAGATAAAACACATGATGCATTTTTCTAAAAGTTAAACCATGTATGGAATTTTTTTTTTTTATTTAAAAATTTGGGACATTCATTCCAAATAATACTCATAGTATATTTATGGGTGATTCATAAAATAATTTGGACACAGTGAACTTATACCCCTTTTTGCTCACTTTGTATCAAATGTCATTAGAAGTGAATATTTTAAACCAAAATGCAAGTCAACTCGGGCATCATATGATATAGATCTTGATACATAATTGGAATTTTTTGAACTTCAGAGGTGCACTCACTACAAATTTATTAAACCTCTTATCGTGTCAAGCAGGAAAAATAGTAGGTTCCCCAAATTTCCAATAGCATTTCTAATTCCCTCTCTCATCAATGCAGTTTCCAAGAAACAAAGTTTAAAGAGTATATAGTAAGCTGTATTCAGTGATGATATATTTCTTCTCCTCTTTGGTGCAATCATTATCTGATAAACTAAATAATGGTAGATACTGCAGTTCAATTCATCAAAGAACTTTAACACATGCAACAGAAGTTAACATATAAAATCTGCAGGCAACAATAAGTAATGATAGTTTAACAAAATAAATCACCTTTCTTCTCTTGTTATCAACAGATTCAAGAGTTACTTGTGCAACATCTTCAGCCCCTTCAGTTGAAAACCGTTCCAGCAATATCCTGATAACCAAATGTCATAAGACACACATCCAACACATTATATAAAATGTAAACGTCATAAGAACTTCGTGGATGAAAAGAGAATTTAGTTGAACAAGACACATGCATTTTATTCATTTATTAATCATTCGTTATTAATTAAATATTTCCACATCAGCTTATCCACGGTAATGTAGGACAGCATTTATAGCGATAATTGAGCAACTTGAATTAATGACTGAATTAGTAAGTGGTGAGAGAGAAAATAATGTTGCATTATTCTCTGTGGCAACATTTTGGCTCAAACAAGGTTCAAATCAAGAGTTTGACAAGTGGAGAAAGGAAAAAAGGGAGGAAAAAGTTTATCCATGGTAATGTAGGACAGCATTTACGGCGATAATTGAGTAACTTGAATTAATGACTAATTTGGTAAGTAGTGAGAGAGAAAATAATGTTGCATTATTCTCTGTGGCAACATTTTGGCTCAAACAGGGTTCAGATCAAGAGTTTGACATGTGGAGAAATGAAAAAAGGGAGGAAAAAGTTTAGTCAATATGTAGAATATGGTAGGAGCATACTTTAGACTAATGAGGCTATCTATTAAAAACCAACTGTAATGTCCTGAGCATTGAATGTTATGTCCATCATTGATAGACTAATTTACCAGATTTGATGATAAGTACTCAAACTCACAACATATTTCAAAATATAAAATACAGGGCTTCTTCGAGTATATTAGGAAATCATCGTAATAGCATTTGAATTCAGGAGTCATTTTAGATATTTAACATTAGACATACCTTCAAGTGCTGCAGTTGAGAAGTATAGTCACACTTTGAATATTCAAATAAAAGATGGCCAAAAGCATCAGTTTTGGGAGGCATGGCAGCCCCATGTCCTGCCATCCAAAATAATTTTTTTCAGGTTTTTTTTAAATTATAACGTTTTCCCCATAACATAAAAACAAAGGAAGCACACAAAACTAAGGATATAATATGCAATCAATCTAGCCAAGTCAAATGAAACAACACAATATAAAGTGTAAAAAGATTAACAAACAGATTTAAATAAATTTCTTCAAGAAGAACATACAGCTTTAAATGCAAGTTGTATAAAGCACATGATGCATTTTCCTAAAAGTTAAACCATTTGTAGAATTTTTTTTTTAAATTTTAAAAACTTGGGACAATCATTTCAAATAATAATAATAATAATACACTTATGGATGATTCATAAAATGATTTGTTCACATAAACTTATACCCCAATTTAGCTCATGTTATATCAAATGTCATTAGAAGTGGATATTTTCAACCAAAATGCAACTCAACTCAAGCACCATATGATATAGATCATGTCATCATGATACATAATCAGTATCTTTTGACCTTGAGATGTGCACTCAATATAATTTTTAGTGTAAAGCAGCAAAACAAACTGTCAAATAATGATCATTAAAAAATCCAGCATGCATCGCCCAATTAAAATAAATAGTTTGAGTAAGAAGTTCACATCCATCAAAATTCTCTGACAGGTAACAGCTAACAACTGCATATAGTTGAGTAAACTTGAAGATAATTTCATCTTTTTCATTGGAAAGTGGATATGAGTAGCCTTAAGTAGAGAAGACCCACAGAACTCATAGCAGCCTTATTATGAATGCATTTAATAAAATTATATATGAAATTCCCAAAACCATTACATACCTGATGCTTTTTCCTTCCGTCTTGGAAACAAAATAGAACCTAATGGTTGGAACAAGTGGTCTCTCATCTCATCATTTGTCACCAACAAGCTTTTCCAGCTAACAGCTACATATAGCCATTACCTATGATTTAAAAAAAAAAAAAAGGCTTTCAGATGAGATAATGAATTTGTTCCAGACCGTACTTGTACATATTGGAAGTATAGTGAGATTAAACAAGTTAATGTAATTTTAATAATGAAGGAGTATTCCATTACCAGTCATCATTGAAACCTTGAGGTGTAGACAAAGAGCATTACTTTTCTTACAATATTCTAACAGTCTGTTGTTATTTGTCTTCTGAACAGAACCAATAGTAACCCAAATCATATGCAAGATTGCAAGTGGCAATCTTTTTGAAGGACTCATTTGTTGCAATTGCTGCATGCCTGCATAACAGAATTAAGCTACAGCCTAGAGAAAAGAAGTTGTCAAATAGATGTTCTAGTAAAGTGCTAATAAAGTTAGCAACCTATCACCCACCTGTAAAACGCTGAAATGTTGCGTGTTGGCAAGGCTTACATTGGCACCATCTACAACTGCATCAAAAGAACCATGTTGCTGAAGCCACATCGGTAGAAGTTAACTTTCTATATCAACCACTATATCATGTCTAGCTATTTTATATACAACAAAGGTAAAGAAATAAAGTGTAAAACCATCATCAAAGCGTGCCCACAAGGAAAAGAGGAGCTTTTCAGCTAAAACCATGAAATTTGTTCTCATCAAGGCAACTGCTCCAATAATTAGTTCGATCATATCTTTTATCGATAGCACATGTCATGTATGTAGGTCACTAGTTCAAAATTATCCTTCCATTGCTCTTATGCGATAAATACTATGAAATTCAAAGGTTAAAATGTTTCACAAAAAATTGAAGTAGGAGAATCTGTAAAGTTCATATTAAGAAACAAAAATATCTGACACTGACGCCAATGCACTATTACTTCCCCTGCTAATGACTGGGGATATATTATCTTCATGCAACACAATAGCAAGGCCAATACTGTCGAGTAACAAGACTAGGCCAATAAAACTTACCATTCTAAATATTTATCTGTTTGGAAGTCAAAACTATCAGATAACCCTATCTCTTTTATACATATTCTTATACCTACTTGAGCCACTTTGGTTACATAGTATGTACTGGTTTACTGATTTGGGCTTTCTTGGAGAAATTGGGGTAGGATCATATCTCACTTATAATCAATGTTTAGAATAAAGCTATGCATTGTAATCACATATCAAGCTACTAATACATTTTGGCACCCAGTATTATAAAATGCGATGATATAATCAGTTTCACATTATGCACAACTTAATCGGTTCATTGCTATATGATTATAACTCTAGAAAGGAGGTCCCTAACAAAGCTATATCTTTCAAAATTATTGCATTTCAAGACTAAATCAAACTTTAGTTGACTTCAATGCACATAACTTTTTCATGTTATGTTATCAGATTCCAAGCTCATGCTCAATCTAATTGCATCAGCCTTACTTATGCAACTCTAACTCAACTTCCTTGTCCAAGCATCTAATTAATTGATATAAAACAAAACCAAATGATTCCCAATTTTTCAGGCACACAGAAGTCAGAACTAAGATAAGGGTATGGATGTAGTGGGCAGTCTCCAAATCAAAATATTTATGACAGAACATAAAACTTGCGCACAGAGCATCAAAACATTGTCAAGCAAAGTACTACTCCTCACCAATCCATTGCCGCTTCCTTCTTCACTCAAGGACGCTCGAGCGAAACCTCCAGAGAATAAAACGGTCGATCAATCAGTACTCCATGAAGTGAAGGAATGCTTCGCTGCCAATGGCCTTGGGATTCGCTGGTCAGAGCACGTTGCTCTCACCTGTAAGTTACGAACTCGAACCAGCAAAGACTGAAGCAACGCTTCGCTGATTTAGGAGGGAAAAAAGAAAGGCCCCACAACGGAACTATTTCTTCCAATTTCAGGAAATAAAAAACGCGCCCCCGCCACAACGGAACTATTTCTTCAACGGTAAAATTTCTAATAACGGCACCGGCTTCTCTCCGCGGCCTCGAACAACGCTGACGATGGGATTCAATAATATGACCGGGAGTATAAACGGTGGCCGGTAGGTGCAATGAACGGAGTTTAGAAGTAAATAAAACAAAAACAAAAAAAGAATTAGGAAAAAGATTGGCATCTATTTTCGATAAGCAAAAATTAATAATAATAATTTATAAATGAAAAAATGACACAGGCAGAATTAATATCTACTGCTTGTTGAACACTTGGACTCAAGTGCTGAAAATGAATGCTTTATTTAAAAAATGAAAATAATAATTTTTAAATTTATTTATTAAAAATATTTGATGTTTTTAATTTGGATAGAAAGGGTATACCCTGTGTAAAAATAAAAATAAAAAAAAGAAGAAAAAGAAATCGTATACCCCTTGTTTTATTTATAAGCAAATAAATAATTTAACTTGTTTCAAAAAAAAATTATCATTTTGTCTTGTTTCAAAAAAATTGAGGTGTATGTATAAAGTTTTTTCTTGATTTGGGTGAAACATCTAGAAAGTAACTTCATTTAGAGATGAAAAGTACCTCTCAAGGTAGTGTTATTTGAGTCTGAAGGAATATATTAACTATTAAGCTCTTAAGATCCAACTTAAATCACTAATGTCATAATCAATTTAAATTTTAAAACTAATATGAATCTTTAAGTTTCATTTGATTAAATGGAGTTTCTCTCAATTTTTAAAACGTAGATAAATATTAACAAATAAAATAACACCACCATGGTTTAATTTTGTTAAAATTATAATTTTATTTTTAAAGTCGACACAAGCTTGAAAGAAGATTATATAATTTTAGAAAAACTATATAAGGTTAAAGGGCTTTTTACGCTGAAAGTTTTCACTATGAACTATGGGCACACGAAAGTTTTTGGAAGGGACAATATAGCCCAGAAAAAGTAAAAACGTAGTAATTTCACCTTACATAGATAGAAGTCTAACGGTCAAACATTAATTGACCAGTTTTGCTAAGGTGGCTTTCCGACATGGGATATTAAGCCACCCGTTACTCCGCATTATGCAACATCATCCAAAATTTGTTTGGGAAAATTACGCACAGATCCCAAGGAAGAGAGTTTATCACAATAAAGTCCCTTGAAATCATGAAATTACACAGAAGTCCCAAGGGACCTGGTTGTAATTATTTGTGAATGTACAATTACCAATTTGACCTTTCTTCCAATTCCTCTCTCTCCGTTCTCCTCTCTCTCTCCTCTCTCTCTCTGTTCTCCGATTGACGACTGTGTAGAAAAATAATAGACCGATCTATTCGGTTGGCGCACCTTCAGGATTTAAGAATACCAAGACTTGGATTCAGAACCACAGTTCTTTCAATCTACATCGATGCGATCAACGCTGGCGTGAGAAAGATCCGTAGGGTCCAAGTGTCAAGAAAATAATAGGCAAGAAAGGCCGTAAGAGAAAATCCCCTTCAAACTAGATAATGCACGCACAGATAGAACTACAGGCAACCCGCGTAAGTTGATGGTTAAATCCAAACATGAAGACAACTGGAAGAAGAGAATTCAAAGTCAAGGAATGGATGATGGGCTTGAAGGAGAACATGTAGGAAAGAATGTGAACGGGGAAACAGACACCCAAGGGATCAAAATGTCATTCTTTTTGTTTATTTTCATTTCTTAGCTCTAAAATCTGGACCTGATACACCTCATGTAAATATATACTTTGTCTGTTGTAAATTTATACTTTTCCTGTTGTAAATAGCCTCTGGAAGTCAGAAATGGAAAAAACCCTGGTTTTGAAACTTTGTTGTAAATATATACTTTGTCTGTTGTAAATCAATACTTTTCCTGTTGTAAATAGCATCTGGAAGTCAGAAATGGAAAAAACTCTGGTTTTGAAACTTTGTTGTAAATATATACTTTGTCTGTTGTAAATCAATGCTTTTCCTGTTGTAAATAGCCTCTGAAAGTCAGAAATGGAAAAAATCCTGGTTTTGAAATTTTGTTGTAAATATATACTTTGTCTGTTGTAAATAAATATTTTTCCTGTTGTAAATAGCCTCTAGAAGTCAGAAATGGAAAAAACCCTGGTTTTGAAATTTTGTTGTAAATATATACTTTGTCTGTTGTAAATCAATATTTTTCCTGTTGTAAATAGCCTCTGGAAGTCAGAAATGGAAAAAAATCCTGGTTTTGAAATTTTGTTGTAAATATATACTTTGTCTGTTGTAAATAAATACTTTTCTTGTTGTAAATAGCCTCTGGAAGTCAGAAATGGAAAAAATCCTTGTTTTGAAATTTTGTTGTAAATATATATTTTGTCTGTTGTAAATTTATATTTTTCCTCTTGTAAATAGGGGAAGTCAGAAATGGAAAAAACCCTAGTTTTGAAACTTTGTTGTAAATATATACTTTGTCTGTTGTAAATTTATACTTTTCCTGTTGTAAATAGCCTCTGGAAGTCAGAAATGGAAAAAAACCCTGGTTTTGAAACAATGTTGTAAATATATACTTTGTCTGCTGTAAATCAATACTTTTCCTGTTGTAAATAGCCTCTGGAAGTCAGAAATGGAAAAAATCCTGGTTTTGAAATTTTGTTGTAAATAGAGTAAATACCCTTTTTGGTCCTTGGAAAAACACGTTCTACCCATTTTGGTCCCTGAGTAAAAAAAATGTCATTTCGGTCCTTTTTAGGGACTAAAAATGATTTTTTGGGAATTTGTGAGGGATTAAAATGCCCATAAAAATGACTAAAAGGACTAAAAGGGACCTTTTTTTTACTGTTTAAGGACTAAAAATGACTTTTTTTACTCAGGGACCAAAATGGGTAGCGCGTGTTATTTCAGGGACCAAAAAGGGTATTTACTCGTTGTAAATATATAATTTGTCTGTTGTAAATTTATACTTTTCCTGTTGTAAATAGCCTCTAGAAGTCAGAAATGGAAAAACCCCTGGTTTTGAAATTTTGTTGTAAATATATACTTTATCTGTTGTAAATTTATACTTTTCCTGTTGTAAATAGCCTCTGGAAGTCAGAAATGGAAAAAACATTGGTTTTGAAACTTTGTTGTAAATATATACTTTGTCTGTTGTAAATCAATATTTTTCCTGTTGTAAATAGCCTCTAGGCAATAAGGTCTTTTACTAATATGAATTAATTACACAGAAGTCCCTAGGGACTTCTGTGTAATTTCATGATTTCAATGGACTTTATTGTAATAAAGTCTCTTTCTTGGGACCTATGCGTAATTTTCCCAATTTGTTTGTTTAAGAAAACGTGAACTTAGAGCCTCAAATAGACGATGATTTCTTTGGCAGAGACTGGTTTTTCCATTTTATTTTACACGTGTACTTGCCAGCTGGTCATTTATCAGCCAACAACTTGCCACATCACACTTTGGAGTGAGGCTTTGTCACTAAGGGCCCGTTTGGTACAGGGAAAATTTGAGGAGGGAAAGGAATTTAGGGGAAAGGAAGATTTTGAAAAATGGGGGAAGATGGTTTGAGGGGATGAGTTGTTTGGTAGGAAAAAAATGAAGGAGTAGTAGTTGGTAAAGAATCAAGCCCGAGAAGATAGATTTTTGGGAAGATTGGTCCAAAATGCATACCAAACGGAAGAACTTTCTAATTTTCCTTTCCCTTCCCACCGATTTCATGTACCAAACGGGCCCTTAATGTTTGACCTTCTTCCATCCCTTGAAGGTGAAATTGCTATGATTTTTTTATTTTTGAAGCAATTTTACCTCTCGAAAGGTTTTGAGTGCTCACAGTCATTGTTGTCAAACTTATAAGTTGACTATCCGATTTTACCATTTTTATGTTTCTATCTTATTAAATCGAGTTGAGTAAATTCATGTCAACTGTAAATCAATTAAACTTACAAGTTTATACACAAGATTTACCTTTTTTAGTTTACAAAACAATTTTAACTAACTTTTAAATATGTGTTAACTTTTTTCCAATTTTATCATTCTCAACATCTTTATATATGAATTTTATAGAATTTTTTTATTAAATATACAAATTATGAATGTTGATATATTTATTTTTAATTATTTGAATTTAAAATATATTTAAATCAAATTGTTGTCATTTTTTATATTTTCATTATTTAATTATATACTATTAATATCTATTTAATAATAAAAGTAAACTCTTACGAATTTACAATTTGAGTTCATAATAGGAGTTTACGTTATTATCACAAGATTACTTAAACTCATAAATTTAACAACCTTGCTCATAGCTCCTCAGCAAAAAGTAGAAAGCAAAAATATTCTTTAAAATAAAGCTAGTCAAGGTCCATTAGCCAACCGGCCTACACAGGGGGCAGTTTGAGCAAAGGTCGCAACACACTAACAGAAGGACCTAGTCAGCAGGGCGGTTTCCTAGATCCTCGGACACTCCTGACGTGGGAGCCGGAGATCTAACCACCAGGTATACTCTATATATACATATAGGAGATACGCGACCAAGGTACACAAATTCTAACCCTGAACTATTACATTCACACAGTGCACACACCCCACCCCCTTGGCTAAGAGCCTGGTTGTGTACAGTGATCCCTTCTCCTTCCGAGTGCTTCCCTAGTAGGAATTCGAGAAGAGACTATTGATCCTACCTCAAAGTACTGGCCCATTCACGTGGCTGGACATTCATGTTCTACACCAGAACAGTGGCGCCGACCGTGGGGATTGGTAAATTTCAATTCCCGTGACCAATGAGGGTTAATACCCGTAGTTCAAGCCTGAAGCAGCCGGAGATGGTTCGACCGACAGGCCAGCGTCAACCACCTCGGCAACCACACAACACTGAGCAGCCGATCAACCCTCTCGGTGACAACGAGCAGGACGCAGAAGACCGACTATCACAGCCGAAGCAGCAGTTAGAAGAACCTATCATCCCCAACAATGATCAGCGTCTAGAAGACAATCCATCCGACACGGAGTCCTCTGCTCCACGAAATCATTGCCATGATCCTCAGAACTCGAACCCGGTCGTCAACTCAGAGATCCCGGCCGCCAATCAAGATTTTCTCCTCCTCCAAAACTCGCTTCTCGCGATGATGAGACGTATGGAGAACATGGACAAACGCCACACCCTCTACTTCCAGCGATTGGAAGAGCGTTTCAATAAAAGGGACTCGGCCTCCTCCAGGCGAGGACCGGGATGACAAGACTTGGGAAGAGAACCAAGAAGCGACGGCTCGCGCGCTCACCAAAGCGCACGGAGACGAAACCGAAGACCAGCCTCCTCAAACAAGGAATCTAATACCAAGAAAGAATCCCGGGTTGATAGGCCTCCCCGGCCTCCCCCAGCCGGGGATCAACGGAGAAGGTATGTCGGACAGATGGACAACAACCCTTTTGCAGATGAAATCCTCAACGCTTGTTTCCCGGAGAAGCTCAATCTAACTGAACTCACCAAATATGATGGTTCTCAAGACCCGACAACCCACCTGGAAGACTTCGAGATGGTCATGGTCGTAAGAGGGCTTGGAGAGCCCATCATGTCACGGATCTTCGCCGCTACTCTTAAAGGACCGGCGTTAAAATGGCTCCACACGTTGCCCGGGGGGTCGATTCAAAAATTTGATGACCTAGCCAAGGCCTTCGAGCTACACTTTGCAACTAGCAAACGGAAACCGAAGTCCCAGTATACCTTGTCCAAGATTAGGCAGCGTCCCGGTGAGACACTTCAAAGTTACCTGGACCGCTTCAAACATGCGGCCCTGCAGGTGCGCGGTTTAAGCGAGGCTGTACACGTCCATCTTTTAGCCGACGGCCTAGACGGAGAGTCCCGCCTGGCGGAATCATTCTTTAAGGAGTCAACTAAAAGCCTTAACGATTTCATAATTCGCTCAAAAAAATACCTTGAGGTGGAGCAGATGCGCATGGCAAATAATCCAAGGCGGGACCAAGACAAAGCCACCCCACCTAGAGACAAGGACTATTCGGGAAGTAGGAAAAAAGACACCCGCGCAAGGGGTTCGGATAGCAGATGCCAAGGCGGCAAGTTTGACACAAAAAGCAAATATGACAAATACACGGCCCTGAATGTGCCACGATCTCAGATTTGGAAAGAGGTAGCCATGGCCGAGATGAAAAGAATTGATCGACCTCGGTTGTCTTACCGCAGAACCGAGGTAGACCAGTCAAAATATTGTGCATTCCATGATGGCCGGGGTCATACCAAGGACGAATGCTATGAACTCCGTGACGCAATTGAAAAGTTTGTCCGCGATGGAAAGCTTCAACAATACGTAATTGAGCACCAGGGAAAAAGCGGCAAATGCAAGCCTAGAAGCCATAGCAAAAGCCCAGCCCGTAAGTACAAAAAGTAGGATGAAAAGCACAAAAAACACACCGGGAAGAGAGACGAAGATGAATTCCCCGTAACAGAGTTTGACTGCAATGTGATAAGCGACGCAATGGGTGGAGGCGGAGATACAATGAGCCAGCGAAGAAAGTATCTACGAGAAGTCCTCTCTGTTAGAGATCGTCCGAAGTTCAAAGAAAGTTTCAACAGACCGTCTCACTCGCCATTATATTTCACAAACGACGATCTCAAAGATGTCGTCCCCGGGCATCAAGATGGCCTAGTCGTGATCGGGATCTTAGTCCATTGCCGAGTCAAACGCATATTTGTGGATGCTGGAAGCTCTGCTGACATCCTCAGTTGGGAGGCATTCAAAAGAATGAGCCTGGACCAGGAAGATTTGAAGCCATGCAAGACGACCCTCATCGGGTTCAACGGAGAGCATTCACGTCCTAAGGAATTTATTGACCTCAGGTTCACCCTTGGAACTAGGGACGCCTTCAAGTCAGAGCGTGTGCGTTTTATAGTGGCAGAATTCCTTTCACCGTACAACATGATACTGGGCAGGTCGACGATCCATAAGTGGGACATGCTGGTCTCCACCAAGTATCAAAAACTGAAGATGGTCAACAACCAGGGAACCGTGATCACGGTTAGGGGAGACCAAAGAGAGTCTCGACAGTGCTACTTTGAAACTGTCAGAGTGGGCCAGGGCGGACCTTCATCGGAGCCACAAGTCCAATATGAAGAGAGGTATCCGAATCAGATGAACCCGGATTCTCTTGACCAAGATGTCAATACAGTCGAACTGGACCTTCGGGATGAAGAGATGCGCCCAGAACCGGACGGGATTTTCTGAGGAAAAACCAGGATGTCTTCGCATGGAACTCATCACAAGTACCCAGAATAGACCCGAAGTTTTACTGCCACAAGCTGGAAATCTACCCGGGCTCAAGGCCGATATCCCAGAGAAAGAGGAATCTCGGCCCAGAAAAGAGAAAGCATTGGAAACTCATGTTAAGATATTTTGGAAGCCGGATTTATCCGGGAAGTTCAATACACCACCTGGTTATCCAACGTACTGATGGTCAAAAAGCCAAACGGAAAGTGGAGGGTCTGCACGGACTACAAAAACCTAAATAAGGTATGCCCCAAACACTCATACCCAATGCCGAACATTGATCAGTTAGTGGACAATTCCTCGGGTTTCCAGCTTCTCTCCTTCATGGATGCGTATTCTGGATATAATCAAATACCAATGTACCCAGGTGACCAAGAGAAGACAGCCTTTATTACAGAAAGGGCTAATTATTGCTACAACGTCATGCCTTTCGGACTAAAGAACGCAGGAGCTACATATCAAAGAATGATGAACAGGGTCTTCGCCGACCAACTCGGTCGTAATGTTGAGGTCTACATCGACGACATGATCGTGAAGACTTTGGATCCGTGACTTCATATCCAGGATTTGGGACAGACGTTCGACAAGCTCCGGGCTTACCAAATCCGCCTGAACCCGGCTAAGTGTGCATTTGGAGTCTCGGCTGGAAAATTCTTGGGCTTCATGTTAACTAACCGAGGCATCGAGGCTAACCCGGACAAATGCAGGGCAGTTCTCGAAATGAAGGCTCCAAAGAACAAAAAGGAAGTTCAACAATTGACTGGAAGGTTGGTTGCCCTCACCAGGTTCCTGCCTAGATCAGCCGAAAAGGCTTTACCTTTGTTCAGACTTCTGAAGAAAGAAGCGTCGATTGAATGGAATGCAAAGTGCGACGAGGCGTTTGAAGAGATAAAGCAATGCCTGGCTAATCCTCCAGTTCTATCCAAGCCCGATCCCGGCGAGAACCTTTACATTTACTTATCTATTGGCGAAGAAGCCGTCAGCACGGCCCTGGTAAGGGAGTTAGATCATGGCCAAATACCGGTATACTTTATAAGCAAGACCCTACAGAGCTCCGAAAATCCGTTATCAAAAGTTGGAAAAAGTGGCATTCGCACTACTCACCTCGGCCCGTTGGTTGCGACCTTACTTCCAAGGCCATCCTTTCATTGTTAGAACCAGTCAGCCGATACGACAAGTTCTACACAAACCAGATTTGGCGAGAAGAATGACAAATTAGGCGATTGAGTTGTCTGAATTTGACATCACCTACGAAGCTCGCCATGCAATTAAGTCACAAGCATTAGCCGACTTCGTCAGGGAGCTAACCCCGACCAACAAAACAGGCTGCGAGCAGGCCAGAGACCGGAAGGTGTATGTCGACGGATCGTCGAATATCAAAGGAAGCGGAGCCGGAGTCCTCCTTGAGAGTCCAGAGGGTGTCACGATTGAACACTCACTTCAGTTAAAGTTTCCAACCTCAAATAATCAAGCAGAATATGAGGCCCTAATAGCCGGGCTTCTTCAAGCAAAGGAGAACGGCGCCACAAGAGTTAATGTTTTCACCGACTCGCAGCTCGTGGCGGCTCAGATTGAGGGAACCTATCAGGCAAAGAGCCCGCTAATGGAAAAATACCTTTTTAAGGCTAAGGAGATAATGTCCGAGTTCGATGAGGCAACCGTGATTCATATTCCAAGAGGCGAAAATACGAGAGCCGACATCCTATCAAAGCTAGCAAGCACCAAGAGCGCGGGTTGTCACCGGACCGTGATCCAACAAAACTTGGAGGATCCAATCTGTACCATGGCTATTTCAGTGGAAGATGATCAGAAAAAGCCAATCGAGGATTACTTGGAACGAGATATTCAGCCAGACGATGCTATAGAAGCCAAAATACTGGTTCGGGAGGCAGTAAAGTATACGATGGTGGAAGATCAGCTCTATCGTAAGGGCCTCCATTCTCCGATGTTGAGATGCTTGAACCCAAACGAGGCGAAATACGCTCTAGCCGAGATACATGAGGGAATCAATGGCCAGCACATGGGTGCTAAGGCACTCGCCAGAAAAACTCTGCGAGTAGGGTACTATTGGCCGACGTTGGAGGCCGACTCCAAGATCCTCGTTAAAAAGTGCGATAGCTGCCAGAAACACTCTAGGGTTATTTGGTCGGCCCCGGCCGAACTTCATTTAATCTCGGCCCCATGGCCGTTCTACAAATGGGGAATGGATATCCTGGGTCCGTTCAAAACAGCGCCAGGGCAGTTACGATGGTTAATCGTCGCGGTGGATTACTTCACCAAATGGATCGAGGCCGAGCCTCTGACTACAATTTCTTCGGCCCGCGTGCAATGATTTGTGGAAGTCAACATCATCACAAGGTTCGGAGCACCAGCCGAGGTAATTACAGACAACGACACCCAATTTACTGGCATTGGATTCCGCGATTTGATGACCGAGTTCGGCATCCAGCACCATTTCGCGTCGGTTGAGCACCCACAGTCTAACGGACAAGCTGAAGCCGCCAACAAGGTCATTCTTGATGGCCTCAAGAAATGCATGTTGGAAGCCGAGACCGCTTGGGTGGATCAATTACCCTATGTACTTTGGGGAAACCGGACCATGGCTCACACATCCACTCAAGAAACTCCATACAGGCTGACCTACGGCTGCGAGTCTATGATTCCAGTTGAAATAGGTCTTCCCTCGTGGAGATGGAGAAGAATCCTTTTGCAAGGAGAGACGGCCAATAGCGAGGCCCTATTAGCCGAGCTAGATCTGGTTGGTGAAGTCTGAGTTACGGCGCACAGCCGAGACATCGCCGCAAAATAGCTGATTGCAGCTCGATATAATAAGAAGGTTCGACCCCGGTCTTTTCAAACAGGCGACCTCGTTCTCAGAAGAGCCGACATCGGAAATAAGAATGTCAAAGACGGCAAGCTAGAGGCCAACTGGGACGGTCCCTATCGTATTTGTGAAGCACTGGAGAAAGGGGCCTATATTCTGGAAACCTTGGATAGGAGCATAACTCATGAGTTCCTATAAGGTCGTCATAAGGAATTCTCATGACCATACTCATTATCCATTTTACTCATGGGTTCCTATAAGGTTGTTATGAAGACTTATAACTCTTATGGTACTCGTGATACTAAGTATCATTTAATGTTTTCAGACTTCTAATTATGTGATTAAAATAATCGATACTCATAAAAACTTTAGGTAGACAATGTCTTTGCTCTGTCGCTATACGTATCAACTTGTATTAATTTACAACATAAAAGAACCTTCCATGCATTATCTTATGAGGCTTTGATATATATATATATATATATATATGTCAGATTCATTTGTCATTCTTTTCTATGCGCAATGCGCGATCAATTATCAAACGTTGGCACACGTTGTCAAACGATAACGTTGCAGCTCCAAAAATGAGTATATTCTTGTTTAAATAAGAAAAACAACACATGAATAAAAAAATAAGAGATTAAGAAAAACTCCAAAATCGTTGATTATGTATCATTTAGATGTTCATGGGAAATTCCCACGATCTATTCATTAAAATACATTAGTGGTTTTAGGATTACCTATCAAGATTCATATAGAATTAACCTAAGTTATATGAGAATTAGGATTACCTATCAAGATTGCTATTAACCTAGGACTCATGGGATTAGGGTTACATATAGTATGAATTAGCCTATGCTATATGGGAATTAGGATTACCTGGTCTCCGTCTTTGCTAGTCTTCTAGAAAACTGCTTTGCCGAGAGCGCGGGAGGAGGATGCCGTAGCAGAGAAAAGAGTCGAGAGAAAAAGAGTCGAGGTTTAGGCGGCTAAACCTAAATTTATAATTAAAATCTAGGGTTTTAGCTATGGGTTGAGCTATTTAATTATTGCAATTTAATAAATTAATACTAAAAACATTATTAATTTCTAGATATTTTATATATTATTATTATCTTTTGTTGGAATGTGCCTTTATCACTTAAAACCTAATCTGTATGTGATCTAGTCTAATCGATCGATTATGTGATCTTAACTTGTTTTATTTGTTTTTTTAAATTTCAAATTATTGTGCCTAGATTCTAGGAGAAACTCTAGAAATCAATTTAGATTATTTCTCTATATATGTACACATATTAATTCTTTTATTATTATTATTATTATTATTATTATTATTATTATTATTATTATTATTATTATTATTATTATTATTATTATTTTAATCAGGGGTATTACACAGTTGAGGCTTCCTCTCCCTTCTCAGTCTCCACCCCGGCAGATTCGCCATCTAGACGGGTCTCAGAAGTAGCGGGGGGCTCCACAAAGGCGACAAACTGACCGTCCTCAACAAAGGACCGGAAGTGGTGGCCTGCGGTGTTGAGCTCGACCCCGGGGTTCAGGAGCTGGATTTGGGCCAACGAGTTCTTGAAGGCCTCCTCCATGGATTCTTTCAACAATTCCTGAAGCCAGGATATCTCGGTCGAGGACGCCTCTACCTCAGCCTTAAGTTTATCCCTCTCGGATGTCATGGCATTCAACTCTTCCTCATCGTCTACCCGAGCTGCCTTTAAGGTCGAGATCATCATATTTGCATCGGCCAAAATATCCTGGGTCCGCCGCAGTTCAAACTCCACCTTTCCCAGCTTGACCTGACCGGCCTGGAACTCATTAGAAGCAGTTTTCCACTGCTCCAACGTTTCATCGCGTTCCACACAGGCTCGCTTCAAGTCAGCAACCACCCCCACGTAGCTGTGATGGAGAGTGATGAAAGCCTAGGACAAGCCGGCCCCTCTCAGATGAGCATTGTCGATGGCCTGGATATCCCTTAGGTCGGCTTCCAGCAATGGCACTGGTTCATTGTAACGGTAGGGGGCAGGAGAGAAATACTCAATTCTTCAGTGATCCCCCTACTCCATGAATAGGAGTGTGTCATCACGAGAGGTGGAGGCGGAAAGACCTGAGCAGTTCGGGCAGATGAGGGTCCGACATCAGCCGAACTTGGAGGCCGCGTTGTTGTAGGGGAAGAGGGTTGGCTAACTGAGACCGGAGGAGCTTGAACCACAGGCCTGGTCTTGGTTTTCTTTGACTCGGCCGCCTTCGAGGATTCACCGGCCTTCGACTTGCTCATATCGGCGGCCGACTTCTTTTTGCCCCTGGCAGGCTCCTCAGGGATCCCGTAAGGTATTTTGGCCCCTTCATCTTGAGATCTACACAAAACACAAACATCAGATTAACTATGGAAAGAAGCAAAACGTTCATGGAATTAAAAGCAAGGCCACATCAGTTTATGAACAAAAGAAGACTCATACTCGGCCCCGATCTCATCTCGTCCCGGTTTTGATTATCGGCCCGGTATTGGGCCACTAAGGAAACAGCCCCAACAGTACCATTAGCCTTCACTTGGGCTACTATGCGGTCAACGGCTTTCTTTTCGAAATCTTCCAAATGGGCCCGTTCTACTTTATAGGCGCCAGGAGACACATCGTGGTGATCCTTGCACCAGTACAAAGGGAATAGCCATTCAACGCTCTTAGAATCAGGACCGTCGAGGAACCAAGGCTCCGCTCCAGACTTGGCGACCACTTTAAAAAACCCACTCTTGAAATGCTTAAAAGAGTCCGAGACCGGGGTGAATAGCTTCCTGTTCACGACGCCCCGAATGGAGGTCCAGCCTTTAAGCTCGAGCTGCTTCCCTCCTGAGCGAGGAGTGTGGGGTAAAGAAGAAGAAAACATGGATGTGGTGCAAGGCAGACCTAAGCTTGTGCAGAACCATTCAAATGCTATTATATATCCCCATCCATTAGGATGCAAATGGGAGGGAGCTAAGCCTAAAAATTGGAGAAGGGCTATCTGGAACCCGGTGAACGGAAAGCGAACACTAAGCCGGGTCATATAGTCTCGGTAAAAGAAGAAAAAAGAGTTATGACTACCCACCCTAGCAGAGCAAACCGGCTCTTCATCATCCGGTAGACTAACTGTGTAGCTCTTATTCTCTTATATGGGAAGTTTTTCTAAGTCGGCCGCACTTAATTCTGACCGATATGACAGCACTTCACGAGTTACCCAGGGAAATTTCTCTACCAGAGATTGTGAGGGGCTAGCGCGATTCGAATTACCCGACGCCAATTCCGCGGTACGGGAAGAAGAAGACGAGGCCATTATACCTACCACAGAAATAAAGACAAAAACCAAATCAGAATTTTCCTAGCATACCTAATGTCAAAAAGCGAAGGCGTGTTTCCACTGCCAAAGTTAGATTAGACTCCAAATTGACAGGATTGACGTTTGGGGGAGCCACTAGGGAAGCCGGGACAAGGTTGTGGCGGCAGGAGGCCAGAATTGACTTAGCTGTTACGGAATCACCGATGGAGATAAGTCGGGAGCATTCATACAGACAGTCGTAACAAGGGCCGATGTAATCGTCCACCTCGGACCTAGGGCCCGGTCTTCCCATGCCGTCGAACTGGTTAATCGGAGAAGCCGGGATAGGAACATTATGACCAGGTTCCAAAGGGCTCGGGGTAGGGGGAATGATGCAGGAATGGCTTGACTTCCTTCACGAATCCTGACTCTTCTTGTCCCCGAACTTACAGAACCTTTCTTCTTGCTCCCACTAAAATTCCCAGCCAGCAGAGCGACTTGCTTCTCTTCTGGAGAGGGCTTATCACCCTGCAGCCACCAACGGGTCAAAGGCTTAACAGTTCGACGTAACTCGTCAAGTTCCTCGGGGGTCATGTCTTTCAAATCCTTCGACATTTCAAATGAACCTCCCAAAAGACGCGACAGTCAAAACCCAGAAAGGGGTTAAGACTGGCAAGAATAAGAGAAAAAGAGCAGGGGTTCTTAGAAATGGAGTTGAAAAGCTAGGAAAGAGGCACTCAGAAACCCGCCAAATGAAGAAAGCTACCAGAAACTCAAGCAAATACAAACACATTCCAAAAAATACGCAACCCAGGGGCTAAAATGGACTGGAAGTATAAATCAGAAACAGAGCGACAAAATACAAAGGAGAACAGTATCAGAGAAATAACTGGGAAAGCAACAATACTTTTCTAAGAGATGGAAGATCACTCAAGAAATTGCGAGAAGGGGACACACGAGAGCGAACGAGCAGAAAATGGTGGTGGAGAGAAAACACTTCAAAGCAGAATGAGTGAAGTCAGAAAATGAAGGACCAGGCGGGTATAACCTTCCAAAAACTCAACTGTCAAGGGCAAAAGCGTCCATTCGCTCATAAAGTAAGAATGACGTGACGCGCGTATTAAATGTGCACTCATCAGTCATTTAATGCGCCTAGAGCCGTAGTGGCTAGCATCCCTCCGTTTCGGCTTCATGACAGTCGAGGGGCGCCAGTTGGCATATACGAATGATAACCAAAGAAGAGGAAGCGACGCGAAGGAAGAGAACAACCTGGCTATCTAACCCGGCCATTTGAAATCCCGGTCTCCTTTCACAAAGAACACTTAGACCAGACGACATTGACCCCGGATATTCAAGGCATGGACATCCGAGCTGTGAGCAACAACAGCCCGGACCGTAACGGATACTAGATAGTAGCCACTCTCAAGACACGCCGAGACAACTCTGCTCTTGTTAGAACCCGGTTAGCACAGCCGTTGAAGCTCGGCCATATCCGGGGTAGTTTGACGCGAAGGGTGCGGATTCCTCGATAAGATAAAATAAGCATATGCGGCTAAGGACGGGTTAAGTCGCGAAGACGGATAAAATGTTCAGCCAACCTCGGCTACGGAAAGGAGCCTCAATATTGGTATTTGTACGCTGGTGATCTACGTTGAGACATGAGTGAGAAGCAGAAACAACCTTTATATTGATACTTTATCGGGTTACAGAATGCTTTTACAAGGAAATAAACTGGCCTATGCGGTTGCAAAGACGATTACAAGAAGGCGGACCCCGGCTACGATTAATACGGTTAAAATCCCGACTCCGTCGAGGATCATCTAACCCGACTGTTTAGTCAAGTGAAGCCGCCACCGTAAAGTGCCGCTACTCGGCCGCTTCCAAGACTTAGTCCGGTTTGACACAAGCCAAAACCCCGTCCGTTCCTCTTCAGGACAACTCGGATTTGGGGGATTCGGTGTCACGACAAGTAGATTCGGAGACCCGGGTGAGTGAAGAAGAAGAAATCATGACGATCGTAAAAAGAAATAGACGAAGTTTCAAGCCAAAATTAACCCGGACTACATGTCTGGGGGCAACTCAATCAGAATACAAGTAGCTCCGGAGTTCTTTGAAACTCGAGTAGACATTTTATCAAGTCACACGAGTGGCAGCAACTCGGATACGATATTCGGATAAACAACAGATCCACCCCGACAGCCCAGAAACTTGGACTATCCGGCTGGGGGCAATTACTATACAGTTGTCAATAACCGGGGTTAATGCAAACTCGAACAAGCACTTGAAATGCACGAGCAGGGGATCTTGAACAACCCGGATAAGCCGAACATATCTCGACCAAGTCTGTACTTCGCAGTCAATCAAACCATCTCGGCAGCTCAAAGACCTGAACTACCGAGCTGGGGGGCAACTGTTATGGACCTAGTCAAGGTCCATTAGCCAACCGGCCTACACAGGGGGCAGTCTGCGCAAAGGTCGCAACACACTAACAGAAGGACCTAGTCAGCAGGGCGGTTTCCTAGATCCTCGGACACTCCTGACGTGGGAGCCGGAGATCTAACCACCAGGTATACTCTATATATACATATAGGAGATACGCGACCAAGGTACACAGATTCTAACCCTGAACTATTACATTCACACTGTGCACACACCTCACCCCCTTGGCTAAGAGCCTGGTTGTGTATAGTGATCCCTTCTCCTTCCGAGTGCTTCCCTAGTAGGCATTTGAGAAGAGACCATTGATCCTACATCAAAGTACCGGCCCATTCACGTGGCTGGACATTCGTGTTTTACACCAGAACACTCATAAATTTAACAACCTTGCTCATAGCTCCTCAGCAAAAAGTAGAAAGCAAAAATATTCTTTAACCCACTTATATATCTTTCATAATCTATTATATATGTTATAAAATGTCATATTATTATTATTATATGTGTGTGTGTATAATACGCCATTTCAAACTATTCAAAAGAAGTATGTATAATTTATTTTTATTTGAGAATGAACTTGTTAATAATTACATAGTATATTGATGATATGATTATTATGTTGTTGTTAGTAAAAAAAATAAAAGAGATCTTGTGATTGGTGATTTTGGCTATCTTGATTTTGAGACTTAACTAAGGATAATTTTTTATTTTAAATTTATATTTTGAGATTTAGTCCTTTTAAATAATTACAATTTTTATATATGATCCTTACTAATAAATATTATTCTCTCTAGGTACTGATTTTTCCATGATTTACTAAAATTTTTTCAAACATATCCTTCGTAATTACAATCATATCTCATATTTAAAACAATTATACATATATAATTAAAATCTATGTGATAACTTATTTTTTCTTCTTTCCATTCTTACTCTCAATTAAATGCTATGAAAAATGATACATTTTTTAATATCATGAGTGGATAGGTAATTTAGATTTTCAGTTAGTATTTTATCGGAACATATATATTGATTGATTACAACTGAACTTTGTCAAGCGACGGAACAAGTAATTCTTTCCAATCATTGTCTTGCGATAAAATATGATTGATGTTTTTTTTTTTCCTTATTGAGATTACATACTCCAAATATTGAGAAATTGATTTTGATTATTACAAAATCAAATTATAATTATTATCTTCTGAAGAATAATATGGTTTCATAATATTCAAATATTTAATAGTAATTGTATTTATAAAATCAAAGAGATATTTTTTGAAGCTTAATTTCAAGGATTAATTTGGTCCTTGAAAAAAAAAAGTATTCAATTAATAATTATCATGGGAAATCATTGTAGAGGTTATATAGCACTAGTTTGCTTGTGTCATTTTGGAAGCAAATTAATCTAAATATGCCGATAAAAAGGGAAAATCTTAAAATGGTCTTTTATTGACATCCCTCTCCATTTAATGCCTTTATCATTATGTATCAAAAAAATATCTCTACTGTTATATTGATTTGTAATGATCGAGACTCGAGATATTAAGATAATCTAATTATTGAGATTTCAAACATTAAATTAAGATAATCTAATTATTGAGATTTCAATCTAATTATGTAGTTATGGTTTCCTTGGATTTATTTTTATTATTATTATTATTATTATTATTATTATTATTATTATTATTATTATAACTTGAAGTACTTCAATTTATATGTCTATACATTTCTTTACAAATATTATTATATTTTTGTGAGAATTATTATTATTATTTAACATATATATACTAAATGTTTAACCTTTCAGCCCATTATCTCATTGCAGCTAGTACAGGGGCAACCCACTATCCGTGGGACCCATGGCCATGACCTTGGACATGCACCCACGACCCCTGGACATGCACCCACGATCCCGGACATGCGCACACGATCCCGACACGCACATGACACGTACGGTGTGGCGCCAAGGACTAACTAACCTGTATACTCTATATATACGAGAGGAAGGAGACGGGCGCCGAGTACATTCATTCTAAGCCCGACTTATCTACATCCAAACACACGCACACACAAGACCCCTAGGCGAAACGCCCGCTTGTGTACCGTGATCATACCCTCTCCCGAACGCTTGTCCCATAAGCATACGGGAAGGGCACACAGATCCTATATCAAATCACCGGACCTTCATAGGCCGGACATCTAAGTTCTACACTGCATCAGCTGGCGCCGACCGCGGGGATCAATAAATTTCTATTCCGTGACCATGAGGATAAGCACTCGTGCTTCGGTGCCAAAGACAATCGGAGGCGGATCAAGCGGGGGACAACCGTCAACCACCCCAGTAATGAGCAAATTCATTAACTGCATGATGGAGACCATCGGGAAGGAGAAGATCGGCTTTCTCAAGAAGAAGAACCATTGATTCCCAACAATGAACGACATCAAAGGACAACTTTGTCCGACACGGAGTCCTCGGCCCACGAAACCAAGACCGTGGACCACAATTCCACTGGAGGAGGCCGGGACATCCCACATGCCGAGCGACTTTCGATCTCTTCTGCCGGATGCTTGCGATAATGAGACGGGTGGACAACATAGACAAGCGCCACACCCTTCACTATCGGCGAGCGGAAGAGCGGGAGAAAAGACGGACCCACACCCTTTCCAGCCGAGGACTCGGGAAGATAAAACTTGGAGAGAGGACGACGATGACGAGAGCTCGCCATCGCACCGACGAGGGCGAGAGGCGGAAACCGTCGGCAGCAGGAGGGCCAATAGGAGGAACCGTAACCTGGATGAAGAGGTCGACTCTCGGGCGAGGAACCATCGAGGTGACAGGACGATTCCCCAAGTGGTTTCCAAACGACGGAGATATGTCACCAAATGCACAATAGCTTTTTCTCGAAGGAGATCCGCAACGCCCGATTCCCCGAGAAGTCGAATTTGGGCGAGTTGACAAAGTATGATGGCACACAAGACCCGACGACTCATTTAGAAGACTTTGACGTTCACATGCTCTGTTAGAGGTCTCAAGGAACCAATCGTGCCCCTGATCTTCGCCGCGACGTTAAAGGGGCCGCGTTGAAATGGCTTCACACTCTTCCCTTTGGGTCGATCCACAACTTTGAAGACTGCCGAGGCCTTTGAGTTGCACTTGCGACTAGCAAACGGCAACCAAAATCCCGATATCTCTCTCCAAAATCGACAACACGTCGGAGAGGCTGCTCCAAAGTTACCTGGACCGCTTCAATCATGCGGCATCTGCAGGTGCGCGGACTTAACGAAGACGTACACGTTCACTTATTGGTGGACGGCCTCGATAAAGAGTCCCGCCCGGCGAATCTTTTTAAAGGAGCGGGCAAAGAATCTCAACGACTTCATATCCGTTCAAAGAAGTACTTGGACGTCGAGCAGATGCGAATGGCAAACAATCCCAATTCGAGGCGGGACCAAGATAGAACCTCCCCTCCCGGGGGTCGAGACTTCTCTGACAACAGGAATAGGGATTCCCGGAGAAGGGGGAATGAAAACAAGAGCCGAGGTGGCAAGTTTGATCAGCGGAGCAAGTACGAGAAATATTCGGCCCTGACGGTGCCTCGATCTCAAGTTTGGAAGGAGGTGTCAACAACCGAGATGAAGAAGGTCGATCGGCCTCGTCTGTCCTACCGAAGATCCGGGATAGACCAGTCTAAATATTGCTCGTTCCATGATGGTCGAGGTCACCGATGAATGTTACGAGCTCCGGGATGCAATCGAACGATTTGTTCGGGAAGGCAAACTTCAACAGTATGTCATAGAGCATCAAGGAAAAGGTGGGAAACGAAAGACCAAGAACCGCAGCCGAAGCGGAATTCGGCGTAACGTGTCAGCGGAGCAATGGGCGGTGGCGGAGATACTATGAGCCGCCGAAGGAAATACCTTCGAGAAGTCCTGTCCGTCGTGGACCGACCAAAATTCAAGGAACATCACACCGAGGTAGCACGACCGCCTTTGTTTTTCACAAGAGACGACCTCGGACGTCGTCCCCGGCCATCAAGATGGGCTAGTGATAACCGAACAGCCGTCAACTGCCGAGTCAAGCGGATATTTGTGGATGCCGTAGCTCGCCGACATACTAAGCCGGGAGGCGTTCAAAAGAATGAGCCTGACCGGGACGACTTAAAGCCTTGCAAGACAACCCTCATCGGGTTTAATGGAGAACAATCGCGTCAGAAGGGGTTTATCGACCTCAGGTTCACCCTTGGAGTCAAAGACGCCTTTAAGTCCGAAAGAGTGCGGTTCATAGTGGCCGAGTTCGTTTCACCTTATAACATAATATTGGGAAGGCCAACCATTCACAAGTGGGACATCTTGGTATCTACAAAGCATCAAAAGCTCAAGGTGATAGGCAACCAAGGAACCGTGGTCACGGTAATCGGGATCAAAGAGAGTCTCGACAGTGCTATTTTGAAACCGTCGAGTTGGGGAGGCGGATCTTCATCGCAGCCCCAAAGAAGCAATATCCGGACCGTTCGGACCGGGATTCTCCCGACGACGAAGTTAATACTGTGGAATCGGACATCCGAGACGATGAGGTTCGCCCAACCGGCGGGAGACTGAAGATCCGGTGATCGGAGACCCTCTCCACCACTAAGATTGGCAAACACCTATCTCCCGAACTTAGAAGTAGTTTGGAGGACTTCCTGAAGGAAAACAGGGATGTCTTCGCCTGGGATTCATCTCAGGTACCTGGAATAGACCCAAAATTTTGTTGTCACAAGCTAGAAGTCTATCCGGGCTCAATCCCATCGGGAAATACAAGATACAACCCGTTATCAAATGTGGTGATGGTAAAAAGCCAAACGGGAAGTGGAGAGTTTGTACATTACAAGAACTTGAACAAGGTATGCCCGAAGGACTCCTACCCAATGCCAAACATCGACCAACCGGTCGACAACGCCTCAGATTCCAGCTCCTATCCTTTATGGACGCATACTCGGATATAATCGATAGCGATGTACCCAGAGGATCGGGAAAAACAGCCTTCATTATCGAAAGAGCTAACTATTGCTACAATGTCATGCCTTTCGGATTGAAGAATGCGGGAGCTACATATCAAAGGATGATGAATAAGGTCTTTGCACTGAATCGGCCGCAATGTGGAAGTGTATATAGATGACATGATCGTCAAAACCCTGGACCAAGCAACGTCATATACAAGACTGGAGCGCATTTGCCAAACTCGTAACCTCTGAGATCCGACCGAACCCGCCAAATGTGCCTTTGGCGTCCCATTGGGAAGTTCCCGGGTTTCATGCCGACTAACCGGGGCATTGAGGCCAACCCAGACAAATGTAGGGCGGTGATGGAGATGAAGGCTCCGAGTAATAAAAAAGAAGTCCAACAGGTTAACCGGAAGATTGGCCGCCCTAACTAGGTTTTTGCCAAAATCACGGAGAAGGCTTTACCCATGTTCGTGCTCTTAAAGAAGGAGGCATCGGTGGAATGGAATTCAAAGTGCGATGACGCATTTGAAGACATAAAGCAATGTCTGCCAATCCTCCAATCCTCTCAAAACCTCGGCTGGCGAGAGTCTTTTCCTTTACTTGTCGATCGGCGAGGAAGCCGTCGGCGCGCCTTAGTAAGAGAGCGGAACACGGACAAATTCCCGTGTATTTTGTCGCGTAACCCTGCGAGAATGCCGAGATCCGATACCAAAAGCTAGAAAAAGTGGCATTCGCTCGCTTATTGCGGCCGTCGGTTAAGACCTTATTTCCGTGGTCACCATATCGTTGTTAGAACAAGCCACCAATTCGACAAGTCTTACATAAGCCGGACCTAGCGGGGAGGATGACTAATTGGGCGATAGAACTCTCCGAGTTCGACATCACCTACGAAGCTCGCCATGCAATCAAGTCACAGGCGTTGGCCGACTTCATCAGAGAGCTCACCCCGGCTACTAAGTCCGATGAGACACTGGCAAAGCGAATGGAAGGTGTATGTCGACGGATCGTCGAACACGAAAGGAAGTGGAGCCGGAGTCATTATTGAGAGTCCAGAGGGGTTACAATTGAACATTCGTTGCATCTCAACTTCCCAACTTCGAACAATCAAGCGAAATACGAGGCCTTGATAGCGGGCTTCTTCAAGCCAAGGAAAATGAGGCCACAAGAGTTAAGGTTTTCACCGACTCCCACTTGTGGCGGCTCGGATCGAGGGTACGTATCGGGCTAAAGGCCCACTAATGGCCAAGTATCTCCTAAAGGCTAAGGACTTGATGTCGCTCGATGAAGCAATCATTACTCACATTCCCGAGGAGAAAACGCAAGAGCCGACATTTTATCAAAATTGGCAAGCACTAAGCAGTGGGTTGTCATCGCACGGTTGTCCAAGAAAATCTCGAAGATCCGGTATGCATGATGGCTATTTCGGTCGAATCGACCGAAAAAGCCGATAGAAGACTACCTTGAACGTGGACTCATCCCGACGATGCAATGGAAGCAAAAATGTTGATTCGTGACGCGGCCAAGTACACAATGGTGCGAGGATCAACTTTACCGAAAAGGATTACATTCTCCCATGCTAAGGTGTTTGAACCCAAATGAAGCGGGGTATGTCCCGGCCGAGATTCATGGAGGGCCAATGGTCGCATATGGGGCTAAGGCGCTCGCTCGAAAACCCTTCGAGCAGGCTATTACGGCCGACGTTGGGGCGGATTCAAAGACCCTTGTAAGACAATGTGATAGTTGTCGAAACATGCCGAGTTATTTGGCGCCCCTAGCCAAGCCGCATTCCATCACGGCCCCCGGCCATTTTACAAATGGGGCATGGACATTCAGGGCCATTCAAGACAAGACCCGCAATGCGGTGGCTAATCGTGGCGATAGACTACTTCACCAAGTGGATTGAGGCCGAACCTCTCACAACGATCTCCTCGGCTCGTGCAGCGATTTGTTGAAGTTAATATAATTACGCGGTTCGGAGCACCGGTCGAGATAGTAATGCATAACGGAACTCGCCCACCGGAGTCGGATTTCGTGATTTGATTTATGAATACGGAATACGGCATCACCTTGCTTCCGTGGAACACCCGCGATCCAACGGGCAAGCCGAGGCCGCCAATAAGGTCATCCTTGATGGTTTGAAGAAACGTATGTCGGAGGCGTACACCTCTTGGGCTGATCAACTACCTTTTGTCCTTTGGGGAAATCGAACAACTGCTCAGACATCCACCCAAGAAACTCCTTATAGACTGGCCTACGGTTGTGAGTCTATGATTCCTGTGGAAATAGGGATGATGTCTTGGCGCAGGAAGAGCATCTTATCACAAGGCGAAATAGCCAATAGTGAGGCGTTAGCAGTCGAGTTGGATCGGCCGATGAGGCCCTGGTCACCTCCCATTGTCGGGATATTGCAATGAAGCAATGATCGCGGCTCGTTATAACAAGAAGGTTAGACCAAGAAGATTCCATCCCGGTTGCTTGGTACTTAGAAGGGCCGATATCGGGAACAAGAACTCCAAAGACGACAAGCTTGCGGCTAATTGGGACTCGACCTTATCGCGTTCGGGAAACTCTTGAGAGAGGAGCTTACATTCTGGAAAACTTGGATGGAACCCCTATCAAGCGAACATGGAATGCGGACAAATTAAAGGCATATTTCAGTTAGGCTTATCTTTTATTTTTCTTAAAGCATCGTTTTCCATTATGTTCTTTGTTCAACGTTGGCCTGCTGGGTTTTCCCTTCGCAACAATTGCTTTGTCGAAAATGAATGAAACTCTCGTTCGAGGGTATCTATTGAATTCCAAACATTGTCTTTTTCAAGATTCAATTGTTATTAGCTTTTCAGCTGAAGAAAACACGTCCGGATAGCTATCGCAGCCCGTACACGCTAATTTACTCCGGGGTATCAATAGAAAATGTCATGCCGACCCCGATCGAGTCAAAATGCTCGGACGCTATCGGACAAACCGAACCCGGGCGGTGGCAATTTTCGCTTTACCTTTGATGACCCGGTTACAATACTCAGAATTTTATAAAACAGTAGGCAAACACTAGCACTTTAAAACATCATGGTCTTATGACCAAAAAGCGCGCTCGCAGATTCTCGCTATTTTCATAAGACCTTGGCCCTACGACCGCGATAATCGGTAAAGTTATATTTTAATACGATGCATTATGGTTGCTAAATTACCATCTATTGTTAATCGTAGCCAAAAATGGCCATATTGGCCAACTGCTCATAAAGTCATGGCCGTAACACAACCGGCAGATTATACAAATTACAAAGAAAAAAAGAGAGAAATCAATCCATGTGCTTGGGGGCGGTCGAGACTTCCTCACCCTGCTCAGCCTCCAGCACGGCTACATCGCCATCTATCCGGGTCTCGGAGCCTGCAGGAGGTTCCACATAGGGGACAATCGCCGTCGCTCCACATAAGACCGAAATGATGCCTGTAGTGTTGAGCTCGATCCCGGGTTCAAGGCCCGGATCGGGCAAGTGAATTCTCAAACGCCTCCACCACCGAACCCGGGAGCAACTCCTGCAGGCGGGTTATCTCCGCGGACAGATGTGTTGAGGACGCCTCCCCTCGGCTTTGATCCTGTCCACTTCGGCTCGAACCCGTCCTCTCACTGCCATGGCTTTCAAGCGCTCTTCGCTTCTAGCTTGAGCCGCCTTAAAGCCTTCAATTATTACATTGAGTCCGCCAAGAGCCCCTGCCTCTTTTAGTTGAAACTCCACTTTCCCCAGCCTGAACCTCACGAGCCCGGAACTCGTTCGAAGCGATTTGCCATTGTTTGAGCTTCATCGCGCCTGCTTCGGGCACGCTTCGGCTCCGCGGCAGCCTCCGCATATTTGTGGTGGAGGGTGAGAAAAGATTGGGTCAAACCAAGACCTTTCAGAAAGCATTTCCCAATGCCTGACTTCTCGTACGCCTACTTCCCGCAAGGCTACGGCTCTTGATAACGGGTAGGAGGCGGGAGTGCGACGCCGAGTTCTTCTAATGCCCTTACTCCACAAATGTGAACGGGAATGACGGTGGAAGGACGAGGGGAACCGGGTATCAGGCAAGGAGAGGGGCTCGACGTCGGTCGACTTAGGAGGCGGCGATTTCGGGGTAGGGGAGGCTCGGATAGGACAGACAGGGCTGGCTTCGGCTGACCCGCACGAAACACATACACCATGTTAGCTACTAGGAAAGCAAAGACGATCAATACTGTACCGAGACGCGGAACAACGCCGATGTTAAATAACGAAATGTCATACTCGGCCCGACGCCATCTCATCTTGACGCCGAGCCTCGCCCGATATTGGGCTACTAAGGAGCCGGCCTCAACAAGACCGCTCGCTCGAACGTGGTCTATTATGGCATCGATGGCTTTCCTTTCGAGCTTCAGCAGATTGGACCGCTCCACCTTATAGGCGCTAGGGGACACATTGTGGTGATCTTGACACCAATACAAATTAAACTCCCAACGACTTTTGCGAGTCCGGCCCTTTGAGGAACCAAGGAGTTGTACCAGCTTTAGCGACGACTTTGAAAAAGTTGCCCTTGAAGCGTTTGAAAGAGTCTCGAGACTGGGTAAACAAACGCCGATTGGCTATTCCCGAATGGATGTCCAGCCCTTGAGCTCCGGCGGTTCTTTCCCAGAGCGAGAGGTGCTGGGGTCAAGAAGTAGAAGAACATAGAAGTGGTGCAAGGCAGTCCAAGGCTCGTGCAAAACCACTCAAAGGCAATCGTAACCCCATCCATTGGGGTGTAATTGCGAGGAGCTATACTAAGAAATTGAAGGGTGGCCATTTGAAATTCGGAAAAGGGAAATCGAATCCCAAGCCTGGTAATGTAGTCAGCATAGAAAAAGAAAAAGGAGTTGTGGCTCCTCCCTCACCGAGCACACGTGCTCT
Organism: Acacia pycnantha; assembly: GCA_025563575.1. NCBI lineage: Eukaryota > Viridiplantae > Streptophyta > Magnoliopsida > Fabales > Fabaceae > Acacia > Acacia pycnantha. The sequence goes on along the minus strand of JAMWYP010000166.1, from coordinate 532,196 downwards.
TCCTCTTCGTGGAGACAAAGAGAGTAGGTGTTAGTATCTTGAACTGGAAGACCTTCCAAGTCTTCCATGGTCACTTCGACCGATAGGATAACACTTCTGCAACCCAAGGGAATTGGTCAATTAAGTCCTGTGGGGGCTAGCGCGGTTTGCATTTCCGTTCGACTCACCGCGTGGGAAGAAGAAGACGACGCCATTATACCTAACACAAATAAAAATATAAGCAAGATCGAATCTTCCTAGCATACCCGATGTCAATAATTGAAGGCGGGACTCTACGGTTGTGGTAAGATTAAAATCCAAGTCAACAGGACTCTACGATGAAGCTTGAGGAGCCGGGACCAAATTATGTCGGCGGAGCCCAAAATTAAGTCGACCGTGGAGGAATCCCACAAGAAATAAGTCGTGAGCACTCATACAAGCAATCGTAGCAAGGCCCGATGTAGGAATCAACCTCTACCCTAGGACCCGAGCCGCCACTTTGTTAGGATCGGCTATTCGGAAGGCCCGAGAAGCGACACGTCGGCTCGGGTTAAACACCCTTGGATTAGGAAGAAGCGGGAAGGAAACATTCGGATTTCCCAACCGACGATGCATCGTCTCGGATTTTCGCCGCCCACCACCGAAGTTTTTCCCTTGCCTCCACTCGGTGATCGGTTAAAGCAACGGTTTGCGACGTTGGACGAGAAGATTCATCGCCCCAAAGCCACCAACGGCTTTTTCCCTTGACAGTGTGGCGTAGTTCCGCCAGTTCTTCGGGGGTCATATCCTTTATGTCCTTCGACATTGGGAGCCACTCTATTAAAGGTATTAACGAAAAGGAAACGGCTCACTCGAAAACAGGGGGAGTTTTGCACAAATGAAGGAACTGAAAACAGACTACGCGAAAACCCACTCAACAAGGGAATCTACCCGAATTTCAACTAAATACGACGCAATCTTATAGGGAAACGGCAGATCGAAAGCGTAACAAAAGAAAGAGGCAAGGAAACAAGAATACCTACCTAAAATAGGGAGATGATCAATGAAAGTTGTGGAATGAAGATGGTTCACGAGATGATTATCCTCCGGAAAGCGAGAATCGTCGGGAGAGAAGTTCTTCAAAACAACTTTGGTAAAATAGCAATGAAGGAGACTTGGCGGGTATAAACCTTTCGAAACCCAATCGACGGGGCAAAAGCGCCTTTTCCATTCGTTAGCAAGGATGACGTGACCTTTTCATTTAATGCGCGTCTGTCGTGCATTAATTACGCCAAGGGCCGTATAGGCCAAGACCCTCAATCGGCTTCACGACAATCGAGGACGCCACTGCGCATAGGCAAATGATAACATAGAAGAGGAATCGACGGCAGAAGCGCCGGGCACAAGGGGCGGGTTCACGATCAAGTATCCCGGCTCACCGGTTAGGCTAATCACCTCTCGAGAAAGGACCCGCATTTGGAGTCTTCGACCGTGCAAGAAGCGAGCCGGACCGGATGGTCGAAGAACAACAAAATTTAAACAAACATAACCCGACCACATGTCTGGGGCAATTCAACCGAAAGACTTGTAGTTCCGAGGTTGTTTGAAACTCGATAGACACCTTATCAAAGTAAGACGGGGCTCCGATACAACTAGAGGATCCAAGAACATGTCCACCCCGGTTGACCGAGAGACTGACAACCCTACTGGGGCAAGGACATCATGTTACTTCGCGATCAACAAAGACTCGACTTCAACAAAGACTCGAACTTTCGTTCTTCGCCAAGCGAACATCTAAACTCGGCCGCTCAGAGACCTGAGCAACCGAGCTTGGGGGCAACTGTTACGGACCTAGTCCAGGCCCATTATCTCACTGGCTAGTACAGGGGGCAACCCACTATCCGTGGGACCCGGCCATGACCTTGGACATGCACCCACGACCACGGACATGCACCCACGATCCTCGGACATGCGCACACGATCCGGACACGCACATGACCCGTGATCATACCCTCTCCTGAACGCTTGTCCCATAAGCATACAGGAAGGGCACACAGATCCTATATCAAATCACCGGACCTTCAATAGGCCGGACATCTGAGTTCTACACCAGAACAACTAGTATTTTAATTTTAATGGAGTTTTATATTTGTTTCTAAAATAAAGAGGAGATTCTGTGATTTAGATAAAATACAAGGACTTTAGTGTATTTTGCTCTTATTGTTGTTGTTATTTTTTGTTATAAAAAGCTTATGCGTGAAGTCAGAGCCGGGAAAGAAAAAAACAAAAGTAGCGGACTGAGTCTCCGAAGAAGGACGAAGACTTTACTTGTTACACGTTTTCTACTTAAAAATTCCGTCTCCTCTCTATTTCGAAGGTGTGATTTAAATTCAACGCTTATATTTTCTGAAAAGCCAGCCTTAACGATTCAGGGTTTGTTCTTTTTTTGTTTACTACTTTTTGTATTTGGAAGGAAAAGATATTGATTGTTACCCCCTTATTTATCAGCAATTCCGACTATGGGTAGATAACTTTAGTTTTCTTTCGTTTTGCTGAATCTTGTAGGATTTGAGGGTATTCTTTTCGTGAAGGTTTTAGTAGTGAAAGGTGAAAGAAAACCAGGAAAAAGATGAGTGACAATTTGAGGGAAAAAGTGAACGCGTTGGGAGAACGGCTGAAAATTGGTGGGTCTGAGGTGGGTCGAAAGGTGAGTGCTGGTATGAGCTCTATGAGCTTCAAGGTGAAGGAGTTCTTCCAGAGTCCAAACCAGGCTGATAAACTTGTTGAGGATGCTACCTCTGAGGCCCTCGATGAGCCTGATTGGGCTATGAATCTTGATATCTGCGACATGATCAACAATGAAAAAGTTAATAGTGTTGAATTGATTCGTGCAATCAAAAAAAGGCTCATGATGAAGAGTCCTAGGATCCAGTATCTGGCTTTGGTTTTGCTTGAAGCGTGTGTTAAGAATTGTGAGAAGGCCTTCTCAGAGGTAGCAGCTGAGAGAGTCCTGGATGAGATGGTAAAACTGATTGATGATCCTCAGACTGTTGTTAATAACCGCAACAAGGCTTTGATACTGATTGAGGCATGGGGAGAGTCAACCGGTGAACTTCGCTATTTGCCTGTTTATGAAGAGACTTACAAGGTACGTTTGCTGTTTTGGTGGTTTTTGACATTAACTTGGGGGTTTCAAGAGAAATAGATAAGACCTAAGAGAAACAAAAGCGTGATGATCACAGTTAGATAAATTCAAAATTGCAATTGGAGTACTTAATTCAGGTTGATGTGCGCAAATGGAATGCAACTAATGAGAATGTTACTAGTATAGAAAAAAGATCATTTTGCTAACATCTATCAACTAACAGTCTCATTTAGCTCTAGCGTTGTGGAAGATTTCATTCAGAGGCTAATTAAGATAAGTGGAAAAGAAAATTTAATAGCATCTGCTTATTAGATTTGTAAAAGTTTTGTACGATGAAACCTGAGTCTTAATTGTTATCTTAAACTTTTGATATATTACTTACATAAATTTCTTGTCAATGTAACTGTCTAAATAGAATGCGATATCTTTTTGGCATATCTTAGTGTTTATCTTGTACATCCATTAACTCCCACTTGTCTGGTTCAGAGTTTGAAATCTAGGGGTATTCGGTTCCCTGGCCGTGACAATGAAAGCTTGGCTCCTATTTTTACTCCTCCTCGCTCAGTAGCTGCTTCAGATGTTGATGCTGGTCTTCCACAACAGGTTCAGCGCGATATTCCGGTGCAAAGTTTTACACCTGAACAAACTAAGGAAGCTTTTGATGTTGCTAGAAATAGCATTGAGCTTCTTTCAACCGTGTTATCTTCATCACCCCAACAGGATGTGTTAAAGGTATTCTTTTTGTTCTGTTATACTTTTAATTTTAGTTCAATTCCTGATGCATTGATATGAGGCTGACATATATATATATATATGTAAGGAGCCTTAACTTCTCAAATTTATAATCCATCCATTAGTAAACAGCAACACATTTTAAGTTATATATATATATAACTTAAAATGTGTTGCTGTTTACTAATGGATGGATTATAAATTTGAGAAGTTAAGGCTCCTTACATTCTTTTGGTTTTGGTCAAATCCCTTCAATGGTGTTTTTTGCTTGTTCCTAGTTCTTATATGTTACTCTTGGAAAACATGCATCCAAAAGGAAACTGACTAACTAACTGTTATATATCATCAATATGGATGTTATTCTTCTGTCACTTAAAGGGTCAAAGGATGGTGAGATTTTCATAGGATATGATTGAAGGATAATGAACATTCCCATTTTTTTAATTAGATAAATTAGCAAAGTATGATAGAACTTTTGGGGGGCTGAGGATTATGTGTTAAAAAAATTTAAATATAAAAAGCTTCATGCCTGTCGCTGATTGCCACCAAGCAAAAAGTCACTGTACCAGACAACGAAAAGAAAATTCTTTCTGAATTTCATAATAAGACCCCAGGGATGCTATTGTGAAAGAATAAAAGAAACCAAAGGCATTAGCACAAGATGTTCATAAGCTTATAATATTTGATGACCAGTTAAAGTGGAGCAGCAAGAATCCCTAAGTCTAACATTATTCTTGATTAAATTTGCCTATGCCTATAGTATGGGCAAATTGAGCAGCAAGAATCCCTCTTGCCTTGTCATAACAAGCGACAGCTCAAAGAGAAAAAAGGATAGCTAGTCACCAGAGAGGAAGTTTTTTCCTTTAATTTTATTTTTTTAGCAAATATTCTTTAAGTCTTAAATGTAAAACCTTTTTTGGGGGAAAAAAATTGGGCTAGCCTGAAATGAAATGGGCTTGGGCGAATTTTTTCAAGCCTATTCAGGCTAGCCCAAAGAAGCCCGAATATATAAAGTTCTATTTTCCCCAAAGTCCGGCCCTAATAAATTTTTAAGGGAAAAAAAAATCACTTTGTCTAGTTTGTGAATTACAGGTTAGGCACTGTGTAAGATAAAAATAAATTATAAATGCTAGTATATGCGGGCTGGAACTGCTTTCCAAATCATGGTCTTACCAAATTTGCGTTCATCTAGCTATGGTTTTGCTCCATTTCTTTCTCCTGATGTTAATTAATGAATCATTTTCTTTCAAAATGATATGTTTTGCCACCTGATATTAATTTATATGATTTTTTTGTAATGTATGCTTTCCCTGAATTTGATTTTTCTGTGGGTATTTAAAGTTCTCATGCTAATGGCCAAAAAAATGGCTTATCTCTTTTTGTTTCAAGCCATATGTTAGTTATGATCAACAGTATTTTATTTGAATAATAGTGCATATGAACTAGCTGGCACCTCTAAAAGTTAATGTATAGAGTAACATAAATGACGATTTTCTGTTAAGATAGGCCCAAGAGTGGAATAGTTAAGGATCTTTGCGGAATCAGCCTTGAACTCAGAAGCTAACTTTATTCTGAAATCTACACAATGTGCTTAGTTCTATTGACAATTAGATTAAAGTAAACAATGACTTTTAGTGAATGTTACACCATACACTAATTAAACAAATCAATGACTTTTAGTAAAGGCTCCGAGATGCATACACTACGCATTCATCTGAACAGCTCATTGATTGAGCATAGTGCAGACTGCAGAGAATAGCTGTTTCTGATATTGTTGATTCTTCAAATGATTGAATTTATAATTTATAATTTTTATAATTAGTGCTTACCCTGCCCCTATCCCCAGCTTGCCAAGTCCCCTAGTTATAAGTAACCTGTTATTTCTCTCTAGCAGTCAATATATCCCTGTGAACCTTTCCTAGTTGTTTATATTTAGATTTTTAGGTTCCCTGATGAGGGAAGAGGAAAATTTCCAGACACTATTGTATTTACACATTCATAATTTGAACATTGTATCATGTGCAGGATGATTTGACAACCACACTTGTACAGCAGTGCCGTCGATCCCGATCGACAGTCCAGCGAATTGTTGAGACTTCTGCAGATAATGAAGCACTGTTGTTTGAGGCCTTGAATGTCAACGATGAGATTCAGAAGGTTCTGTCCAAGTATGAGGAGCTGAAGAAGCCAACAGCACCTCCACATGAGCCGGAACCTGCCATGATTCCTGTTGCTGTTGAGCTGGAGGAGTCACCTCATCACACAAAGGAAGATTCTTTGATAAGAAAGCCGGCCGGTTCCAGAGTTGGTGGAAGCAACGATGATATGATGGATGATCTTGATGAAATGATATTTGGCAAAAAAGGTGGTGGGAGTGCATCAGATGGAGGCCAAGATCCCAAGAAACAGCAAACATCTAAAGATGATCTCATCTCATTCTGAGCTGATCGTGTTCTTGTGTGCAGGTGGCCACGTGCAATGGACAATTGCCTTGGATGGAGCTAATCTGGCTTGTCCATTGTACATGAGTTCTCTCTGCAGGCAAGGAAAATTGTAGTCATAGGACACAGTACATTTCATGGCTTGTCACCAGTATATTTATATTGTTGATTGTTAGGTACTGGTTACTCGTTATCATTTTTTCTTCTGCACGTTCTGTGCTTTGGGTTCCAACTACTATGGTATATACAAGTTATTGATTAGTTATAGATGGGACGCTCTGAAGAATTTCTGCGGCTTGTCATTCTTGTTAGCTGCAGGTTATGTACGATATTTTAATTACTTAGTAAATTGCAGTTTATAAGATTCGGAGATTAGAACACTGTAAGATGGAGAATTTCATTATGAGTAATTGGGCAGGTGACTATTATGATGGAAGCAGATTGAAGACAAGTTTGTTAAAATGTGTTTTTAATGAAAATGCAAATTTAAAATTGAACAAACATCAGAGAACAGAATTTTAGAAGTATCTCCAATGAAAGATGATGGAGGGAAGAGAAGCTCGTTGGAGCAGATAAGAATTAAGCTTCCCAGTACAACATTTGCTTACAAGCTTCTTCAAGGTGTCGCATATGACTTTTGAATTGTTTAATCACAACTAGAGGCTGCTTAACTTTTCCTTGATGCACTGAAATATTTTGTTTGTATCAGAAGATTTATGAGCAGGATAATATTCGTAGCTACTGATATATTGCTCTACCAAGATACATGTTTTAGAATTTCGTCAACCCAGCTCTTGATACCAAAAACAGATAATCTTGGAAATCTCAGAGTCCAAAACTAGATAGCTTTTAACATAATGGCAAGAAAATAAAAGATGTTCTAGACATTCTTCTTCAAACACCCAAAAGGACAGCTGCTATTGCTTAGAATATGATGATTCTTATTGAAGTCACTTCTCTTTTACTCATGCCCTTGACCTTGTATTTATATATGGCTCCAATAATATATTATGCATTACTAAGTATATAAACTGCTTGAGACGAGGCCTTTTGTTTCACATATAGACACAAGTTCAAGATGATGTTGTCAAGAAGACATCGAGGTTCCTATCAGAAATGCAGTTGACATTTACTACAATTCCAGCCAAAGAAACACAAACCTACACAAAGGTGTAATACAGCAAAGCATTACAGCCAAACAAATACAACTATCTCTAAACCAAGGTCCCAACATCTTTACATGCAAGAAAAACAAACAGGTCAGCTAAGGGTCATTAGTAGATCTACAATCTGTAACCAAGGTAGAAAATGGTCAATGGAGTTCACTAAGCCACAGTATTAGCCAGAAATGAACGATGACATGGCTCGTCTGAATTCCAGAGATTTGAGGGCTGACGGTGGAAAATGCTTTCCGTCTGGAACCCACAAGCCGCCATTCTGGGGTAGCAGCACTTGTTGCTGGTTCTTTCTGTTGCCTTCACCAGCTTCCTTGGGTGTATTCACTTTTCTTTTCTTCACAAATTCAAAGAACTCAGCAACTTGGCGTGCATATCTTCAACAAAATAACAGATTAAAATGCATTAGGGCATGCCATATATACGTAGCATCTTTGTATAAACCAAACAAATACTCCAGAAATTATATGGGAAAAAAACCTAGTCAGAGAATTGCTTTCACAAAAATAAAAACTAAGACACATTCACACACTCTAGCTGTTCGACACTAAAAGTCTCTCAAAGCCAGTCTACTATCCTTCCACATCTTCAAACTCTTCTAGAACATCCCAGAAGCAAGGAAAACGAACAAATAAAACTACCAAAAATTTCCACCAAAAGCCGTATCTTTCCCATACTCCACTTGCCTATGCTTTCCAGAATATACTGATGACGGTCATACATCCTTGGAGGCATGTGTTGTCAATTGTTGAATTAAAAGAGGGTAAAACTGATTCCAGGAATTTTATTAGTTAGAGAAACATAGCAAAGCAAATAGGCAAAGAAAGAAAACAGAAAACAGGATAAACCTGAAAAAGTTTATGTAATTAAAGACTTGAAACATAATTCCCGTCACAACCATCCCCCACAAGCAAAAACAACAGGTAAACGTCTCTCCTTTTCACCAATTTCAACCATTCACATCATACATTGAACAGACCACTTAACACAGTTAATGAGCTTGACCTACATGCACTCAGTTAATTATAGGCAAGCAACAAAGGAGAGGAAAAAACAACCACCATAGATGGAAAAATCATTGAGTCCATTTACATAGAAACATAGCCACATATCTGAGTACAGATGATTATCTTACTCTCTCTTTGCTTCAATATCTTTGCTGAAATCAATATTGGGTTCACAGTCCAAGACCAATGCAGGAACCTGGTTATATCAAAATGATTAAGCTTGACCATTAAAAATAACACCATAAATTTCACACATGTATCACCAAATACAGTACCTTCTGAATGCTTGAATGCATATGATCACCCTCAAGATAAAATACACGGTCTCGTATATCAGGATGTAAGGAGTTATCAATGTGCAAGGGCAGCTTACTGATTGAGAGTACTCCGTGATTACCACTTTGGGATGGAAATAACCAACTTTCATGCTTTTCATGGAGGCTGTGAAGATAATCTAGGGTGACTCCACCTTCCTCTGCTCTCTTCCGTAGCTTCATTCTCTTATGGCAAGTATCAGGACTTGCTCTAAGATAGATAAAACCATCAGGGATGAGTCCAGGCAAGCAAGACACAACGGGATCAAACCAAGAGTCATAAATATTGATCTCCATCTCATTCATCCAATTGGCCTCATGAACGGATCGCACAAAGACCTTTATTGAAAGTGAGACAATGCATCAGCCCTTAAACACTCAAAACAGGATTTTCTTCCCTTGTGAATCGTGCCACGTAGGAAAAGGAAAGAACTGCAAAGCTTCAAATATATTAATTGCAATCATTTTTTAACTTAAAACATTTTTTAGGCTAAAGCCATGTTGCCTATCTATGGAAAGCTATTATGCCCAAAGCAAGAAATCAAAAGAGCCAAACAGACTACGCCCCTTTTTTCAAGAAAAAAAAAACAAAAGAAAGAGAGACATGAACAGACACGATACTCACCATCCTGTCACTGAAAACGCTCCTCTCCATCAACCGAAGAGGCTTGATTCCCCAGATGACTCTCTTTCCTGCATAACTCTTGTAACAAATACATAGTTCTGAAAGGTGTACGCATACCTTTGTGGCTCAGCATAGAAAGCATCCAAAATATTGAAGTGATCGGGTCCAACATTCTGCCACTTGTCAATGGGTTCAGGAACCACCTCAACAAGATCACGCAACTCAATTGTTTCATTAGCTATTCTCTGAAGAAAAGTAGTCTTGCCAACACTGATATTACCCTCAACACAAAATGTAATACGATCTTTCAGAGGTGACAGCACAGAGGAATTATCTTCCGACTCTTCATCCACACTCTTTTTAATAAAAGTACTAATACTTTCAGCATGGTTCTTGTGGATGATTCCCACAGAACTCTGTAGATACTCAACCATCTTGTCACTAGGCTTGCCTGAGAACTGCAGAAAATGACCCAATAAATTAAAAAAATTCAAATGTTTTGCATACTCCAATAACACCAAGCTAAAAGCAGAAGCCCGCCAACATTTATATCAGAATGAGTCTCTTTGACCTTAAATACTTTTACACAGCAAATTAAGTTGGATACGTAGCCTAAAGCCCAAATTACCAAAAGCCAGTCTTAATCTATCTAATGACATAGAAAGAGAAAAGGAATGCATCTTCTATATTGTACATTATTCCCGTTAAAATTCAAAATCAATTGAATGAATTCAGCTGTAGTTGGGTGAATCAACCAACAAAAGCCATTTGTCACACAAAAATTGCAATTGAACATGAAGTTGGAAGCGCCATTATCGTCTTTATTTTGAAAGAAGCTAAACTACAAAGAAAATTCTTTAAAAAAGATAATAAATCTAACGAATTTGACGCAAATGGGAGTTTAGGTCCAGTTAGGTTCAGGCAACAAGGTACAAAGGATTAGTAATGAGAAAAGCACAGTATTGTAACTAAGAATCATGAACACCGGACGCGATAAAACAAAGGATTTAAATGTGTAGTTTCTGATACGTGTGTGTATACTGCTCGACATGACTTCCCTCTTGACATAATGTTGGTTTTATAGCAATAGAAAAATTTAGCCACAATATACCTTATCTTTATACAGTTGCTTGAGCTCAGCAACTCCAGCAAAACCTTTCTCTACCAGCTTTCGCAAATTTCTCGGACCCACACCCGGAATCGTCAATAAATCCGGATTTGAAGATATGTCACAGCTACTGCTAGAAGAACCCTTGAGCCGCTTATTCAATTTCGACGGCTTCTCCTCCGATGAAGGCAATGAAGCCGTGCTTTTGCCCTCTTCCCCAGAATCTCCAGCAGCACAGTTATCTGAATTCGAAGTTGCCTGAGCAGAAGCAGAGAAAGAAGAGCCATCAGAACCAGAATGCAACCACGCAGTTCGTGGCCCACCCCTTCCATATTTAACCACAACCCATGCTCGAGAGAGCGCCCGATGGTTGATTGCGGTGCAGCAACTGCTCGAAGAAGCAGCTAGAGTGGCCAAGTAGCGAGACGACAGAGCAGAGCTCGTAGTAAAGGGTTTCTTACTAATAGGCGACGTAGCCAGGGACGAACGGGATGAAGTAAAAGCAGACATTGTGGGAAGCCGTGATGGAGAGTGAGAAAGAAAGGCGCTTGAGGCGCCTACGGAGTGAAAAAACTTAGGATTCTGAAATGCAAGGTTGTGGATTCCTGTGGGGAGACAGAGAGACAAAGAAGGGCTACCCACAGTGCAGATTATAGGAGCAGAAGAACTTGGACGCAGCAACTTCTGCATCGCACCTTCCGAGCATTTCACTCTTCGTTCGTGCCTTGAGAGTCACAGGAAGAGAAACAGGGTCTATTATCTTTCTCACAAAGGCATAGTCACAGAGAGAGGGGGGCAGAAAGAGGCTGGTTGATTTTACAGAGCCATGGACAGAAGTCACAAAATGCGATTACCTTCTTTATCGCAAACTCAGGAGTCAGAGAGAGGAAGAAGAGCTCAAGGGATTGTAGTCTGTTTGCCGCAGAACTTCCGGCGGAATGAGAGAAGGGTTCGAGGGTTTTGGGCGCTGGTAATGGAAAGAAGGCAGCAGGATTTCAATTTCTTTTATTACTTATTATGTCATTGGGGAAAGTTGCTTATAAATCTGTATATTGACAAATTTATTATCTAAAAGTCACTAAGTTAAACCCGACCTGGCTTTGGCTTTGGTCCTTTGCGGCCTAATGTTCGCTGCGCTCCAATACACTGTTTTACGCCAAAATAGAGCAGCAGTGCTTTGTTTTAAAAAAAAAAAAAAATCAGGACACTGACTGATACTCATTAGTACTAAAAAATACTTTATGATCTTACAAAATTAATTTAGGATCTTAAAAAAACATTTCAGAGTTCAGATTGGTACTAAAAATATACTTCAGGATATTGAACAGTATTTAAAAAATACCTCATGATCTTGAAAAATTATTCTAAGATTTTGAAAAAATTTCCTAGAGTATCTTTTTGGTAACATTCAGTACCCTGAAATAATTTTTTAAGATCCTAAAATATTTTTTTAAGATCAAACAGAGCAGCTGTGCTTTTTTAAAAAAAAAAATAGGACACTAACTGTTACTAAAAAGATACTTCAGGATAGTCACTAGTACTGAATAAATACTTCATGATCTTACAAAATTACTTTAGGATCTTAAAAAAATATTTCAGGGTACTAACTGATACTAAAAAGATATTTTAGGATATTGACTTAGTACTAAAAATAATACTCCATAATCTTAAAAAATTATTTTAGGATCTTAAAAAATTATTTTAAGGTACTGAATGTTACCAAAAAGATACTCTAGGAAATTTTTTCAAAATCTTAAAATAATTTTTCAAGATCATGAGGTATTTTTTAATCTTGTTCAAGATCACCGGAGTATCTTTTTGTACCAATCTGAACTCTGAAATATTTTTTTAAGATCCTAAATTAATTTTGTAAGATCATTAAGTATTTTTTTTAGTACTAGTGAGTATCAGTTAGTGTCCTGATTTTTTTTTTTAAAGCACTACTACTCTATTTTGGCGCAAAACAGCGCCATTTAATATATTGGAGCGCAGCAGACATTAGGCGCAAAGGACCAAAGCCAGGTCCAGTTAAACCTTGACAGTTGACACAAGTCCTCGGCAGAAAAAATAAAGTTTGAGAGCTACTTCCTCTCATCTGTATAAAAGACTCACATTGTAATTTAATTTAATGGTTGTTAATACTACCTCCTCAGTACTAAATATATGATATAGTTTATAGTGTTATTTATATTACAAACTATGGTCTGTTTGGGAACTCATCTAATGGACTTATTATCCCATTAGATTGGGAAAAAAAGTCCATCAAATGGGAAAGCTCAATTATTGGGTGTTTGAGTGGTTTAATTATTTGAAGTGCTTCAACCCATGAAGCTTGAAGTCCGAAATCTTCTTATGATCCCATCAAAGGTGCTTCTCATCAATTCAAGTTGTGGGCCCTTGAGAAATGACCATTGCACCCCCAAAACAACCATATTCATTTTCCTCTCTCCTCCTTCAAGTTAAGGTCCTTTGGTGCGTCTCCTGTCCTCTTTCAAAAATTTTGAAAGATGTGTATCCTCTGCAATTAATTGCCCAAAAAGAAAAAGCTAAACATTTTGTGCAACAAATTATATATATATATGTATGTGTGTGTGTGAATTTAATGTGTAAATTTTACTATTTTATTTTTCGAACAGTTTAATGTGTAAATTTTTTATGTGTAAAAAGAAAAAACTAAACATTTTGTGCAACATTTTTTGTACAGTTTAATGTGTAAAAAGAAAAAGCTAACCATTCTGTGCAACATTTTTCGGACAGTTTAATGTGTAAATTTTTTAATGGTAATTTTACTATTTTATTTGGCAAATTTAAATTTATTTTATATTTTTATCCAAAATTATCACATTTGTGCAACATATTATATATATATATATATATATATATATGAATTTGATTCATGCCATTTTCTGTCATTTTTCATCTCATCTATCTTTTTAAAAGTTATGTCAAACAAGTGCTCATTAGAAACAAAAGCAATTTCTGTCACCGCTATCCCAAACACAAATCACATTAGAAAAAGTCTATCAGAAAATAAGTTCATCAAGAAAAGTCCATCAGAAACAAAAACCACTTCTACCAAAGCTATCCCAATGTGTTTGAGATAGTGATAGGAAAAATGACTAATTTGCAATCTAACCTATGCAAAAGTAAGATTGTATAATATGATTTATGAGTAACTTTTTCGAAATTGAAACTTGTTTGAAATAACGGTAGTATAAGTGGCTTTTAAGTAATTATAAGAGAAAATTAAAATCAAAATTACGGAAAAGTGAAAAACATTAACTTATAAAATTTGGCAATGCTAAAATACACAATTTGATCAAATAATATTACATAACTAATTAGACCACATGTCCTTTACACTTTGGTCTTTAATTGTGTTATGCATGTTATTCAATTGGGTTGAAGATGACGTAACATAATTTGTTAAAGAATGCTCTGCATCTACACTATGATATTTTTTAAAAGCAAGTTTAGATAGAAAATAATTTATTTATTTAGCTTTCTCAATCTATCCAAATTAGTAATACATACTCTCTTCAATCTTAAATATATGACAAAGTTAACTTTTTTAAGAGATTAATGAAGTTAAATAAATTACTTAATCATATCATATATAATAATGTATCATTGGATTATATAACCGTTTATAAGTTGGGCAAAATAGTTTAGAAAAATGATAAATAAAATATTTTAAAGTAATTTAATTATATTTCTTAATATCTCTAAAAAGTCAATTCTGTTTTATATTTGAGACCAAAAGGAGTATAAATTAGTTATACATATAAATATTTTTCCTCTATCACACCATCCTTCCATTTTTCTTCTCTCTCCCTCTCTCTCACCACCCTTCATTTTTCCTCTCTCTTCCAAATATGACAACCCTCTTTTCCATATCTCTCTTTCTTTCTCATGGGTAAAAGCTGAAAGCCTCCACTGTGATAAGCTATAAATTGTGGCTTATGGAAGAAAAATTACTTTTCCTTGAAATAACCAATTGGTCCATAGTCTGCAAAAGTCAAAATCTTTCAGAAGTCCAATTGGCCCACGTTTTGAAAGTTCAAAAGCCATCTCAAACATAATAAGATGCCTATTATTAGTAGGCCAAAAGTCCTAATATTCTATTTCAATTTCAAGAGTTCAAAAAATTTATATCGCTTTAGTTTTATTTATAAGTTCGTTTTAACTAAAAAAAAAAATTGGTCTTATTTATAAGTCTTCTTTTAGATAATAAATGAGATTGTAACAATTTTGCTCATATTTATTGTACCAATGAAAACAGAGAGAGAAAAAAAATTGAAAGATATCCATTCATAAGTGAGAACAAAGTTAAAAATTTACTCCATAATCATTGAGTGGTACTCCTTGGCATGTGTAATTTAGTGAAAATGGACTTATAAATAGAACTAGAGTGGTACTCCTTCTAGTCCTTATTATAAGGCACCGACTAATAATTCTCACAAATAAGTCAATAAAATTATTCTATAATTTAAATAACTTCTAATATTATCTCTATTAATTGTAATAAACTCTAATATTATATTAATTATTACTCTCACCCATTATCCTTATTAATTAAGAGCATATACAGAGAAAAAAAATTAATGCTCTTTGGGAACTGTTCTGGTGTAGAACTCAGATGTCCGGCCTATTGAAGGTCCGGTGATTTGATATAGGATCTGTGTGCCCTTCCTGTATGCTTATGGGACAAGCGTTCAGGAGAGGGTATGATCACGGTACACAAGCGGGCGTTTCGCCTAAGGGGTGCTTGTGTGTCTTAGTGTATTTGGATGTAGATAAGTCAAGGCTTAGAATGAATGTACACAGCGCCCGTCTCCTTCCTCTCGTATATATAGAGTATACGGTTAGTTAGTCCCTTGGCCGCCACACCGTACGTGTCATGTGCGTGTCCGGGATCGTGTGCGCATGTCCAGGATCGTGGGTGCATGTCCAGGGTCGTGGGTGCACGTCCAAGGTCATGGCTGGGTCCCACGGATGGTGGGTTGCCCCCTGTACTAGCCAGTGAGATAATGGGCCTAGACTAGGTCCGTAACAGTTGCCCCCAAGCTCGGTTGCTCAGGTGATCGCGAAGTAACATGATGTCCTTGCCCCAGTAGGGTTGTCCAGTCTCTCGGTCAGCCGGGTGGACATGTTCTTGGATCCTCTAGTTGTATCGGAGTTGCCCCGTCTTACTTTGATAAGGTGTCTATCGAGTTTCAAGCAACCTCGGAACTACAAGTCTTGGTTGGAATTGCCCCAGGACATGTGGTCGGGTTATGTTTGTTTAAATTTTGTTGTTCTTGACCATCCGGCTCGCTTCTTGCACGGTCGAAGACTCGAATGCGGTCCTTTCTCGTAGGCCGATTAGCCTAACGAGTGGCCGGATAATTGACGTGACCCCGCCCCTTGTGCCGGATCCGGGCCGTCGATTCCTCTTCTACGTTATCATTTGCCTATGCCAGTGGCGTCCTCGACTCGTCGTGAAGCCGAATTGAGGGGTGCGGCCTATACGGCCTTTGGCGTAATTAATGCCCGACAGACGCGCATTAAATGAAAAGGTCACGTCATCCTTTCTAACGAATGGAAAAGGCGCTTTTGCCCCGTCGATTGGGTTTCGAAAGGTTTATACCCGCCAAGCCTCCTTCATTGTCATTTTACCAAAGTTGTTTTGAAGAACTTCTCTCCCGACGATTCTCGCTTTGGGAGGATAACTGTTTCGTGAACCATCTTCGTTCCACAACTTCCATTGATCATCTCCATATTTTAGGTAGGTATTTTTGTTTCCTTGCCTCTTTCTTTTGTTCGCTCCGATCTGCCGTTTCCCTATAAGATTGCGTCGTATTTAGTTGAAATTCGGGTAGATTCCCTTGTTGAGTGGGTTTTCGCGTAGTCCCGTTTTCAGTTCCTTCATTTGTGCAAAACTCCCCTGTTTTCGAGTGAGCCGTTTCCTTTTCGTTAATACCTTTAATAGAGTGGCTCCCAATGTCGAAGGACATAAAGGATATGACCCCAAGAAGCGGCGGAACTACGCCACACATCCAAGGGAAAAAGCCGTTGGTGGCTTTAGGGCGATGAATCTTCTCGTCAACGTCGCAAACCGTTGCTTTAACCGATCACCGTGGAGGCAAGGGAAAAACTTCAGTGGTGGGCAGCGAAAATCCGAGACGATGCATCGTCGGTTAGGGGAAGTCCGAATGTTTCCTTCCGCGTCTTCCTAATCCAAGGGTGTTTAACCCGAGCTTCGACGTGTCCGCTTCTCCGGGCCTTCCGAATAGCCAGTCTAACAAAGTGGCCAGCTCGGGTCCTAGGGCCGAGGTTGATTCCTACATCGGGCCTTGCTACGACTGCTTGTATGAGTGCTCCCGACTTATTTCTTGTGGGGATTCCTCCACAGCCGACTTAATTTTCACACATGTATCACCAAATACAGTACCTTCTGAATGCTTGAATGCATATGATCACCCTCAAGATAAAATACACGGTCTCGTATATCAGGATGTAAGGAGTTATCAATGTGCAAGGGCAGCTTACTGATTGAGAGTACTCCGTGATTACCACTTTGGGATGGAAATAACCAACTTTCATGCTTTTCATGGAGGCTGTGAAGATAATCTAGGGTGACTCCACCTTCCTCTGCTCTCTTCCGTAGCTTCATTCTCTTATGGCAAGTATCAGGACTTGCTCTAAGATAGATAAAACCATCGGGGATGAGTCCAGGCAAGCAAGACACAACGGGATCAAACCAAGAGTCATAAATATTGATCTCCATCTCATTCATCCAATTGGCCTCATGAACGGATCGCACAAAGACCTTTATTGAAAGTGAGACAATGCATCAGCCCTTAAACACTCAAAACAGGATTTTCTTCCCTTGTGAATCGTGCCACGTAGGAAAAGGAAAGAACTGCAAAGCTTCAAATATATTAATTGCAATCATTTTTTAACTTAAAACATTTTTTAGGCTAAAGCCATGTTGCCTATCTATGGAAAGCTATTATGCCCAAAGCAAGAAATCAAAAGAGCCAAACAGACTACGCCCCTTTTTTCAAGAAAAAAAAAACAAAAGAAAGAGAGACATGAACAGACACGATACTCACCATCCTGTCACTGAAAACGCTCCTCTCCATCAACCGAAGAGGCTTGATTCCCCCAGATGACTCTCTTTCCTGCATAACTCTTGTAACAAATACATAGTTCTGAAAGGTGTACGCATACCTTTGTGGCTCAGCATAGAAAGCATCCAAAATATTGAAGTGATCGGGTCC
Organism: Acacia pycnantha; assembly: GCA_025563575.1. NCBI lineage: Eukaryota > Viridiplantae > Streptophyta > Magnoliopsida > Fabales > Fabaceae > Acacia > Acacia pycnantha. The sequence goes on along the minus strand of JAMWYP010000166.1, from coordinate 514,426 downwards.
AACATTCTGCCACTTGTCAATGGGTTCAGGAACCACCTCAACAAGATCACGCAACTCAATTGTTTCATTAGCTATTCTCTGAAGAAAAGTAGTCTTGCCAACACTGATATTACCCTCAACACAAAATGTAATACGATCTTTCAGAGGTGACAGCACAGAGGAATTATCTTCCGACTCTTCATCCACACTCTTTTTAATAAAAGTACTAATACTTTCAGCATGGTTCTTGTGGATGATTCCCACAGAACTCTGTAGATACTCAACCATCTTGTCACTAGGCTTGCCCGAGAACTGCAGAAAATGACCCAATAAATTAAAAAAATTCAAATGTTTTGCATACTCCAATAACACCAAGCTAAAAGCAGAAGCCCGCCAACATTTATATCAGAATGAGTCTCTTTGACCTTAAATACTTTTACACAGCAAATTAAGTTGGATACGTAGCCTAAAGCCCAAATTACCAAAAGCCAGTCTTAATCTATCTAATGACATAGAAAGAGAAAAGGAATGCATCTTCTATATTGTACATTATTCCCGTTAAAATTCAAAATCAATTGAATGAATTCAGCTGTAGTTGGGTGAATCAACCAACAAAAGCCATTTGTCACACAAAAATTGCAATTGAACATGAAGTTGGAAGCGCCATTATCGTCTTTATTTTGAAAGAAGCTAAACTACAAAGAAAATTCTTTAAAAAGATAATAAATCTAACGAATTTGACGCAAATGGGAGTTTAGGTCCAGTTAGGTTCAGGCAACAAGGTACAAAGGATTAGTAATGAGAAAAGCACAGTATTGTAACTAAGAATCATGAACACCGGACGCGATAAAACAAAGGATTTAAATGTGTAGTTTCTGATACGTGTGTGTATACTGCTCGACATGACTTCCCTCTTGACATAATGTTGGTTTTATAGCAATAGAAAAATTTAGCCACAATATACCTTATCTTTATACAGTTGCTTGAGCTCAGCAACTCCAGCAAAACCTTTCTCTACCAGCTTTCGCAAATTTCTCGGACCCACACCCGGAATCGTCAATAAATCCGGATTTGAAGATATGTCACAGCTACTGCTAGAAGAACCCTTGAGCCGCTTATTCAATTTCGACGGCTTCTCCTCCGATGAAGGCAATGAAGCCGTGCTTTTGCCCTCTTCCCCAGAATCTCCAGCAGCACAGTTATCTGAATTCGAAGTTGCCTGAGCAGAAGCAGAGAAAGAAGAGCCATCAGAACCAGAATGCAACCACGCAGTTCGTGGCCCACCCCTTCCATATTTAACCACAACCCATGCTCGAGAGAGCGCCCGATGGTTGATTGCGGTGCAGCAACTGCTCGAAGAAGCAGCTAGAGTGGCCAAGTAGCGAGACGACAGAGCAGAGCTCGTAGTAAAGGGTTTCTTACTAATAGGCGACGTAGCCAGGGACGAACGGGATGAAGTAAAAGCAGACATTGTGGGAAGCCGTGATGGAGAGTGAGAAAGAAAGGCGCTTGAGGCGCCTACGGAGTGAAAAACTTAGGATTCTGAAATGCAAGGTTGTGGATTCCTGTGGGGAGACAGAGAGACAAAGAAGGGCTACCCACAGTGCAGATTATAGGAGCAGAAGAACTTGGACGCAGCAACTTCTGCATCGCACCTTCCGAGCATTTCACTCTTCGTTCGTGCCTTGAGAGTCACAGGAAGAGAAACAGGGTCTATTATCTTTCTCACAAAGGCATAGTCACAGAGAGAGGGGGGCAGAAAGAGGCTGGTTGATTTTACAGAGCCATGGACAGAAGTCACAAAATGCGATTACCTTCTTTATCGCAAACTCAGGAGTCAGAGAGAGGAAGAAGAGCTCAAGGGATTGTAGTCTGTTTGCCGCAGAACTTCCGGCGGAATGAGAGAAGGGTTTGAGGGTTTTGGGCGCTGGTAATGGAAAGAAGGCAGCAGGATTTCAATTTCTTTTATTACTTATTATGTCATTGGGGAAAGTTGCTTATAAATCTGTATATTGACAAATTTATTATCTAAAAGTCACTAAGTTAAACCCGACCTGGCTTTGGCTTTGGTCCTTTGCGGCCTAATGTTCGCTGCGCTCCAATACACTGTTTTACGCCAAAATAGAGCAGCAGTGCTTTGTTTTAAAAAAAAAAAATTAGGACACTGACTGATACTCATTAGTACTAAAAAATACTTCATGATCTTACAAAATTAATTTAGGATCTTAAAAAAACATTTCAGAGTTCAGATTGGTACTAAAAAGATACTTCAGGATACTGAACAGTATTTAAAAATACCTCATGATCTTGAAAAATTATTTTAAGATTTTGAAAAATTTCCTAGAGTATCTTTTTGGTAACATTCAGTACCCTGAAATAATTTTTTAAGATCCTAAAATATTTTTTTAAGATCAAACAGAGCAGCTGTGCTTTTTTAAAAAAAAAAAAATAGGACACTAACTGTTACTAAAAAGATACTTCAGGATAGTCACTAGTACTGAATAAATACTTCATGATCTTACAAAATTACTTTAGGATCTTAAAAAAATATTTCAGGGTACTAACTGATACTAAAAAGATATTTTAGGATATTGACTTAGTACTAAAAATAATACTCCATAATCTTAAAAATGACTAGTTTGCAATCTAACCTATGCAAAAGTAAGATTGTATAATATGATTTATGAGTAACTTTTCCGAAATTGAAACTTGTTTGAAATAACGGTAGTATAAGTGACTTTTAAGTAATTATAAGAGAAAATTAAAATCAAAATTACAGAAAAGTGAAAAACATTAACTTATAAAATTTGGCAATGCTAAAATACACAATTTGATCAAATAATATTACATAACTAATTAGACCACATGTCATTTACACTTTGGTCTTTAATTGTGTTATGCATGTTATTCATTTGAGTTGAAGATGACGTAACATAATTTGTTAAAGAATGCTCTGCATCTACACTATGATATTTTGGAAAAGCAAGTTGAGATAGAAAATAATTTATTTATTTAGCTTTCCCAATCTATTCAAATTAGTAATACATACTCTCTTCAATCTTAAATATATGACAAAGTTGACTTTTTTAAGAGATTAATGAAGTTAAATAAATTACTTAATCATATCATATATAATAGTGTATCATTGGATTATATAACCGTTTATAAGTTGGGCAAAATAGTTTGGAAAAATGATAAATAAAATATTTTAAAGTAATTTAATTATATTTCTTAATATCTCTAAAAAGTCAATTTTGTTTTATATTTGAGACCAAAAGGAGTATAAATTAGTTATACATATAAATATTTTTCCTCTATCACACCATCCTTCCATTTTTCTTCTCTCTCTCTCTCTCACCACCCTTCATTTTTCCTCTCTCTTTCTCTCTCTTCCAAATATGACTTAACCCTCTTTTCCATATCTCTCTTTCTTTCTCATGGGTAAAAGGCTAAAAGCTGAAAGCCTCCACTGTGATAAGCTACAAATTGTGGCTTATGGAAAAAAAATTACTTTTCCTTGAAATAACCAATTAGTTCATAGTTTGCAAAAGTCAAAATCTTTCAGAAGCCCAATTGGCCCACGTTTTGAAAGTTCAAAGTCATCTCAAACATAATAAGATGCCTACTATTAGTAGGCCAAAAGTCCTAATATTCTATTTCAATTTCAAGAGTTGAAAAAATTTATATTACTTTAATCTTATTTATAAGTTCGTTTTGACTAAAAAAATTGGTCTTATTTATAAGTTTTCTTTCAGGTAATAAATGATATTGTAACAATTTTGATCATATTTATTATACCAATGAAAACAGAGAGAGAAGAAAAAAATTGAAAGATATTCATTCATAAGTGAGAACAAAGTTAGAAATTTACTCCATAATCATTGAGTGATACTCCTTGGTATGTGTAATTTAGTGAAAAGGGACTTATAAATAGAACTAGAGTGGTACTCCTTCTAGTCCTTATTATAAGGCACCGACTAATAATTCTCACAAACCAATAAAAATAGTTAAAGTCAATAAAGTTATTCTATAATTTAAGTAACTTTCAATATTACCCCTACTAATTGCACTTAACTCTAATATTATATTAATTATTACTCTCACCCATTATCCTTATTAATTAAGAGCATATACGGAGAAAAAAAATTAATGCTCATTGGGAACAAACAATTGTCTTATAAAAAAGACCAAATACACTTGTTAGTTAGTGTCTTATAATAAGAACCAGATGGAGTATGTGTTAATAATTAAAAAATGATTAATATAATATTTGGTCCCTCAAGTTTAGTCTCGTTATGATTTTAGTCCCCAGATTTCAAACCATAGATTTGATCCCTAAAGTTTCATTTCGTTTAAGAGATTGGTTCCTATAATTTAATAAAAACTTGGTTATTTTATGTTTTAAATGATCAAAACCCATTGATTTAAACTTGATGAATTAAAACTAAAATGAAAATAGACTTATAGGAGTAAATATCGTATTAACCCTAAAAAAATAGGAAGAAAATTTATCTTAATCCTTTTTTTTTCCTTTTTCCTCATCAGCTCTCTAGACTATTGATTGGGAAGAGGGGAGAGATATTAAAGTGGTATTGTAATTGATTGAACGGATATGATTTAAAGATGATGAGGGATAATAAAAAAAAGATTATGAGATAAACACAATCCAAAAAAATATCAAAAAAGGCATTCATGTCGTTAGTTATGGAGATAATAAGGAGTCAATGAAAGAAGTAGTACTGTAGTATTTTGAAAAACATGGACGAGGCACGAGGGAGGGGCCCGGAACGAGGGGCGTTGACAATACGTGGAAACCGAAGAGACAACCCAAGGGACAGAACAAAAGATAAAAAACGCTCTAAGCCACGAGAATGAGATTATTGGCAACCGACAAAAATAAATTATCATGCCCTAAATGTGTTTCAGGCTTTCAGCCACGTGGCAAATATGTGCTTAACATGTCCAGCGATCCAGAAAATTTATGAAATGTGAGCACCAATAGCAAGGGGATTTAGGAGTTTAAGTGTAGCGTCTCCAAAAAAATTTTTAATGAAAGTTTTAAATACATTAATAAATAAAAGAATATAAACAATCAAAAAAATATTCATGAAATCAAGTAAATATTGAGGATGTAATAAGAGAGACATTTTTTTACAAACCTGTCATTTAGAAAAAGCAATGTTAAGTGCTATTAGAAATACAATTACATAAATTACAATGAAGGGTGGGCATTCAATAAGTTCAAATACATATATTTTAATAACAAAAGTATATTCGAATAAAAATAATTACAATGTCATCCTTCTAGGCCTTATTTTTTAGAATTTCATCATAATTGTCTTATTATCAATGCTATCAAATACATATTTTTCAATATAAGGCACTAAATAATCATTCAACTATTCATGCCCCATCCGATTACGAAGTGCAGTCTTGGTGTATTAAAGGTGGACACTTAATTTAAGGGTGGTCAATAATTCAAACATGTATTAATTTTTTTTTAAAAAAAAAACTCCAATTCCCCAATTTAAGGGTGGACATTTGCCCACTAGTCTTATACCTAGGTCCACCCTATGTTTAACTATTTTTTATATATTTTTCCAGTAATTATATATTACATTATATATATATATTTTTTCAACTGATGTATTGCATAATACAGATTCTATTTATAAAAGTTTAATAACCAAGCTAGGCCGTTAAAAAAACGGTTAAAATTAGTTAAAAATAATAAGTATGTTTTAAAATAAATTTTTTTCAATGATGCCTTATTTATGAGGGGAAAATAGAAGATAGAAATAAAGTAAAGATAAGTGTCATCAATCCTTTAATCAATGCAATATATAATAAGGGGCATAAATGAAAAAAAAAATCATTAAATGTTTAAACAACTTTTGACGGCTCTTATAAAAAAGACCAACAAAATTTAAATTTTAGACTCTTATAAAAAAAACGGGAGGTAGTAGTTACATAACTGCACTAATTTTTGTTCAAGAGAAATACTTAATACTCTAGGAGTACCATGTTATCTAAATTTGTCCAATAAAAATGTAATGACTCATATTAATTTAATCTTAGTTGCCAAGTGCCTTGTATAAAAAATTCACATTTTAATTTGTTTTCAAGAAAAATACATTTCTTAATTTGAAATAAAACTAAGAAAAAAAAACAATGAAGTTATATTTTTCTTAGAAACAAATAAAAGTGAATTTTTTTTCAGATAAGACACCTACCAACTAAAGTTAAGTTGATATGAGTTATTACATTTTTATTGGACAGAGTTTAAATGACGTATTACTCCTAGAGCATGTAACTATTTCTCATTATTCAGTGTCTCTCCCCGTATGCTCCCTCTCGCTGGTGGCTTGTAATCACAAGCCGCCGGCGAGCCTCTTTTTTTGTGGCACAGATGAGTCAGAGAGGTAGTTTAGAGTCTAGATCTTGGATCTGTGGTCTTCTCTCTTTGAGTTCCGTCGGATGTGGCCATCTCCCGTCCTTGTGGCGAGCCCTCTCTTCTCCTTCTCCAGATCTGATATGTGGAGGTGAGATTTATCTGTTTTTGTTGCTTTTTTTGTGGTGGTGTTCTTGTCTCAAGAAATAAATAGATCTATAAGATCTATGTTCAAATCCTCTTGGTTGGCTGGCTGTTTGGACGTTATTAGATCTGATTATCACTTGATAGCTCGGATCTACGTTCTTGGGGGAAGATCTAAAGAGGTGTTGCTTGGTGTGTGGTCAAGGTCACCAGATCTGATTCAACAATGGAGCAGAAGTGTTATTCAGGACATCATGAGTATTCTTTCGTCTGAGGTTGGGTTTTCCGTGTTCTTTTCTCCAATATGGGGAATCTGTACAGCTGCTCTAATTGCAGCTCATGCTTATAAGGAGGTGTGCCCGTTTGGGTGGGTTTTCCAACCAACACTTTCTTGCTTATCACTTCTAACCTTGGATATTGAGGAGGCTACTTTTGTCCATGATTCTACTTCTATTCTTAAATATTTTATGTACGGTGATTTGGCTGTTTCTTTGTATTTGATGTATTTTGTTATTTTGTTGTTGTATTGGATTTGACATTGTTTGCTTGAATCCAGGTATTGTATCCGTTTGTAGTGTTTGTAGTATTAATATAATTATCTTTTCCAACCAAAAAAAAAAAGTGTCTCTCCCTAAATAAAAATACAATTTTCTCGTGGGTGTTTTATTATTAATTAAACGTTTTAAATTTAAGATGAAGGTACTCTTAAGACAATAAGCTTTTATAAGTTTCGAGACTATAGGCTATGAGAACATTGCTTTAGTCAAAATAATTTTTGGGTTGTTTTGATCAAGATCAATAGATTTACACACACAAATAATCAAAATATTTTCCTCTGATCCTAAAATGTACAAGGTTGATAATTAATTTACATAGACTAATTATAAAAATATTTAAATTAGTTATTTGTTTGAAATGTTTGTTAATTTTTGTACATACTTCTTTTAATCTTTGCACTAGAAGTTTCTTTCATTTTTGGAAGAAAAAAAAAAAGAAAAAAGAAGAAGAAGAAGCTACTTTCATTTATGTAAATAAACTTAAGAGAAAAAATGGGAAAAAAAAATTGAAATTGCAAAATTTGAAATAAAGTTTTTTTTTTTTTAAAAAATGAGTTGTGAATTGTTTATTATGTTTCATCATTTTCTTATCAAATTTTGTTAACAAAGCTGATTTGATATTTTACAATTTCAAAATTCATTTTGTATTTTTGTCCCTTAATTTAATGTATAGTCAAAAGAAATAACTTGAACAAAAAAATTTATAAATTTAAAAGACAAGGTAGATTAAGATATTATATTTATAATCAATATTATAGTACTCTAACATTGACCCGAAAAATAAAAATAAAACTTTCGGATTCTTAAAGCCATTAAGTGAAGACTTTCAGAAGAATTTACACCGTAGATAATGATCTCTCTAATCCTAAATGTAAGATTGGAAGATTGAAAGACGAGGAAAATCGAAAGATTTGGCTTCTTCCAAAGACAAGAACAAAATATCTAAAAGAACAAAAAGCAAGAACCGAAAGGGTTTACCCGAGGTATCCACTGAGGTTTCTTTCTTAGATTGGGCTTCATTCTCCTTCCGGCAGTGGAAGGCCCAATCTAAGAATCAAACCAATCCATCCATTCATTCATTAGTATGATATTGACCCCTTGTTCTTGGACTTAACTGGTAAAGAGGTCGGACACTTTCACCAAAGGGAGGAGGTTTGATCTTGGAGTTGGTCAAGGTGTTGGGGGAGACATCCTAGCTCCTAAATGCCTAGGTAAATGTCTGAAGGTAATAGACGGCTCGTCCTGTCCAACATCGGTATCACCTAAGAGGAATGAGATTTTGCCCTGCCCTTGGATTGTGGGTGAACCCAACCCCTTTCCTAAAATTTTTGTATAAAAAAAAATTAGTATGATATTGTATATCCTGGGCAGCAAAGTCATAGCGCTCTATCATTGGACTGTGGGTGCAATCCAACCCCTCTCCTAAAAATTCTTTATCAAAAAAAAAAAAAAAACCTTTTTATATATGATCTAGTATTAAAAAAAGGATTTTAACTTCTCCATCTTTATATTATTCATCTTGATTTTTGAGTACATCACGATATATTTAGTTTATTTATTTTATATGATGAAAGGTTTCTCCTCTTGAGACTCAAAATGTAAAGAATTTTTATTTCTTCCAATAAATGTGTCTTACATTCTCCTTTTCATAGAATAAAATTGATTACCACCTCAGCAAACAGTTTATTAATATCTTTAGTTTATTCCTTCTAATCCTTAAGTGGTTAGTCTCAATTCACATATATCATCATATGCATGATGATAGGTATGATTCAAAGTAAAGCCATGTGTACAATAAGGTCTTCGATATTGAAGTTTCTAAATACTACCTCCGTCTCTAATTATAGGAGCAATTTAACCAATTTTGGGAGAATTAAGGAGAGGAGTTAAATTAGTTAATTTTACTCATTTTCCTAAAATGTCCTTATATAAATTTAAAATGACACAAGTTGCCCTAATTATAAGTGTTTCTAATTTGTCTTACGTTAGATATCCATGACATATTAGTTTATATATGTATATTAGTTGCTTTTTATATAGCCATGTGTATACATATAGATCTAATTTTCTTTCCACACGCTTTCTAATTGAAATAATGGTCTTGCTATATAAACATATATGTGTGTATATATATGTGTATACATATAGATCTATCTACATACATACACACACCCATATATCTACACACACACACACATATATATATATAATATGTGTGTGTGTGTGTTCACACATATATATCTACACATATATATAATGACACACATAAACACAAATATACATATATATGTAAACACACATACATATAATGCTCCTAATAATAAGTATAAATAGGGGTATTATAGGAAAAAATTGACAAAAGTTAAAACTTGCTCTTATAATTAGGACCAAAACCAACTCTAAAATTTGCTCCTATAATTAGGGACGGATGGAGTATTTGTTATCATCAAAACTTACAATAACAAAAGGTTGTATATAAGCTATTATGTATCTATAAAGTTGATATGTTAAGTCAATAGAAAATAAAAACATTTCAATTTGGATTGCTTTCTTGCTTTTTATAGACCAACGAGAGAACTAGTTTTCATAATAAAAACAAGCTCTCTAAGACTCTGACATTGAAATACTAAGATGCAAAAAGATTAAAACACTAATAAAAATCTGAGTCTTCTCTTGTATCCCCTCGGCTTGATCATTTTTTGTTTAGTGAACCTCAACTTGATCATCTTGTCATATGATTTTGCAATAAACCATGCAAAATGATTGTTTCATTAGTTTTACTAATTAAAACAAGTGATTTAACAAACTCCAACTTTGACAAGTCTCAAAACCTAACTCATAAGCTTTTCAGGAAAATCCTAAAAAATACCACTTGAATTACAAAATCCCAAATAGGTAATGTACTAACAAAACGAGTTGTCAATTGCTTTATTGTTTTTGTTAGTCTTATTACTATTGTTGTCAACAAGATTTTGAAGTTCAAGTGGTTTTTTTTTTTTTGTTGTTGTCATTTTCCCAACTTTTTATCATAAAAAAGGCTCAACTGATTACTACTCCATGTAAAGATCGAATAAATAAGGCAATAAGAGTATAGCTATATTATTCATAACTTCATATTGAACAATTTGACATGTTTTCCATTGATTCACGTAGTTTAAATTTTAAATCTTATGATTACAATTTTTCTTAAAAAAGGTAATTAAAATAAAAAATACGATAAAAGGAAAAAGTAGTTAACTTATATATTTAAATTTAAAATAACCTGAATTACTACTCAAGGAAGCCATTGATGATATACATATAATTGCATGCACGCACAAACCCGATCAGATTCCTATATATTTAATAAGTCTAAACACTTAGTTCAACAACCATTAGATGTTTAATTTATTTACAACATGAATCAGCATTCTCTAAGTGCAAGTAACTCATCCTATTGTTTTATTGTTAATGAGGTGAATCAAGCTAATCAATTCATCATTGATTAATTTATTAATGAAAGACTCGTAAATCAGGTAGCTCCTCATCTGCTGGCTCAAAGACTTTAATACAAGAGCCCTTCAATTATAACCTATCTGCTTTACGTTGCCGCACATGGACTCCCATATATATATATATATATATAGAGAGAGAGAGAGAGAGAGAGAGTATAATATTTAGAGAGATTTGGCTACCTACTTATTTGTGTCACCAACATGTCACATGATGTTTCTGTTAACAATTAGGTAATGTTTTATTATTATAAAACAAATTCCAGTGCATACATGCATATACTTGCTTAGATAATGGGTAGTTTTCATTTAATATTAAAAAATATTATGCCTATTTAAGACTTAAAAAAATGAAAAAGTTAAAAGTCGCATAACCATGTGGTTGTTGATTAAAAAAAATAGGTTATGCCTATTTAAGAATAATTTTTTTGATATTATATATTAATTCACTATATTCATGGGTTTAAAATAACAAATATAGCGGTATGGCCGGCTTACTGTAGAAAATAATATTTCCTCGAATATATATATTTTTTTTTGTTAGAAAATGATTTTTCCTTGAATCTTAAATACAAGATATTAATTCATTTTATCTCAAAATTTAAACTAAAACACATTTTTTTGACAAATAACTAATTTAGCTAATTTTTTAAATTTTTATAAACTAGTTATCAAATTGTTACAATAAGGGTTGGAATTAGGAGTATTTACACATACATATATATATATATATATAATAAAATAATAGATCGTTGAGATTAATAAATAACTTGACTTTATCTCTTTGGTAAGATACAACAGGCAGGAATCAGGATCACACCAACTTATGTATTCAATGGAGAGGTGGCTTCTTTCTATTGGTAACGGAACATTTTGAAATTGAGAATCTTCCATACATCCCTATGGTGCTTCCACGTGGCTTATCATTTTACCTATTTTAATTCTATTTTTAAATTTTTAATATATATCTTTCTGTATGGCATCAGTTTGCTCTAGGATCTTAATTAAATTATATATCCAATCACATGCTTGCATGATGCCACAATGATTTTTAAATATTAAAATACAGAAGTATCGTTTAGGATACCCTAATTGATTTGTAGAATTTGAACCTTGAAACTGATGTAGGAATTCCAGTTTCAAGGTTTTTTTTTTTTTTGAGCAAAAAAAAAAACCTTGAAACTGGAATTCCTACATCAATGGATCACTATAAACAATTAAAGAAAAAATAGGGGAGAGAATAAAAACACCCTTCAAATCTGTTAGTCCCAATTTAAGACCTTGAAATGCTTAATCACCGTTAAGTCTTTAGAGACTAGTTTATTATTAAAAATTTTATAACGAGATTACCTGAATGCCCTTAGTTTAAAACTTGAAAAAAAGAAAAAAAAAATTACAATAGGGAAAAATACACCTAAGTCCCATGCAAGAGAAAATACGATAAAAAATTCTATTAAAATCTTAAATTTGCAGTGAAGTCTCCTGAGACATTTTACAATATATTCTAAATGTGAAAGTTTAAATAACCCATATTGATTGAATAGAGAGCTTGTGCATTCATTAAGGGTATTTTTGACTTTGTGCGTTTGTAATATATTGCAAAAATATCTATGAGACTTCATTGTAAATTTGTAATTTTAAGTCACGTTTTCGTCGTATTTTCTCTTGTTTGAGACTTAGATGCAATTTTCCTGTGACAATAATAATTAAACAAATACAAATATTTTTTTTTTGCATATGCTTCTGGTATCCTGGACCTACCTCCTTTTAACTCGGAGGATTTATCGGGGGTCCAGACTAATCCAGATCGAGCCGGGTTGGACCACAAAGGCGGAAAGCTTTACCACCAAACACTTCTGCATTCCCAGAGCTCGAACTTGAGACCTCTGGTTAAGCTAGAACAACCCCAACCAGTTGATCTAGGTGCTTGGTGGTAAATACAAATATTAACTTCGTCAAAATCACCACAACTAAGACATTCACACTTCAAATAAATTTCTCCTTGTACATTGACAAATATTTGTAGGCGGTTGAATATTAATAATAATACCAATTTAACAAGTAAAAATTTTAACTTATCAAATAATAATAATAATAAATGCAATGACAACTAGATTCACCAAAAGTTTTGTTTTTGCATTAACAAGTGTTATTTGGTTGTTGAATATCAATGATAACATGTTTATAAGTATATATAACAATATAATTTTAATTTATTAAATGACAGTAATAACTAAACCAATGACATTTGAGAATATTTAGGTAATTTTTCTATAAAATTTCATCTCAAACTAGGTTTTAAAAAATTCACAAAGATTAGGTCATTTTTCGGAATCTTGAATTTTGCTGCAAAAATGTTGTTTTATAAGAAATAAATGGGTTTGTCAAATTATCAATTAACTTTATACTAGAATTCTTGTAATACACGTTTAGCAACCTATTTAACTCACAAATGGGTCGAAAAATCACACTATCAAAATTGTATATCCGTCATTATTCGGGTTTAACTATAAATAATGAAGCAAATTGAATATGAAATTATACATTAAATCATGAATTATAATTATATTAATGTAGTCAAAGCATACCAAGAAGCTTCGGATTCTATGATTGTAGGGATCTCCATAACTAGGTTATTAGTGCAATAAATTATATTAAAAATATATTAATGTTATTAAATTTGGGTGTTATTCGTGCAATAAATTATATTAAAAATATATTAATGTTATTATATTTGGGTTAAACGGTATTATCCAAATGAATAAAGATTCTTACTAAATTTTGTTCTTCTATATATGTTTAAATCAAACAAATACTCCATCCGGTCCTAATTATATGAACACTTTTGTAGTGTAAATTGCACTATTAAAATGTTCCTATAATTAGAACCGGAGGTAGTAATATTTTGGTATGTCTCACCTCGAGCAACACTTCTTGAATTGCACTACAAAAATGTTTCTATAATTAAGACCGAAGGTAGTAATATTTTGGCACGTCTCACCTCGAGCAACACTTCTTGAATTGCACTACAAAAGTGTTCCTATAATTAGGACCGGAGGTAGTAATGTTTTGGTATGTCTCACCTCGAGCAACACTTCTTGAATTGCACTACAAAAATGTTTCTATAATTAAGACCGGAGGTAGTAATATTTTGGCACGTCTCACCTCGAGCAACACTTCTTGAATTGCACTACAAAAGTGTTCCTATAATTAGGACCGGAGGTAGTAATATTTTGGTACGTCTCACCTCGAGCAACACTTCTTGAATTGCACTACAAAAGTGTTCCTATAATTAGGACCGGAGGTAGTAATATTTTGGTACGTCTCACCTCAAGCAACACTTCTTGAATTGCACTACAAAAGTATTCTTACAATTAGGACCGGAGGTAGTAATATTTTGGTATGTCTCACCTTAAGCAACACTTCTTGTACAACGAAGGGGGAGATATAGCTTATTGAAAAGGAAATTCAAATTCCAAGAGTTTTATTCATTCATTCATTTTTATATAACATGAAGGTCAATTGGTAATGCCTAACTTAGATTAGAGCACAATTACTATGTATGTCATACCATGGGCTAATTAATTAACTCTAAAGATGTCTGAATTAATTCCCAAATCCATTTTTCTTCTATTAAAATATGCGCGTGGTTTCCCTGCCAAATCCATTTAAGAGTATATACTTGATTAATCTTAGTTCGAACTAAATAGAAGACAAAGACATTTTCTTTTGTTTTTCAATTACATGAAAGGTTTGGACAAGTAAAGTTTTGATATATATGGAAAATAAAGGTATGGACTTGTTATTGAATCATATGTTCAATTGTATAAAAACATTACTACCTTCGGTTTTAAATATAGGACAACTTTTATAGTGCAATTTGCACTACAAAATTTTTCCTATATTTAGGACTGGAGGGAGTATATTATGGTATATAGTGTAATCATCAATAAGTGGTTTAACATGATTTTCATATGAAAACTAATATATTTATTTTTTTATTATGGAGAAATCAAATTCACTTTTTTTCGTATCCGGTTGTGATAATTGGATCCAAATGATTCAATAGGAGGCACTCTCCCATGATACGGGAGAGGGGCCTCTCCATTTTCCTTACCTTTCACTTCAGTCCACTTCTTTATTCTCACTGTTAGACTAATTCTAAATGGTTAAGACTCAATATCCTATAAAAAGTGTGTGTGTAATACTTTTATAAAAGTATAAATATATGATCTAGCTATATCAAATTTTAATGATTTAACTTTATTTATATACGTTTTTTGTTATTTAATATTATAATAATATTTTTATAGGATATTGAATCTCAATCATTTATGGTTAATCTATCGGTGAGACTAAATAAATGGAGGGAACTGGAGGGGTAAGGAATTTGAAGAGGCCCCTCCCCCATTTTGATACTCAATAGTCAATACAAATCTGGAAAATGATCCTCTCATTGTCTTTTTTCTGCCCATCCCTCATTGACCTCATCCTGGCCGTCAAAATCTTGATCGCGCGGTTTTTTCAAAAACCATTCTGGTCCTTTGGATCAAGATTTTGACGGCCAGGATGAGGCCAATGAGGGATGGGCAGAAAAAAGGGAGGGGAGAGAAACTGGACCCTACAAATCTTCGCGTGTCCTAAGTTGTACACTTTTTATTTAAAATCTGATTAATGATTAGTTACTCTCTAGTTCTTAATATAATATCTCCTTATAGTATTAATTACACTATAAACAAGAATTTATATTAAAAACGGGATAACATTTAACAGTTTGATTGGACAATTGATAAAAATTGATGCTCCACTGATCCTTAATAACTACTTTAATATATACCATTGATATAGAATTTTGGGTAAACGATTATAATTTTTGGTAACAAATTGTATTAATTAAGTTTTATATTTAAAACTAAAGTTAACATTTTATTTAGTTATGGAAGTTATATGTTTGTGTAATATGTAAGGTAATACCTGTCCCTAGAAATAATATCATTGGATCAAAATTTTCTCCACCGATCAATGGATAAGATATTAAATGAAAAGGACAACTTTGTTTTCAACAAAAGAGTATCTAAATTCCTTGTGTCAAATTATTTTTATACCATTTTTACTAGGGCAGAGTAACCGGCGGGTTAAGCAGCCTATACCTAAACCCGTAGTCTACCCGTTTAATGTTACACGGGTACGTGCTAGTTCGAACGTGTACCTCAACCCGCTTAGGCCTGGTTATGATATAAACGGGCGGGTTAAAATGGGTGTTGGTTAACCCATTTAAATTTTGAACTATTTGTTTTTAAAAAATATGGGTAAGAATCACAATTTTTAATTTTTAATCTTCAAAGTTCAGTTATCACATATGACACAAGAATTTAAATTTAGACATATGTCATCATAATGTCATATTAATGTTTAAACTTCAACTTTCAAACTAAATCATGAAAATTATAAGTCCAAAAAATTATGAGATGACATACTTCCATTAGATCTTCATGCTTCATCATCATTTCCAGATTCACTTGATGAAGGGGATGTAGCTCCAGTTGTTAAATAAATACTCAATGATATAATTTAAAAACAAAATACCCCTATAGATAAATCTAATATTAACACAAACACAAAATCATAATAAAATATTTAAAATTCCTCAGCCCTAATTTTGACTAACAAATATGTAAAATCAAATTAATTTCACACTCGGACTATACCCAACAATTAGATTGATATATCTATCAAAATCAGAAAAATTCCTGTGCTATTAATTAAACAACAAGACTTCGGACCCGTGCGTTGCACGGAATGTGGAGTTCTATTCTGTTTTAAATATGGACAACAAAGTCATAAATGTAATAACGAAGTAGTTCTATTAAGTAATAGATAAATTGTAGAGCTCAAGAAAAACACAAATGAAACTACAAAGAAGATGAATTCAAATATGTAATACCCTGAAATTTGAATTAGGGAATTTAAGGGCCAAAGTGCCAAAATGACCAAAATACCCCTGGGAAGGGTAAATGACTTAGGAAAATTGTGAAAAATCCTAAAAGGCAATGAAATAATTATTTGAATTATGAGAGTATATAACCTCTAATTGTGATAATTTGATAAATTATGAACTTGGAGAAATTGAATAAAATGCTCAAAAGTATTGTAAAAGACCATAATACCCTCGCAAATTATAGAATAATGTAAGAGGCATGGAAATGCTAATGTAAAAGCAAAAGTTTGAAGATAAAGGAGTGTCTAAATTAAGAAAATTATCAACAAGTGATAATAAAGTAATTAAGTAATATTGAGCTAATTACTTAAGCACGAGCAAAGAAAATTATGAAATAATTATGTAAAGCTCAAAAATTAGTGGAAAATAGTTGAAAATTAGTAAAAGTATGTTTACTAATTAATTGGAAATTTTGGAGAAAAATAGTTGAGTTTAGGTATTTTTAAGCCTAAATACAAGTTTGGACCAATAGAAAAATTATGTAAGAAATTATATAAAATAATTATTAAATAATTATTTTATATTAAATTAAATATAAAACGAAAATTTAATAAAAAGGACCAGATGTGTGACCGAAACTTTGGACTCAAAATAGGATAGAATTTGCAAAACATAATATCTAGATATTATGTTACAACTTACAAATATTTTATATTATAATTAATTAAAGTGAAACTTTGTGAATAGTAATTTTAAAATTAGGAAACGGATCCTATCTAGAGATCTAGGAATGAGATTTCCAAAGTCAGGGAAAAATAATGATCGGTGGAATTTTGTCTTAGTTATACTCTTAGGAGAAAATTAAAGTCGTTTGTGCATTTCCTAATAAAACAAAATAGGGAAAAATGCATATAGGTATATTTTTGGATATAAGAGAAATAAATTCTAACTCAACATCTAGGCATGAGTTTGAATTTATTTTGACATATTTGGAATCGGTGAATTTTTGAAGAAGTTGGTATTTTGAAATGCGTTACGAAGCCGGACGCGATCGGACACGTTTTCGAGGAAACTTCAAGCTGGACGGTTGGAGCCCTATATGGAACCAAAATTTAGGTTAACTTGGACATTTCTACTGAGTGAGGAAATGGTTTCAAAGTTGTAAATCCATAATTTTGAGATTTTTCCAAATTACGCGAATCGGTACCGATCGAGGTTTATCGGTACGAAACCTTCCTTAACAAGTTAATTACATCATCATTGATGATGCAATTCTATGCCACCTAGGGGCTGCATGTCGACCAAGAGCATGGAGAGTTGAGATTTTGCCTTTCAAAGCAAGTTTAATCCAAAGGTTGAAAACAAATTGAAAAAGACCATTATGTCCCTAAGTTTTTCTATAAATAGCCATGGTTGCTCTTCATTTTTCTCACAATTTGAGAAGCAAGAACCGAATTTAGAGAGAAGAAGTAGAGAGAGAAGCTCTGGGGGAGGTTCTGCCGAAGTCTTCAACGGGTAAGTCTTTCGGGCTTTAGTTTTTTTTAGTCTTTCGTTTTTAGTTTAGTAGTTAGTAGAATTAGTAGATAGATTTAGAAAGTAGGTGACAAGATTCCTACAAATGTTTTAGAGCCTTGTTTGCGTTGAAAAATATGCGAGAGGTGTAAACATAGTAGGGATCGAGTCATTTGAAAAGTTGTAGTTTTTATAACTCTTTCAAAATTAGGGGTAGTAATAGCCTTTAAATTTCAAGTATGATTGGGTATCATATGGGAGGGCTATTTTGGTCTTTATTTTCGAAAATCATAAATGCGTCGAAGTTCTGGCGAAATTTTGGGAAGAAAATAGCCTATGTAGCGGAAGCGCTGGCGAAATTCCGCCAAGTAGGGTTATAGGGGCAAAATGGTAATTTTTACCTAAAATGCCAGTTATAATGTCAAATTACTAATGGAAGAGACATTATTCTCATAGGATATCTGAAACGTTGATTACTGCTGCCGTTCTGCGCCCGACGTGCCATTTGTTTCACGATTTTCCGTAGAAATACGGTTTTAGTAAACGTGCTAGAAATACCGTGTCCGTCAACGAAGGTACGTTCGCGTCTTGGTAACCTTAACTCGATGTTTATTGTATGCATATGTGTATGTTGTCGTACTCGATTATCTTGTTGTTATGTCATGCCTATTATGCATCATGCTTACGTACTCAGATTGTACTATTATGCGTACTTTGATTGTACTATTGTACGTACATCCGATTGTACTATTATCGTACATCCGATTGTACTATTATGCGTACTCCGATTATCTTGTTGTCTATCATCCGATTATCTTGTTGTCTATCATCCGATTGTACTATTATCTATCATCCGATTGTATTGTTATTGTTATACATATACATTATGTATATCCTATGTCGACCATAGTAAATGTTGCCAAGAGTCTATGAATGTACATTTGTACATATATGATGTATGTAATCATGAGGTTAACCGTTACAGGGGTTCGATGCATGGACCTCGGCTCTTAACTTAGCTTCGGGGTCGGGTGGGCCAGAAGCAGGAGAGGACAAGCGACGCCTAGGAGTCCCAGTGAAGACTCCTTTCTGTCATTTCTTTTGAAACATACGTATCATTGTTTAAACAGCAAAACATGTTACCATGGGTATTTTAATATATATATCAGTTACTCAATCGCTCCGGTGCACTACTCTGATCATTTTGAAATGATGTTTTTTACTACCCTTTAAATTTCAAGTATGATTGGGTATCATATGGGAGGGCTATTTTGGTCTTTATTTTCGAAAATCATAAATGCGTCGAAGTTCTGGCGAAATTTTGGGAAGAAAATAGCCTATGTAAGCGAAGCGCCGCGAAATTCCGCCAAGTAGGGTTATAGGGGCAAAATGGTAATTTTTACCTAAAATGCCGAGTTATAATGTCAAATTACTAATGGAAGAGACATTATTCTCATAGGATATCGAAACGTTGATTACTGCTGCCGTTCTGTTGCCGACGTGCCATTGTTTCACGATTTTCCGTAGAAATGCGGTTTTCGTAAACGTGCTAGAAATACCGTAATCCGTCAACGAAGGTACGTTCGCGTACTGGTAACCTTAACTCTGATGTTTATTGTATGCATATG
This sequence comes from Acacia pycnantha, assembly GCA_025563575.1. Lineage (NCBI taxonomy): Eukaryota > Viridiplantae > Streptophyta > Magnoliopsida > Fabales > Fabaceae > Acacia > Acacia pycnantha. The sequence continues at coordinate 494,786 of JAMWYP010000166.1, read as the reverse complement.
TGTATGTTGTGCGTACTCGATTGTCTTGTTGTTATGTCATGCCTATTATCTGTCATGCTGTACTCAGATTGTACTATTATGCGTACTTTGATTGTACTATTATGCGTACATCCGATTTGTACTATTGTCTGTACATCCGAATGTACTATTATGCGTACTCCGATTATACTGTTGTCTATCATCCGATTATCTTGTTGTCTATCATCCGATTGTACTATTGTCTATCATCCATTGTATTGTTATTGTTATACATATACATTATGTATATCCTATGTCGACCATAGTAAATGTTGCCAAGAGTCTATGAATGTACATTTGTACATATATGATGGGAGAGGGACAAGCAGCACGCCTAGGAGTCCCAGCTGAAGACTCCTTTCTGTCATTTCTTTTGAAACACTTCTGTATCGCTGTTTAAACAGCAAAACATGTTACCATGGGTATTTTAATATATATATCAGTTACTCAATCGCTCCGGTGCACTACTCTGATCATTTTGAAATGATGTTTAAAAAAAAAAATTTATACTGCTTTAGAAAAGTCGGGTTGTTACAAAATAAGAATGAAATTGAACCACAACAATAACAAAGTCGAACAAAGTTTCCCCTTACAAGTATTAATGTGATAAAATGTTTTGGAAAACTTCTATGTATACCACATTAACTGTGTTGTCAATACACTTATTAAACTCATTCAAAATTAGTATTTTTAAACCTTTGAAACTCTTTACCCTAGATAAAGCAACATAAAGTTGTCCATGAGAAAAAACTGGACTTGGTAAGTAAAGACCTAAATTTGACATCGATTGTCCTTGACTCTTGTTAATTGTCATGGCGAATGAAATGATGATTGAAAATTATCTTCTAGTCATCTTGAATGGAAGTTTAGATTCACATAGATTCATGTCCATCATGTATATCAAAATGTCTTGGCCTGCGCTAGTGCCATTCAATGCTTTTGCCTTAATGACGTTCTTGCCTAGTTGTGTAATTTGAAGCCTTGTACCATTGCACAATCTTGATGTTTGGTCAATGTTCCATACTAACATAACATGTACTCCCACCTTCAGAACCAATTTATGATGAGGAATCCCAAAACATTTAATTGAATTTAGAAACTCTGTGTCATACAGATCATTGATACTATCATTTGCATGATCTATACCATTTATAGAGTCAGCACTAAAGTATTCTACTTCATCTCCTGGCAACAAAAAACAAATGTACTCATTCAAAGAATCAAAATGTTCCGTAGTTGGTCTGTTGGAAATTATGCCCTAGGGGCAAGTCATTGTACTTATCAACGATCCTCATATGAATTGGGTAGTCGCAATGTCTTGCTAGAGGCCGCTTGCGACTTGTGGGCTAGTACAGTATTGGCCCGTTGCCAATCTCATGTGGGCCTACGGGTCGCACACAAGAGTGGCCCAACACGAGCAAGAGTGTCAGATTCATTGAATCTTAAATGTGTTTAAGATTTAATGAATACTTATTTAATCTAGGATGTGTGTGTGTGTGTGTATATATATATATATATATATATATATATATATATATATATGCATATATAAATATATTAAATTCGAAAATAATAATGATATTATTTATTGACAATAATATTATTATATATATAGTATTTAATTTATTTGATAAATTAAATAACTATAATAAATTGAGATATTGTATATCAGATTTAATTTTCGAATAAAGATATTGCATATCAGATTTAATTTGAACCGAGATATCGGATCTCATTTTAAATTAAATGTAATGATATCATATCTTGATTTAATATATATTAAATTCGAAAATAATAATGATATTATTTATTGATAATAATATTATTATATATAGTATTTAATTTATTTGATAAATTAAATAACTATAATAAATTGTGATATTGTATCTCAGATTTATTTTTCGAATAAAGATATTGCATATCGATTTAATTTGAGCGAGATATCGGATCTCATTTTAAATTAAATATAACGATATCATATCTTGATTTAATTTATAAATATAAATTAAATCGAGGGCTTTTAATTCGATTAAATAAATAGATTTGATTAGATCTATCGGATAGATTTAATTAATATATTTTTAATCTAGATTCAAAATTTGTTTTGAATATAATACGCTGCAAGGTTTAGAAAATCCTACGGGACATTTTGTCGAGCGTATTAGAAAGCCGCGAGAAACCCTAGATAGAAAATAGAGAGACGCACAGTTCAGAGGTGCTAGCACGCCTCCGTTCGTGTTTCTGGAGGCCGTTCGTGTGGATACCGGTAGAGGAAGGCGATTCTAAAGAGTCGGCCTGGCGATCGAGAAGGTAGCCCACTAGTTCAAATTGTTACGCAAAGGTACGATTCGAAACCTAAACCTTGATTTAAACGCCGTTGAGCGATCCGCCTAAGGGATTCGTAAAATTTTTATTCCGCTGCGTGTACGGATCCCAACAGTGGCATCAGAGCCAACTCAACCGTGCGTTTAAATTAGGTTTTACGCGTGTTTATATATATATATGATATATATGCTAAAACCGATCTTTGTATGCGTTTGAATTACAAAACTCGCGTTAGGGTTTCTACGGATAGCTAGTCGGATATTGCGTCGGTTCTACGAATTGTTCGAGATCGGGTGTGTAGGCGATTCGCGTGGATCTCAAACGTTCGGATCGATGTCGATCGATTCGTTAGGGTTTGAAATTTTCGGAAAAAAAAAATCACGTTTTTTTGGAAATTATTTTCGAAAAATCACGATTTTTGGGGAATTATTTTGAAAATAATATTTTATTTTGAAATTTCTAACGAGACCGCCGTAGGGATCCCGGTGATTGTCGTAGCGAGAATTTAAATCATGATATTATATTATATATTGTATATAATATAATGTAAATTACATAATTTAAATCATGATATTATATTATATATAGTATATAATATAATATAAATTAGATAATCTAAATCATGATATTATATTGTATTTATAATATAATATAAATTAGAGAATTAAATCATGATATTATATTATATATAGTATATAATATAATTTAAATTAGAGAATTTAAATCATGATATTATATTATATTAATAATATAATATAAATTAGAAAATTTAGATCATGATAAGATTAATCATAATATTTTATTTCATAATTGTATGACTTAATATATGTTGTGATTTACCTTTCAAAAGTTGTTTGGGTATGGTGAACAACATGGCTCTAGAGTTTTACAATTGTTGTAAATTTTAAATATGGCTGCGAGCCATGTCTCTTTCTTAAAATACTCGATGTACTTCTTTTTGTTTTAGAGAAGTCCTCTCATTGGCTTGAGAGGATTTTAGGTTAAGGTTGAGCCATGTTGTGTCACAATTTTAATTATGTCTTGATTTGATCATTGCATGATTAATTTAGAATTTTTAATTATGGTTTGATTAGATCACTCATAATTAATTTAGAATTTTAATTATGTTTTGATTAGATCACTCATAATTAATTTAGAATTTTAATTATGTTTTGATTAGATCACTCGTAATTAATTTAGAATTTTTAATTATGTTTTGACTAGATCACTCATAATTAATTTAGATATTATATGAGATACAATAGTGATTGCATTCATATAAGTATAATTAATAGGATTAATCTAATTATACCCTCTAAATAAAATCTTAAGTCATAATGCCACCAATAAATGAATACTTGTCAAAACCTAGATCGCCCATTTGTATGTTCCACCAAAGTGGATGCATCGAGTTATCTTGGTGAGACAAGAGTGAGTAATGGTGATACTCAATATTCATTATTGTCGACTTAATTGAGATTATCAAAACGGTTTTGGATCTCAAGGCATTAGATGGGATTAAACATGCCATGTCATATGATGATTGAATCCCATAAAGATCTAAGAGTTACATATGATGTAATTGGCAAGGGGTTTGCCTACCTAAATAACTTAATTTAAGCGTCCTGCCAAAGCGGACTTAAATTTAAGCCAAATATGGATCTTAGCCCACTAATTATAATGAGGGTTGTTAATTCAGTGGGAGGTTACTACTTAAACTTTGTATACCTTTAGTTGTAGAATCATGTAGTCTAGTAACACTTCAACACCATCAATGCGATCAGTCCTTGAGAAGGACGAACTCGATGAGACAAACTCTCTTGACATGTTTGGGAACTTAAGCGTTGATCCTAAACACGAAAGAAAAGAGCATCTCATCAATCAACCCATTCTTGGCGAGCCTTGAGCTCTGATCCAAGAGCTCGGGCCGATGCTTATACGAAGCATAAAGATGACTCTGTGGATGCGAGATGCTGATGCTTGCCACTATGTTTCTAGACCTCAATAGAGATCTAGAACATGTGGAGGCTTCTGAGATGATTGTTCATCCTACGGAAATGTTCCAGTAGCAGGCAAGGCTTGAGAGGCTTGGATTCCCCATGTCCTAGGAGTTAGCTACAAATGTGATCTTGAACTCATTCCCAGGAAGTTATGATAACTTTGTCATGGATTACAACATGGAGGAATCAATTTCTGAACTGCATGGGATGCTCAAAATTGCTAAGCTGAGCCTTAGAGAGGCCTAGTTCTATTTTGTCCATTCGAAAGGAAGGGGTATATGAAACGGAAAGCCAAGAAGGCAAAACCTCGAAGGATAGAGTCGCTTCTTTTACAATGAACTTGGTCATTTGAAAAGAAATTGCAAACTCAACTTCGAAGATCTAGAGAAGAACAAGAAGGATAGCGGGGCTATCGCTTCAAGTATCTATGCCATAGATATTCGCTTTTCTACTTCCTCAACATGGGTATTGGATACTACATGTGGATCTCACATTTGACTAAATGTTGGATCTCAAGGACAGTAGAAAATTGAATGGACGAATCTATGACATAACTACTAAGAGGATCAAGTCAAATGATTTGAATCTGACCTATCTATGGCATTGTCGTCTAGGCCATATAAATGAGAAACACATTTCGAAACTCCATAAAGATGGATTTCTTAACTCATTTGATTTTGAATCAATTGATACATGCGAGTCTTTTTATTTGGAAAGATGACAAAGGCACCTTTCTTGGACACGGTGAGAGAGCCACCAATTTATTGGGCCTCATACATCTTGATGTGTGTGGACCAATGAATACATCTGCCGAGAGGGTCATTTGTACTTCATTACATTCATAGATGATTTTAGTAGATATGGATATATCTATTTAATGAAACATAAGTCGGAATCTTTTGAAATGTTCAAAATATTCCAAAATGAAGTGCAAAATCAACTTGGCAAAACAATTAAGACACTTTGATCTGATCGGGGTGGTGAGTATTTGAGCCAAGAGTTCATTGACCATCTTAGGAGTTGTGGGATCGTCTCGCAACTTACTCCTCCAGGAACACCTCAATGGAATGGTGTTTCGAGCGGAGAATCGAACTCTATTAGATATGGTTCGATCTATGATGAGTCAAACAGATCTTCCACCTTCCCTTTGGGGCAATGCCTAGAAACAGCTGCGTTCACACTGAATCGTGTTCCGTCAAAGCGGTTGAAAAGACACCATATGAGATATGGGTAGGAAGAAACCCAGTTTGTCATTTCTTAAAATTTGGGGATGTTAGGTTTATGTCAAACATCAAGCCTCTGATAAATTATCATCCAGATCCTCAAAATGCCTTTTTGTGGGGTATCCTAAGGAAACTAAGGGATACTATGTCTACAATCCCACCGATCACAAAGTGTTTGTTATTCGGAATGGTATCTTTTTGGAAAAAGAGTTAATCTCTAAAAGAACTAGTGGGAGTAAGGTGAGCCTCGAAGAAGTTCGAGAGTCACAGGACAATGTAGACCCACAGATGGAAACCGGAGAAGACTCACAACAAGTTGTTGAGCCTACTCACGTAACACAAGACCCACAAAGGTCCGATAGAACACGGCTCAGCCTCAGAGATATGGATTTCGATTCTTGGAAGCCGTGATGTTTTGCTCATTGAGCACAATGAGCCAACTTCCTATCGCGAGGCCATGGTGGGACCCAACTCCGAAAGATGGCTTAGTGCCATGAAGTTTGAAATGAAATCCATGTACGACAATGAGGTATGGGCCTTAGTTGATCCACCTGAAGGTGTAAAAACCATTGGGTGCAAGTGGGTTTTCAAAGAGAAAACTGACATGGATAGCAAAGTAAATATCTTCAAGGCACGGATGGTTGCAAAAGGATTCACTCAAACTTATGGTGTGGACTATGATGAAACCTTTTCCCCAGTTGCAATGGCCAAATCAATCAGAATCCTTCTTGCCATTGCAACATATTATGACTATGAAATATGGCAGATGGACGTCAAAACAGCCTTCCTTAACGGAAAGCTCCTTAAGGATGTGTACATGACACAGCCTGAGGGTTTTGTGCGTCCAGAGGACTTTGGTAAAGTTTGCAAGCTTCAAAGATCCATTTATGGATTGAAGCAAGCATCTCGGAGCTGGAATCATCGTTTTGATGAAGTAGTCAAAGAGTTTGGATTCATTCAAAACATCGATGAACCTTGTGTTTACAAGAAGGTTAGTGGGAGCACGGTTGTATTTTTAGTGCTTTATGTTGATGACACCTACTCATTGGGAATGACATTCCTACCTTGCGAGTGTCAAATCTTGGTTAGGAAAGTCTTTCTCAATGAAAGATTTAAGCGAAGCCACTTACATCCTTGGGATTAGGATCTATAGAGATAGATCTAAGAGGTGATAGGCCTAAGTCGAGCACATACATAGACAAGATCTGCATAGATTCGGTATGCAGGATTCAAAAAGGGGTAATATGCCCATGTCTTATGGCATCCATCTCGGTAAGAATCTGTGTCCTAGTACACAAGATCAAAGAGACCGCATGAGTAAGATTCCATATGCCTCCGCCATTGGATCTATCATGTATGCCATGTTATGTACTCGATCAGATATGTCATTTGCCTTGAGTATGACCAGCAGATATCAACAAGATCCCGGTGAGGGTCATTTGATCTGTTGTCAAGAATATCCTTAAGTACTTAAGAAGGACTAAGGACTTATTCTTGGTATATGGTGGTTTGGAACATGAGCTCAGTGTGGCGGTTACACGGATGCGGGTTTCCAAAGCCGACCAAGATGATTCAAGATCGCAATCATGATATGTATTCTGTTGAATGGTGGTGCGGTGGTGGAAAAGCTCTAAGCGAGCACCGTAGCTGATTCCGCAATAGAAGCTGAGTATATAGCAGCATCAGATGCAGCTGAGAGGCCTTTTGGATTAATAAGTTCATTGATGAACTAGGGGTCGCTCCTACCATCTCAAATCCAATAGACTTGCTCTGTGACAATAGCGGCACTATTGCACAGACCAAGGAGCCTAGGTCACATCAAAGGACCAACCATATACTCAAGCGATTTCATCTTATCAGAGAAATCAATGATAGAGGTGATACAAAAAGAAATTATTATGCAAAGTACAAGGAGAAAGCAAGTCATTATACTTTAAACGTTAATGTTATTTAAAGTATTCTCCTTTAGTTATCATTTCGTTTACATGTTTACATTGATAACTATATCCCTGGATATATCTAATAGATTATCCTAAATGTCCCTGGTCAGTCATCTCCGTGGGAGCGAAGATGAAATAAGACCAGTGTGACTTTGATGAGTATGGGGATACGAGTCAATGTCATAGGCACTTGTAAGAGTACAAGGTGCTGGACCGACCCACTATGAGAAAGTTGCATGGAATAAGTCATAAGCTTTTCTCATGTATAACCGCGTCACAACGCCCTTTGACCTGAGATCATCATGGATTCCTACATGATGAGTCGCTGGTCTTTGACCTAGTCAAAAGTAACCTTTGACCGGGTGATGATAAAGGCTAGGATCGGGATCAGTGGTTCTCATGCGGAGGAATGTGAGTGGTCAAGATGGGATTTGTCCCTCACATTTGTAGAGAGATAATACTGGGCCCCTCGATGAGTGAGTCTAAGAAATGTATGGCCATACTACGATGGAAAGGAGTTTCCATCTTAATTGTTAGATTACTCAAGAATCGAGAAAGTAATGGTCAAGAACAGGAAGTTGACATTTTCCATGCCTCATCCTTGACCAATTTATCGCGTGACAAAAGGGACGTGACATGGTTGTACGATAGGTTATATCACATAAACAATGACGTTGATCCTCTTACTAAGCCGCTTGCACAAGTAAAACATGAGCGTCATATTAGGGCAATGGGAATTAAGGTAATTAATGATTGCACCTAGTGCAAGTGGGAGTCTGTTGGAAATTATGCCCTAGGGGCAAGTCATTGTACTTATCAACGATCCTCATATGAATTGGGTAGTCGCAATGTCTTGCTAGAGGCCGCTTGCGACTTGTGGGCTAGTACAGTATTGGCCCGCTGCCAATCTCATGTGGGCCTACAGGGTCGCACACAAGAGTGGCCCAACACGAGCAAGAGTGTCCAGATTCATTGAATCTTAAATGTGTTTAAGATTTAATGAATACTTATTTAATCTAGGATGTGTGTGTGTGTGTGTATATATATATATATATATATATATATATATGCATATATAAATATATTAAATTCGAAAATAATAATGATATTATTTATTGACAATAATATTATTATATATATAGTATTTAATTTATTTGATAAATTAAATAACTATAATAAATTGAGATATTGTATCTCAGATTTAATTTTCGAATAAAGATATTGCATATCGATTTAATTTGAACTGAGATATCGGATCTCATTTTAAATTAAATGTAATGATATCATATCTTGATTTAATATATATTAAATTCGAAAATAATAATGATATTATTTATTGATAATAATATTATTATATATAGTATTTAATTTATTTGATAAATTAAATAACTATAATAAATTGTGATATTGTATCTCAGATTTATTTTTTGAATAAAGATATTGCATATCAGATTTAATTTGAACTGAGATATCGGATCTCATTTTAAATTAAATATAACGATATCATATCTTGATTTAATTTATAAATATAAATTAAATCAAAGGGCTTTTAATTCAGATTAAATAAATAGATTTGATTAGATCTATCAGATAGATTTAATTAATATTTTTTAATCTAGATTCAAAATTTGTTTTGAATATAATACGCCTGCAAGGTTTAGAAAAACCTACGGGACATTCTGTCGAGCGTATTAGAAAGCCGCGAGAAACCCTAGATAGAAAACAGAGAGACGCACAGTTCAGAGGTGCTAGCACGCCTCCGTTCGTGTTTCTGGAGGCCGTTCGTGTGGATACCGGTAGAGGAAGGCGATTCTAAAGAGTCGGCTTCTGCTGATCGAGAAGGTAGCCCACCAGTTCAAATTGTTCTGCAAAGGTACGATTCAGAAACCCTAAACCTTGATTTAAACGCTGTTGCGCGATCCGCCTAAGGGATTCGTAAAAGTTTTATTCCGCTGCGTGTACGGATCCCAACAGGGGTTAGTATTGACCTATTGTTTAGGTAATCTTCCTCGAATAAACGCTCAATTAAATTTAGGTAAGTAGATTGAATGATACACCTTATTGGATTATCATCATCATGAAGTAATATATCAGATGGTAATGCTATGTTTGTAATACCACCGTGTGGTAATCCAATAACACCTTCTCCTACAAGAAGCAACCATTCAGAAAATGCTTTGATTTTCTCTTGCTCAGCTGGATTTGTGGAAGACTTTAGTCTCATATTACATAAGATCATTAATTCAGAATAAAGGGAATTTGAAATTTGAAATCCCCACCTAATTAAACCAATATAGGCTAATCCATCGACCCGTTTTTCAGCCGAATGCCCGCCCAACTAAATTGACCAATGATGTTTTGGCAACTCTTGACTCCACCCCTGAAAATAAATGCGAACATGGGGAGAGGGATGGAAACGTGGAAAATTATACAATGTTAAATGATGCAGTTCATGCAACAGAGATTAAACCAATGCCATGGTAAGTTCCTGCAGCTAAATGTCTCCTCATTTTCTCTACACCTTTGTTATTTTTTAAAATAACTAACGTGACAGCAATGAACAAAGAAGGAATCGAAGACCAATTAGCAGTGAATACACACGCCACGTAGGATGATTAATTGGCCTCACTACTTTTGGATACACCAATCCATTCTTATAAAAATTTAGAAATATCTCAAAAACTTTTAAAACACACGTCAAATATCAAGAAAATAATTTAATGTTGATCCTATGGGAGGTCACCGCTCAAGTAGGAACCAGTTAGATAAATAATTTATCGGTTCACCAAATCCAATCACATGGAAGCTGTTAATAATTTAAAGGTTAAATTACCGTGTCTGATTACTACTGTATTTTTTTTCAAAATGATGAAAACAACCCTTTTTAAATATTTAAGTATTAATTTGAAACTAATACTCGTCACCAAAATGAACGTGTAAGCGAAGTAAAAAGTAATTGAAAAAAACTCATCGATGCATTCAGGAGAATAAATACATTTAAATTAGAAATATATTAGATGAAAGTCATGCTAGGAAAAAATTAAAACATGATATTCTCTTGTATAGTTAAGATATGAAATTAAAACAATTAGTATTTATAATATGTCAATGTACTAATACGTCATTGAATAAATAATAAACTTTTTTAAAAAAAAATATATAACTTGATATCACCAATCTTTGAAAGACAATTAAAATCAGTACGCTTTTATTGCAACAAACTTATTGTTAAATTCGTGGATGGTGGGAGGTTAGCGCTTAATAAGGTAGTTTGTGCTAAAAAATCTGAAATACGACCATATTAATTAGTTTATTTAAATTTTTAGATCACGCATTCCCATATATATCATAATGAGTCTTGATTTCCTAAAAATCTCTCATTTCCTGTGCCTTTCGTCTACTTATCTTTTCCATATTTCGGTTTCAAATTAAAATTTCATATTAATCTCACTTTCTATTTTTTATTTATTTGGATCATTATTTCAATTCAGTCTAATCTTGTAGACCCGTCAGAAAACAAATGAATCTAAAATCATAATTATAATTTAAATAAATTTTTTATTTGTACACTGATAAAGATAAAAAATAATAAATTATTTTCTCTTGAAATCAATTTCAAATTTTAAATCTCCTAATCGATTAAAATCGTTATCAATATGAATAGTAATAATAAATAATCAATCATCAATCAATAAATAAATATTAATAATAAGTATAATTATAATTTACACAAAAATTATAATCCTCTAAATCCCATAAATAATAATATTGACTTCATGGATTCCTTCTCCACGGGATCGAGTAACTTGCGAAATGTGAGCATAAAAAATTATTTTTCAAAGCTAGAAAGTGTGCGTGTAAAATGTATTAAACTGAAGAACTTGAAGATATATTTTCTTGAGCAACATTTGTAATATCAACCGTGGTATTTCCAAAGGGCAAGAAGCTGCTAATGTGGACAATGAGATTGAGATGTTGTAAGCAGGAGAGTATGGGGCTTAAAACTGTTACATAAGATATAACAGAGTTAAGTTTTTGTTAAAAGCCACAGAGTTTGACCATCTTTTCCTTTTAACTCCTTCCACCATAAGCCCATATCTCTCCTCTCTCTCACTCATTCCTTGTCATCCTCTTCTCTTCCTCAAGATTAAATGGCTCAGCGTAGCTTCCCCATACAAATATAAGAAAATGAGAAGCAACAATGCCTAGATGAGGAGCATCATTCATCACATTGTTGTTTTATATATATGCATATATATATTTCTAAGGATGGACTCCCCTATTTTAGTAATAGAAAACAGAGCTATTTTAAGGCATTTCTCATATCTTATTCAAAATTTAATAGGACATACAATCAGGAAAGATTCGATAGCTGAGGAGCTATTATTGGTGAAACTAAGCCCCTCAAGGCATCTGTATATGATAAGCTCCTAGCCTCTCCACGTTGTTTCCATAGGTCAGAGACACCAACTAATTGAGTTGAATCAATATCACCGTAACTGGTAACCATATCATGGTTGTTGTTGACACCGATGGTTGCCTCAGCCGCCACCATCATGAGATGCACCAATCTCAAGCCCTGCAAATCCGCCAAATCGTCGTGGCAAAGATATATACATTTGCTGTTGATGATAGAATCACAGTATGGAAGGCATCTTTTTTTAACAATGAACATTCACTATGCAATGCGCCTTTATATAATACAAATTTATGAGAATTAGAGTTTGTATGTGTTGAGGGCAATGTAGACGGAAATTCAAACTACCCAATAACGTTGGGGCACTTATAATGAAATTGCCATGTAGGTTTAACAGGTTGACCAATAATTAAACGGCTAGGAGGTTTAGAGATATATATTCATCATGCAACACATGCAGCTTTGTGTAGGTATTGGAAGTGCAAGTTTTAAGGGATATTTTGGTGTGAGAATATAGAGAAGTTCGATATTTTGGTTGGTAGAACACCTTGTAGGGAAGGCAGTCGAGGAACACCTTGTAGTAAAACAGTGCAGTTTACAAAGCTACAAGCTGTTTCCAAACCTAATCCTATTCGCCAAATCAGCATTCTTGCGAATTCTCAAGAGGCAATAAAGCTTTAACAGGTGGTGCATCCAATGCTTTTTGGAAATTGTTTTGATGAAAAACCATGCGTGGGCATTAAAGCTAATTCCTTTGACAGTTGCCATGCGTGTGTGCATAGAATCATGGGAAGAGGAAAAAAGCTAATTCCAGTAGCCTAACGACTTAAGCTCTGACAGGAAGATGGAAATAGAATCACGGGAAGAGAAAAATGGAGCAAATGTAGATTTAAAAAACGTACTCAAATGATATGAAGCTTTGAACAAAATAGTGAAAATAATTTTTTTTTTTAAAAGAAGGTGGAATCGCATTAATTTTTAAGTCTTCAAATACATTCCGGTGGACAAGCTTGAAAAATTTCTAGTAGAGGAGGAGAAGGTGAATGCTCCGAGCAAGAAAAAAAGGAGGAGGCTAAGAGGAAGTAGAAAGAGAAAAGCATGAATAAGAGGCTGCCACTTGAGATGAAGGCATTGAGAAAACAAAACACGTAAGAGAGAATGCTTGGTCCCAAAACACTGAGCTTTGGCTTTGGTCAAATATAATATTAGAGTTTTTTTTTGTAAAATTAATTATTTACAAAATCTATTTTCTTAATTATTCAAAATGTTTTTGATACCATGTTAGATTATCTCATCCCTGTTATCTTCAATAGGGGTAATACTACAATGGAGAGAAAATGGACAAATCTTATTATGAATATTGAAGTTTTACACTTGCAAATAATATCTTTGAGGAACCTATTTATAGGCAAATAATCCTAACGCCCAACAACTAACTAATAGAAAACAATTACAATCAGAATATATACAATCAAATATTTACAAATATCTATTTATATTCCAACACTTCCCTTTAAGTTGGAGGCGCAAATATATCAAGAGACCCCAACTTGCTCAATAACTTGCGTTGCACATCTCCGAACACTGATTTTGTTAACAAATCAACCTCTTGTTCATGAGAACGAACATACAGAAGGTCTATCACTTTCTCTCACCATTTATCATGAATAAAGTGACAATCCACTTCAATGTGCTTCGTTCGCTCATGGGAAACTGGATTGGCAGTGATGTGTATAGCTGCAATACTGTCACAGTGGATCGACACAGGTTTTGTTTGTGGAATTCGTAAATCACAAAGTAGCCCAAGCGCCCACACTATTTTAGATGTGGCCATATTGAGCGCCCTATATTCTGCTTCTGCGCTTTTGCAGATGAGTTTGCCACCGTGGTCTGCTTCTTTGTCTTCTACATCACAAGTGAACCTCCAAACTTCAGCAAGTATCCAGAGACCGAGCACCGTGTAATCTGATAATATTTATGTTACTAATTTCTATATTCAATACTACATAATATCTACTTTATATTACTAATTTATATTACAATAATGCTGATTGAAAATATATTTATTTATATATTATATACATAAAAAGATTATGTGAGTTGTAATATACAATATAAGAATTGCAAGTTGGCTTTTAATGTGGCAATATGGGAGAGTTTACTGTCCTGTCCATACCCATTATCCATGTTTTTTTTTTTTTAATTTCGTAAAACAAACCCCGCAAAACCATCTTCTTCACAATTATAAATTAATTAACACAAATGTAGGATTACCTGATTTCAAATTTGGCTAAACAGTCATCAAATCGTGTCTTCTCACTCTCAACATCTCTTCACTCTCGATGTTCAACTTTGATCAGATGGCTTGATGTTTGAGGCGCTATGAATCTAAAGAAGGAAATGCTTAAACGTTTGAGCATGTAAGAGGCGCTATGAATCTGGAAGACCAAGTGAGAGAAAAAGAAAGAATGCATGACAGTTGAAGGTGTTATATTACTAAAAAAATAAATATTACTGATCAAGATCGAAGAAGGAGGAGTGAATATCGTCCACGAATTGAGCAGATGAGGGGAAAGGAAGGATTGAACATTTTCCATTGTCATGTTAGTCGGAACTGCCATTCTCTCGACGAGGATAAGAGGTTTGCATTTGACCGTGAAACCATGAAGACGAAACGAATAAATAGCACTGAAGTTATATGTAGTGACCATCGGAAATGATGAAACATAAAGAACAACGTTAAATGAAGGTGGCTGGTCCATTTAGCCAATGAGCATATACTACTGGGAAAATAAAACTGCGTCGATGTCTTTCAATGTGTGGGGAAAACGCAAAACTCATCGGAAATACGCACAAATTAAATTGGACAGATGAAGAGTCGTATGAAATAGCCAATGGATTTAAAAGTAAATTTGAAGTAGTGTTTCAACAGTAAATGATTTTGAAACAGATGGACATCAACTTTGTATATTTACGGGAGTGTTCCACTCAGATCCAATCACAGTTGAGAAAAGTGACATGTAGATGAAACAGATGGACCAATAGTTGAATGGCTAGGAGGTTTAGATGGATATATTTGATATATTTGATGATGATCAGAGTTGTTTTGGGTTTACACTAAAAACTATATAGACCATTTACTGCTTTAAAAGTCTAAAATTTCATTAAAAAAACACAGAAAAGAATAAAATGAAACAAAACAAGCACGTCCTTCTTTTGGTATATCTTTCATGAAAAAATATTCCTATGGACAACAGCGTGTGAAATCTATTCCTGTAGAGATTTGCGATGCGGCGGTTAACTGTTTTCTATACTCTTCCCCACCTCTGAAAATCGAATTGCCAACTCCAACACGCCGCTGTTTGAGCCATCGTCGCCGGAGATTGAACCAACCCGATCTTCGACTCGGCCAAGTTCCCCTGTGCTGTGCGAGCCGACTCGGAGTGAAATGGCACGAGACCAATCGAGAGCTCTAGATCAGGCTCACCACCAGCATCACCACCATGAAGCGAAGAATCTCGATCCAGTAATGGCGGTTCTACTTCCTCTGAAGTGGTGCCACTAATTGTGTTGTTCAATTCCTCAACCGCCTTGATGCTTCCGAAATCGATGCAATTGAAATTGAAATTATCACTCTCCTGCTTCTCCTTCTTCACGACGAAGTCGTTTTCTGCCACCGGAGAGGGCTTGAATTCCCACTCGGCGGTGGATTTTACAGAGACGGTGGTTTCGTTGAGAGGACGGTGCGTTTGGGGATTGATCCCGCGGCCGATGAGCTTGCGCTTTATATGAGTATTCCAGTAATTCTTGATCTCATTGTCGGTTCTACCAGGTAATCGCGCCGCAATCAGAGACCATCTAGGTTTAATCCGAAAAAAAAAAAAGAGATCAACTCAGAGTTTCCCGCCTTTAATTCCTCGGCATCTAAATAGGGACAGAATTGAGAACAAAACAGAGGGAAAACAAAATCAGCGAAGAAGGTACGTAGTAATTACTTGTTTCCAAGTAGACTATGAAGCTTGACGATGAGGTCGTCTTCTTCTTGAGTGAAATTTCCTCGTTTAAGATCAGGACGAAGGTAGTTAATCCATCTCAATCTGCAACTCTTTCCGCATCTGAGCAATCCTATACACAAACGGAATCAAAAGAAAGAGGGAAAAAATGAATCAAAAGAGAAATTCAAAATCAAAGAGCAATAATAACATTAGGGAATGAATCGAATGAGTACCAGCAGCCTTAGGGAGAGAACGCCAAGAGCCTTCACCATGGAGGCGAATATAATCAATAAGGCGTTGGTCTTCCTCTTTAGTCCAAGCACCTTTGTTTGTATGGGTTTTCTCGCAACAAGGCGACCGTCCCATCTCTATGAAGAAGAACAAGTACAGAACTAACAAGAGGATTGATTGACTGATAGGAATAGGAACGAGAGAGAGAGAATAAAATCAGGAACAGAGGATGAGTTCGTTTATGATTTGTTTGTTTTGGGTGTGTGGGGTTGATAAATAAGAGAGAAGGAACACCTGAAAGAGACCGGGGATGGAATTGTGAGAAGAAGAGGCAGAGGTTAGAGAGAGAGAGAGAGAGATAAAAGAGTTTGTTTTTTATAAGACTCCGAGAGATAAATATACAACGGATGATGTGAAGGGGAAGGAGGCAGTTTGGTTAGGATGAGCTTTGTGTCATATCAATATTTTAAGACAATGATCTACCTTTTTAAATATAAATATAACAAAAAAAATGAATTTGTTACGTCTTGTTATTTCGCCTAATATTTAATTAGATTCTTATATTATAGTTATTAATCATCCAACTCATAATAATTATCGATCATGTGGGTGATATTGACCAAGACATGTGGAAGTTTTCATAAAATATAAAACACAATTTTCTTTTTAAAAATAATAAAATGATGGAATACAATGTTTATAATTAAAACAAAAAATAAAAAAATTATTATTTTCAGAATAGTCGCCTGGTATATATAACTAGCCCATCAACCATAGATGGGGGCTATGTATTTATTAATGTGTTGTTATGTAAAAAATCACTTAAATCTTTAAAAGAATAATCAAAATATTAAATTAAATATTTTGTAGCTAGCTCCCCAATATTAATTTACAAAATATTGTGTAACTACTTCCCCTATTATATATCTTTCATAACTATCTTACTTTTTTTATTTTTTATTTTAGTGTATTGAGTCTGTCATCTTGTTGATGTGTAAATTTTTACTGGTATACTTTTATTTAGTTAAGATATGTTTGATTTTATTTATAGCACCATAATAAAATTAATTAATGTGTATATTTAATGAAAGTCATGACAACAATTACTAATATATATGGTTTCCCTTGCAAATATTATGACCATGAGCATATAAACAAATACATGTAGGTGAGAAAGAATATATTTGATTGATATTGCCAATGTATAATATGGCCAGGGCCTAGTGTGGAAGGTTTTGTGTTTCTAAGGAATGATATATACTGTTCATAGAATTTTCTATTATATATGGATACTTTGCAAGACTTGGTTGTTTCAAACTTTTTTTTGGCCAGGATTGTTTCATAATTTTATAATTTACATGGGTAATGTAATTTCTTACATTTTCAATTACAAAAAATAATTTATAAATATAGGCAATGAGTAGTTATAAGGGAGAATTCCAAATAAATACCAATTGAATTTGCAAAACCCCCAGAAATCTGTTGAATTTGTAAAAAGACTGTGAGGTACCAAGGACCTATGAGGGATATGCAAATTCTTATGAAATTACCCTTTTGCCCTTAGTTTTAAATAAATCAAATAAAAATAAAAATAAAAAACCCCAACCCCCCACCACCACCGCCGGCGGCCGGCCTGCTGGCGACCACCACCGCCGGCAGTGGCGGTGGTGGTGGAGGTCGGCCGCCGGCGGTGGTGGTGGGGGGTTGGGGTTTTTTATTTTTATTTGATTTATTTAAAACTAAGGGCAAAAGGGTAATTTCATAAGAATTTGCATATCCCTCATAGGTCCTTCGTACCTCACAGTCTTTTTACAAATTCAACAGACTTCTGGAGGTTTTGCAAATTCAATTGGTATTTATTTGGAATTCTCCCTAGTTATAATGCTAAGAGTCATGTGCCATTTTTAAAAAACTTTATGGGCTAGTCTAATAATAAATTTTTAAAAAAAATTGATTACAATATTTATTTTCTTATTTTATTTAGATTTTTTCCTTTTGGTTTTAAATAATCAATAAATAAAAAATGTAAAATCATTTGGAAAGTGAATCTTACTTAAATGAATAAGGTGATTCATATAAAAAGCTACTTTCAAATTTTTGTTTTGGGAATTGACCATTTTAATTTTAATTTAAAATAAATTATTTGTAATGCTTCCCAATTCACGTGGTATAGTTGTAAAACAAAAAATAAAATAAAAATAGTTTTCCTTCAATCTACTCAATGCAAGGAAATAAATAAATAAAATTATATTCTTACATGATAATCATATATAGCAGTCTGTGTGTATTTATTTATTTATTAAGAAATATTAGTTTCAATGGAGGATAAGGGAATGATGTGTTAGTTTGGGAAATGACGAAAGTAGGTGAGAAAGACAAGTGGTAGGTAGGTACCGGTAACTTACTCAACTTTAACCAAACTCACATTTTTCTCATTTCCTCTTTCCACCCGCCACTTGTATTCCAACTCACATATATATCCCTATCCTACCCTTTTTCCCCTAACTTCTCTTCCTTTTTTCTTTTTTCGTTTTTTTAATCTGAAATTTTAATGCTTTAATAGGATTTGTTTGGTTTTCAGTTTTCACACCTCTCCACCGTGTCCACATTAGGTGCACATAATTATGTGCTTCTTATGTGCTCATACCTCTAATTAGAGGTATGAGCATTTTTTTATTTTTTATTTTTTTCATATTGTATTTATATAGATTTAAATTATATGTTACTTTCTGGAATTTTTTTTTGCACTCAGTATCTCAAATTAATTAATTTCTAGTTTTACATTTTTCTGTAACACCAATATTATGGAAATTAATTAATTTGAGATACTGAGTGCAACAAACATCCCAAAAAACAACATATAATTTAAATCTATATAAATACAATATATAAAAAAATTTTAAAAAAATATGCTCATATCTCTAATTAGAGGTATGCGCACATAAGAAGCACATAATTATATGCAGCTAATGTGAACTTCCTCTCCACCCACATGTTAGGTTACTTTTATCTATTTATTTATTAGTATTTTTCATTTGATTGATAAATTTTAGATGTAAAGTTGAATAGTATTACACAAAATATTTTTTAAAAAAAGGTATAATTTGGTAATTCTATCAAAATATAACTTGTGGACAAATGAAATTGAAAGTGTGAGAGTGGACTAAATTTGGCCAATAATGCCTTGTCTCAAACCACATCTATCCTTATAAGCATGACGACGTGCAATGCCATTTGGACTTGATTGAAAGCTCTAATCACTCATACAATAATGCACTACCTACCCTTCTTAATATAAGATTCTGTTATTTTTTTTAAAGAAACTATATAAATTATTTTCTCCGGTATTTAATATAAGACACATTTACCTCATTTAATTAGATTAAAAAAGTTATTTGTGTTAGTTAATGCGACATATATTTTCTAAAATGTCATAATTATCTTTCCTAATTCTCTCATTCCCTCTCTTCTTTTATTAGTGTTAATTGAATATCAAATAGGGGTGGATTGAGAAAAGATTGATAAATATGATTTTTTTTTTCTTATATTTACAATCAAGATTTTTTTTGAACAATTCTAGAGTATTTCATTACTGAGGATAACAAAGGTTACAAGTAATCAAAGCAAAGATAGAAACACTGCTAAAACAAATACAACAAAATAAACTGGATATAATATTAACCGAACACCGTACATTAAATATATAAGAATAGAAGTAGAATCATAATATCCAAGGTTAGAAGTGACGAGCAAGAAAGTGTTGGTTGGAAAACCCACCCCAAAGGGCACACAATCTTATAAGCAATAGCCGCAATTAAGTCATTAAATAGGTACCCCATCCCTGGGTAAAGAACACAGAAACCCAACCTCAAAAGAAAGAAGACCCTTGATGTCCCGAAGAACACTTCTACTCCTCTGATCAAACATATCCGGTGACCTCGACCACACACTAAACAACACCTCTTTAGATCTTCCCCCAAGAACGCAGATCTGAGCTACCAAATGATAGTCGGATCTCATAACGTTCAAACAGCCAACCGACCAAGAGGATTTGAATGCAGATCTGACAGATCTATTTATTTCCTCAGCCAAAAACACCTCCACAAAACCCATTAACACAAAAAAAGAAACACAAAACAGATAAATCTCACCTCTACAGATCAGATCTGGAGAAGGAGAGGCTCGCCACAAGGACGAGGGAAGGCCACATCCGACAAAACTCGAGGGAGAGGACCATAGCTCAAAGATCCGGACTCCAAAACATCGTGACCGCAGATCCAAGATCTGACACCAAACTACCACTCGGACTCGTCTGTGGCACAAAAACTGTGCTCACCGGCGGCTTGTGCATAAGGCACAAACCGCCGGTGAGGGAGCAAAAGCAGTGGGACGGAAAGTGCAGAGAGGAGAGAGGTTGGAGAAAAGAAAGGAAAGAAGTTGGAGGAACAAAACATCTTATTCAATCCATTAATTTTCAATTGGTATCTACGTCGAAATAATCAAGATTAACTTCTTACATATGTCTTATATTAAATAACAAAAGAGTACTTATTATAATATAAATTATGTATGATTAGATTATATATATCATTTTAAAAGCCAGGTAAGTTAGTTCTAAGAAAAATAATAAATGTAAACACCTTAACGTAATTGATTTAAGTTCATTAATTTTTTAAAAAAGAGTCAACTGCCTTTTATATTAAAAGACTGGAAGGGGTAAGTTGAAACCCATGATATAAGTGTAGAACATAACTGGTTATGTAGTTAGGTGTAAAACCCCATATTATCAATACCTAATTATAGATAAGAATAGATTAAAATAAAGCCTAATTAAGGGTATTTTAGGTTTAAAAAGAGTAAAAGAACACAACAAATAAGCTTGGGGGGGGGGGGGACCAAAACACATTCTTGGGGGTGAAATGTTTATTGACCACAACGAATCCTATACACCACAGTGCCACACCCTCAAGGCTTCAGGATTCTTCCATGTTAATGGATTTAGTAATCTTCCCTCTCTCTTTTGTTGGTTTTATTAAGGATGCCCTAATGTTACTGGACGTGAGTCAACGGGGGAAGTCTAACATGGGATAAAACTAAGCATAATTATATACTATTAGTACATTAGCTCAGTTGACTTTTTAAAAAAAAAATTTAAAAAAACTAAATAAATTATTTAATTATAAAATATATTGTGTACGATTAGATTATATATAAGTTTATAAGTTAAGTAAATTAGTTTATAGGAAAATAATAAGTATAAATACTTTAATATAATTTATCTAGCTTTTTTAAACTTAAAAAAAAAAATAAACTGACTTTTATATTAAGAACCAAAAAGAATATTATAGTTGAAAGACTTATAAACTTAAATGTTAATGTTTCGATTAAAGATGTAGCTCCTCTGCTACTACTGATTGCCCATTTATGCTTTCATTATTTTTGTGCTTTACTAAGTTCTCCCCCCACCCACACACACACCAAATTTTTCAGGTTTCACTCCCATGGAACGGGTTATGGTAGGCACCATTTACTCGTCTCATCTGGACCATTTTATCTTTTTAAAAAAGATATTTTGCTAAGTAGAAAATTTAAAATAAAGATAATCTCTTAACTAAAATATTTAAAAAAAATTAAAAAACATCATTTAAAAAATATTACATCTGGACTGTCTAGATGGGATAAACAAATGATAGGCACCATAACTAGTTCCTTACTCCCACTTATTTATAACTGCTAAATGTTTTGATAAAGTGATATCTGACATCAATATACTCAATTTTTGAATTGTACCTATCATTTAGTCAAATGAACAACACTTTAATTAACAAGACCTCGCAGCCAAATAGGTTCCTTCACACCCTGTGTTGCTGCAATATAGAACTCCTGCTTAATTAGAAGATAATGCAAAACAAGACTCAGAGATGCTTTCCAACGTAACTAATAGAAGGGCCACATATATAGTGTGAAAATAGAGGTAGAAAGATGTATACTTTTGTTTGTCAAAATAAAGGCCATGATAAAGAGTCAATAAAACCAACCACATCATTAGAAGTAGTTTTATTCCTGCCAAATCTAAACCAAGATTAAAAGTAACACCTTTAAATAATGAAATTTCATTTAAAAGCATTTTAATGATCCTCTCCAAGATTGTGCATATACCCGCTTACTACACTCACACCATTTGCAGGATCAAGTCTAGCGCATATACCTTGTCATATAAAAAAGGTTTAAAAGGCACTGGACTAGTATCTCCGGTCCTAATTATAAGACCTAGTTGACTTTTTTGGGAGAGATTAAAGAAGCTAAATAAGTTACTTAATTATTTCATATGTTGTATATCATTAGATTATATATTAGTTTATTAGTCAAATTAATTAACTTAGAGGAAAAAATAAAAATAAAAATATTTTAAAGTAATTTAATTAGCTTCCTTAATCTCTTCAAAAAGTCAACTAGGTCTTATAATTAAGACCGAAGGGAGTATTTTTTTAGGTACATCCAATATCGTTAAAGTATTTTGTGATGTACTCAATACTTTAAAGTATTTTTTTTTGGTGTATTTAGCACCTTCAAATAATTTTTTAAGTGCGTTTATTACCATAAACTACTTTTTGTGTACATTCAACACCCGTAAATATTTGTTTAGATGTATCTAGCACTCTAAGTTATCTAAACTGTTTAGTGCAAAATTGCACAAAAAACACTTTAAGGTGATGGATAAACATAAAAATACTTTAGGGTGTTGAGTGGATCACGTTAACCCTTTTTAAAATTGATAAGTTTGGTCCATACAAAAAAGAGAAAAGGAAAAAAGAAAAAAGAAAAAAAGGGAGAATGAGATCTATGTTTTAACCAAGAAGATAATATATTCACAAGTACCATAAGCTATTAATGATAATTGATTAACTAATCTCACTGTTCATTTATCAATAAGGACTTTTTTTTGATATTTTTTTTTTAGTTGGCATCTAAAATAATTCTTCAAAGATAAAAGGACCAAAACCCCAAAAGGTTTAACCGAGACTGCAGCAGATGATCTTATCCCGAGTTAGCTCAGTCCTCACACTCACAGTAGCAGGGGTCTATCGATTGGTCTGAAATGTCTTCCATAATTTGTGCTTCGTCTCCATCTTCAATTTCTCACTCCTCCTGCCTTCTTCAACCTCCTACTGACTTCCTTCGCTGCCATAAACCCACTTCCCTTTCATGGGCTTCTTCATTTCCCTCGTTAAACATTAGTTCAAGCCCTATCTCGAACCGTCCCAAGCGTTCTCCGAACACCGTAAGTTCCCAATCTTAATTTTTTCCCTTGAGTTAATAATTTTTGAAGTCCCTATGTTTGATTGTATATATATGATTTTTGGATTGTATATTTAGTTTCCCCCTGCTGTTTTGTTGTATTCCACTTAACTTTTGAATTTGATGTTTGCGCCGATTCGATTGTTGTTTATTCTTTTCTTTTCTGCTTTTGAATACATAATGGTAGTTGTTACTTTTAATTTGTTTTAGATGATTATCTTCCATTCTTTCTCCAGCTCCAGTTATTTGGAGCTAGTCCAACTTTGTTTGCAGAATTAGTAATTTTCTATTGTCTTGGCTTGGTTATCAGAAATCAGTATTTGATGCAATCAATTGGCGAGAGTATGATAGTAAGAATCTCTACGAAAATAATATCTTAAAGAAATTTTAATAGAATTAACTTGAGAGAATGTGAGTACAAGTCTATTTCTTTATAATACGTTAGAGATGGTAATAAAACTATGGACTTATAACCACTTAAGCTTTATGCATGCCTAAAATCTGGAGTGTTCAAATAACTCAATGTAGAAACATTTTGTGAAGCTCAAAATTAATTAGGCTTTCCTTTTACTTCTTATTGATCTCGAGACATGCACATTTTTTCCTGCAAAGCTCTAAAAATTTCCAAAATCAGCATGGAATGCCCTGTGTGTGATGCTTGCTTGTTATCTCCTAATTTTTCTCCCTTCAAAACAGGATTTCTTTTATATTAGTTATAGATATAATATATGAATTTATTTTGGTTAAAATGGGTTTAGTTGCAGCAGCCATTAAGTTTCTTGTGAGTTGTTGCGCTTAATTTAGTGTTTAGCACTTCCATTTTTCCCTTGACTTTTTGCGATCCTCTTTTCCAACTCATTGCAGCTGTCTTCCTGAGATGTAATTTTTTCTTATGGCAGAAACAAAAGTATCTGTAGAACTTTCACTGCCTATAGTAACTAAATAATTGTGTATGCAGAATTTGGGTATCCCACTTTCTCCTAGATAATTAGTTTCTCCTGTTGTCATTATGCAAGCTTTTTTTACTATGAAGTGTTTGCCTAAGAAAAAAGAGGGTTTTCACTTGTTTTGAGGAACTGGGCTGCCTCCCCCAACACCAAAAAAAAAAAAACACGAAGGCACACAAAATTTATATACGCTCAGTTTCTTATCTCTTCCCCTCTCTCACACACTATGTGGCCTTGTTTCTTATCTGTCTTTCACAGACGCACGAAATAATGTAGTGGGAGATATGGAGAATTCCATTATAGGAAGAAATGATATTTTGAATAATTTTATGTTTGTTAGGAATTGGAAGAATATTTTCTTATGCTTTTCAGTCTTATTTTGACTGTTTTCTTCATAAGAAGGAAACCTTAGGATCTTATTTTGGCTTTCCTTCATGTGAAGGAAATCTTACTTCAAAAAATAGCAGCTAGGCAGCACTTGTATTCAGGCTTTTTGGATGAATGGAATGTTTCTTGACTTAGTCAGATAGTTACTCCCTCTTCCTCCTTCAATCTGTCTCTTCCCCCTCCATTTCTTTTCTTCATATCCTTCTCCCCCCTCTGTTTCTATAATTTTTTCCCCTGTTTTGTACTCTGTTAACATCTGTGGCAGAGTATTTGTGTGTGTACATCAGTATATATACATATTTGTTCTTTTTCTTGTCAGTTTCTTGTATTGCAGAATCTGAGGGTATGTGGTACCATGTACCATTGTACCGTGACAGGTGTAATCTCTTGATTATGTGCCCTTTTCCCTTTCACAGATTTTAATATGCATTACTTGGTTTTTAATTTCTGATATTCCTAATCTTTCTTTGTAACTTGGTATTTGATTCGTTTTTTTTTTTGTTTTATTGAGCTCTGTTAGAATATTGAATGTTTATCAGGTTATAACGGTTACTCCTCACTTCTGAAGAAGGGTCTTTTTTTAAATTTCTTCCCTCAATGTATTTTTTCCCTCTGTATATGTATATGGTCACTTGGTTTGCTAAGAACTGTAGAAATTTAATCATAAATGCTAGTTACTTTGCATTCATATTCCCTTATGCGGGATTTTGAATTAATTTTTGTGCAGGATGCATGATTTATTTTAATGATGATATATGATCGGTACTTCTATTGCCGTAGCATTGTAGTTACCATAATAATTGATGAAATCCATGTATGTTCCAAATATATTAATGATGGATTAAGAAGGACATTAATTTATATCTGTCAACATCTGTAGGGTTCCTTCATTCAAGCTGCATGGACCCGGAGATCACGCGGTGAAGCTGCGAAGAGACCTAATAGGAAGTCATGGAAGCAGAGGACAGATATGTACATGAGGCCATTCTTATTGGATGTTTTCTTCTCAAGAAGATTTATTCAAGCAAAATTGATGCACCGAGGAACGAGCAAAGTCATTTCGGTTGCCACCACCAATGCTAAGGATCTTCGAAACTCTCTGCCATCCTTGATTGATCATAATGCATGCAGAGTGGTAGGAAGACTTATTGCTGAGAGATCAAAGGAAGCTGATGTGTATGCAATGGCTTATGAACCTAGGAAAGGTGAAAGGATTGAAGGTAAACTAGGCATTGTTCTTGACACCATTAAAGAAAATGGAATCATATTTGTTTGACCCTATTCCCTCTCTTTTTAGGGTGTTTTGGATGCTTCTTTTATGAATTTATAATTTATAAATTATTAGAAATCTTTCTGGTTGCCATGGTAACACCAGCTCTTAAGTCGCATGCTTTATTCCTAGTGATTTTTTTTTTTTATTTTTAAAAAAAAGTTGCTTTCAAGAGCAACATTGACTCAGAATATTATAATTTTCAAAAGTTGGCTGGAACATTTCACGTACATTATACTTCAGATGCTTGCCTCAACCAATTAAGTCCCTTTCGTTTATCCCACAATTTCAATTATTTTATGGTGGAGGTAGGTGGGTTAAGTTGTGGATCCATTCTTTAATGGATGGAAGAAAACACCAACTTAAGTGAAGTCCTTGGTTAAGCTAACTTTTCTTTTTCTTGAGTTATACTTTAATTGACTTTAAATTCCATGGTTTAATTTTCAGTTGATTTTATGGGGGACTTTTTGCTTTGCTATTCTTGATATTTCACTCTTTTATGCTTTTTATTTCGTAACAAAAAAAAAAAAAAAGCTAAGAAGAAATTGCAATATAATAATATTCTAATGCAACTAAGGATTTTAAATTGCTAGCTAGATAAACTACTATGTACTACCCTTGTGAAAGGGTATTACAATTTCCCTTATTATTATTTTCTTGATTTATATTGGTGACCACTTCTTTCATATACTCCCTCTGGTTCTTATTTTAAGGTACCAACTAATAAGTGTATCTGACCCTTTTTATAAGGTATATGCTTATTTCTAATTAAAGAGCAATAAATATTTTTTTCCATGTATGCTCATAATTAATAAGGGCAGTGGGTGAGAGTAATAATTAATATGATATTATAGTTTAGTGGATTTTAGAGTTGAGTGTAATTAGTAGGATTAATATTGGAAAATACATAAATTTTAGGAAAAATTTGATGACTTTAACTGGTTTTATTGATTTGTGATAATTGTTAATTGATAGTTGATACAGTAAAAAGAGTATCTAAAATTGAATCCTTTTCTCAAATTCTAGTGTCGATTTGTTCCTATTTAAAATTTTGACTTCTCTTGAAAGAAGGAAAGTACCCTTTTCCATTGGTCACTTCGGAGAATTCAAATTGTTTTTAATCTGTTATTTTTCGATTGGGTGAAAATAGGTTAGGTCTTTATCAGGGGTATATGACGTGACCTACTTTAAGTCTAAGCTAATCTATTTAGTAAATAGGTCAGACTTAGGTTTAAGTCTATTGTGAGGTTTATTTAGGTAAACTTACTAGGTCTATTTTTATAAAGCCTAGCCTACAGGCCTGACATATTATTAATACTCCTCCTATAGTTATGTTTACAAACAAGTCATACGCACACGTCAAGCTATTGGGAATCATTACAATTGGCAACTAAATTGAAGGTATCCATCGTTTCAAACATACTCTCTCTGGTCCTTATTATAAGGCACCAACTAACTTTTCTCACAAACCAATAAAAGTAGTTAAAGTCAATAAAGTTGTCATAGAATTTAAGTAATTTCCAATATTACCCCTACTAATTACACTAAACTTTAATATTATATTAATTATTACTCTTTATCTAAGTAATTAATATATAATATTAGAGTTTAGTGCAATTAGTAGATGTAATATTAAAAATTATTTAGATTTTATGACAACTTTATTGACTTTAACTACTTTTATTGGTTTTTGAAAAAAAGTTAGTTGATGTCTTATAATAAGGAGTACTAAGAATACGGATTCAGTCAATAAACTAATCAAGATAGAGATTTGATGGTGATTATAAGTAGTTTAAATCGGAGTGAACTTAGAGTTAGATCAGTCCTTGTTAAAATAATACTTGAAGAAAAACCAATCGACAAGTATATAGAACATCAATATATAAATTACATGTAATCCAACAAAGCAGAGATGTTTAAGCTAAAATACTAAGGACTAATTTATTTATTTATTTTTTAAAAAAACCCAACTTTTGTTTCAAGCTCTCAATGATGAAAGAGAAAATACATAAAATCCAACCTAGTTTAACCCGTCTAAAAGTCTGAACCATTTTTACCCAAAAATTAGTTCATCAATTTACTGGTTTGATTGAATGACTCGAGTTTGAATACAATGATCCTTACTAAGGAGAAATTTGTGTGAAATTTGTGTTTAGTAAAATAGGCGAGGAATATTATTGATCCTTTGAATAATCCTAAAGCTGAGGAGGCGTAAGTTGAAGGTAAGAAAATAGTGTCTCTAACAATTCCTTATCCATAGGATCTATTGAAACATGCTACAAGGCCATTCCTATTGCCTAACGAAATGCTAATTAGATGGTGATCAAGTGATCATTAGTAGAGTTGGTAACTGTAGCTAGATATTTTATTTGAGTTTTTGCCGAATTAATCCGATATCAAATTAATTACGAGGATGGTTAATTGGGGGGCAAGCAGTTAATAATTCCTAAAATATTGTCATTTGTCAACTTGATGCTCTAAATAGAGGGTGCCTGCCTTGGCTATTTCTCATCTTGACCGTTGAATTTTCCAACTATATCTCCTCTTTGTATGATAGTTTCCCGTGTAACCATAGTTTAATCTCTAGTAGTTTAAACCAAAGTTATTAAATATAGGCCGATCACTGAACCGGTTTGGATAGTGAGTCAAGGGTTAGTGACTTAGATAGGAGTTAAACTAGAGCTACTTCGGGGCTAGACCAATGAGGAAGTGAACTCGAACAATGATATTTTTTGGAATAATTTTAGAATTTGATAATTTTTGAAGATCGAATGATAATATTTTTGAGTGATTATTTTTGCATTAGAAAGTAGACATCTCAAGCTTTTCATAAAGTCTCAATTTGTAATTTTTGAAAATACGTAGAATTAGATATGAATTTTTGAAACCAGGAAATTCTAAATAAATATTGAACTGGTTAAACCGGTTGGATCGGAGACAGTTTCGTGGTCAAACCGACCGATCCGGTTTTAATAACATGGGTCTAACCCAATTTGACAATCCTCATTTTCTTACCATAACTCAGTTTCTCATACCCTGTATTCATAATTCAATAAATCTTTATTTTTCGGGAAAAAGGTATTTACTAAAACCAAATTCAGAAAGTATTTAGTTCTATTGACTCAGTTCAATTAGCCAACCATTAGTTTTAGACCTGCAATGCAACCCATCACAAGCATTGTTGTCAAACTCGCGAGTTGACTCTCCAAGTTTAACGTTTTTACGTTTCTATTTTACAAAAACGAGTCGAGTCAATGGTAAACTCGTGTTAGTTGTAAACTCGGTTAAACTCATGATTTTATATACCGTGTTTACCGTTTTTACGTTTCTAGCTTATAAAACAGTGTTAATTTACTCTTAAACTCGTGTTAACTTTTTTGATTTGATCATGCTCAATGACTTTATATAGAGATTTTGTAGAAATTTATTTATTAAATATGATAAATGATGGATTTAATTTCAATTATTTGGATTTAAAATATATTTAAATCAAATTATTGTCTTTTTTATATTTTTAATTATTTAATTATATACTTGTAATACCTATTTAATAATAAAAGTAAACACTTATAAGTTTAAGATTCGAATTTACGATACGAGTTTACGTCATTGTCACGAGTTTGAGCAAACTCGTGAGTTTGACAACCTTGATCACAAGCAAGTATGGAAGAGTAAGTTTTCAAACCCTTTAATGGCAATGAAACCCTAATTCAGTCTAAAATTAGTTAGATGCAACGATAGAGAATTCAAATACGTTTGTCATGTATAATTCAAGCATATACCACATATGTCCTTAACGTAAAAGCTATTTAATTAATTTAAGTAGATTAAGTTTAAAAAAAAGAGTTAATTATAACAAATATAACATGATCTTCATAAAATAACATTGTGTAACAAATGTCTTGTAACTATTTGAATTGATTTGTTCACCAACAT
Organism: Acacia pycnantha; assembly: GCA_025563575.1. Classification (NCBI taxonomy): domain Eukaryota; kingdom Viridiplantae; phylum Streptophyta; class Magnoliopsida; order Fabales; family Fabaceae; genus Acacia; species Acacia pycnantha. The sequence continues at coordinate 464,798 of JAMWYP010000166.1, read as the reverse complement.
AGAGTTGGTTTAACGGTGTAAAGCCCTATTAGATCTCTCTGGGTCTTGAGCTCGAATCCCGGAAGAGATACTTGTGTCGGGAGGGGTAGCCATAAACCCCGAACCAGATACCGGTGATAATATAAAAAAAAAAAAAATTGAATTGATTTGCCACTATTGTTGAGGGAGTTTGGAATAGGGGTATTTTTTTTTTTTTTGGGAGGGGAGAGTGATAAATATAGGAGATAAAGTGAATTGAGATCATACATTTAGGACCAAAACAAATCCCCCCAATTAGCTCCTACATTTAACCAGAGGGGTATGTATTAAGATACATATAAAATGTTAAACCACAAGGGTGATGAATATGAATTAATGCATGATTAAATAGAAATTCCAATTCATGTACTTGTTTCTTGATAGCTTCGTGCAACCGGGAATGAGTGGAATAGTTGTCACCAACTTTTATACATAGTTAAAGAAGTGGTGTCCAAATTGAAGATGGCGTGAAGATTCTTCCAAGAGCTGATGATGGCATGTTGAAGGCTCCATATTTAGAGTCCTAATTGTGTTAAGAGTGCATTTGTTTTATTTCAATTCGAATTTTGCTAAACTTTAATTAAACTCTTTAGAGCTAATCCAGTAACTCACTTGCAGAGAGGCATATATATAACTTGTCTATTTTAATGGAGTCACACCCTTTGTGTTGAATTCTATACATAATGGGCGCTCTTGAGGAAGAATCTTGAGACGGAGAAAGTGAAATTGACATGGTCCCAAGCAACAGACCTTGAGTTGCTGCAGTCTTACAGCATCTTCATTGTTCTTTGAGACATAGAGCTTGGGGTAAGGGGAGCTTTGGACGAGTTAAAGTGCATCAAGCACTTTAAAATATTTTATAGTTCATTCAGTATTTTAAAATATATTTTTAGATGCGTCTAATGTCTACTTTTGATAACATGCAAACTAGACATTATGCTTAGTGTCTACTTTCGTCCAGCACCTTAAAGTAGTGTAACATCTACATAGTGTGATCTTTATTGTTCAAAAAAAAAAAACATAGTGTGATCTTTTGAGATTTGCTTAGAATCTTGCACAAAAGTAGACACTAAACATGATCAAATGGTATTCCTCCTTCCTTCTTGTCCAACTTTGTCAAACTAGTACATTCACTAGTCCTATGACTATCCCACTTATAAGAGCATTATAACCAATCAATATCATTATTATGACAATCATTGATGTGATTCTAAAAACTTCTACAACTTCGCTGGTACTTGCCCTTTTTTGAGAATCTGCGACTTTGATGTGCAACCAGCATTACTCTTTTTATTTATAAAGTGGATACAATGTACAATGTACAATGTTAGAAACCCCCACCATTGAGGGGTGGAGATGGGGAATGAAGAAGCAAAGATCCTACTCAATTGCACAAAAAATAATTACATGATTATGCTGGTTCTTTCATTTACCATGAGGACTTTCTTTTCTTTACCTCTCATTTACTAAGATATCAGTTTGTCGATATGGCGTGTGAGCTCGTTTTCATTGGCAAAAGCTGAATTGTTTCTACTCGATATCTTTGACAGCATCCTGCAACATGGCACATAAAAGGATCACTTAACAAATAAACACGCATCAACAATAACAAGATTGGCATATTATTTTAAACACCCTCCAAAAAGTAAGACTAACCAGTCACCTCATTGGCCCTAGGTGACAAGAGTGGGATGGAGTTTAAGAAGAGATAAGATCTTCACACCCTCATGATATTACTAAAAACAATTACCTAATCAATTGTTGTCATCATATGAAAACATAATAAAACAGCCCCAAAATTGGGACTTAACGTTTGCATTGTGCTCCAAAATTCAACAAGTGTTTTGCTAGGTTTTAAAGGTTTAACAGTTTAGGTACTAACATCGTTTTTGTGGCTTAATTCAAGGTTAAAATATAACTTCCCCCTTAATCTCAAGTACATTACGGCGTTTATCCACACCAGCACAAATTATAGGACCACATTAGCTAGCAGAAACTAGAAAAAAAACCTGCCTCAGCAGTTCCTAGAATATTTAGTGCTACAATCATCAATATAGTGGTCATTAAATTCATCTCAGTTCATGTAAATCATTAACCTGGTATGAGGTATTTGAGCAACAGAATTCAGGCCTGATTGGGAATGAACAATCAAATTTAGAGGTCCACTTGTATCCACAATTAGTCAACATATTTTTAATATTGGTTTTTTTAATACAATTATCTGGTATCTGATACTTTTGCATTGGATTTGAGCCCTGTTGGATGGGGGTAGATCTCCATGCATGATTTTGTTTTTTACTCGTAAGGTTTGAATCCTTAAAGGAAATTGAACCCCTTCGATTTGACCAATCACCATTGGTTATTATAGGTGCCTATGTGCACTTTTGTATATGTTAAGTAAGAGTTTAAATATATAAAATAAACCACACATGAATATAGTTATCACCTTTTCATCCACAATTGTATTTCGGTTAGACCAATAATCAATAAGTCAGTATCTTTACTGATTCAGTGACAGATCACAATTTAAGAATCCTGAAATAAACAAACTTTCTACCCCGGTCAAATATTTTTCTTTTTTACGGTAGTTTGTTAATGCAGTAGGGAACATAATGATTTGATACCTTTGCAAGCTTTGTGACATAAGCAGCAGCTAATGCAGTGACTAACAATCCCAAGCCAAGAGTCAGCAGCTGACCGTTTCCTCCAGTTAAAGAAAGATCGGATTCTTCTTGCTGAAATGTCAAAGATGTATGTTTTACTAAAATAAGCAAAAAAATGTGAATACTCTTCAATAATTAAAACAGCAAACAATAAAACGAATATCTACACTATAAAGGGAGTGAATAAAATGGTGAGCAATCACTCGAATATATTCCAATATGAGATCCATGCATGCAGTATTTCTTCCTCCTACATGGCTTAAGCCCTTTTGCCTCTGTTTTCTGAAAACCCATTCTTTGACGTGTTCCCTAAATTGATTTCATTGCTCATAATTCTTCAATTCAATCTGTCATACCATTACCTAATAACTATACATGAAATTTTCTTTTCTCAAACTTGGTAAATTATAGCTATCCAAGATATAACGTGCTTATTGTAATAATCAATGTTAATGCATTTTAAACATCCCAAGGTCAGTTTACAATAACTCAGCTCACCTATCACATTGGAATCAATACAGAAACATTAATCCACACAAACATTCTTAGTCATGACCTCACTATCTATTATTTTGCTTAGAGATGGCTTTGCAGTGTGCTTTGATGGCATTGTTAACGTTGCAGTCATATTTCAGTAGAGGCAATGCCTACAAAGTTTTCAGCACCATTCATCTCCTACTTTAAGACCACTTTGTACCAATATCACACCATAGACAAAAACACAGTACATAAATTATTTTGAAATGAAAGGATAGACAAAAACAACATTGCAAAAAGGCAAAAGCGTATGACGGACAAATAATTTACCAATACTCAATTATTTTGAAGCATGGGAGGAAGTGTGCCACAAACTTACAATTATTGCTCGTCCAAATGCACCAGCACTCACATAAGCCCATGTCCCTGGAAGCATTCCCAGCCAACTGCGTCAAAATTGTTCATTGTTTTAGTACTAAATCAAAAATGCACAAAAACTAAAAATGTTGAAGTCAAAAAGAGTGACTGATCTAAAAATTAAACTACCCGCATCTTCAAAGGCATTCCCTACATTTGTTATGGGACAGTATTGGGTTTTTCCCTCAACCATGGTGCTCAACTCATGGCTATTTTAAGCAAGTTTTGGTTTCTGAAATGGAGAGACTGGATGGATTTATTACATCTTGTAGCCTCCCAAGCTTTCAGATCTTCAATTTTTTTTTTTTTTTTAAAGGTTTTCCAAGATATGTGATAATGGAGGGTGTTGGAAGTGGGCTTTTGTCCATTGAACCCATTTACTCTGTAGCCCTAGTTTCTCTGTATTTTCATTGTACAACTAACCTGGCTGAGGTAATGAAACATACTATTCATGTCCGTGGGTCTTCACCTAATAGCTTAAGCTTTTGGATTCAAGTTGTTTGTTGACAAAACCAAGCACATCATATTTTCTGACAACTTATAAAGTCCAAAATTGAAAACTCAGCGATAAGCAGAACAAAAGAAAGATAAGTCCTAAGATTTAAGATAAGAATTGAAATTCACTCAATAATGTATTATTAGTTTTAAGCATCATACCTTCCCAATACATAGGGAACGAACTTAACAGATGTCAATCCATATAAATAATTCCCCAGAGAAAATGGAAGTAAGGGGCTCAAGCGAAGCAACGTCACAACTTTGAAGCCATTTTCCCCAATTGCTTTGTCAATAGCAAGAAACTTTTTATTTCCTTCCACCAATTTTAGAATACGCTCACGAGCAAAATATCTTGCAATCAGAAAAGCAACACTAGCAGCCACCTGAAATGTTCCCAAAATATTAGACAAAAGAAAATGCATTCATATGTTTGGGATCAGTTGCCATTAATGTGAAATATTTCATACTTTAAGCCAATTGATTTCATGCAGAATATAATTTTCAATGGTCCAATCATTCAATTGTAGACAATTGTTAATTTGATACCGCACACAAAATTTTAGAATATTAAGCATTATAACAGGTAGCTCATGCTTTACTATATTTTAAAAATTTAACAATAGTATTGTTTAATTACCTTAGCATGTGTTAAAACCATATAAAATCAATTTCTATATAAGAATTTAAGAGTGTGATCAACAGAATTAGATTGAACCCAATAATAGACTTTGTGATGGCATTGGGAATATGAACCATGTCAAACCATATGAACTGGCCTATGGGTTGCTGGGAAAAATGAGCTGGGTTGTACCAGCCCATTTTCATGTGGGTCCCAATGAGGATTGATGGGTTATGCAAGCCAACCCACAAACCAACACATCATTTTTTTATTCTCATAAATTTCAATAATTTCTAAAACCCAAATCTAACTCATATAACCCAAATAACCCATTGTGAGCTGCACATTACATAATCCACGTAATCTAATCTTAAATTTTCTCAAAAGCATATCATACTTAAACTTAATTCTTTATCCACACCACATTTAAGAAATTAGGTTCAGGCTTGTGTGGTTGTGTCCTTATGTTACCAAAAAGGGTTTGTACAGGCTAACCCATGAGTTAAATAGATTATCCCATTTTAATCCATTGCTTAAATGGTCCGAGCTGACAAAACCCCATTTTTATTTGGGCTGACTTTTCTATAACACAACTGGCCTAACAAAATGAGTTACATTCTATGCCAATTTGGGAAACCCCTAAATCATGGTTTCAGAAGCCCTTTTCTACAAGTTGAGACAAAACTACTCTCACATACTTATCCCGCAAATTGTAAAAGCACTTCTAAAAAGCTAAAACAAACATGCACTAATCCATCGAGTTGGGCCTGTACTCAAGTTCTACTTTGTGGTAAAAGTTAAAAGGGCTTGTTTGATTTTATTTAAGGGACTCTTTTGATTGTGTTTGTTATTTTAGGTTCTGAAAACAATTTTGTAAAATTATTCAGCATAACAAGTTTTGGGAATAAGAAATCAAAAAAATCTATTTGAATAATTTGTTTTGAAAATCACATCTAAAGGGGAAAAAAAGAAGATTTTAAAACAAGTTTCAAGTACTAGGTAATGGCAAAGAGTGGTTGCTATGTAAAGACAATAATCTGCATTAGGGACCTAAGTGTAAGATAGACCTAGGGACTTAATTGTAAACTAGATAGTTAGTAGGGTAATTGGTCACAAACCATAAACTAGCCATTGGTTAGCTAATAGAGGGAGGCTATAGTGTTATAAATAGCCCAACCCTCTATTTGTACAGAATCAGAGCAGATTTCCCATGACTTTGCAATAATACAGATTTGTGTGAGAGTCTTAGGAGCTCTCTGCTCCATATTCTTCTTCTGTTCTACTTCTTGTGTCTCTCTTCTATCTCTATTCTTTAATCCAATAACAATAAACATAGCAGTGGTGGTTAGTGGCCAGTGATTGCTGGTGGTCAGTGATTGTCAACAGTGGACGGGGATGATGGTGGTTGGCAAAGGTTGACAGCAGCTTGTGGCAATTGATGACAGGCAGTGGTGGTGATGGCGATTGTCAACAATGGTTGGTAGTGGTCAATGGCGATCAATGGCTGATGGAGGTTGTAAGCAAAATGGTCCACTGCAGTCAATGATGAATGAAAATACAGACAAAAAGGGAGAGGGGGGAGAAAGGAAGAAATAAGTCCAAGCTGTTCTTTTATTTTTTTAAGGGAAAAAACATAAAAAAGTTTTGAGAACAGGCAAATAGAAAAAACTTATCTAAGCATTTTTTTTATTTGAATTTTTTTGAAAGTGGTAATTAAACAGTGGTAATTAAACAGGCCTTCTAGCATATATTGTTCACCATTGTACACTGCCTATAATGGTTGGGTCAACTAGGATTAACTGAAACTAAGTCACTGCCATAAACTGAAACTGTGCCACCAATATAAAAGTCAATGTAAATAGACCATCTTAAAACTTCTAATAGAACATAATTTTCTCAACCCATTGTTAAATCACACGTGTTCCAATGCTTGTTACATTAATCAAGCAGAATCTATTTTAGAAGAGCTGCACAGAGATACTCAATAATATGAATTGATTTCACAATAGCGTTAATTGAATCTTAACATCTATATGAGTTGAGTGTGAATAGAGAAATAGAGAGATAATGACTCACCGTTCCACTAATAGAGACTATGATAGTTCCAATAACAGATCCGAAAAGAAGCCCTGCTGACATGGTTAAAGGAATGGCCGGAATTGCAAGGACCTGGGACCATAATTGATGGGACAAAGTCAGACTTCAACAAAGGAAAAGAATCAATTTAGGTTTCATCCAAAAGGAAAGAACTCCAGAATAATCTGTGCATGGAGACTATTCTGATTCAATTGGTAACAAGCAGTTTACAGACAATAATTTGCAAAAAAAAAAAAAAAAGGAGGGATGCAGGCTTGTAAACATTATCAAATACTACTTTGAATTAAGTCACAAATCTGTCATACTAGCAGCAATCAAGCCTGACATTTAGCAGTAGGTGTTCAAGGAAACAGTAGATGCATCCTCACCTCCAAGCCAGCATAAACCGCCACAAACAATGCATATCCAACTGGACCATAGCCTGCTTGTTAAAAACCAAACAGGGTAAGGTCTAATTTGCAGCAAATAATCCTTTCGAGAGAAAGAAAATAGTATTGGAACATGAAAAATTATAAAAGCTGAGGACAAAATCATGAACTTTAAGGAATTACATTGCTACTAATACAAATCCTAGGTAATAGGAAAATCTTACTAACTTAAACCCGAGCACAAATATAGACGATAGCCAAGATCTGGAATATTACAAATATACTCCTAAGTCCTGAACTATAAATTCAGTTCATGTAACAGCTTAATAGTCCTATTCATCAATTCCTCTGATTTAATTCTCCCATATTTCATTATCCATCCCCATAAAGCACATCCAAATTGGTAAGTAGGATTAATTTGTTTTCCCTAAGGGTGGAAGAATGAACAGAAAGGGTAAAAGGAATCGAAATCTGTTTGAAATGTTACATGCCCAAATTATAATGTCAAATGGTGGGAACCTGGTTCAACCAGGCATTTGGGTCACCAGAAAATTGAGAGCATGCAACAGGAGCCAAGCAGCTACATACAGTTGCTCACCTTACAAAGGTTAAACTTTGGATAATCAAATTGCATGCTTGCCTATAGGTTGTAACGTCCAAAAATATCCAGAAGCTGATTATTTTAAAATTATTGATACAAATGATAGCCAAAAAAATTTATGAGCATCTTCAGATTTAGAGATCCCGAATTATTCAAATGCCCCAATCTTATCCACAATTCTATCAGCAACTTACCGCATAAACCTCTAATGGACTTCAAGTCACGAAAATGAGCATCGAAGTACTTGAAGTTAATGGAAAGCTTTACCTTCTATGAATGTGGAAAACTGATTCAAGAAGACGTTAATCTGGTCCTTGTAAATGTAACCAACAGAGCCGATGCCACCAACAACGCCCAACAATAAGACACCGCCCAATAGAGTGCCCTTCAAGGCAGTGTCACCCTCTAATCCAGAATCTTCTCCATTCTTGTCTCCACCACCACCATCGTCAGCGCTCTTAGGGTTAAAAAGCCAGTTTTCACCACCACCAGACGGAGCATTATCGGGAGTATCGCTCTTCCTCACTTGCCGCTTCTTGGTTTGTCTGAGCGAAGAACATGGAGAGAGGAAGTGAATGCGTTTGCTGGGTCGGAAGCTGAAGAGGAAAGAAGAAGAGAAGTGGTGGATGGTGCGAAGTGAAGAAGAGGAGAGACATGGTGAAGGTGGCCTCAAGTTGAGGATGGCGCGCATTTTATGGAGCCTGGAGGTGGATAGAGAAAAGAAAGAGGTAAGAAGACTCGTCCTAAGTGGATCTGTTTCGCCATTAATTTTTTGTGGTTCAGATTCGGATTCCAAATAAAACCTTCCGGAATTATTCCTTCTCTTCTAGAATATTATCTGTTATAAATTATAATAGTCCATAACAATTCATTTAAGATTAATATTTGTGAATAAAATGGTCTGGCTCATTTTCTTAAGCTTTTCAATTACAGATTATTCGTTTTTTTTTTGGGGAAATTTTTTTAAAGGAAATTTTATCCTGTTTATTTAAGCTTTTTAAAATAATCTGAATATAAAAAGTAACATTTTTTTACTAAATGTTACTTCAAGGAGCTTCTGAAAATAATAAGCTGCAGCAATAAGAAATAATTTCATAAAAATACAAATATATCATAAAATTTAAATATAAATTTATTATAAATTATTTCTTGTGAAAAGAATATCATACAATCTAAAAATTACTAAATGATAAAATTATTATTTTTATTATTATAGTCAAATGCAGCATAGTTTTTGCTTTTTAGTAAAATCCTTACATAATGAATATCTAAAATATAAAAAAAAATGTATTGAATGAATAAAGCGGTGTTAGTAACTCAATTGATTGTCTGAATTGGATGCAATGTTTGTTAGAGTTATAACTTTGATAGTGTGTGTTCAATGAAATAAAGTCTTGTGAAAGAGAATATAAGTGTAAATATTACACTTTGTGAGATTGAGTTAGTAAATGTACTAAAAGGAAAAGTGGGCTTACGTGTACAGAAATGGGCCACGCGTAGTGGAAATCTTACCATCTATCTCATATGATTTAATAAGCTGCCAACATTTCAAAAAGCTTCTATCGTTACATTATTCGTACGTGCGTGCGTGCGCACACACATACATATATCATAGTATTTGGTTGTAATAGACTAATTATAGTATTTGGTTGCGCGAATGGGGATGCAGACATCCTGTGATTAAGTGAAAAAAATATTATTGTTATTATAATTTTTTTAACTTGACTCAAGTGCCCACCCATAAATGTGGTTAAATATTAAATAATTACCACAATTAAATATTAACAAAATTAATCAATAATATAAAAAATTTAAAAATATTCCACCATAAAAATATTAAAGTATCTCATTCAATAATATTCCTACCATTAAATATTAAAAAATTACTATAAACCCAACATGTACACTACATAATATTCCCATTATTAAATATTAAAAATACTACGATGAACACATTGTGTAGAGTGCACAAATTGAAAAAATTACCATAAACCTAACTTGTACACACATATAGATATGAGTAATCTTATTTCTTACAATATTATTCTCATATTCGATGTAATCTAACCAAACGTTTTTATACATATACATCATCTTTCCTCAACGACCAAACAAACAAATTCATGTAAATAGCATTACATTACATACATTATATTACATTACACCGGATTCCGGACTCCGTGAACTAAATGGGCACTAAAACAATCAATTCCTTACCATAGTGTACCACTGAAGATATTACTACTATATATACAAGTTGACAATTACGTAACAGAAGGATGGCCGTGTCATCCAACAAAAATCCATAAGCAAATTCTATACAAAATGGTCCAAATAATCAATTTCCCAATTTTGGTGGACACTTTAGCAACTGAGTCTTTTTGTGGCTTCCTAGATGCTTGTTATCGAGCAGATTACAGGTTTCTTCTAGGTGCTTGCTCGCTTGTAAACATAAGACTTTGAAAAGAACAAGAAGGCTGCCAGTCCCACCATATTAAGAACAGCAAGCAGAGCATAAAAATAATCAAGATGAGCACGATTCAGATTATTAGCAAACCAACTATAGTGACCATCTCCACTGGTTGACTTTTCAATGCAGGAGACAAGAAAGCTACTTAGAAAGCTCCCAACACCAAAAATGCTCAAGTAAAGGGCAAGGCCCACACTTCTCAATTCACCTGGCATCTGATCATAGAAGAACTCTTGCAAACCAACCATTGTGAAACCCATAGAAATTCCAAACAAGACATACTGAGGAATTAACCACCAGATGCTCATTGGAATTGTCACGCCAGGCATATCAATTAGCCCATAGTCTTGAGCCGTTTTCAGTCTTTTCATCTCAACAAAGGCTGCAACAACCATAGCAATAGTAGAAAAAAACATTCCAGTTCCAATTCTCTGTAGCATGGAAATGCCAGAGGGTTTTCCCGTGATAGCTCGGGCTATAGGAACAATGATGCGATCATAGGTAGGCATGAAAAGTACAATGGAAAGACTAATGAAGGATTGAAGAGAAGCAGCTGGTACAAAAATCCCTGGCCAAATTTTCCTTTCCAATGTAACCCCTTGCTTGGTAAAGAAAGTAGGATACTGAGCATACACAACAGCATAAATCAAACTAGTGGCCCATATTGGAAAAAGCCTAAGGAGTGCCTTTGCTTCTTCAACCTCATAAACGTCACAAACTGTCCCATCTTTTCTAGAACCATCTGGGGCAACTAGTGCTTTGTTAAGGAACCTGCCATCCATATTTGAGAAAATATAAAATGTCCCATATATCAGTGCAGATATAATCATTTCAAGAAAGCTTTATTTAAGTGATCAGCCATCCCTCATTTACTGTAAGGGTTGTAGAAATCTCGCTCGATAAAGAAAATGACTATGTGCAATAAAAAGTATAATTATATGTCAATACAGCCTTTTCATTTTCAAAGGTCTGTGCAAAACTTCAGTATTGCTAGTTTGTGTAGTGGCTTCATTTTCGCTGGTTTGGCAACAGCTTAATGAGAAGTTGGAGAGAAAAGAGGTTTATTGACCGATGCAGCCACTTCTTGAAAGGTTTTTGCATTTTCAAGTGAGTGGCTGTAATATTTGGGCTAAAATCTTAAAATAGTATATTACATTTGTAGGTGGCGAAAGATCAAAGCTCATAAACATAAAATTCAAAATAATCTTAAGATAAAGGCTATCTGAACAAATATTTGAAATGAGGTATCCTAATAAAAGATAAACTAACTTTATAGAAATAAAAAACAAAATACTATAGTTGATCTTAACCCCACAAAAACATTATCCAAAATTAACAAAACAGATTATTCCTAATTACAATAAATTATTATAAAAATATTTAATTTTCAACTGTCATCAATGAAGGTCACAAAACAGCTGGCCCCCCTAATACTAGTTTTCATTTTTTAAGGTCCCTCACATCACTATGAACAAGAATTTGTGAGGCAAAGCAAGGATTTAAGAAATTTTGAAAGGTTCTGATTGCAATTGCAATCATATTTTTCAACATCTTTTAAGGCATATATGCTAAAGTTTATTAATCTCACCTAAACTGATCGGAACCTTGGTGGGGCATAGTACCACGTGCTTCCTCTTCACCAGCAATTGCTAACGGTGTAGTTCGCCAATTGCGTAGGGCAACAGTGAACACCTTACCAATTCTCAAAAATGGGCTCCTTTCACCTCCCTGGATGTTAAACCGATACGTCCAAGTTCCACAAGAGAATACAACCAATGCAATAACCATCACAATGCAAGGGATTCCAAATCCAAAAACCCAACTAACATTATCCTGGATATAGTTCAATATTGAAATAGTTGCCAAGAGACCTGCAGTATAAGTAAAATACCACCAGTTAAAAAAGGAGCTTCTAGCCTTCAGTTCTTCTGGGTGTTCCGTATCAAATTGATCAGCTCCAAAAGCTTGTACACACGGCTTGTGTCCACCTTGCGCAAGCGCAACAAGATATAGAGAGATGAAGAATAAAATTACTTGGAGCTCAGAACAAGAGGTGCTACTACTAGAAAATTGACAATTGACATTGCTGAAAGGAAGCACAGCTGATAAAGTCAACAAGCCCAGTGCCTGCAGTTCAATCCAATCAAAATTTAGGCGAGCAATTAAATATGACACGTGTTCAAACACAAGTAAACAGACTTTCAAGATCACTTCTCACAAACTTCAGACAAATTATTTTCTATAGACTTATCAGAAACCTGTTCCAATGAATAGAATATATTTCCATAGATGAAAACCCTGAAAAAATTAACTGAACCAGGACCCAAAACATGGTAGCAAGAACTTCCAAAAAAACAGGAGCATGAATTACCAAATGAATGAAAGCACTGACAATCAATTTGACAGCTATTTCTACAAGTTTCTACCATGCTCAATACCTTGACATTTAGTGAATTTTCACTACACCGGATGTTGATTGTTATATAATCAATTAAAAAAACTTATTCAATGACTGATTTAATCTGGGAAAAAGCGTAGTCATTGCTGAAACATTCTATGAGAGACTAAGGGAGTTCCCTCTCATTGTTTGTATGCGATATTGACTAAAAAGCTTACAAAGCTAGATATATTAACTGAGAATTAGATGCATCCCATTTTAAAACAAAAATCAACGATGTCATTTATAAGTGTTGTTAGAAGGATTGTTTGTTGGTAGCAGTCATAAGAAATGTGATAGATAATCAGAAGTAGTGAGTTATTTATTACTTATTAGTTGGTGGCTGTCAATAAATCAGTTACGAAATATAACTGAAAGTAACAGAATAGCAGGACGCTCTTCCGACTCTGCTGGAAGCATAAAATAGATGAGTGTTCTGAAGTTGTGAAATTATGCAATAAAATTCTATCGAGGAAAGTTTATCGTCTGGATCCTTCAAACAACGTCTTTTTCAACCATTTCATGGATCAAGATGTAAAGTTACAGAGTCGAAAAACTAACCAGAATGTACATGATGGTGGCAAGCATGATGGTTCGGTAACGACCAAGAAAAGAATCGGCAACAAAAGCACCAAGCAGAGGAAGCAACGAAGTCGTTCCATTCCAGATATTCACGTTTTCCGCCGCCGCCGCCGTGGATTGACCCAGGGGCCCCGTCAGAAAACTTATGAGGTTCGACTCGATTCCATAGTAAGCAAACCTCTCGGCCACTTCCACAGCTATGAGAAAAACCGCAAAATGAAACTAGAGTCAATAATTGGAAGAATGGGTTCATCACTAGAAGTTGTAAGCAAGATGATGATTTTACCAATAATGAAGGCCGCTGCTCGCCAACCACCGGAGTAAGATCGGAGAGCTGGGCGGCCCTTGAAATCGACGGCACCGTCGACGGTATCCAGCAGCAGTGGAGTTTCCTCCGGAGAATCGTCGAAATGGCCGGAGATAGCCATGGATATGGCGTGGACCACCGAGAAGGCTCAATGATTGATTGGTCAGTTGTGTCAGAGAGTGAGTCTCATTATGGAGGACTTGATATAAGAAGCGATGGGCATGAGTTTCAAGATTTTTTTCTTTTTGCCCTTGTTCTTCGTAGGACTTTGACTATGGTCTAATTTTGTCTATTTGGAAAAAAATTGTGTAATGACAGATAAAGCTCACTGTTTTTTTATTCTATGCCAGCTCACAACGGTGAAGAAGTCAAATTTGAATTTTCTTTTAAATTAGATCCAAAAACACATACACTGAATTAATTATCAAAAGTTGCATGTGAGATTTATCAAAATTAAGAATAATAATCTCAAGGGGAAATTCATTTCAGGGCCCTTTTAATAAGGGAAAGTGTAAAAAAGACTCCAATATTCTAACAATTTCAGAAAAGGCCCCAGGGTTTTTTCTGGGATTTTCAGAATCTTGGGTGAGTTGTTAACAGGGTTGATATAGTTGTTAACGAGTAAGTTTTTACCAACTAAATCAACCCCGTTAACAACACTTTGCTAACAACTAAATCAGTACCTCTTAACAACTATATCACCTCCGTTGACAACTCACCCAAGATTCTGAAAATTTCAGAAAAAGCCCTGGGGCTTTTTCTGGAATTGTCAGAATCTTGAGGTCTTTTTTGCAATTTTCCTTATTAAAAGGGTCCTGAAATGAATTTTCCCTAATCTCAACCTCATGCCTAGAAAGGCATTAATGAAAGGGCTTTGTGTTCGTTGGACTACAAATTCTTGACAATTATCAGTTTGTTATAAATATCACAATATTGGTGTGAATGTCCATAACCTTTCAAGAAGAGTCTTTTGGAATTCTATACTTGAAGCCATATAACTTATGACATGAATGGCTTAGTGGGAGTTTTATATAACTTACAATATTCCATAATATACTATTATGTAGATTTACTCTTGTATGTTACTCTTGTAATGGAAGTTGAAGGTTGATTGCCTATATATAGTAGGCATGTATCAAAGGTTGAGACACAACAATAGAAAGAAGAATCACTCTCTCCATTTCTCTCTTGCATTTCTTCATCTCCTTCATCTTAATCTCTCTTGTATTTTACTTAGTTTCATAACATGTTATCAGCACGAGAGCTATAACGAGGGTATAATGTATAATTTCTTTAACGATTCCATCTACTTTCTTTAATGATTTTATTATATGTTTATTTATATATCTGAGATAATCTAAACCACTATATGGAATTCAAAATACTCTTTTACCGATTGTTTTTATACATCGGGTTCCATGATTAAGATTAGAGATTATTTACTATTTTATATAGTACTTTTACTATTATTCATCCATAAATTTTATTCATGCACAATAATTACATAGTAATTTACGATTGTTTTACTATTGCATAATGCTTTAATTTTGCACAATATATGTTACTAACTTTAACATAATATAACAATTTATTTTTATGTTGCTAACATAACATTTACTTTTATGTTGCTAACATAACATTTACTTTTAAGCTTTTATTTTTAATGTTATGTTATTATTATGGCCAGCAGCCAAAGATTGATATTATTATGGCCAGAAGCCACCTCTGTTTTCTATTCTAAAATTATATGACCAAAAGTCATATCATTTTAATTTCTTAATTTTATGACCAGAAGTCATATCATTTTAATTTTTTTTATTCTATATGAGGATAATGCTGCATGTATTGCCCAACTTAAGGAAGGCTATATCAAGGGTGATAGAACAAATCATATTTCACCAAAATTCTTCTTCACTCGTGATCTTCAAAAGGATGGTGAAATAGATATCCAACAAATCAGTTCAAGTAAAAATCTAGCAGATTTATTCACCAAGTCACTTCCAAGAGCAATCTTTGAAAGACTTGTCCATGGTATTGGTCTTCTGAGACTCAAAGATCTCAACTGATGTTGTCAAGAGGGGGAGTCGATACACGCTGTACTCTTTTTCCCTTATCTAGGTTTTATCCCACTGGGTTTTCCTAGAAAGGTTTTTAATGAGGCAGCGCTGGACAGTGTATCAATGGATGTTGTACTCTTTTTTTTCTTTGGCTAGGTTTTTATCCCACTGAGTTTTTCCTAGTTAAAGTTTTTAATGAGGCACATTCATAATGGACATTCAAGGGGGAGTGTTATAAATATCACAATATTGGTGTGAATGTCCATAACCTTCCAAGAAGAGTCTTTTGGAATTCTACACTTGAAGCCATATAACTTATGACATGAATGGCTTAGTGGGAGTTTTATATAACTTACAATATTCCATAATATACCATTATGTAGATTTACTCTTGTATGTTACTCTTGTAATGGAAGTTGAAGGTTGATTGCCTATATATAGTAGGCATGTATCAAAGGTTGAGACACAACAATAGAAAGAAGAATCACTCTCTCCATTTCTCTCTTGCATTTCTTCATCTCCTTCATCTTAATCTCTCTTGTATTTTACTTAGTTTCATAACACAGTTCTATTTCTACTTTCCAATTTTATTGGATGTCCGTTAATAGTATACTTGTATTTTAATGATTATGGTATTATTATTATTATTATTATTATTATTATCCCTATAATGATTCTGTTATGTTCAGTTATATATAGTTTATACATAAATGTTTCATTTATATGTCGACTAATACCTTTTAATATTTAAATATTATTTTTTAATGTTATATATGAATATTGTGTATATTTTAATTACATAATATTATTTTAATCAGTGGTGAAACTACTTTGTGGCCAGCTAACCTTATAAAATTTGTTAGTATATATATGTATTTATTATATGATATTTTATTTGACCAATAATTTGACCCTAGCTAATTTTTTATCTTTTCTATCAGGAACATGTTTGGTTCATTACTCATTGGCCTGTGAGAGGAAAATAAAAATAAAATTCTTATTTGAGATATCTACAAAAAAGGTTAGTATCATCTTATATATTGTTTTGATTTATAATTTTCGGTTATTATTTATTTGTATTTTCAAGGTTATGTGATACTATTTAGTAAATACTCCTTCTGGTCCTTATCATAAATCACCAACTAACAATTCTCACAAATCAATAAAAATAGTTAAAGTCATTAACTTTATCCTAAAATTTAAGTAATTTTCAATATTATCCTTACTAATTACACTAAACTCTAATATCATATTAATTATTACTCTTTTTCTTTGCTTAGAAAAAAAAGAGTAATCATTAATTTTTATTAATTATTATTCTCACTCTGTTCTGGTGTAGAACACAGATGTCCAGCCGCGTGTATGGGCTGGTGCTTTGATATTGGATCAAGGGTCTCGACCTGGGTGCGTATGTGGAAGCACACAAAGCGAGACGGGATCACTGAACACAACCAGGCTCTTAGCCAAGGGGTGGGGTGTGTGCTCAGTGTGGCAGTATGTAAAATAGTCTAGGTTTAGAGCGTGTGTACCTTAGGCTGCTTGACCGTGTATTTATAGGAAGTACCTGGGGCGGCATTCGCGATATATCTGGCTTGTTATCCGAACTTCCTATCTTCTACGGATATGCTCCTATATTTCCGGGGTAGCTGAGATATCCTTGGATCGCTGATATGGCGGATCTGGTATACCTGCCTGTGTTTGGGCCCCATCGTGTTTGGGCCTTATCCAGGTCCGTAACAGTTGCCCCCAGCCCGGTAGTGTGATGTTTCGGACTGCCGGGGTGTTCGATATCCTGGCTCGTGCCATCCGAGGCTTTGCCTTCATCCGATGTTTATACCGGACGTTTAGTCTCTGGTTCCCCTCCCGAATGTATGGTGTTTCTACTGGATCCCGTGATCCGGGGTGGTTAATGCTAACTTTAGGGGACCGAGGTGGTAGCCTATGGTCCTAAGAATGCCGTGGTGATGACCGACGACGTAAGGATCCGAGGTGATAATCTCTGGCCCTTCCGCGGTGTGGGCCGATTTTGGCTGCATTGATATGCCGACGTCAAGACTTCGAAATCTGACGGCCCGAGGCCGTTGTTGTGGCCACGGCGTGACTCTTGGGAAGCCTATTCTGATCTTGCCATGATTACCTGCGCCACCTGGCTTTCTGCGATTGGGGAGGCG
The DNA here is from genome assembly GCA_025563575.1 of Acacia pycnantha. Taxonomy (NCBI): domain Eukaryota; kingdom Viridiplantae; phylum Streptophyta; class Magnoliopsida; order Fabales; family Fabaceae; genus Acacia; species Acacia pycnantha. Next base: position 447,016 of record JAMWYP010000166.1, on the reverse strand, counting down.
CCTTGATTAACGTGTCCGCCGCCCCCGTATTTCGTGCGCATTTAATGCTCTGGCAGTACGTTGCACGTCCCCTCAACTTTAGGGGTGAAATGTCGTGACTACCCTCGTCGGTTGGGTTTCTTTCGTTTTGAATTTCCCCCTTCCTTTCTCTCGATATAAACTACTGTTATAGTTCATTTTATCACTTTTTCCATTTGCTCATTCCACTCCTACGCGAAACTTCTTCTGTGCAAGGCTCTCTTGTCTCCAGAGAGTATTGGTTCCTTCTTGTATCCCAGGAATTTAGTCAAGGCTTCTCATTTACCCAGGATTCTCCGTCGATTCTCGCTGTGCAACTTCAGGTATCCATCTTGCCTTCTTAGTTTTTTATGCCATTACAGTACTTAAACTCTCCCTCCTCCTTTTTCTTCTCTCCGTTGGTGCGTTTCTGAACTTGAGTTTCTGTGTGGGGTGCGGGTGAGTTGAGTTATCGAACCCATAGGTCTTGTCTTCTTAAGTTCCTGATATTCCTTATTTCGGTCTTAGTTTTCTCCCCTCCTTCTTATCCTTGTGTTGGTTGTATAGGTTTGGGCTTTTGATGGATAGGGAAGTTCGTCTTCACGTCGCCCTTTAGGTCCTACCGACGATGAGGCCCTTCGTGAGCGTTATCCCTTTTTTAGTTATTGGCTGCTAGGGACCTCTCTAACCGAGGAGGAGAAACTATCTTTGGCCCTCCGTGGTCGGTCGGGCGCACGGCAGGTTGGGAGGCCCCAGCCTGTGGTTCCTAGGTCCAGTCAGTCGGAACCTGGCCCTGGCAGGCCAGATTCTCATAGTTTGGCGATGTCCGAGCCTCTCCTAGTCGAACCTATAAACGCCTACCGAGTGCATCGTCCGTCTGAGTCGGGGTCATTACCAGCTGGTTATCACGGCCCCTGTTGGGATTGTGTTGCCGAGAGCTCCTCCCTTATTGCGAGTGGGCAAGACCGTATGGCCGAGGTCGTCTTGGGCTCATGTCGGCATAATTCGTCAGTTGAGCCCGTGTCCTACTCCAAGGGTCCTCCTTCCTCAGATCTGTCTTCATCGTGTATTCTGCGTAGTTCGACTTTAGTTTTATTTCCTTTTGTTGTAGACCCTGCGATCCAAATATCCGTGGGTGACGAGCGAAGTGTTAACCATGCGCTCACTGATGACCGACGCGGATGTGGCGAAGGTGGGGTCTCCGGGGTCATCAGGATGTTGCCTTGCCCCTCCTGAAGAGGATGAGCCGATCTGCGCCGCTCGGGAGCCAGGGTCTCCTAACTTCTTTCTTTTCTATCGGGATTATATGACCCGGCTCGGTATTCGCTTTCCGTTTACCGGGTTCCAAATGTCCGTTCTCCACTACCTTCATCTAGCTCCTTCTCAGCTTCATCCGAACGGGTGGGGTTATCTGGCGGCGTTCGCGTATCTCTGCGGGACGATGGACCCCGCCATTCCATGTACCGCCGCCCTATTCCTTCATTTTTTCTCTCCTTTCACCCCCCGGTCGGGCAAGGAACCGCCCTCTTTGAAAGGGCTAACTTCTCTTCGTGCCGAGGCGGACCGGAAATTTATGAACTCTTTTTCCGACTCCTTCAAGCATTTCAAAAATGCTTTCTTTAAAGTTGTTGCAATCCCCGGGAAGTGCCTTGGTTTATGAAAGCCGCTGAAGGTCCGGGCGTTGAGTGGCGCTTCCCTCTTTACTGGACCTCCGAACACCATCATTTCTCCTCTTCCACGTATCAATTCTCGGCCAAAGATCTCTCTGAGGAAGAGAGGGAGTATGCCGCTCGGCTGGCGTCTTACGTTGCCGAACACGGCGTCAAAAGGGCGGCCTTCTATATTCAGAAGGCCGGCGTGTCGTCCGGCGCGGCCTCTAGTATGGCATTGTTGATGCGAATTCTGTTTTCCTACTTGCCCTTTGTTATTTAATTAGCTTCTTCTAATTTTGTTTCTGGATGCCTTTGTAACAGGTCAGGGTGCTATGGAGCTGAATCCGGACTACCTTGCATATACCTTGCAAACCGAGAGAGAAAGCTTCCAAGAAACGGTCTGCCGCCGAGCCTTCCAAGAAGAAAACTCCTGCGGCGTCTACGGTCCCGACGCCTTCCTCGGCGAAGCGGGCCAGGATTGGGGCTACCGCCGCTACTCCTTCCGCTACTCCGTCTTTGGCCATTCAACCCGGAGTAATGCCTTCCTCCCCTCTGTCCGAGGAGGCCGACACCGGTGTAGTGCCTCCGTCTGCTCCAGCCTCTGCTGATCTGCACCTCCATAATTATTATGTTCGAGCTTCCAGTGAGTCCCGAGTTCTGAAACTGGGATTAGAGTCGGCTGAGGAGAGAGCTAATAGGCTCGCGGCGGATAAGGAGAGAGCTGAGGCTGAAAGGGACAGTCTGAAGGTGGAACTTAAAAGTTCCCAAGATGCCGCTGAAAAATCTGGCGAAGACCTTCTGCTGACCCACCAGGCATTGACGCGGGCCAACGCTGATCTGATGCAGACCCAAGCTGCCCTGGCCGATGCCAATTCTAATCTGGCCGATGCCAATTCTCGTCTGGCCGAAGCCAATTCTCGTCTGGCCGAAGCCAACTCTAGCCTGGCGGAGATGAAATCCTTGCATTCTCAATCTATGGATGCGGTAAAGCGGCTTACCAGGGTGCGCGGCGAGCTGTGCACACAGTTGGAGCAGACTCGGAAAGACCTGGGAGAGCAGAAGGCCGCTCACGAGATGGCGGTAGATGCGGTGAGGAAGACCGCGTCGGACTGTTTCAAGATGGCCCTGGCTCAAATTGAATATCTAAATCCGTGCCTAACTCGAACCTCGCCGCTATGGATGTCGCTCTCGTTTCAGGCCGGCGTCCTCATTCCTCCACCTCCGTCTCCTGAAGAAGAACCCTCGTCAGATGCCGAGGTCGACGGTGGAGAGCATGCCGGTGGAGGGGCCGCTCGAGCCGAGCTCGCCGGTAGTGGGGCGCCCGAGGACGAGGCGGCCCTTGAAGATTTGCCAATTTTCTTTTTCTTTATTTCACTTTCGGCTTAGGAGGCCGGTTTTGTAGTAATCTGCAATGTATATGTTGTTTGTACTTCGAACGATTAACCTTATGAATGGAGATTCAAATAGTATTTCGTCGTTTATTTTTAACTTTATGCGTGTTCTGCATGTAGTCAAGTTGTAGACCGGGCCAGGGCCTTTAAATAGTTAGAGTCCGCATAGTACTCTTCTGGTGTCGGAAACCAGGTGCACGAGTAGGGGTGTCTAAATATACCGCGCTACGAGGTTCGGAGTCGTTATCCGTGATTTTTAACCAGGGTAAGGGTGAATGGTCACATGCTCATCCGTGGTCGTCGTCAGGACACACTTTGACCATGTGGACTCGATCGTGGTCCGATATGACTATTCACCTTCTTACTTAGGTGTCAATTTCGATGCATCAAAATATTTACCGGGTGTATAGACCTCGGTGTGCATGCGCTTATTTAGCGAATCATTTTAGCCCTCTTAAAATTGAACATTTGGTCAATAAACCATTTATTTATTCAAGAGATGATTAGCTTTACAAAGCTGACAATGAAAGGGAAATTTGCAGAAAGGAAATGACTGAAACCAAAATAAGTTTGCAATAACAAAATCAAAACTTAACTGGGACACGAGGTGTCCTTTGCGACATCCTGTCTGTGACTGGGCCTTAACTATAATAGGCCCTCAGTTTGTCGCCATTCCATGTCCTCTTGACGGGTTTCCTTGTCAGTGTTTCGAGAACATATGCTCCTTTTTCCAACTTCTCCTTGACTCGGTACGGTCCTTCCCAATTTGCGGCCAGTTTGCCGTCCTGGGCGTTCTTGTTGCCGATGTCGGCCCTTCTTAGGACCAGGTCACCCCGGTCAAATGCCCTGGGTTTGACCTTTCTGTTGTGTTTGGCCGCCATCAGTTGCTTGGCTGCTATGTCTCGGCAGTGGGCCGTGGTCCTGACTTCATCTACCAGCTCCATCTCGGTTGCCAACGCCCTCGAATTTGATAGTTCTCCTTCCTCCAGGGTTCGAAGCCTTCTCCATGATGGCTGACCTACTTCGACTGGATCATGGCTTCGCATCCGTATGTCATGCGGAAGGGTGTCTCTTGTGTAGCCGATTGGATAGTCGTGCGAATTCCCCACAAGACATTATGAAGCTGTTCGACCCAACAGGTGCCGGCCTCTTGCATCTTTTTCCGAAGTCCGTCCAGGATTACTTTATTTGCCGCTTCCGCCTGCCCGTTTGATTGTGGGTGTTCCACCGATGCAAAGTGGTGCGTGATGCCGAGGTCCACCATTACGTCCTGGAAATTCTTGTCAGTGAACTGGGTGCCGTTGTCTGTTACTACCTCGGCCGGGATTCCGAAGCGGGAAAAGATACTCTGTTGGATGAAGCGCCGGACCCTAGCCGAAGTGATGGTGGCGAGCGGCTCGGCTTCAATCCACTTGGTGAAGTAGTCCACTGCCACGATTAGCCATCGAAGTTGTCCGGGGGCCGGCTTAAATGGTCCGAGTAAATCCATTCCCATTTAAAGAAGGGCCACGGGCCGAGATATATTCCATGTCTGATGGAGGGGACCAAATGATTTTGCCGTGTTTTTGGCAACTGTCACATGTTTTCACGAATTCGTTCTCGTCCGCCTGCATGGTCGGCCAGTAGTATCCTTCCCTAAGTGCCTTTCTTGCTAGAGCTTTCGCGCCCATGTGTTGCCCGTTGATTCCTCCATGAATCTCGGCGAGGACATATCTACTCTCGTGAGCACTCGAGCACCTTAACATTGGGGTATGCAAGCCTTTCCGGTAAAGTTGATCGTCTACCATGGTGTATACCGCGGCCTCCGTATCGGTTTTGGGCATTCGCAGTTCCGAGGGGACAATTCCTCGCTCAATGTAGTCCTCGAGCGGCTTCCTCCAATCGGTGGCATCGGAAATGACCATCACGCAGGTCGGCTCTTCGACCTTTTGCTGTATGACGGTTCTATGGTTGGTCGTCCCTTTAGTGCTGGCCAGTTTCGACAGGATGTCGGCTCTGACATTTTCCCCTCTTGGTATATGGGTAACCTTCACTACTTCGAATTCAGCCTGGATTTTCTTGACTTTGCTAAGGTACTTAGCCATTAGAGGCCCTTTAGCCTGGTATGTCCCGTCTATCTGGGCGGCGACGAGTTGCGAGTCGGTGAAGACCGAGACTCTTTGGGCTCCGAGCTCCTTAACGTGCTGGAGTCCGGCCAGGAGCGCCTCATACTCGGCCTGATTGTTTGACGTCGGGAAATTCAGTTGTAGGGAGTGTTCGATCGTGACTCCTTCAGGGCTCTCTATAATGATTCCGGCTCGCTTCCCTTCGAGTTGGACGAACCGTCGACGTATACCTTCCAGTCGATGTTGCGGGGTCGTCATTGGTTGGAGTTAGTTCTCGGAGGAAATCCAGAGCTTGTGACTTAATAGCATGTCGTGCTTCATATGTGATGTCGAACTCGGATAACTCAATGGCCCAACTGATCATTCGGCTGCCAGTCCGGCTTATGGAGTACTGTCGAATGGGTTGGTGGTCCGAACCGTTACCTTATGAGCTTGGAAGTAAGGCGCGATCTGCGCGCCGTCATTATTATGGTGAACGCCAATTTCTCTAACTTCTGATATCTTAGCTCCGAGCTCTGCAAAGCTTTGCTCACGAAGTATATTGGTTCTTGGCCATTCTTTCCTTCCCGGACAAGAACCGAGCTTACTGCTTTCTCCCCACCGATAAGTAGACCGGGCTGCGGTTTCGATAGGACCGGCGGAGTGGCCAAGCATTGCTTAATCTTTAAAAATGCGGCGTCACATTCCGGGGTCCAATTTCCTGAGGTGTCCTTTTTAAGCAACTTGAAGAAAGGCAAGGCGCTTTCTGCTGATTTGGGTAAAAATCTAGTTAGCGCGGCCAACCGGCCCGTCAATTGCTGAACTTCTTTCTTGTTTCTGGGGGCCTGCATGTCTAATACGGCCTTGCACTTATCCGGGTTCGCCTCGATTCCTCGGCTGGTCAGCAAGAAACCCAGGACAAGTTGATCAATATTTGGCATGGGATAGGCGTCTTTAGGACATGCTTTGTTCAGGTCGGTATAGTCAGTGCATACTCTCCACTTGCCACTTGGTTTTAAAACCATCACCACGTTGGAAAGCCACGTGGTATATTGTACTTCCCTGACGAAACCAGCCTCCAAGAGCTCGTCCACATGTTGGTTCAACGCCGCCTGCCTGTCTGGGGCTCTCTTTCTTTTCTTCTGAGCTACCGGTGTTGACCCCGGCCGTATGGCCAATCTATGACAAGAGAAATTGGGATCTATACTGGGTACCTCGGCGCGCTCCATGCAAAAACGTCTCGATTGTGGGCCAAAAGCTCTTCTATCCTCAATCGCGGTCGGGGTCGTGGTCCCGCCTATTTTCGTACTATGGTCTAGATTGTTTAGAGTATGAGGTCTTCCACCTCTCCTTACGGTTCTCGCCGAGGCTCCCCTTTTCTTCTCGGACATCCAACTCGATCATATTAATCGATCTTGCATCCTTTACGTTGATTGTTTCCACGTAACACTGTCTGGACTCTTTCTGATTGCCTTTGACGGTAACGACTTGCTCATTATTGCCTATCATTTTTATCTTCTGATGCTTCGTAGATACCAGCATGTCCCAATTGTGGATCGTTGGTCTTCCCAGGATGATGTTGTAAGGGGATGGGAAGTCAGCCACAATAAATCTTACTCTCTCGGATTTGAAACCTTCCTTCGTTCCAAGAGTGAGTCGGAGATCTATATATCCCTTTGGAGGGTGAACATGAGCTGAGGTCGGCCGGTCTTGCCAGTCACGTGTGATTCTTTTTTAAACTTAGGTCGGTCCCTTATTGAGAGGACTTCCTTTAGATATTTCCTCCGTTGGCTCGCCGTATCTCCTCCTCCTCCGAAAGCTCCACTGATAACATTGCAATCGAACTCGGCCTCGGGAATCATTGTCCTCCAATGCCGAAGCCGCCTCTTACCTCTCTTTTCTCTCGGGTGCAGGGCTGTTCGATCGGTCATCCCGCCTTCGTTTTTCCTTTGTGCGCCTGCGTTTTAATCACGTATTGACGCAGCTTTCCTTCTCGGACGAATTTCTCGATGGCATCCAGAAGTTCATAGCATTGATCCGTGGTATGCCCCTTGCAACCGTGAAAAGAACAATAACGGGACTGGTCCGTATTGGACCGTTTCTGAGGGATGAGGTTTGTCGACCTTTGCATCTCGGTCGATGCTACTTCCTCCATAGCTGGGACCGGGGTACATTAAGAGAGGTATATTGGTCATATTTATTCTTCGACTCCGTCCTTGGTTTATATTGCTTACTATCTGGTCCTTTTCCACGGCGATCTTGCCTGCGACCTTTGGACTGGCTTTTATCCCTTGGCGGGATGTCCTTGTCCGGGTCCCTTTGGGCATTTGCTTGGCGCATTTGTTCCACCTCGAGATACTTCTTTGACCGCCATGAAGTCTTTTAAGTTCTTAGCCGGCTCTTTGAAGAACGATTCACTAGTCGGCTCGAATCGTCCAGCCATCGGCCAAGAAGTGTACATACACTTCCTCCTTTAATCTCAGGACTTGCAGGGCCGCATGGTTGAAGCGATCCAAGTAGCTTTGGAGTAATTCGCCGGCTGCCTGATTTTGGATAAGGTATACTGAGACTTCGGCTGTTTCTTACTAGTCGCGAATTGCAACTCGAAAGCCTTTGCCAGGTCATCAAATTTACTTATCGACCCTGGGGTCAGGGTTTGTAGCCATTTTAGAGCTGGTCCCTTTAAGGTTGTGGCGAAAACCCTACTTATGATGGGTTCTCCAAGACCTCTACACATCATGATCGTCTGGAAATCGTCCAAATGAGTCGTTGGGTCCTGCGAACCGTCGTACTTGCTGAATTCGGTCAGGTTCAGCTTCCCTGGGAAACGTGCCCTGAGGATCTCGGGTGAAAAGGGGCTGCCGGCCTTGCCTACGGCGTATCTTCCTTGCCGAGAATCATGTGGGGGAGGCCGGGACGTCCCTTCGATCCGGGACGACTTCTCCCTTTTTGATTCTTTGGTGGAAGAGGCCGCCCTTCTTGTATTGTCTATTGTCCTCTGCCGTCGGAAACTATGACCTTCCTGGTCGGGTTCCCATGTTTTGTCATCCCGATCATAGCTCGTGTCTCTAGATTCCCTTCTTCGGTCCCGCTTGTCCAGGCGTCGAAATTGAAGAGTATAACGTTTGTCCATATTCTCGATGCGTTTGATCATGGCGAGCTATCCGTTATGGAGTGCCAGGAAGTCCGGATTTTGGAACTGGGCCTCCTGATTTACATCTGGGTTGGATTTCTCTGGTTCGCGGCAACGTTCTCGCGCTGCCGATGAACCCGTTTCGGACTTGTTTTCTTTTTCAGTTTGATCATGATTCGGGACATGAGGTTCCTCAAAGCGTTCTTCCGGCTGCGATAGCCGGTCTTCGTCGTCCTGCTCATTACCACCGATAGGGTTAGTCGACTGCTCGGTGTGTTGTGGTTGCCGAGGTGGTTGACGTTGTTCTTCGGTTGTTCGAACCATCTCCGGCTGCTTCTGGCTAGTACTGCGCGTATTAACCCTCATTGGTCACGGGAATTGAAGTTTATCAGATCCCCACGGTCGGCGCCACTGTTCTGGTGTAGAACACAGATGTCCAGCCGCGTGTATGGGCTGGTGATTTGATATTGGATCAAGGGTCTCGGCCTGGGTGCGTATGTGGAAGCACACAGGCGGAGACGGGATCACTGAGCACAACCAGACTCTTAGCCAAGGGGGTGGGGTGTGTGCTCAGTGTGGCAGTATGTAAAATAGTCTAGGTTTAGAGCGTGTGTACCTTAGGCTGCTTGACCGTGTATTTATAGGAAGTACCTGGGGCGGCATTCGCGATATATCTGGCTTGTTATCCGAACTGCCTATCTCCTACGGATATGCTCCTATATTTCCGGGGTAGCTGAGATATCCTTGGATCGCTGATATGGCGGATCTGGTATACCTGCCTGTGTTTGGGCCCCATCGTGTTTGGGCCTTATCCAGGTCCGTAACACACTCACTCACTACTTTTTTAATTATGGGTATACATAAAAAGAATATTTAATGCTTTTTGGAAACAAGCAAGTGCCTTATAAAAAGGAGCAAATATATTTATTAGTTGGTGCCTTATAATAAAAACCAAAGGGAGTAGTTCAATATGTTTATTTTTTGACCTGAGCTAATTTTTTTCTTTTTTGGTTCTGCCACTGATTTTAATTATGATAGAGATCACCTCCCTTCAAACTATAGATAGACTATCGACCTTGTCTCAGTTGATTCAACGACCAATCTAATTTTCAGTATCTTCGCCTGTAGTATTGTACAGTGGATAGCTCTTTCCCCAAAGGTAACAACTTATCTACATAAAACATACATGTAAATGTAATATTCGTATAAAATATATCTTATAATTTCCAATATAAAAACATAAAATTGATTATATATACAAGTTGACAATTACGTAACAGAAGGATGGCCGTGTTATACAACAAAAATCCATAAGCAAATTCTATATAAAATGGTCCAAATAATCAATTTCCCAATTTTGGTGGACACTTTAGCAAATGAGTCTTTTTGTGGCTTCCTAGATGCTTGTTATCGAGCAGATTACAGGTTTCTTCTAGGTGCTTGCTCGCTTGTAAACATAAGACTTTGAAAAGAACAAGAAGGCTGCCAGTCCCACCATATTAAGAACAGCAAGCAGAGCATAAAAATAATCAAGATGAGCACGATTCAGATTATTAGCAAACCAACTATAGTGACCATCTCCACTGGTTGCTTTTTCGATGCAGGAGACAAGAAAGCTACTTAGAAAGCTCCCAACACCAAAAATGCTCAAGTAAAGGGCAAGGCCCACACTTCTTAATTCACCTGGCATCTGATCATAGAAGAACTCTTGCAAACCGACCATTGTGAAACCCATAGAAATTCCAAACAAGACATACTGAGGAATTAACCACCCGATGCTCATTGGAATTGTCACGCCAGGCATATCAATTAGCCCATAGTCTTGAGCCGTTTTCAGTCTTTTCATCTCAACAAAGGCTGCAACAACCATAGCAATAGTAGAAAAAAACATTCCAGTTCCAATTCTCTGTAGCATGGAAATACCAGAGGGTTTTCCCGTGATAGCTCGGGCTATGGGAACAATGATGCGATCATAGGTAGGCATGAAAAGTACAATGGAAAGACTAATGAAGGATTGAAGAGAAGCAGCTGGTACAAGAATCCCAGGCCAAATTTTCCTTTCCAATGTAACCCCTTGCTTGGTAAAGAAAGTAGGAGGCTGAGCAAACACAACAGCATAAATCAAACTAGCGGCCCATATTGGAAAAAGCCTAAGGAGTGCCTTTGCTTCTTCAACCTCATAAACGTCACAAACTGTCCCATCTTTTCTAGAACCATCTGGGGCAACTAGTGCTTTGTTAAGGAACCTGCCATCCATATTTGAGAAAATATAAATTGTCCCATATATCAGTGCAGATATAATCATTTCAAGAAAGCTTTATTAGTGATCAGCCATCCCTCATTTACTGTAAGGGTTGTAGAAATCTCGCTCGATAAAGAAAATGACTATGTGCAATAAAAAGTATAATTATATGTCAATACAGCCTTTTCATTTTCAAAGGTCTGTGCAAAACTTCAGTATTGCTAGTTTGTGTAGTGGCTTCATTTTCGCTGGTTTGTGCAACAGCTTAATGAGAAGTTGGAGAGAAAAGAGGTTTATTGACTGATGCAGCCACTTCTTGAAAGGTTTTTGCATTTTCAAGTGAGTGGCTGTAATATTTGGGCTAAAATCTTAAAATAGTATATTACATTTGTAGGTGGCGAAAGATCAAAGCTCATAAACATAAAATTCAAAATAATCTTAAGATAAAGGCTATCTGAACAAATATTTGAAATGAGGTATCCTAATAAAAGACAAACTAACTTTATCAAAATAAAAAACAAAATACTATAGTTGATCTTATCCCCAAAAACATTATCCAAAAATAACAAAACAGCTTATTCCTAATTACAATAAATTATAATAAAAATATTTAATTTTCAACTGTCATCAATGAAGGTCACAAAACAGCTGGGCCCTAATACTAGTTTTCATTTGTCAAGGTCCCTCACATCACTATGAACAAGAATTTGTGAGGCAAAGCAAAGATTTAAGAAATTTTGAAAGGTTCTGATTGCAATTGCTATCATATTTTTCAACATCTTTTAAGGCATATATGCTAAAGTTTATTAATCTCACCTAAACTGATCGGAACCTTGGTGGGGCATAGTACCACGTGCTTCCTCTTCACCAGCAATTGCTAACGGTGTAGTTCGCCAATTGCGTAGGGCAACAGTGAACACCTTACCAATTCTAAAAAATGGGCTCCTTTCACCTCCCTGGATGCTAAACCGATACGTCCAAGTTCCACAAGAGAATACAAGCAATGCAATAACCATCACAATGCAAGGGATTCCAAATCCAAACACCCAACTAACATTATCCTGGATATAGTTCAATATTGAAATAGTTGCCAAGAGACCTGCAGTATAAGTAAAATACCACCAGTTAAAAAAGGAGCTTCTAGCCTTCAGTTCTTCTGGGTGTTCCATATCAAATTGATCAGCTCCAAAAGCTTGTACACACGGCTTGTGTCCACCTTGTGCAAGCGCAACAAGATATAGAGAGATGAAGAATAAAATTACTTGGAGCTCAGAACAAGAGGTGCTACTACTAGAAAATTGACAATTGACATTGCTGAAAGGAAGCACAGCTGATAAAGTCAACAAGCCCAGTGCCTGCAGTTCAATCCAATCAAAATTTAGGCGAGCAATTAAATATGACACGTGTTCAAACACAAGTGACCAGTTTTTCAAGATCATTTCTCGCAAACTTCAGACAAATTATTTTCTATAGACTTATCAGAAACCTGTTCCAATGAATAGAATATATTTCCATAGATGAAAACCCTGAAAAATTAACTGAACCTGGGCCCAAAACATGGTAGGAAGAACTTCCAGAAAAACAGGAGCATGAATTAACAAATGAATGAAAGCACTGACAAGTGACAATCAATTTGACAGCTATTTCTACAAGTTTTTACCATGCTCAATACCTTGACATTTACTGAATTTTCACTACACCGGATGTAAATTGTTATATAATCAAGGGTTAAGTAGCAATTTTGTCCCGAAAGTACACCCCTAGGAGCAATTTTGCCCCGAAAATTTTTTTGAGTTCAATTTTACCCCAAAAGTTTTTTTGGAGCAATTTTACCCCTCCGTTAACAACCCTAACGTTAGGGTTGTTAACGGAGGGGCAAAAATTGCTCAAAAAAAAAAAACTTCCGGGAGCAAAAATTGCTCAAAAAAAGTTGACCGTTAGGATTGTTAACGGAGGGGCAAAAATTGCTCAAAAAAAAAAAACTTCCGGGAAAATTACTCCGAAAGAAAACTTCCGGGCCAAAAAGGCTACTTAACCCAAAAAAAAATGTTAAAACTGCTATTTATGATATCATATATTTCTAATTCTTATTTATATAATATCTAGGGGTGGAAACATGTCAGCCTAGGCTTGACCCTTAACATGACAAACCTGTTTGGCAACAAAGTGGCCTGAGTTTGGCCTATGGCCTGTTATAGGCTATTTTTTCAACTTGACCCTAGCCTATATACAGGCATGGCCTGGCTTGGCTTGTGCCCTGTTAAGGAGGCCTATATTTTTAAAAATTTTATAATTAGGCTAACAGGCCACAGGCCTACTTCAAACAAGCCAAAAATATACGGCTAGGAGCAATTTTAATTTTAATTTTATTAAAAAATTAAATATTAAATATAAAAAATATACGGCCAGAAGCAATTTTGCCTTGGAAGTGTTTTTTTGGAGCAATGTTGCCCGTAAGTTTTTTTTGGGAGCAATTTTGCCCCTCCGTTAACAACCCTAACGGTAACTAACAGTTGACCGTTAGGGTTGTTAACGGAGGGGCAACATGAGAAATTTGTCCTAAAATTTAAATAATTTTCAATATTATCCATATTTGATACTATTTAGTAAATACTCCCTCTGATCCTTATTTAAGGAACCAACTAACAATTTTTACAAGTCAAAAAAAACAGTTAAAGTCATTAAATTTGTCCTAAAATTTAAATAATTTTCAATATTATCCATATTAATTACATTAAACTTTAATATTATATTAATTATTACTCTTTTTTTACTTGAAAAAAAATAGTAATAATTATTTTTTATTAATTATCACTCTCACTACTCACTACCTTTTTAATTATGGGTATACATGAGAAAAAATATTTAATGCTATTTGGAAATAAGTAAGTGTCTTATAAAAAAGACCAAATACACTTGTTAGTTGGTGTTTTATAATGAAAACTGAAAGAAGAAGTAGTTCAATATATTTATTTTTTGGCCGGGCTAAATTTTTTTTCTGTTTCCGCCACTGGTTCTGAAGTTGTGAAATTATGCGATAAAATTCTATCGAGCAAAGTTTATCGTCTGGATCCTTCAAACAACGTCTTTTTCAACCATTTCATGGATCAAGAATCAAGATGTAAAGTTACAGAGAGTCGAAAAACTAACCAGAATGTACATGATGGTGGCAAGCATGATGGTTCGGTAACGACCAAGAAAAGAATCGGCAACAAAAGCACCAAGCAGAGGAAGCAACGAAGTCGTTCCAGACCAGATATTCACGTTTTCCGCCGCCGCCGCCGTGGATTGACCCAGGGGCCCCGTCAGAAAACTTATGAGGTTCGACTCGATTCCATAGTAAGCAAACCTCTCGGCCACTTCCACAGCTATGAGAAAAACCGCAAAATGAAACGAGAGTCAATAATTGGAAGAATGGATTCATCACTAGAAGTTGTAAGCAAGCTGGTGATTTTACCAATAATGAAGGCCGCTGCTCGCCAACCACCGGAGTAAGATCGGAGAGCTGGGCGGCCCTTGAAATCGACGGCACCGTCGACGGTATCCAGCAGCAGTGGAGTTTCAGCCGGAGAATCGTCGAAATGGCCGGAGATAGCCATGGATATGGCGTGGACCACCGAGAAAGCTCAATGATTGATTGGGCGATTGTATCACAGAGTGAGTCTGATTATGGAGGATTTGACAAAAAAAAATTATGCAGGACTTAATTTAAGAAGCGATGTGCGCGCATGAGCTTCAAGATTTTGTTCTTTTTGCCCTTGTTCTTACTTTGATTATGGTCTAATTTTGTCTTTTTGGAAAAAGTTTCTGAAATGACAGATAGATTTCACTGTTTTTTTATTCTATGCATTGCCAGCTACCAACGGGTCATTTAAAAAAAAAAAAAAATAGATGTAGAAATGGAAGAGGGTGATAGAGATGTAAATCTAGAAACGACACAAAATGTAGTTTCTATTACTTAGTCAAGATACAAAATTATATGTGTGTTGTATACACATATATACAATATATATAGGTGTATATATACATACATATGTGTATATATATACATATGTGTGTGTGTATATATGTATGTGCATGTAAAAAAACATAAATCACTATTCAAAATTTAATAAACAACTTTATATTTAAAAGATATAAGTCACATAATTATATAAAACATAAATCTAAAAACACAAAGAATTTAACAACTCCTACAACCAGATTCCAAAACACCAAAAGAATACAATTTAACAATTCTAAAATTATATCAGTTGATTCAAATCAAACACATATCAATTTGTATGTCTTCAATGTACTCTTATTTTGCTCTTATAACAAGTTCATTTGCAAAACTTGGAATGTTCAAATCATGACTATTCATAGGTTCCATCACTTCAACTTCAATCAAGCTTTTTCTCATCATGGGCATCACCAACTAAGTTGTCTATGTCTTCCTAATCTTCTTCATTTTCTATTATCCAATCATCATCGGATAGAAGATCATCAAAATTATATGCATGAAATTTTGAGTTTTCTTTTTCTTGCCTAATCTTAAATTGACCATTAGAAAAACAATATCATTTATAGTCTTTTGATTTTGGGGAAATGAAAATGGGTTTTTGTTTTTTTATACTTTTTGTTTTAAGTAAAAACAGTCAAAATGGTACAAACATATTTTTTTTACCGTTTTTAAGCGTAGTATTTACTTGCGTCTTAACACGTATCACTATAGTAAAAACGTAAACATTAGTTTTTGACAACAATGACATATACTAAATTAAATGAATTAATTATCAAAAGTTGCAAGTGAGATTTATCAAAATTAAGAATAATAATCTCAACCTCATGCCTAGAAAGGCATTAATGAAAGTGCTTTCTGTTCGTTGGACTACAAATTCTTGACAATTATCAGTTATATTTCTACTTTCCAATTTTATTGGATGTCCTTAATTGTTTACTTGTATTTTAATGATTATGTTGTTGCTGTTGTTGTTATTATCATTATCATTTTCCCTATATATAGGTTATATATAAATGTTTCATTTATATGTGGATTAATACCTTTTAATATTTTAATATTCTTATTTTTAATGTTATATATGAATATTTCATATACTTTAATTACATTATATTATTTTAATTATGATAGAGATCACCTCCATTCACTATAGATAGACAATTGACTTTGTCTCAATCGATTCAATAACCAATCTAATTTTCAATATCTTGCCATATAATCCCTCTGGTCCTAATTAAGAGCTATTTAACTTTTTTGGAGAAATTAAGGAAACTAATTAAATTGCTTTAGAGTATTTCTTCTTCTTCTTCAAACTCATTAATTTGACTAATAAACTAATGTATAATCTAAAGATACACAAAATATAAAATAATTAAGTAACTTATTTAGCTTCCTTAATTTCTCCAAGAAAAGTCAACTAGTTCTTATAATTAGTACCGGAGGTAGTACTTATTGTACAATGGATTGCTCTTTCCCCAAAGGTAACTACTTATCGACATAAAACATACATGTAAATGTAATATTCGTATAAAATATATCTTATAATTTCCAATATAAAAAACATAAAATTATGCTATATTTTACATTTTGTTTGATACATATAAAATACAGTTTGCACTGCAAACTGTAATGTATATGTAGGATTGGATGAGTAATTACAAATATATATTTTCTAACAATATATAACATATGATATAATTAAATAACTTATTTAACTTTTTTAATATCTCTAAAAAAATTTCAATTGAATTTTATATTTAGGACCGAAGAGAAGAAATTACTATATAGTCTAGAACAAAAAAACATCATATAATCATCCATTTCTCTATTTTTTGGTCTAGGTAAAATTTTACTCACCTCTATATTTTTCCAACACAATTTCTACCAAGTTATTATGTTAAAAAGTTGAATTTTAAAAATTGACCAATCGTCTTGACTCTTGACAATCTAATTAAAGACTAAGGAATCTAAGACATGAGGCTGGCAATCATTCCAGGATTATTGACTTAAGATCAATGGACTCAAAATGGAACCAATAAACCAAATTTAGAGACGTTTACATCCCCCAAGTCATTTGCAACTCAGGCAATTGCATACAAAGAAGAAACGCATTTTGTGAAACATATTTTTGGGCTTCCTACATACAACGAAATAACTGCTTTGTTCAATTTATGATTTCTATCAAATCTTGAGGATCATTACAAGCTTGCATGCACAAATAGCTCCCCCGCAAGAGTATATGCAACAGGTGGTCGTTTTTTCGGTCGGGGTTGGGAAGGACAACAGTAAAAGACTCGGATCCATTTGAATTTGATGGCCTGGCATTGTCTTTGGAACTAAGGTCAATTTGATAGCCCAGAATTGTGTCCAAGAGTGAGAAGGGCAACGATGAGATGACCAAGCACTAGCAATTTTTACCACTGCTAAGCGCACTCTGCAGTTGAAAGGCTTCTCCTTGATCGCCGCTCAAAGACCGTCTCTCTAAGCAACACGCAGTGAGCTGTCGGAGGAGCCTCTCAAGATATGAGTGCAAGCAATTCTTGGAGTCTTTCAGATCGGGATTTGTGGACAAGATCATTGCATTTACTGTGTCAGCGACAACTTCACGCTGTGAGTCCTGAAGAAGATAACCTACAGAGGATTCCTGCGGTTGTTCGTATGCCAGCAATGCAACACAATCCTAAACCATAGAAATTCAATGGAAAACTTATAAATTGGCCACAAACACACAAGAAACCTATAACGTTTGCAAATGGCAAAAGTGTAACTAAAAGTCAAATAGCAACTGTCAACTTAAAATATATTAATAGTGCAAATGTAACAAACGTTTGTCTTCAACAAACAAGGAAACAGGAAACATTCTTGGACAAATTAAGGGGAATCGCATGAGTTCACATTTTGCTAAATATCAATTTATCATACTATATGCATTAACAGGGAGTTTTGTGAGTGTTTGGGTACCTCTGCAAGCCGGACAAAACTCCTCTCACATGTTTACCTCATAAATCGTAAAAGTTATTCTCTAAAAGTTAATCCAAACACATAATCTAGACCCTTGGAAATTTAAAAGCATAAAAGATATAAGCACGGTAGCAAATAACTTTCATTTCTAAAGAAAATTTGACCGCACCAAACCCTCAAAAGCTAGCAATTTTTTAATTAGCTCTTTAATAACAAGGTCCTCAGAAATTCAGAAACATAGGAGCTACTAGTGCAGCAGTAAATAGTTTCCATTTCCAATGAGAAAATTCACCTGAACTAAAGCCTCAAAAGAAGGCAACCTAAAAAATGTTGCCAATTCTATTCTTCCATACTTGACAGCCTCCTCCAGTGCTCCAACCTAAGGTCACATACAGAAATTCAAAATATCACATATTCAGACTCTTGTCTTCAAAAGAAAAGCCAAGAGAACAAAATGACATTCAAAATCTTTTTTTTTTTGGCCAAAAATGACATTCAATTTAATAACAAACTTTATAAAGGTGTGTTGGCACTTGGTTTCATATGATAAAAATAAATAACGTGAATCATTTGTTAGACTATGTACCACATACAAGGCCCAAATCTATTTGTTGAAAGAAGGAAGCATATAAATATCAACATTTATGATTTAACTAATTAACAGAGCATTAGACATGGAAAACACCAGCCTACATCCACACATTAAATGAAGAGGGCCAAAAATACTTCCATTTTGAAAATTGAGTAAATTAATACTCCATTTGGTCTTTTTTATAAGGAATAACTACCAAATTCATACTGCTCAAAATGGTAGTTAAAAACAATCAAAGTGTCATATATGCACATTCCTTTCCAATTATACCTTTATTTATAAAAAGAGTACATGAGAGATAATAGGTGAAAATTTATTGTAGGGAGATAACGAGTGACATATATTAATGGGGGCAAAAATAGAAAGACAAGTTTGAAATTTCAAACAAGAGAGATTTGTTCCTTATATTAAAAGACCACCCTCAATTCCTTATAAAGAGGACCAGAGGGAGTAAAAGATTTCCAGGTACAGAGTTTTATGTCTAGCAAACTAGATATAGAAAGAAATATACCCGAACTAATTCAATAAATTTTTGACAATGAAGAAGAAAGCATGTAGCTGATGTATTATCCTGCAAAAACCAAAATTAACTGTGATCACTCTAGAGATAACAAGAATTAAGGAGTGATACTTCAATTAGATATATCAAAGCAACACTCCCAAAATACCACACCGGCACCAATGCTTCTAGAGCTAAGAATAACAGGCTTCATTTTTTGAAGAAAAACAGAAAAAGCATCACTATTTTGTAATTGTTAGCTTGTACTTAATAAGTTAAAAGATGTATGTGAAGCTTCATTCTCATCATTAGAATGCACCAACAACACAATTCCCAGACACTGCCGTCTGATAGTCATTACCTTATGCTCATTATCTCCATGACACTAGAGATAGGCGAGAACTACTTTGCATAACGACAAGAGGAATAGGATGCCATAAGAGTATCCTACTCCAAAGTAGAAACAAAATAGCTCATTTTTAAACGAAGAATGTTAGAGAGGCATCGGCCTAACAGGCCCAGCCCAAATAGATAATCCAGTCAAGTGTGCCTTATTTTATTAGTTTCTGACTGTATTATTTTTAAGGGACTAGGATCTGATCCTCTGTTTAAGGGGTAGATTAGGATATGATTTAATCTGATTCAGTTTCTTAATTGTTTCCTATATGTATCACAGTTCAGTCAATAAACATAAAAATCTGTGTCCTATATGTACCATTGACAGTATTTAAAGGTGAATTTTACCCAATAGGCCAATACTATAATTCTCTTTTAATATGAAGCATCAATTAAATATGTAGTATGTACAGAACTCACCAGTAATCTTGTAGTATTTATTGCATAGACTATTATAAGAAAATTGTTGAGAATAGTTTATAATTTCCTCTTAAAAATTAATCTTATGTTTTAGGTGCAACGGAAAATATCACCGCCATATAAACATTACAATCTCCAAGATAATAGTTTGCTGGAGTAAATTGGGAGGACTGGGGAGAGTAGAAAGCAGTTAACTGTTTAGCCCACAATCTATGCAAAATAATACATGAGAATCCTTCGTGGGTACTAGACATACACCAACTCCAACATTTGACTCAAATGAGACTGGTAAGAGAGTGGAGTACAAGACGGTAAGAGTGGGGTGAAGTATAGATAGGTCTGGACTCTGGAGTTTAAACTCCACTAATGTAACAAATAAAAAAGGGAAAACTGAAGGGGGTTGGGGGAGGAAGGCTCTTTTAAAAGGGAAAATAAAAGGCTGTTGAAACTTATTCAGTCACAATGACGTTGAATGACTAAATTAGTAAGAGAACAATTTCAAAGCATCTCGAATTGTTAATTCATTAACCAAAGAACTACAAAGACCAATTTCAAAGTATTAAGTTTGAAGATGAGGTTTTTGGTTGTTTACCTCCCAACCTGTGGAGTGTAGGTCAGCAGTTGCTTGGCAAGTTAAAGAAGAATGAGAAGCTTCATTCTCATCAAAAGACAGACCAACACCAAACGATCTAGAGGCCAAAGAGTAACAGTTATCACTGTCTTAGAATTTTGGATTATGTTTTCACTTTAAATTACAGAGACAGATTTTATCCAGAGAATTAGCGTGTTAGCTTTATTATGTTAAGCTTTCTTTTTGTTCTGCCTCTTCTATTTTCTCAGGCTGCATTTTGTTTCTGCGATTCACAATAATACCACTTCCGAGCATCAACTGAATTCCTTCATTTAGCACTATGAACACAAATAGTCTCAAAATGTGTAGCAACTTCCTACTATCCTTAACATATTTTTCCTGTCTATGTATACGAATGGAAAAGTAAATAAGTCAATTTCCATCTAAGATGAAAGCATGACTTCCCATGAAGTTGAAGAGTCCTTAAACAACATAAGCACAGAACAAGTGACAAACAACGGAAACAAAGCATATCATAACTTCAATTGAATTGTGGTGAAAAATGTTAACAGAAGATTATTTATTCATCAAACCAAGTATATAACAGCATTATTAGATAGAATGGCCAAGGACAATCTCTTTTAGTTGAATCACTAGTAGTCTAGTACATTTAATTTCAACCATAAACCACATGCACCCCAGAACAGACTGATTTGATAGCGCATTTTATTTAATGAATTTGAAGGATTAGGTTAGAAGCAGAATATAAACAGATACTTCTGGAAGTAACCTGCGTGGTCCAAGAAAACCCACCTCAACAATCTGTGGATACCATTCACGCAACTTGTTAAAGGCAGTATCAATCTCCCCATTTCTGATTAGCTACATTAAAGGAGAAAAGACAACAGACGAATTATAATTGTAAATCAGTGAAGTTACGATGAAACAATAATAACAAAATTAAGGGGAATGCTACAAGAACATGTATTCATAAGGATGCAGGAGATTGAAAGAAATTAACAATTTGTCTCAATTTCCCACCCTGATTAAACACTCTTCAATGGCCAATATAAGAGATTGAGACATTGTTCTCCCATATCACAGTCTCTATTAAAAATTAACAAATGTATAGCAAATAGAGAAGTAATAGAGAGTAAAAGAGGAAGTCTGAAAAAGGAGAGAAATGATGGAAAATGAGGTTAGATGATAGAAGAGAAATAGAGTGTGGAGGCAGAGGCAACGAATTGAAAACCTTGACTAGCTCTAGTACAAAGAAAATATAAGTATACAGCACAAGAAAAAACTTCTAATAAGAAAACAGAATAAAAGTAAATATCAATCTAAATCAACGAAAGGGTGCTTAAAGCCTAGAATAATCTAAAAGCAATTAAAATAAAATAAAGGCAATTTAATAATAGACTTTTCCCGTTTACGAATGGTTTAATCCCTAATTTACAGATAACTACAAATATCAACACTATTATACTTTTCACATTCTTCATCATTAGCTTGAGATAATGTGAAGCCCTGACTCCCTTAGATATTTGACAGAAATACAAAAAATGAGATAACACTTCAAATAAAGAATATCATCCGCAAATTGTCATATTTACAACAAATTGAAGACAGAATACTGAGGTTGCTTCTAGTTTGCTCTACAATTTTAAATATATCCATCTGTTTTCAAGTATCCCTTGTGCATGCAATTCCTTGATCATGCGCATTGCCACTCAATTATACATATGATAGTAAATTGGAGTTCAAACTAATTAAATCCACATGGCGGTAAAACTAATTCATCAGCAAAGTTGCAATAGGATCAAGCAGATCCACTGTAACTTTCATGTATCACTGCCATGGATATTGTTATCTAGATAATCACTGACATGGAAATAATAATAATAATAACAGAACAAACTCCTTAGAGTCTCTCCCAGACCATACAGAATTCTTCCTTACCCTGCCTTTATTGGGTTTAATGAGCATTTAACTTTACTGCCTTTATTAGGTTTAATGAGCATTTAACTCCTAGGTATTTGTCTGTGTATATATCGCAACGTAAATGTAAATTTCTCTTCAGATGCGATGAAGATAGAATTTTTCTCCCCATTTCCACAATATTCCCCTCAAACGACCTTCGCTCTTCTGCGCCTCCTGCATGATTGCACAGATAATAAATATCACACATTTTCCCTTTTTCTATCTCTCCAGCTCCCTCATCAGCAGGTAATACAATCTTAGGCCTTCAGTACACTCCTCAAAATAAGTCCTTTTAAACTCAAGACCCATGCACCATGTGACTAGTTTGTTAAGCATGGGTCACGACGTCTTGTAAAACCTTATTATTCCCCATTATCCCATGTATCCTTATTATTCTCTCTGCTATAGAACCTACTTAGAATGAGGGTGAATGGACATGGATCAATCAATATGCATATATACAAGACTCGAGTTTTAATACAAAATACTTCGTCCGATCCTAAATGTAGGACCTAGTTTGTAGTGCAATTTAGAACCAGAGAGGTGTTATTGAAACTTGATTGCATTCAACAGGGACCATGTTCTTTCTCTTCATTGAAAAAGTACTTCAACAGAAGTTCAGACTAAAACCTCATAAAACAAGCCAAGCATTCAGCAAAATGTTACAATACCAGCATACCTGCCGTAAAATCTTTCGGTGAGTTAAAGCATATGTTATATCTTGTCCATCAACTCCATTTTCTTGAGCTATATATACAGGAGGAACTGTACTTCTACTAGCCATGTCAAATGAAGTGAGTGTATCTTCATAGCCGTAGTGTAGAAGGTAGGAACGAACAATTCTGATGACAAAGAGTATCTCAGAAATCAGAAAATATGGATGTATTCACTATTCATTAGATAGTATTACTTCCCAAAATATCAGTAATGAAATAGCCAATAAGTGATGGGTGACTTCAGCCCTTACAAAGTGCAATGTTTGCATCATAAAAATTAAGTTTTCTCTAACCAAAGACTAAGGCTCCACATATATTGGCCATCAGTTTCTTTTATACATTTTTTTTTTCTATATCTACTGATTTCTCGTTGGAAATAGGGCTGTGAGTGAGACCAGGCTTGAATGCAGCCTGAGACATAATATACCTTTTTAGGCCTGGAGACATAATATACTTTTTTAGGCCTGGAGACATAATATACTTTTTTAAGCCTGGAGACATAATTCACGTCATTAAACTTCTTTGAACGATAGGGAAATTCTGAAGTCTTGAAAGGAGTAACATAATAAAACTAAAAACTAAGGATGCTACCACATCTGACTTGTTATGAGTTATGCCGTATTGCATCCTCACAAAATCCTATAAGATAGGATAGTCTATCAATTTCTTCCAGTGAATGATATGTATAACCATAAAAAAATAAAAGAATTTATAGTTTAATCCACAATTATTAGTGAGTTTGATGTGCATTCAATTTCCGCTAATTTTAAAATTCAATGAGTTTCCCAAAAGAGATAATGAAGAAGAAACTTAGTACTTTGCCAAATCAGGAAAGCACTACCATCACTGTTACTACTGTCTGCCACCTTTATATACAATTTGCAGTGAAATTGCTAAAACGACACATATTGTGTGTGTGTGTAATCAGAGTCCAATTCTGTCATCAACCAAATATATTTGAAACTAAAACTATATATTGGGTCCCATGTGATGCATTAATTCTTAGACATAAGGCACACTATTCATGGACTGTAGATAGTTTGACTCACTACAGATCTTACAGAGATATTTCAATTTTTAGGAAATAGTGTTAAAGTAAGCTAAGTGAGCAAGGGTAAATAACTCTCGCTCACCTGAGAGACCATCAAATTGCATGACCTTCCCCTTTATTATGAAAGGCTACAATGCCCGCCCCACTCAAAACCAAAGGACAACTTACAACTAAATCCATTTTGACCAAGTAACAATCAAATTTATGAAACAATCATTTTTAAAATTTTGAATAGGGAAAAATGAATATAGCTATAGGTTTTTTCTTTTCTTCTTTTCCTTTTTTTCAGGGAAGGGCAATGTAGATTTTCATAATAGAAGGATAAGCTGTGTAATTAAGTCACCTCTTCATGAAGGAGAGAGCAATTTATCCTAAACTATAGTCCTATACGTATAAAAAGTAATGGTAATAAAAATATATTCCAAGAAAGATACTGAAGTGTAATTCTATCTCACCCATAACTAACATTTGCGGGCAGAGTTATTTCCTCTATTTTCAGTTGTTGCTTCATCCGTTCTTGAGCTTCAAATTCCTTGTACAATAATAAAAATATTTAGGCATATAAGCAAGTACATCAATAAATCAAAAGTTCAAAAAAAATCAAATAACTTTGAAGATGATCAGATGAGAAAAACTGTTATCTATTCAGATGCGTGAACAATTACATTTATAGGCACAGTAGAGAACCTAATCTGTTAGTGAGATCTAGAATTTGAAATTTGAAAAATGATATCTAACAATAATCTCCTATAATCTCTAGATTTAGTTAATCCCTATAATTATGGGATTGTAACTGATTCTACACTCCCCCTCAAGTTGGACGGTAGATGTCAATTAAGTTCAACTTGCCAATTAGATACTCGAATCGGTCCTTGGGCAATCCTTTGGTGAGGATGTCTGCATTCTGTTCTTTTGAAGGTATATACCTTAGATCAACGATACCCTCATCGACTTTTTCCCTTATAAAATGTCTGTCTATCTCAACATGCTTGGTTCTGTCATGTTGAACCGGGTTATGAGCAATGTGAATCGCAGCCATGTTATCGCAGTAGACCTTGATTGGTAGATTTATGCATTTCCTCAAGTCTTCTAGGACACGCTTTATCCAAATGCCTTCACAGATCCCCAGTGCTACAGCCCACGTATTCAGCCTTCAAGACTGCTTCTTGCAACTACACTTTGCTTTTTACTTCTCCATGTGACCAAGTTACCCCACACATATGTACAATACCTAGATGTTGATTTCCTGTCATCTTGATCGCCTGCCCAATCAGCATCTGTAAACAGCTCTACATTCCGTTTGTCAGTTTTCTTAAATAGCAAACCACGTCCCGGAGATCCCTTCAAATAACGAAGGATCCTGTAGACTTCATTTAAGTGTTTCTGTTTAGGGTCATGCGAATGCTGGCTGACAACACTTACGGCAAATGCAATGTCTGGTCTGGTATGGGACAAATATATTAATTTGCCTACCATCCGTAGATAGTTCCCTATGTCCACCGCTTTACCGAGATCTGTTTCTTCATCTACTTTATTAGTATAGGTGTGTCACTAGGTCTGCAACCTGTCATCCCTGTTTCCTTTAGGAGGTCTAGTACATACTTCCTTTGAGAGATATAAATGCCTCTCTTGGATCGAGCTACTTCCATTCCCAGAAAGTATTTCATTTCTCCAAGATTCTTGATTTGGAATTCTCGTGCTAGAGCTGCCCTGATTTGATTAATTTCTACCTCGTCATCTCCAGTGAGAATTATATCATCAACATACACGGCTAACACATCCATCTTACCCTTGTGATGTTTAACGAACAAAGTGTGGTCGCTCGCCCGAGTATACCGTGTTTCTTCGAACTCGAGTGAATTTGTCAAACCGTGCACGTGGAGATTGTTTCAACCCATATAATGATCTCTTTAGCTTGCGACTTGATTAACCTTTTTTCCTGGGAACCCTGGAGGCAACTTCATGTACACTTCTTCCTTGAGGTCTCCATTGAGGAAGGCATTCTTTACATCGAGTTGGTGCAGATCCCGCCTAGATTTCTTGCAATTGATAAGAGAATTCGATGGTATTCAATTTGGCTACTGGAGCAAATGTTTCAAAGTGTAATCCTCCCCATATATTTGAGTGAAACCTTTTGCGACCAATCTAGCTTTGTATTTCTCAAGTGTTCCATCTCGCTCTATACTGGGGGTGAATACCCATTTGCATCCAACAGCTTCTTTCCTTGAGGTAGATCTACTATATCCCATGTCTTATTTCTTTTGAGGGCCTCCATCTCTTCCAGACGACTGCCTCCACTCAGGTATAGCCATGGCCTCATCAACCGTGTTTGGTACCCTTATGCTGTCAAGGTGAGAAACAAACGCCCTGTATTTAGATGAAAGGGCCTTATAGGAGACAAACTACTCAATAGGATGTCGAGTGCATGATCTGGGATTTTTCCGTACTGCGATGGGAAGATCAAGGTCAGACTTTTTTGTTACCATTGTTTCTCCTAGACCTGCCTCTGGTTCTGACTCCTGGTGAGTGCTAATAGCTTGT
The DNA here is from genome assembly GCA_025563575.1 of Acacia pycnantha. Classification (NCBI taxonomy): domain Eukaryota; kingdom Viridiplantae; phylum Streptophyta; class Magnoliopsida; order Fabales; family Fabaceae; genus Acacia; species Acacia pycnantha. Next base: position 420,790 of record JAMWYP010000166.1, on the reverse strand, counting down.
GACTCATTACCCTTTTTATTTCTTCGTACGTAGGTCTTACCCCACTTGTTTGTGTCTCCCCCTGGACTTGGCACATTATCAGGATTATCAGAGGTATCCGGTTTTGTATGGATAGGTGTATAGATTGTAACTGTTTGGTCATCTTTTGGTGTCTGGAATTCACCATCACTCTCCCCCTGAATTGCAGACATGGAATAATACGGAGTAGTTTCATGAAAGGTGACATCACAGGTAACAAATAAACGTTTGGAGACCGGGTTATAACACTTGTATCCTTTTTGGGAATTGGAGTAGCCAAGAAAGACACAACGGAGGGCTCTAGGGTCAAGTTTGTTGGTATGATGGAGGTGAATATAGGATGTGCAGCCAAACACTCTAAGTGGCAGAGTGTTTTCAAGGTATGGGAGGTTATAGTATTGATGCAAGAGCTGAAGTGGTGTTTTGTAAGATAGTGGTCGGCTGGGCATTCGGTTAATGAGAAATGTAGCAAGAAGAATAGCATCGTCCCAATGATATTTAGGTACATTACTACTAAACATGATGGCTCTTGCAGTTTCGAGAATATGACGATTCTTTCGTTCAGCAATGCCATTTTGTTGGGGTGTATTGGGGCAAGTGCTCTTGTGAATAATGCCATTTTGGGATAGGAAGGTAGATAGCGACTGATTGAAGTGTTCAGTCCCGTTATCAGTATGTAGGATCTGGATTTGGGTTTGGAACTGGGTTCGGATCATACTGTGGAAGTTGAGGAAGGTTTGATACACCTCGGTTTTATCTTTCAACAGGTAAACCCAACAGACACGCGTATGGTCATCAATGAAAGTGATGAACCATTTAGATTTTGATCGGTTTGGTGTGCGGGATGGTCCCCATAAATCGCTGTGAATTATGGAAAAGGTTTTGATGCATGGTACGGAATTTTTGGAAATGAAGTACGATGATGTTTAGCCTTTTCACATGAATCACATTGAAAATCAGAAGCAATTTTATTGGAAACAAGGGATGGAAACATTTGAGACATGTAATGGAAATTTGGATGACCTAAACGTTTGTGCCATAACTCCAAGTCACTACTCCTAGGGAGAGACACTTTATTACAAGATTCAATCCTACGACTGTCGCTTTCATCAAGATAATAGAGACCATCAAGCTCTTTAGCACTCCCAATCGTCATCCCCGTCAGCAGATCCTGAAAAATACAATAAGTAGCAAAGAAGTTAGTCTGACAGCGTTCATCCTTAGCTAGTTGGCTCACTGATAATAAATTACACTTCAATTTTGGGACATGCAATACAGATTGAAGAGTAAGTGTAGCTGAGATTTTGATAGAACCAATTCCAGTCACTATAGACAGAGAGTCATCAGCAATCCGCACATTCACTCCATTGGTGATAGGTGTATAGGATGAAAAGAGAGCTTTATTATCAGTCATATGATCTGAGGCACCTGAGTCAATAATCCAGCAATTCCCTGTACCCCGACCGTTAATTACAGCTAAAGCTTGTAAAAAATTACCTCTCCTGACTATTGTGGCAGTTGGTTGTTTTGTAGTCTGTAGGGTGGCTAGCATTTCCATGATTTTGCTTAGCTGATTATCTTGGGATGGTTCTTTGGAGGCTTCAGCTACATAACTTTTTCCTCTCCCTTTCTTTGGCTTCCAGTCAGCAGGCTTACCATGAAGATCCCAATAGGTGTCTTTGGTATGCCCTGGTTTCTTACAATGATCACAGAATGGTCGTCCTTTAGAACCTTTGGATTCTATGGATCGAACAGCATGTGCTAAAGCTTCAGAAGGTACATGAGTAGCAGCGGAATTATTCTGATTCTGAAGCATTGATTTGCGTCTATCCTCTTCAACGCGCAAAGTGGTATAGACTTCACGCACAGAAGGCAAGGGCTCTTGACTGAGAATCCGTGCCCGAACATCATCATAGATCACATTAAGACTCGCACAGCAACTCGTAGACCCTTTCCTCTTCTTTCTCTTTGCGGTCCTCTTTAGCATCAGCCCCGCAATGATGAGTTTTATTTTTTAAGGCATCAAACTCTTGCCACAGGGCTGATTTTTCCAAATAATAATCATCAAGTGACATGTGGTCCTGTTTTAGCAGCCACAGTTTCTTCTTAACGTCAAATATGCGGGAGCGATTCCCGACAGTACTGTATGTCTCACGGAGAGCCTCCCAAATCTCGCGGGCTGATGGAAGATACATGAAGCTCTTCTTGAGTGAGGAGGACATAGCATTTATCAACCAAGAGGAAACCAAAGCATTTTCTGACTTCCATTTTCGAAATGCCTGGGTTTCTGATTTTTGAGGCATTTCAGCTTCTCCATTAATATATTCAAGTCTGTCCCTTCCATCTAGAGCAAGAATCATAGATTGAGACCATTCTCGATAATTGTCGCTAGTAAGTTTTTCAGAAACAATAAGGACGGTAGAGATGTCACTAGTCCCAGATCGTGGTACGGAAGACGAGGCATCGGACTTTGAAGACATATTGACCGTGTAATAAGAAGGTGCTTCAAATTACTATGATTAAAAAAAAACAGCAGTGCAACCCAATACACGTGAAGCCCAGTAAAAGCCCAAACAAACTGAACAGTGGACAAATTAGAGCAAATACTACCCGATAGGTCCAATGGAAGCCGGTGAAACCCGATAGTTCAGGAGTGCCGAGACTGGAACTTGGACAAGACCGACGCGGTGACTGGTCGTGGACGTTGAGATGAAGACGGATGATTCTGAACTTCCGATGAGAGCAACGAAGACGCCGGACTTGACGAGAACCAGTCGACGATAAGGACCTGAGTGGAGATGACGAGTCACGGACGAGTGACAGGACAGTCGATTCGCCTCGCAGTCGGACGAGACTGGAGATAACGGAGAAGCTCGACTTGCCTTGAAGGTCGAGTGGAGTCAGTCGGACGATCTTGAAGGACCAGTCGGACGAAACTGGAACGACGCTCGAGACTGCAAGGATTTGATGTTACAGAGTCGGACGAGACTAGGTAACGTTTGGACGAGTTTTGATGATGCTGCAGTGGGCAACGTCTCAGAATTTGTCTCAGAATTTGAAGACGTTACAGTGGGCAACGTCGGGATTAACAATTAATCTCTTCTTCTTCTTAGTGCTTTGATACCATGAAGATGATCAGATGAGAAAAACTGTTATCTATTCAGATGCGTGAACAATTACATTTATAGGCACAGTAGAGAACCTAATCTGTTAGTGAGATCTAGAATTTGAAATTTGAAAAATGATATCTAACAATAATCTCCTATAATCTCTCCTATAATCTCTAGATTTAGTTAATCCCTATAATTATGGGATTGTAACTGATTCTACAAACTTCATGTTAAACTTTACTATTTCTTGAAAGAAAACCATTCCCATAACAAAACGGGCTCAGTGGAGATAACTAGCGATATGGAAAATTCTCTCTTAGAGGCCCTTTGTACATTTTAGTCAACTGGCGCATCTAACAATCTATGCAGGGACAAAATGGAATGCACAATTTGTACGGTAGCTTCATCTTTCTTCGCTTTTTACACTAACAACAAATTATTGGCAATTATGACTTATGGATATTAAACAAGAAAAATCAAAGTATGTTGTTACGGATAGCAACCTAGACCAGTGCTGGCAGAGACTTCTGTTCAGATTGATTTCCAAAACAATTAACTTTTAACAAAAGCATGTGTATGAATGAAAGAAGGACAATTCTATCATATTCACACAATTGACATCTCCAATTATTGAAATGCCCATTTTCTTATGTTCCAAAAGTGAAAGAATCTGCAAGAAAATTGCAGGAGAGTAAAGTTTGCACATGTTATAGGCATGGCAAATTTTATTACAAGGTAAGATATATACAGTTAAACACAATAAAAATGAACAATAAAAAATGGAATTGATAAAGCTTCGTACCTTCAAATCAAAAGCAAATGGTTTCTGCCCAAAGTTCACATGCACCCTGTCAGATGTAGACATTACACACTATAAATTAAACCTCCCAACCGATTTTCAAAATGTGAAAGTATGCTGTAAGAATGTTCACTATTAGAAAAACAAAGAGAGCTACAGTAGTCCAAGTGTCCAAAAATAAGTGCATATAAGATAAGTAAATGTCTCAAAAGAAAAAGGAAAAAAAGAACAAAATGAAAGTGGCACCAGCAGATGTAGGCAAGGGGCACATTTTCGTCAGAAAGGATAATCTTTATATAACAACTACCGAGCATGTCAAACATAACTGTAATATGCTTATCTCACCTTTCTTCTACCAAAGATTTCCTTATAGTAAAGGTCCCCAAATTCAGCAAAGACAGGACCAGAACAACCAAAAGAATAATTAAACAAAAATATCAACTAAAACTTAATGCATATATAGGAGTTAACCTCTCCAAGAAAGTACTTAAATTGTGATGAATCGAACTTTTTGAAGTCTCAATAGATGGAGGATGGTAGCGCAATTATCCATTATCACAGGTATCTACTCCACTAGGAAAATTTACAAATAAAAATAAAAAAGCATATTCATGTTACTAAAAATAAATATATGCAATGAAATACATAGTATTAAAAGCCAGGAGTACAACATACTCTTCGTTTTGGCTATGGACAGCAAGGGTTGGAAAAAGAGGTCCCTTCAAGTCCTTGGAAACTGTCCCTACCACTTGCCCATTTTTACTGTCACCAAAGTAGTGAAAAAAAAATAAAAAAATCAATGATAAACATCTTTATGTTACAACAAGCACAAGATACTGTAAACAAGCTAAATAGAACAAATATTTAAGATACACTCCATTCCGTGACTTTACAGCTTATTAGACAAATATAATAAACAATCGCTGGTTTTTAGTTCATAATAATTCTCATGATCTGCCTAGCTAATACCAAGTAGATAAACCATTAGAGCTCTCAACCAATATCATTGAGGCATTGACAACAAAAATCAAAAAGCACATAACAAATAACTCATTCCCCATAAAATAAAAGCATTGGAATTTTAGGCACAGAGCACATCTTACGTGAAAAAGAATTCTTGTGTGGCATAGTTAATTCCACCACCAACTGTATCACCTGATGTAAATGTTGGGCCAAAAGTTTCACTCTTCCCTGGTCCACGATAAAGTAATCCATCATCCCCATGATATCCATAACTATTGGGCTCCCACCTACCATAAAAAACGTGAAAAATATAAAATAAAAATTACATTTATATGTAAATATATGAATAGAATAAAATGCAACAAATAATGAATTTAGCAACTTTAATATATTTTTCCATGTTAGTTGTCAGACTGAAAGCTTCCATTTCCACAGGCATATGAGCAACATGGAATTGATTTACATCAGGCTTCCAAACAATTAAGAAGAAAAAGATCAGAGAAAAGTCAAATGAAGACAACTTTTACTAAATCACAACCATGCGCTTACCATAAACCTGTCTAGGGAGCGAAGGATATTAAACTCCCTATTTAGTTCCCCCAACACACACACACACAAAAAAAAATGAAGATGCAGAATATGGTATCTAAAGTCACACAATGCAGAAGAGTATAACATGATGAAAGGGTATCCAAATAAATGAGTAAACTTCAAACGTCACGCTTCAGCCTTAAAGTTATATACAAGAAAAGTATTACATTCATGCTTCAACCTTCAGGTTGTACATTGAAGATGCAGAATATGGTATCTTAAGTCGCATAGGATGCAGAAGAGTACATAATGAAAGGGTCACCAAATAACTAAGGAAACTTCAAACGTCATGCTTCAGCCTTAAAGTTATATACAAGAAAAGTATTACATTCATGCTTCATCCTTCAAGTTGCACAGAAAATAGATCATACTATTTCTCTTGCACACATGCCTAGTCAAAAGAAATATAATGAGATTCATATGCAAAAGCACTTTGCTGATTCAAGAGACTTGATTTCACAGCATAAAGATCTATTCAAATAGGCATTGGTGCCCGACTAAAAAAATGTTCCTGGATGATGGTAAGAAATAAGATCGCAGACTTTACAGCTACTACCTCTACTACACCGATTTCTTCAGTTTTGTTCTCTTGCGAAAATTGCTCCCTGTTTCCTCAAAAAATAATTCAAAGAAGCACCAAGATTTGCATCTTCCAACACAACTCCACGAACCAAAAGCAAAATGATTTACTATTGAGTCTAAATACGTTTTCCTAAGAAAGAAGCGGATAATTTACCGAAATACCTAAAAGCAAACCAAGATTTGCATCTTCCAGCCCTGTTTTTATTTTCTGTAAGACAATTCATTCACCATTATCCTCGAGCCCATTTTCTAACGCCACCAAATAACCATAAAGAAACATAAAAAGAAAAACAAAGCCCTTACCCTGGTTGCCTTCGCATCTTGAAGCCCTTACTGGTAAACCCAATTGCCACATGACCCTTAGTTCCAGCATCCTTTACATAGATTTCAAAATAGTAGACGAGGCGCTTCCTGGGAGCAGGCTTGTTAGCTTGAATCACACCAACGTCGTGGCCATGAAGGTCGACACTGGTGTATTTAATAGAGAGCTTATCTTGGGAGACAACAAGAAAGCCTCCAGAGCTGTTAATAGTGTTGAGCTCCGTCGGTGCCTCCTCGTCCTCGTCCATGTCGCACGGACCTTGAGATGAGCCATGGCGAGACAACTCCAAGAAATAAAGGCTGAGATCTTGTTGATTGCGATGGTTGCTGCTGTTGCCGTTGGTGTCCGTCATCGTCTTCTGCACAGAATCAAAAACCCTAGAATCTCAAAAATCATTCATCCGAGTTCTGGATTAGAGTTTGGTGAAAAAGAGAATGGAAATCGTGGGCCCAAGTTTCAAATTCCAATTGAAACTCCGGTTTGGTTCTTGAGCCGGAGCGCAGGGGGAATCTTGAGTTCCCCGGATCTCTGTATCACGACGAAAGGAATAACAGAAGCATAGTTTTTTTTCGGGGAAATCACGATCGGGTCCCTAACAAAAGAAATAATCACTAGAAGGTCCCAGATAAGAACAGTCGTACGTAACACCCAAAAATTTCAAAAATGTCATCACCTGTTTTTTTTTTTTAAAAAAAAATATTAATTTCTATTTTTTTAATAGAATTTAAATGGATACTTAATAAACCGCGCGCTTCATATAATGATTCTTTGTTGCTAATAACTGTTGTTATATTATGACATTACGTTGCATCTAATAATTTATTCTGTTGTCACTTATTTGCAGCAACATATATCATTGAATTTCAGAAGCGTGGCCTCCCCATATGCGCATATTCTGTTGTTTCTTGGCAATACCAACAAACTATCGACTCCTAGAGAAATAGACAAGATTATTAGTGGGGAGTTGCCTGATAAGGAGACCCAGCTTTCATTGTTTGAAGCCATGAGTAACTTTCTGATGCATGGGCCTGTGGAATAACCAAACACTACTTAAAAAGTAGTTTTAATTACACTAACTAACGTCCATTTTTTAAAAAACAGAAGTTAAAAATGAGGTAATGATATTTTTAAAATTTTATCTTAACATTCAACAACTGTTCTAAAAAACAGTCGCTAAAAGCCATTTTCAACAACGCGGTTGAAAGTGAAGCACAAAAATAAAATGAAAAATTAATATTTGTGAGATTTAAGGACTGTTTTCAAAAAATAGTCTTTGAATCTTAAAATAATGGAGATAGTGGCGCAGTTGGTTAGAGTGTTTCGTGAGTTATCCTGAGATTGAGAGTTCAAACCCTCATTACCCCATTTCATTTTTTGTTCGTTTCAGATACAACGATTGTCTTTTTTAAAAAAGTCGTTGTATCTTCTAAGAAGTTTGGTGGTGGCGTAGTTGGTTAGAGTGTTTGACGAATTATCCCGAGGTTGAGAATTCGAACCTCTATCACACCATTTATTTTTATTTTTGATTTTAAGATACAACGAGTTTGGTTTGGTGGTGACACAGTTGGCTAGAGTGTTTGGTGATTCTTCTAGAGGTTAAGAGTTTGAGCCCTTATCATCCTTTTCTTTTTTTCTTTTTGTTTCACTCTTTTTCGCGCCTCCCCCTCCTTCTCCAATCTCTGACGAAGCACATACGCCCTAGTTATTTTTCTGTAACTCGTCGCGCCTCCCCCTTCTTCTGGCCCTTCGCTGGTTATCTCTGAACCATTGCCGTCTAATCCCCTTCTTCTTGAGGCATAGTCATCATCTTCTCCTCCTTGAAGCCCGCTCCTTTCTTCACTTTGTTGAATTCATGCCACATCTCCGCTCTTATTCTCCTTCAGGTTTTTGCTTTGTCTTAAGGTTTGGGTAATGCTGAGTTGAAATGGTTCCGCGACTTTGCTCTTGCCTTTTTTGTCGGCTCCAATAAAGTATACTTGATAGCTTTCGTGCCATTTTTGTTCTGATTTGCAGTAGAGACATAGTCTATTTTGATGGTGTTGAGGATGTATATAGATGCATAAGTAGAATATTTAGGGTTATGTTCTATTTCTTAGTATGATTCATTTTTTTATTTATCGATTCTGTACTTGCTATGTGACGTTATAATGGAATGAGTGAATTCTTAAACTTGCTTTTCTCTCAATTGCATGGGTGGAATGTTTCTAGGTTCAGAATATTCTCGTGTAATGTTTCATACTTATGAGTCCAGAGTATAGCATCACTATTTGATGTAAATCATATATATGTAGATATAGTGTAGGTAATGGGTGGAGGAAGCATATCCAAATCCTCAAGTCCTCAAGGTTTATATAAAAAATGATGAATTTGACTTTTTTGGACCACAAAGTATGAACCTGATTTTGATGATTTGAAATCAGTATATCATCCTAAGGTTTCTCATTAGTGTAAAAATTATATTTGAATAGGTTATATCTAATTTCTACTCGGCTTATTAATTAGTGACAAAAAAACCATCGTATTACTCACGGAAAAAGTATGAACCTGATTTTGATGATTTGAAATCAGTATATCATCCTAAGGTTTCTCATTAGTGTTAAAATTATATTTGAATAGGTTATATCTAATTTCTACTCGGCTTATTAATTAGTGACATGGAAATAATATAGTTTTATTATAAAGATGCTAACAATTGCCGGCTTTTGATGAAGCCCTTATGCAACAACTACTTGGTAAACAAACATACTATGCATTTTAACATGTTGATAACTGTACTTAATGATAACATTATTTTAACAAATCATGGAAGATGGTAAGTGTTCAAAATATTATCCAAAAACTTTTAATGCTTCTACGTACTTTCATTTTTTACAAACCGGATTACGTACGCCGTCTCTTATGCACTCTACTCTTCTGCAATTCTTTTGGAAGACCAGAGATTGTATGGCAGCAGTCATGGAAGTTAATGTCAGATGACATTCAATATAGACATGAGCAAGAAACAGGTAATCAATGAAATATACGTACATTAAGTTGTTAATTTGGCAAAACTTTATATTGCCTACTCCTCATGTTTTCATTCTTCATACCTTCATAATATTTGTAGCAGCTTAGCTTATACGTTTGTGTCCATAACATTATTAGTACTGGTCAGGTTTTATCCTATCAAAGATAGAACTTGAAAATGCTGTTTCGTTGGAGCTAGAACGTCTATTGAACGACAATGGCAGAAGTCTTCGTGACTACGAGTCAATGCCCTTTCCAGCTTCACCCAATTCTCACGGGCGTGCAAATAGATATATGTATGATGAGTTAAATTTTGACATCAATGCTCTGAGAAGGGAACCACCTGTGTTGGTTGCTAACTTAACTGAACAACAGAAGGAGATATATATGATGCGGTACTTACAGCTGTCAATATTTCAGATGGAGGTTTTTATTTTGTGTATGGCTATGGAGGAACCGGTAAGGCATACTTATGGCAAACGCCCTCCACTTCATTGAGAGATGATGGAAAAATAGTGCTCACAGTGGCGTCCAGCGGTATTGCTGCTTTATTATTACCAAAAGGAAAAATTGCACACTCTCAATTTGCTATTCCATTGAATATCACTGAAGATTCTGTCTGTATTAAATAAGGTTCGCATCTGGCACAATTACTCATTCATACATCTCTCATTATCTGGGATAGAGGCGCCAATGGCAAATAAGTTCTGTTTTGAAGCCTTAGATCGTTCACTCCAAGATATTTGCAGCCGCGTGCGGTAAGAGGATGCGTCATTAAATCCATTTGGTGGTAAAGTTGCTGTTCTTGGTGGAGATTTTAGGCAGATATTACCTGTCATTTGCAAGAGGTTGTCGAGAGGACATTGTTTTAGCTACAATTAATGGATCATATCTTTGGCAGCACTGTAAAGTCTTCAAACTTACCAAGAACCTGATATTGATACATTCAGATGTAGCTGATAATACTATGGCTACAAAGGAGTTTGCATACTGGATTATGGCAATCAGAGATGGAGCCGTTCCAACTATTGATGGTTCTACAGTTTTTGTTAGATACGAGATGAATTCTTGCTAAACCCAACTTCATCTCCATTAGAATGTATAGTGCAATCTACTTATCCTGATCTGCTGGACCACTTGGGTGATGGTGAGTATTTCAAGGATCGTGCAATCTTGACCCCAAATTATATGGTGGTTGACGAGGTCAATAGTTATATAATTGATATGCTTCCAGGCGATGAAAGGGTATACTTAAGAGCTGATAGTGTGTCCAGGCATGACGTGTTGCGCGATTCTATTGCTGCTATGCATTCGGTGGAATTTTTAAATACAACATCAATGTCTGGTGTTCCGGTTTTCCTAATCATCAGTTGAGACTTTTAAGGTTGGTTGTCCCATCATGCTAATGCGCAATCTTGATAAGTCGATTGGACTGTGCATGTTGGATTTTTGGTTCTAAATCCCATGGGTTATGAAAAAGAAGTGGGTTGGAGAAGAAGTGGGTTGGACAATTTATGAGAAGTGCAATGGTATGTAAGCCTCAACTTCAAACCTCTAAATTTAAATTGGCCCATTGGCCAACCCACTTTTGTGAAAGAGGGAAGACGTAAGTGGGTCTTAGTTCACAAAATTATTTTTTATTTTGCCAAAACAGTCCCTCATTTTTTTTACTAATTCCGTTTTTGACCCTCCGTGTTTCTCTGAAGCAATGCTTGTATCGGATTGTCGTTTCCAAACAGAAGCACTGCGACCATCGTTTCTGAAACAAAAACAATGCGGCTAGTACTGGTTCGCCAACATCGTTCTGTTTCATCGCGTCTAATCACCCGTCACGTCTATTCACTTGCGAGTGTTCATGTTCGTCTGACCGACTTCTTGGCATTTATAAATAGAAGTGCGGATGACAGGAAATTTACTCAATTTTCGTCACTCCACTACCATACACACATTATTCTGCATATTTCATATACTATGCGATTCTAAATGCATTTTTTGTGTTTGTTAGGGCTCCTGATTGATAGTATCATGATCCTTGGACATCCATATAGATGGAACAAATTGTCTCAAGGAGACAACGTCTGTTGGGCTCGGATTTCATCAATTTCATTATCATTATTTTCGGCAGTCCTATGAGTTTTTTTTCTGTATTATACAAAATTGTCATATGTTTACAGGTTAGGCCATCTTAGTTACATAGATTATGATCTTTGTGAAAATTTCTACTTCTAAAGTATTTTCAACAACAATCTTAAAACAATTTGATATTGGTTTTTCTCTATTGGCATTGGAATCAACTAAAGTTAATTCTTACCATTGGTGTCTGAGAAAGTGATTTAAAGGCCAGGTCTTGATTTAGTGGTTATTTAATTAGTTACCGTTGCAATAGCAATGAGAGACTCCCACTTGATTTGTATTTAACTTACCAATTGATATGATGAATAGAGCTTGTTTCATGTATTGGTAAATGTGATTATAGTCTTCATTTTATTGAGTTGAATCTATGTTTAGTATCTTTAATTTAATTATTATGCTGTTAGTAGATTAATCTGTGTGATTAATCAGATTTTTTGTTTTAGTAACAAAAATAACAAATGCAAGTACAAATTTGATGAACTCAAGTGGTTCTACTCCAATGCAATGGTACAAGGTTGATTTTAACTCGACTGCAGAAGCATGTGATTCAAGCCAAGATCATGAGAGGTGATAATGTTGGACTTAAAGTTTTGATTCCAAGAATAACTTTATCACCGTCCGATACATCATGGCCTTTCACATTATGCCGGTGTCAGTTTCATGCCTTCATTTAATTTGCAATGACAATAAACAAAAGTTAGAGACAAAGTCTGATGAAAGTTGGGTTATAACTTCCAAGGCCAGCTTTCACGCACGGGGAATTATATGTGGCTGTTTCAAGAGACGTAAAAAGATGGACTAAAAATGTTACTTTTGGATAGTGATGATGACAAAATAACAAACAAGACAGCAAATGTTGTTTACATACAGCGAAGCATTTTACAATGTTGTAAATTAAATGCATGGGTCAATGTAATCATAACGTATTTTGTGGTGCACACATCGTAACTGTTCACTTTCATGTTATTTGATTGGTACACGTATCATTTTTCTTTTAATTCACATTATTTAATTAGGTTAATATTTCTGTTTTTACTACAGAAACATTTTTTCTGCTAACATAAGAGTGAATGGATCCCAATAATATTTTATTTTTCTTCTCTTTACAATGGGACCCACTCACTCTTATGTGAGTGTGGTAGAAAAAATATTTCCACAGCAAAAGCAGAAACATTAAACCCTTATTTAATATGTAACCATTTAATTATAAACATGTTAGAGATGGTGACGTTACCATTAATCCTTTAAAATTCTGCGCTTTTAATATCATATTATACAGATGGGAGCTAGATCTCTTAACAACCATTGTATTATTCACTACAAAAAAACATGATTACCCATGAAATTACCGACGAAAAAAATCCTATCAGAAATTACCTACAGAATTCCATCAGTAATTGAAATTACCTACGGAAAATTTCCGTCCGTAATTTTTACCCACGGAAATTACCCATGGAATTTTCCGACGGAATTTTTCCGTAGTAATTCGGTGGATAATCCGTGTTTTTTTTTTTTTTTTTGTAGTGATTTACTGCAAGAGTACACAGCTCTACCCCGTGCATCACACGAGTTTTGGTCTAGTTTTGAAACAAAAACTAGAAGGTAGGGCTCTCACTCATAAATCTTTTGACTTGGCGACTCTAGTCAAACCATATTTCTCTTCATCGTCTCAGCAAGTTTTCAGGATCGCAACATTTATCTCGTCTCACAGAGCTTGAATGATGATTGGGTTTGGGTGTATGGTTTCGGGCGTTGACCAACAGAGGCTTTTGGCTTATTGTAATCCATCAACACTAACTCAAGTAAGTGCAAAGACGTGTGGCGTCTTGACCCTTTAAATTAGGGTTTCATTGTGTGGGTAAACTAATGAATTGCCACACTATTTTTGAACCAGAAGCTGATATGTGATATGTTGGGAGTAGTGCAAGAACAAAAAGTTACGGAGAAGTTATCTGATGATGCGAGTTATGCAATGCCCGAGCAACCATGCGAAGAATTACACTAGTTGCAGGCTGGATGCTTGTGATGGCTTATAACTCATCAAAACAAACTTACACAATGAAAAAGAAGCAGCAACAAAATGAGGAGGAAGAGATCAATGCATGTTGTACCAGTATCAATTTATTACCCTACTCACACAATATTTAAATGATAAAGATGGCACAAATTCGACACGAGTTTTGCATTTACTTGGGTCAGCATTGATGGTTCACAATAAGCCAATTAAAGCTTCAAACTCTAGTCAACACTTGAACCTATACACCCAAACTTAACGAGCGTTCAAGCTCAACGAGTCGATATGAAGGTTGCAATCTTGAAAATCTGCTGAGATGATGAAGAGAAATGATGATTTGACTAGAGTTGTGGAGTCGAAAGATTTATGAGCGCGAGCCCTATCTTCCCGTTTTTGTTTCAAAATAAACAAAGGCAAATGGTAATTTTATGTTTGAAATATCTTACCCTCAAGTCGCTTGGGATTCCTTAATTATTTGAAAATTTCTAGGGACATTTCACCGATTAATTCATTGTATTAGTCAAGCTTTTCATATTCTATTGTTTAAAGTGATCATTTAACAACTAATAAGGCCATAATAATTACACAAACTGATATAGAATTGAATAATAGCATTTTATCATCATCTTCATTATTATCTTTATAAAATATATAGTTAGGATTAGCATGACGATATATACGGTTTAAATCTACTAAGGATGTGATACACATTCTTATCAAATGATAACTTAGTTTATGGGGTTAAAAAAAATACAAAAATAAAAGAATAACTTAATTTATAAGGTAAAAAATAGAAAACATAAAAAAGGGACCAGGATCACCGTAATATGCCCCAATCCTAGTCGGGATTAGAAATTCTCAGGATCAAAATGTTCGGACCGGGCTAGAATGACCGGGACTAGGATACTTTGAACACCCCTAATCTGCATGTTCCAATTCCAAGAGTAAGAGTGAGAACTGAGTTCCAGGGCTAGCTTTTGATGGAACTGCGGGTTCCACGGAAGTCAGTTCCATGACACCAAACACCCAAAATATTGAGTTTCACTTTCACTTCTCAAAGTCCAATTCCATGCTACCAAACGGGCCATTAGGACTTGTTTGGTATAAGGGTAGGGAAGGGAAAGTTAGAGGAAGAAAAAAAAATTGAGTTAGATTTAAGAAAAAAAAAGAGACATGAGGTTAGAAGTTTTAAATAAAATTTTTCTTAATCTATTATTTTACATATTCTCTTTATTAAAACAACTATTTTGGCCCCCCCCTTTTAAACTATCCTTCAAAATCTATATCTAAAATTACATTTATCACCCTTTCTTCCGCCATTCTCTAAAAGCCAATCCAGAGACTCAGTTGAAATATGAAACTCATAATCATATTAGTTCAAGCTTAACACATTAAGAAAATTTTAGACAAACAGTAAGTCTGCAAGGCCTGGTTAACATGTTAGAATCAAGGTGTTAACGTGCATCAAGGAGATTTATCATAAAATTGGATTTGAACATTTAAGCTTATTAACACATTAATCACAAGGACTACCATGTTAGAGAAAAATTTGAAAGAGCAAAAGGCATGAAGAAGGTTAACACGTTAGGTAGATGATTTAACGTGTTAATTGAATATTCTTTGAAATGGAACAACTGAGAAACACAATTGAATAACATAGTAAGGACAAACATTAACACGTTAATGGATTTCCATAATGAAGAATTGAACTCAGACAATAGGTATGTAACAAGTTAACACGTTAAGGAGGAGAAAAACAGAAATTCAAAGAATGGTAAGCGCATTAGAGCAAAGGGATAACACGTTAAGCAGCTACAAATTAGTGAAACTACAAAGATTACACAACAATTATACCTTCAACAAGGTGGGATGATATTAAACCTTGATGGGCCGCACTAAAACTGAGAAAACAGAGAGTATTGGAAGGAGAAAGAGGTGCTTAGTCGATTAGAGTTTCAAATGCCACGATTAGGGTTTTTAAAAAAGGGAGAATCCTTGCCAAGGCCCAATTAAGGTCCAAAATTGCAAAAAGAGCCCCAACAACTTTCACATACCAAAAAGGGCCCTAGGGCCTTTTCTGAGATTTTTCATTAAAATTTAGTTGTTAATTTGACTGATTTAGTTGTTAACCTGGCCGATATTGTTGTTAAAGTGATCGATTTAGTTGTTAAAATATTGTTGTTAATACGACCGATTTAGTTGTTAATGGGTATTTATTTTGTTGTCAATTTACTGCTTTTAGTTGTTCACGTTTATACGTAAAAGCGCCTGGGCCCTTTTGGTATGTGAAAGTTGTTGGGGCCCTTTTTACAATTTTGGACCTTAATTGGGTCTTGACAAGAATTCTTCCTTTAAAAAACCCCTCTGTCGCGATTTAGTCGACTAAGACTTGTATCTTAGTCGACTAAATCGCGGTTTGGGCTTTTAAAAAGCCCTTCTGATCGATTTAGTCGACTAAGACTTACGGCTTAGTCGACTAAATCATGGGGGTCTTCAAAAAAAAAAATTTGCCCCGCGTTTTAGTCGACTAAATCATGGCTTAGTCGACTAAACAGGGGCAAATGGTTTCCAGACAGGGGCAAATATAATATTAATGATCGTTTGGCGGTGCAAATAGGAGTTCCATCAGCTTTAAAAATGACGCAGCCGATTGAAGCCATGCAACAGTTGCATGGAGGAGAAAGGTGTTCATCACCGGTGGAAGGACAAGTCATGTACGCTCTTTCGTCGTAGCAAAATTGTGGGCAGAATTTGGCGGCACTCACCATTTTCACATTTTCATGCACAACCATAGCACCTGCATGCCACTCACACATATGTAAGACATTTTACACACACACACACACGCACACGAACTTATTTAAACCATCTAAATTAAACTATTACTAGAGTATTATATCTATGCACAGATAACTTTCATACAATAAATTACGTACATAATTTATAATACATGCAGAACTTAATATTTAGGGGCGGGGTTATCTGCATTTTATATTAATCAAAGTTTGAATCAAGGGTTTGCGTGCGCACAAAAATAAAAGTTTAAATATATAATTTATATAGTTAAGGGTTATCCGCACATACTTGAAAGCTCAAGTAGGTTTATTGTTAAGTTTTAAATATTAGGAGAGCTATTTGTCCGTGCAAGATTTCAAAGTTCACCAAAATTAAAGTTTGCGTAATTTAGCTATATATAGGGATAGGATATTGTTACTATCATTTTTTGTTACTACCAATGTTACTACCACTTTTCCACCGTTAGATCAGAATCTCATCTACCTTTATAATTTCTCTCTCCTATTAAGATTCTGATCTAACGGTGGAAAAGTGGTAGTAACATTGGTAGTAACAAAAAATGGTAGTAACAATATCCTATCCCTTATATATATAGCTTCTTTCTCATACTCTTCCCATCCTTTTACCCTCTCTTTCCCTTCTGTATCATTGGATCAAAATCTCAACGGTCTAGATTTAACATCTTATAAAAATATTAGGAAAAATTTGATCTGAACAATATAATTGACAATTGTTGTGGAAAAAAATATACTCTATAGAGATCCTTAGATCAAATTTTAGCAGTTTAAAATTATTTTTATAATTTTAAGTAAAACCATAATAATATCTTTGTAAGATGTTAAATCTAGATTCACTACAAAAAAATGATTTTCAGCGACCACTTTCGGTGGCAACCTTTAAAGTCGCGGCGGAAAGTAAGACTTTCGGCACCGAAAGTGTCACTATTAGCGACGACATTATGTTGTTGCCGCTGAAGGTCTAACTTTTAGCGGCGACATTATGTTGTTACCGCTGAAGGTCTAACTTTTAGCGGCGACATAAAATGTCGCCACTAAAAGTAATAGTTTTCAGTGGCGCCTCTTATTGTTACCGCGTAAGGATGTTTCAGCGGCGACTTAATGTGGTCATTGAAAGTATTTGATTTTTGTTTTGTAATTCTTTAAATTTCAATCTGCCGACAATTTCTCTATTCTTTTCTAACCTATCTCATTCTCCTTCTTCACTCTCGCGTTTCACCTCTCTCAGCTAGCCGTCGATCTCAGTGACTTTGTTCGCGGCGCCATCGACCTCAGCGATTGCGTTCAGGGCGCCGTCGACTCTTTGTTTTTCCACCCTCCTCACTAAACCCAAACAATGGAAAGAAGGATCAACATCCAGTGCTTCTGTATTTGAAGAGGAATCGTTGTTCATATCCCTTGGCTCCAAGCTTCTACTTTTCTTTCTGCAAAATCAGAAGGTGACTGCTCTCTTTTTTGCTTCCTATATCTAGTTTGTTTGGCGGAGAGGAGTTTCCGGCTCCTTCTTAGGGTTCTTACTATTTTCTGGAGTTAATGTCTCCTTTTTACTTGTTTCTTGTCGCTTGTGATTGTTTCCTAAAACAGCGAAAGTGTTTTGTTTTCTTACTTTGAGGTAAAATGCACTTTTCAATCAATTTTTTTTTTTTCGTTTTCAAATTTACTTGAATCAGAGAAAGTGGTTTTCTTAGAACTGTTGATATTTTCAGTTATATATTTTGTTAGTAAAGCACATAAGTTCAACCTATTGAGAGCGAGAGCTACTTTAGCATTAGTCTGGCAGCATACCGATCAGAATCGGAGTGCTTAAATCCAATATCTCTCTGCATTCTATGATGATGATTTTTCCTATAACTAATTTTTTTTTTCAAATATAAAAAGGTTCACCGAGTAATTTAGAAAAAAACAAGAGGTAAATTGATACCTAAGAGCTACAAATTTGGCAGGTCATTTGTGCTATACAAGCACCCTTTAGTGCTTATCAACTCCATAAACCTACGTAGTTAATGATGATGTGTGGATGGCGTATCAAAGCAAGATTAAGCACATTTTTTGGTGCGTGCTTGTGCAATGTGTATTTATTCAAACTTTTTTTGTATATATTATTTGAAGGAAGAGCACTTACAAAGTCTCTTAATCCTTTTTCTCTGAGAAGCTTAATCGCTGGGGTATATTTCAATAGTCATACCTTCATTTTAGAATAATTTCATGGTAGAATGTATGATTCCAAATAATGAAAACTGCATTCTTGATTCTTGGGTTAAAATGTTGGATGGAAATTTCATTTTTCTACTCTTCAGATGCATGTTATTTAACATTTCTAACTCCTTATGTGTTAAGTATAGGTGATGGCAAGTAAAACAAAGATTTACATTGTCTTGGAGTTTGTTAGTGGGGGAGAACTATTTGAAAAAATAGTAAGTTACAATTTTCCCCCCACATATTTCTCTCTTTGATACTGTTTTTTCTTCATTCTTTTGCCTATTCCTTTCAAGGGACAGTACTTAAACTATGCGCATATTTCTTTGACCACATTGATGTCTTGTGTTGATGATCTATAATTTGTATTTACTCTGTATCTAAGGATCAGCTTTATTGCCTCTTTGATTTCTAGGCTAATGATGGGAAGCTTAAGGAGAACAAAGCAAGGCAATATTTCCAACAACCTATTAATGCTGTTGATTACTGCCATAGTAGAGGTGTCTTTCACAGAGACTTTAAGGAACTAAATATTTTCCTTAGTCCCTCTAGATATTTCTTATTATCATGGGTTTACAAGGGTATTCAGTATTGATTTACTTCTATTCTGTGCATTTCTAAATTCTGATACAGTAAAGACTCAAAGTCATCCTTGTTCTACTTTGCAGCCTGAGAATCTTCATCTGGACTCAAATGGTATTCTTAAAGTTTCAGATTTTGGACTGAGTACATACTCATAGCAAGTGATTATTTATCAGGTGCTATATATGATTGGGATAAGCTTCTTGCTTGTCTTTATGATTAAAAGAGTTTTTTCTGATGTTTGAAGTGTTATTACCATCCCATTATGTTTTTCTGATGCTATGGAAATTCATTCTGGTTTTGCCCTTGATGTTTGAGGTACCTAGTATATATGTCTTCAATTTATGTGATGGGAGACCACACAAGTCTTCCAATTGTTTTGAGTGTTATCTAATGCACTGTCTGCATCAGGTGCTTAAAGGCTATGATGGTTCAGCAGTTGATATTTGGTCATGCGACGTCATTCTCTTTGTTCTGATGGTTGGATTCGCCTTTCTCCCTATTAAAGCTAAAGCTGCTAGAGTTTTTGTAAGTTCTTAACCCTGTTTTGGTATTGGATATGCTAATTTTTAGTCCCTTCATATTTTACTTGCTATTGGTTTGACTATTGACACTGACACGATGAAGGTATGTTGTGGGAAAAGCTTTTCAAGAATTGAACACTTATTTCTAAAAGTTAAGTGTATTACCCTAAAATTCATATTCATTATAAACATTAAATTTTGGTAAATAATACCTATTGGAAATAGGTGAATATGTGGTCTCAAATTTATGTATTTTATTTATTTTATTTTTAGGCAATATTCCCTAGAATTGGATAGACCAAAGACTAGATTTTCTAAACTTCAATTAGGGATCATAACATACCCTACAGTTAATGTTATAACATCTAGCTTTAATATAATCCATGATAAGTGTAATACCCTGAAATCTGACCTATGATAAAGTATCATAGTTTAGTGAAAAGTACCTATTGGGAATAGGTAAAGATATAGTGTCAAAACATTGTCAAATACTTAGTATATTTTTTAGGGAAATTTCTAATGAAATTAGAGATATTAAGTGCCAAAATGACCAAAATACCCCTGGAAAGAGTAAATGACTTAGAAAATTTATGAAAAATCCTAAAAGGCAAGAAATGACCAATTGAATTAAGAGAGTATATTATCTCTAATTACGGTAATTTAATAAATTATGAACTTGGAGAAATTGTATAAGAATGTTCAAAAAGTATTGAAAAGACCATAATACCCTTGTAATTTCTAAAATAATGCAAGTGGCATGAAAATTTTAATGTTAATGCAAAAGTATGAAGGTAATGAGGTACTCTAATTAAAAAATTATCAACTATTGATAAAAAGGTAATTGAGTAATTATTGGCTAATTACTTAAGCATAAGCAAAAGAAATTCACAAGTAATTATGTAAAACGCTAAAATTAGTGGTTTTTGGCTTAAAATTAGTAAAAACATATTTACTAATTAATTGGAAATTTTTGAGAAAAATAGATGAGTTTAGATATTTTTAAGCCTAAATACAAATATGGGCCAATAGGAAAAAATTATGTGAAAATAATTAAAATAATAATTAAATAATTAAGTAAATAATAAAATAAAATATATGTATATATATTATGGTGGGCTGCCGACATCTTTGTTGGTAGAATAAAAAAAAATATATAGAAAAGTAATGAAGGTAGTGTAAAACATAAAACTCTTATTAAATAATAATATAATTAAATATAGTGAATAGTGATGGAATAAATAGGAAGCGGATCCTATCTAGAGAACCAGGAATAGGATTTCCAAAGTCAAGGTAAAATATTGATCAGTGGATTTTTATCTTCCGTTAGACTTTTCCGGAAGTTAATTCTGAGGCCGGTAGAGCATTTTCCTAATAAAACGAAATAGGGAAAATGCGATAGGCACATTTTTAGGATTGAAGAAAATAAATTCTAACTCAACATCCGGAAATGAGTTTGAAATTATCTCGGACATATTTGGAATCGGTGAATTTTTGTCCGTGGTTGGTAATTCTAATTCAATTTCGTAACCGTGCACGCTTTCGAGGAACTTCGATCGATCGTTGGAGCCCTATATGGAATCAAAATTTAGGTTAACTTGGACATTTCTAATGAGCGAGGAGATGTCTTCAAAGTTGTAATTCGAAATTTTGAGATTTTTCCGAAATTACGCGAATCGGACACCGATCGGGAAATTCTATCGGTGCAACCATAAAGCAACCATGAATCATTTCATGGAACCAAGCATCGGTCGCCACCTTCACCATGCATGTCGACCAAGTGCATCAACGGGCAAGGTTTTTCCATCTAGTCCAAGTTGGATCCAAGGGTTTAAGAACAAATTGGAAAATTCCCATGATATCCTTACTTTTTTCTATAAATAGGCAAGGGTGCTCTTCATTTCTCACACCCATTTTGAGAGCCAAGGCTGAATCTAGAGAGAAGGTAGAGAGAAGAAAGAGTCTGGGGAAAATTGAAGCAAAGCTCTGTGTAAGTTTTTCGGTACCGAGCTTTAAGCTTTCGTAGTTTTTTCAATAGTTAGAGTAGTAATGCTAGAGTAGCCTTTATTTTTCAAGTATGATTAGATATCATATGATAGGGCTATTTTAGTCTAGAATTTCGAAATTATCATTGGGTCGAAGTTCGCAAAATTTTGGAAAATCGAGCCAAAGTAACGAAGTCACCGGCGAAATTCCGCTAATTAGGGGTATAGGGGCAAAATGGTAATTTTTACCTAAAATGCCAGTCGTAATGTCAAATCACTAATAAAAGTAATATTACTCTTATAGGACATCGAAACTCGATCCGCTCGCATACGCCGCCCGACGTGCCGCTTTCACGTTTTTCCGTAAAAGTACGCGCGCCGAAGTACCTAACGTCCAACGAAGGTACGTTCGCATCGTAACACTAATCTAGTGCCGCTCATATACATATATGTGATAGGTACATTCACTGACAGAGATTCTCGTAGAGTCACCGAGATACATTCACTGTTAGAGACTCGTTCGGGTTACCGATTATACATACAGCTCACACTGTTATAGATGTAGTAATACCGTTAGAGTTTTCCTAGCGCCGAGGACACGACCGTACATCGTGGCACCGGTGAATAGCGCAGCACTTTATGGGCTTACATACCGCTTTACGCTTATGTATCCGTCATTATATTGATTATAGTCAGTTATGTCATGAATATCTGTCATCCCTATACTGCTTTTATTTGAGCATAAGGTTAATCAGTTACCCGAGATCCAATGCGTTAAATTGGATCTCACCTGTAGCTTCAGTGGCTCAAGGACTAAGGATTGGAGATAAGGGCAAGCCGCACGAGTAGGCTCATGGTCGAGGGCATGTAGCACGAGTGAGCTCTTAGACGGAGATGTCACTTTATCGTTTTCCGTATTTACCCATGAGAACATTAGGATGTTGTATCAATACTATGTTACACTCTGGTTATTGTTTAAATGGGAATCAGTTACTCTTACGCTCCAATGCTCTACTCTGATTGAAAAAAAAAATTGGCTCTGAAATTGGGATGTTACATTTTTGGTATCAGAGCAAATCTTTCTGGCAAATATTTAACTATGTTACCACGAACAGTTTGGTGCCGAAGGCAAGGCTAGTATACGTGCAAGGCTAATCGCCGCCGTATAAGTCGACGAGGCCCCCACGGTGTAGACACTTACCCCGACCATTCCTGTCGGATAACTGAGTTAGGTTCTTAAGCCTTTGACTTTGAGCACTTTTGAAAATGAGTACCGATACGACCCTCGGTGTAATATGTAGTGACGGGACGTAAAAGAAAATTCGTATACCCTCTATTCTCGAAATAATGAGACGTAACGCCGTAGATCCGTAATTCTAGAGACGGCGGACGAAGACGAAATCTCGATATTTCGATAACCCCAAACCAAAATATGATCCCGACCCCAACAGGCTACCCCGAGTCAATGGCTAGTATGCCTTTAGAGCCGAGAAACCTCGTTGGCTCGATCATTCATCTAATGACGACAACGTGGGATATACGATCTAACCACCGGTCATAAACTGTACTGACGATGTAATATACGTTAGCATGTACATTACATCTAATAGGAAAATATATATGTTTTGATGCCACGTGTTGTGTTATTTTTCTAACACATATATCTGTTATTTAATTAAAGGAAAGAGATAAAAATGGCGATACTAAGAGGTGCTGGAGCACCACGAGGAAAAGGCCAAGGCAGAGGCCGAGGCCGAGGTAGAGGAAGAGGCAGACAGCCTCAAATAGGAGAGATTCCCGAGCAAAACAATATACCGAATCAACCAGACGAAAATGAAGTGCAAGAAATAAGGAGAACTCTCCAAGAACAGAGGGCTCTCATAGATGCCCTATTAGCAAGGCAACATCAACAGGATGAAGAAGCCCAAAGACAGTTAGAGGCACGACAACGCGAGGAAGAACGTAACGAGGAAAGTGACAATGACAACGACGATGAAGAAGAAGAGTATGATGACAACCAAAGCGAGGAGCACGCTGAGGAATCTGAAAGGTCCCAATCACCTCCACGACGAGGAAGAAGGGAAAGAACCACGGAAAACCCGGGTTAACTAGCCCGCAAGCTTAAGCCACTCGGTTTCCGGGGAAAGGGTGAATTAGCTGAGGATTGGCTCCTAAGTCTGGAGAAGATTTTTGAAGTCATCACGTGAATGAGAGCCGGAAGTCGAACCGACTAGTTGACCGGCTAAAGTATGACATAAGGGCGAGGCTAGTATCTCAAGAATTTCCTAAAATGGCCCAAGCCGTAGAATCCCGCAGATTGACCGAGCGCAACTTGAAGGAACTGCGCAAATTCCGAGGCCGGGGAGGGTAACAATGCGGTCGTAGTGGATCCAACCGTGGAAACTTTCCACAAAAGAGAGGCCGCCCGAACAACTCCAGTGGTGGAAACAAGAGACCACCCAAACCTGGCAACAAAACTATCCCAAACTAGCTAATCTCAATCGTGTCCAAAGTGCAAGAAGTACCATCCAGGAGTCAACTGTGATGGGAAGCGAATCTACTACAAATGTCAGAAGCCGGGACACATCACCTGGAATTGTCCTGAGAAGGCTGCTACAAAGTTTAATTTAAATTCGGATTAAATATTTGTAGCGGTTTTACAACCGTTACAAAATTTGGGCGACATTTTTTTTTTTCAATTTTTCAATATTTTGTAGCGGTTTATCATAACCGCAACAGATATAGTAGCGGTTTATATGTATGTAGTATCGGTTTTTTTTAACCGCTACAAATCAGTCATTTTAACCACTACTAATTGTCATTTTTTTTGTAGTGCTTTGTTATATTAAACACTCGGATGAATGTACTGCCGTATGAGCAACTAGATACACTGCAAACAATGTTATTCAGTTACTCTTTATTTTGAAAAAAATTCCGACACTCAACTCTGATCAAAACGCTATGAAAACGTTTACGAAAATGGGGTGTTACATTAAGAACGGAATAGATGTGATAATATGTTTTTTTCATTTGATAAGTGAAGTTAATGGTTATTCTATTTTGCTAGGAATTTATTACAATTTAACTTCTCAAGTTCACTAAAAGTATTTATACTTAGTTTGTTCTTGACTTCTTGTTCACAAAATACTCCCTTGATTTGGATGAAGCTTCTGCAAATTTAATAGATTTATATTCACTTGTTGACACTATAAGCCTTCAATGAGCTGAAATGTTCTGTTGTGAGATGAGAAGTTGAGAACATTGTGAAATGACAGTGCAGGGTGTATATAGAATCTAGACCCTACATACATCCAACTGATATATAATATCTACATGTCATACACCTAACCATTCATTATTAACCAGTTTGATTTATTAAAAAAAAAAACCAATAAGTTATATCCATCAATAAATTTAATAACACAGACTTAAGTTTTCCCTAATCTAATCCTGAACAAGAACTAACAAGTCCAAATATGATGAATGAGTCTTCAATCAATCATGTGAGCACTCTTTATCTCTCCATCTTTTGAAGGTTGTTTAATTATATTCAGGGCTAGAACAACTACAAGCAAAAGATTGAAATGACAACACCTGTGATGCCTGAAGTAGCACATAATGATGGACCTTTCTGTGAGTCCTCATTTGTCCAAAGATGGAAGCCTGTGTACATGGCAGTTCGACAATTTGGAGGGTTTATGAGGGATTCTCATTTGTCCAAAGATGGAAGCCTGTGTACATGGCAGTTCGACAATTTGGAGGGTTTATGAGGGATCCTAATGTGTTTTTTTTGGTTGGGGGAGCTGCTGCCTTAAAGGCTAGTATTGTAGGCACTGAGTAGGCTTCTCCTATTGAACAACAAATCCTGTAGAAAAACGTGCAAAGATAAAAGCGGAGCGAGCAAAGTTGGAAGCAGAGTATGCACAATTTGAGTACAAGATGGAACAAATGGAGTAGAGAATAAATGTTCAACTATCTGTTTTCATCTTTCTAGTGGACAATCTTTAGACTTTGTTTAGAAAATTTAAATACTTGATGTTAATTTTGAAGAATTGTGTTAGTATCATTGCTAATTAATATATTGTTAGTTTAAAATTAATTTATTTTAGAAATTTACAACAACAAAAATTTGTAACATGTTAAATTACATTGAGTTGGTTGTTAGAAATCAGGTGTTATATACAATTGCAAGCTCATTTGAATTTTTGTAAATTTTTTTTATTAAAAAAAATGACTTTCGGTGCTGACTTTTGTAGCCATTGAAACATGTTTCAGTGGCGACATAAAAGTCGCCACTAATACTTGTTTCAGTGGCGACATAAAAGTTGCCACTGATACATGTTTCAGCGGCGACAAAAGTCGCCGCTGATACCCTACTTTCAGTGGCGACATAGAAATGTCGCTGCCAAAAGTATCGGCGACAGTCGTTTCAGCGGCAACATATTGTCGCCGCTGAAAACCCTTCAGTGGCAACATTTAGACTTTCAGCGGCGACTTTTGTTGCCGCCAAAAGTCTTTTTTTTTTTTTTTTGGTGATTGTTGAGATTTTGATCCAATGGTGGAGAATGGAAAAGGAGGGTAAATGAGGGGAAAATGATGGGAAGGGTATGGGAGACAAACTAAATCCAATATGCATGTGTGTGTAGACATATATATAACACTTACTCCCATGTCTTTAATATAAGATATATTTTGGGAGTTGATCTTACTTTTAAATATAAAAAATATTTTTTTATATTTGTTAATATTTTTTTTTCTAATTTAACCCTATTGATGGTCCCTCAATAAAAATTGAGGAGGAGAGGGAAGGATGAAATTAAAAAAGATGATTAAGATGTTTTAAAAAATACACGATATATTAATTAACTTAACTAATAACTTCCTTTAATCTAAATAAATTAGATAAATATATCTTATATTAAAGAGCTGAAGGAGTATCTTAGGGTGTGCATGGTAACGCTCCTAGAATGAGTTTTTTCTTAATTTATGTTCCTAGGAAAAAAATTAGATAGGAATTGTGTTTGGTAAATCCGGTTTTTTTTGTTCCCGGGATGAATCGATTTCTTTTTTGTGCTTGGGAATAAAAAAAAGAAGCAGAAATTTTTTGCTTCTCTATTCCAGGGCACAAACACAGAATCTATTTTTCCCCTTCTCTCGATCGTGACATTGACGAAGCGAAGAAATTCCAATCACCCTAAGCGACGAATACCCTCCTCACCACCACCCCCACCGCCACCGCCGCCTTTGCCACCACCACCACTGTCGCCGCCACCACCACCGCCGCCCCCACCCCTACCGCCACAGCCGCCACCACCACGACCGTCACCACCATCGCCACCGCCACCACAACCAAGCTGTTGCCACCGCGGCCATCGCCAACGCCACCACCACAACCCCACCGCCACCACCCCTATCGCCGTCGCCGCCACCACCACCACCGCCACCGCCACCACAACGCCACTGCCACCACGATCGCCACCGCCACCACCGCCACCACCGCCACCACCAACACCGCGCCACCGCCACCCCACCACCACCACCACCCCACCACCACCACCGCCGCCGCCACATAAATAATTTTTTAATATAAAAATTACATAAATAAAAATAAAATATGTTAACAAACGTAATTCTGATTCTCGGAGTAAAAATAAAATGAGTTAACAAACGTAATTCTTATTCTCAAAATTTTTCCCAGGCACAGAATCAGAAAAAACTGTTTTATCTCTGAATCAGTGTTGGAGAACAGAATGGTTTCCATGCACACCTTTATTCATATACTACTTTACCGAGGTGATTAATGGGTAAAGGTGCAACTAGCACCTTAAAAAACAAAATTGAGGTGCGCAGGCTCCCTAAAATATTTATTCGTTCAATTTTACCCCTGACATAATAAAAACAGAGGAATCTCACCTTGATTTAACAGCGCACTGTTAAATCAAGGGTGATGTTCTTCCATTTTTTATTATCTCTGAGCAAAATTGAACCAATGAATATTTTACAGTGCTAGGTGCATCTCTAAAAAAAAAATTAGGATGCTGAGTGCACGAATTAATTTACTCGGTCAAGGAAGCAGACGCTGCCTTTTTGGCTATTAGGCAGCTACAATTACTATACATTAATACGCACATGTTTAGTTAGTCAATAACAATATGGTGTATGAGTATAAAATATTGTTACTGTTTGAAAATGAGTATAAAATATTATTTGTCGTATTTTTAAATGGTTGATTTAATTTTTTTGTTGAGCTCAAGCTTATCCAATGCATTCTGTAGATAACAAAAAAAAAAAAAAAAAGGAAAAATCCCTTTATTAAAAAAAGTCAAAAAAATCCTAAAGAAAATTCTGATATAAAAAAGGTCTCATTGACAACTCTTTCAATAGGGGATTGACAACTTCATTTGTGGGTTTTAACAACCCCTTATGACCTTTTTTATATCAGAATTTTCTCTAAATTTTTTTTGACATTTTCTTAGTCCCTTGAGACCTTAAAGAGATTTTCCAAAGAAAAAAAGGCTACCTATATATGGTTCAATAAATATAAGGAATATCGAAACAGTTTTAAAGACCTACTCATGTAATTTTTTATTTTATTTTTGTCAGAAAACATGTATTATAACCTAATTCCTAATTCCTAATTTGCTAGCTACAAGGGAAAAGGAAGACTAACAATATTTATGACCTTCATATCATTCCAGTATCTGAAATTGTGTACTACATACACTTATACTCTAAATCCAAAAGATTTGAAATATTAGCTCTTCATCGAGCGTGTCAAGATTGACGTACAAAAGAAGAAGGAAAAAAAGGTGAGGATCAGTTTATGAATTATATCCTCTGAATATTTTCTTTTTGTTTGGGGTAACAAATATTTCCTATATTAATTAGCTATAAGACAATATAATTGGTGTAAAAAGGTCTTTTTACACTGGTTCAACAACCAGTTTAGAAAGTTCAAAACTTTCTATGCCGATTGTATTTATACCTATTGGAGGATTATCGATATAGAAAGACATTATTAATCCGTTTCAAAATTTATTTTTGCACCGATCATATGATGAAAATGGTAACAAGGAATTGAAAGAAGTAACAATAGAAAGAATTATATAGCAAATAGAACAAGAGAATCAAAATTGTGGCATGAGCTAGGATATATTATGCTTACCGAAAATTAAGAAAAGGGTAAACATAACCTTGTTGAAATCCATGATTTTCCTGCAACAAGAGAGATGTATACTGTTCGCGAGTCGCGACCTCTTATTTATAATCTCTCTCATTCTTTTTATAATACTTTGAAGAAAAAACATAAGATGTGAACGAAACCTCCGAGCTATCAAGGTAATTAATCAGAAAACAATATTTAAACAATAGATGGGGATATATGTGGCCAAAAGTCAAATGCCAAAGAGAGTATAATTGGATTAATTAAATTAAATTATATATATTAAAGATATAGTTTGAAATGGTCAGCTAATTAAACAGGTTGTAACGTAAGACTTCAAATGTTTGTGAGAACGATTTTCCTACTCATTGTAAATTATAAAATATGTATATATGTAAATACGTGTGTGTGTAATATGTAAGAGGATGGTCTACAGACTGGCGTCTCATGCAAGCAACGAGAATAAGTAAAGAAGAAATAAATAAATTAGAGGAATAAGTGATCCCAAGGAATAGAAAGTCAAAGTTAAAAGAGTAGTATTCAATCAATAAGTTAATATATAAATATCTATAATACAAAATACATACGTAGCAACTTGCTTCACGAGCTATGAACAATTCAGCTGCTAATTCCTCTTGTTATATTTGGAACTTTGTTAAACTCTGAGGAAATTACTTTTCAGCGTAGAAAAGGAACTTGAAAAAGAAAATGACGATCTCAGAACCAAACTGAGCAAAACTTTTTAAGAAAAAGAAAAGTTAAGAAAATCAAAAATTTGGTCGCCAAAAGCAAAATATTGCCTTGTTAGTTGCAGGTATGCTAAAAGAGAAAACTATTAGGAGGAAAATGGTTTTTAGGCGGTAGCTATTTAAGCCCTTTGCTATTTAAAAGAATGATCTAACACGTTAAGGAGGAGAAAAACATAAATTCAAAGAATGGTAAGCGCATTAGCTAGAGCGTTTTCAATCAGCTACAAATAATTAAAACTTGGAAAACTACCTTCACTGGATTTGAACATTTAAGCTTTCGAGCAAAAAAAAAAAAAAAAACATTTAAGCTTATTAACACATTAATCATAAAGACTACCATGTTAGAGAAAAAATTCAAAGATCAAAAGGCATGAAGAAGGTTAACACGTTAGGTAGATGATTTAATGGGCTTTTTGACCAATTTGCCCCTTATTAAATAACTATTTACCAAAATGTCCTTGTCTGGAAACTATTAACTCATTTGCCCCTGTTAAGTCGACTAAGCCATGGTTTAGTCGACTAAAACGCGGGGCAATTTTTTTTTGAAGACCCCCGTGATTTAATCGACTAAGCCGTAAGTCTTAGTCGACTAAACCAGTCTAGAGGGCTTTTTTTAAAAGCCCAAACCCGCGATTTAGTTGACTAAGATACAAGTCTTAGTCAACTAAATCGCAACAAATGGGTTTTTTAAAACCCCCAATCGCGCCTATTTGAACGTCCCCAAACCCTAATCGACTAAAAATCCTCCCCAAACCTCTCTCCCCTCAGTTTTTCTTTTTCACCAAATCCTTGCTGAATCCGTTGGTGGGTAGCGAAGGAAACTTCATTCCAGTGTCATTTGCGTCGATTTTGGTATGTTTTCATCTCCATTTCGAATTTCCGCCGTTGTTCTTGCGTTTTGTGCTTTCATTGGGTGATTTTGTTGTGCATCTTTGATTGGTTTGAGTATTTCATTCGTATTTATGGATGAAAATGACGAATGTACATGTGAAAGTGCAAAGATTTACATCGGTTGAGAATTTTTTATTTTTGGACGAATTTCACTTCGGTTTTCATCAATTTTTTGTTGTTGATTGTGTTTTGTGTATATTTGATTGATTTGAGTATTTCATTCGTAGTTATGGATGAAAATGAAAGTTTGTTGTTGATTTGAGGATTTCATTTTGATTTGTTTGTTGTTGATTTGAGTATAGTTAATTATGGAAAGATTTATATCGGTTGAAAATGAATGTAAATGTATATTTGATTGTGTTTGTTGTTGATTTTAAGTTAATGATTTGAGTATTTCACTTCGGTTTTCACCAAATCCTTGAATGTTTGTTGTTTATGTTGATTGTGTTTGTTGTTGATTTTAAGTTATTGGTTTGTGAAAATGATGAATGTTTCTTGTTTGTTGATGGTTTATATTGTCCCTTTGTAGGTTGTTGTTGTCATCATGCGTCGTAGACAAGCTCCTGCTAACACCAACAACCAGCGTGGGAGGCGGATTAAACAACGGGCGAACCGCGAGGCATCTTCCTCTGTGCCACACCACCCACAGCAGCTTGAGCCCGTTGTGGATCTCCCTTATGGTTATCTGTTTGATAACAATGTAGAAGAGCATGAACAATTCGTGGCAAATTTTGCCACCAGACCCATCTGCAAGCCCAAGTCATTAGATATCGCATTCTTTGCAAACAAGGGATTTGAGATAGTGCCGACGTTGGATCATGCCCATCTGAGAAGCTTGACAGAGAGGAGTTGTCCCTATTCTGAGGTTATGGTGATAGCTTTCTACCATAACATGAGCTACATTAATGGTGATCTGCAATCTCGCGTCTGCGGGGTTGACATATTGGTGACGAATCCCTGCTGGAGGACGTTACTAGGATATGATTTTGATGCAGTGCAGACAGTTCGGTATGATGGGGATGATAGCACTGTACCCTTCACGGGATATCATCGGGAGGAGGCTGTGCATGAGGCCAGGAGGTCAGGACCTCATAGAGCTATAATTTCTGTGGGCCAACTGACTGTTGATGCACGTATCCTCTTCTACGTCATGACCCACATATTGTTCCCTCGGGCTTACAATCATTCAAGGGTGTTGGAGGGTGACATTCCTGTTATATGGGCTATTCGTCGTGACATTAATGTCAATTGGAGGCACTACATTTGCTGGATGATGTTTAAGGCCAAATGTATACTAACGCCGCACTCCCATATGCCTATTTGGTTCAGGGGATATTGGAGTATTTTGGTGTTCCTATGGACAATGAGCAAATGGTGAGCCAGATAACGTGGAATGCTAGATTTGGTCAGCGTCTATTGGAACAGTGCAAGATCTCCAGGGGCTAAATGGTGTGTTTCATTACACTAATGTCGAGGAGGAGGTACCCGATGTTGTCCCGGTTCCACCCATTGTTCCTCTTGAGGTCCATGATGAGGATGATGAGGATGTTGATATGGAGGACATAGTTGAGCCGGAAGGTGGATTCTACCTTGGTGATGTCATGAGAGTCATCAATGCTAGCAGGAAACAGAGTCCAAGATGGAGCTGAAACAGAAAAGAGGTGGAAGAGCCACATCAAGAAGGAGAATGAAAGGTGGAGGTGGATACAGGGTCGGATGAAGGGGATAGAGGATAGGCTTGGGCAGTTGCAGCTTGGACGAGAGCAGGAGGCACCCGGTGCTGATGACCAAGGAGCTCCATCTGATGAGGAGGGTGAGGAGGATGCTGACACATCTAAGGAGGAAGTAGATTTATTTGTACTGTCATTGTTGTTTTTAGATTTGAAATTTCATTTGACTTGATGTTGCTTTTTTATTTGTGTGGTTAGACTTTGTATAGTTGTAATGCCATTGATGTTAAATTGTTAGTGAATGTTGTTGCTTTTGGTTTATGTGGTATGAATTTATCCATTTTGGTAAAAATGTGTTGTAGACCAAAAGAATAAATTTTGGGACATTAGCGGACCAAACCTATGTGACACCAACGAATGATGCTCAAATAACCTTCCCCAAGTCACATTGATATGTAAAATTGTGTTGGAAATGTTGTTGTGCATTCTGGAAATCAAAATGGACGGGGAGGGGGCCTCTGGACTGATTTAGTCCTAAACCAGTCCAGATGGCCTCCTCCCCTGTCCATTTTGATTTCCAGCATGCACAACAACATTTGTATATCCCTTTTACATATTAGTGTGACGTGGGGAAGGTATTTTGAACATCAATTAATGGTATTGCGTAGGATTGAACCGATAATGTTACAACAAAACAAAGTTGAAAGTTTGAAGCCATTACCAAAACAAATAATCATAAACTCAATACAAAACACGTTACATAGAATTCAAGCTTGTCTAATCCTCGTTGGACATGTACGTGCATTATGACCGACTTGGTTACAACTCCTACATCTTTGCTGACTGCTTGAGGGTTGAGACTCCACCCAATCCATCTCATTTTGTATCCTTGTAGACTTTGGCCTTCCCTTTCTGCGTGACAAAGTTGCGTCCGAGATAACGGTTGGGTCTGCTCCTTGTTGAATCAACAATTCATTGCCTATCGGATACCAGTGTGCGGCATACACCTGACTAATGTATGGGATAGTGAACACCGGGTCAACATAATCGTAATGATTCAAATTTTCCATCTTGCATACTGCTAATACGTGGCTGCAAGGATACCTTCTAGCTGTGAACCTCCCACATTGGCATTTGCGATTGATCAAGTCAACCCTCATGATGTCACCTACCTAATGTGTAGATTGGTTGTATGCGTCCTCAACCTCAAATAACTGTAAATCTGTCATAAAGTCGCACACGGTATGTGATTGTCAACTGGTCCATCTTTTGTATCGCTTCTTCAACCGTTTTGCGACTATCCTGCTTGCAGCCATATGTTTGTTAATCTCAACATGCCTCGTGACGAAATATTCGACAAGTCTATTACAAGTCATCTTCACCAATGTCGTTATCGGCAGATTACGAACACCCCTGAGGACCTTGTTGACACACTCGGCTAAGTTAGTTGTCATGTGACCAAACCTCCGTCCATCTTCATCATAGGACTTGCACCATTTCTCCTTTGGAAGCCGATCAAACCAGGAGGCAACATGTGGCTTTGCATCAAGAAACTCTTGAAACCTCATGTCAAAGTAGATCTTTAAACTCATGTACCCTGCATAACAGCGAATGTAAACTTATAACAATGGACACAAATCAATGATTACATAAAATGTGAAATTTCATACCTAGTTTCTTAATTGTTTTCTTCAACTACATATCCCTAACTTTAGTATTAAAGTTGCTACCGACATGACGTAGGCAATACACATGATAGGCGTATGGAGGCTGCCAAGTAGGGTGATCTTTAACCGCCTTTATGATACTGACGTGACGATCAGATATCAAACAAATACCCTGCCTCTGCGTCACATGATCACGTAAGAGATAAAGAAACCACCACCAATCTTCGTACGTTTCACCAAGAGGAACAACAACAAAGGCAATGGACAGGACCTTCCCATCCACATCCTGTGAAGTTCCAATCAAAAGGGTACCTTTGTATTTTTCGTACAGGTGAGTGCCATCAATTTGCAGTATGGGCTTGCAATATTTGAAGGCTTCAATGGTCTGGTGAAATGTCCAAAAAACCCTACGAAAGACGCGTTTGTCTAGCACCACACGAAGTTGGATATACAATTCATGAGTTTCAAGCCTGAAAAAAGAACCCACGTTACACTGTGTCATGTATGTCAACCAATTGAGCAAGAATGCATATGATTCCTCCCAATCACCAAACAACTTCACAATGGCCTTCATTTTCGTCTTCCAAGCCTTCTTGTATGTTATATTATATCCATACAGACTCTGTATCCTCTCTTGTATTAGCACTGGTTTTAAAGCTGGATCTTCTCTTAACATACCTAGTGAAAACAAAGCAAATTCTAAATGTATTGTCAATAAACAAACCGAATGAAATTGGAACAAAAAATACATGAAAACCCACTGATAATGGCTGCATATATAACATCTGTATCCAGCTGTCTATGATCCCGGGTGAGACTCTGGTTCAAGCAGGTGTGATCTTTACCCCACTTACGCACCACC
This sequence comes from Acacia pycnantha, assembly GCA_025563575.1. NCBI lineage: Eukaryota > Viridiplantae > Streptophyta > Magnoliopsida > Fabales > Fabaceae > Acacia > Acacia pycnantha. Next base: position 386,154 of record JAMWYP010000166.1, on the reverse strand, counting down.
CAACTATGTCCATCCTTGGGGGAAATTGCCCTCATATACCAGGGACAACCGTCAGCATGGTTTTGACACCTCATCACAAACCTATGCTCATCGCTTTTTTGAACTTTGGCTGTACGATAAGACTTCATGCAATATAATTTCACGGCATGTTGCATTTTAAACTTAGAAGGAAACTGCTGATACAAATATAATGGATCACCTAAATGCCAACCACCTTGCTCGTCATCATCACCATACAACATCTCATGTCATCATCATAGTGTGTCCAATCAATAAACGAATAGTGCGGGCTTTCGTTCCAAAATGGCTCAGTCCCCGGCTCTACATTTGTCAAAATGTTCTTTTTGTCATAACCACTAAATCACAATTACAAATACAAATACAAATACAACTTTACTAACTTACCACTGCTAACTGGGTGAACATTCAGCGGTGGCATTGTTGCGGTACTCGGGTTTACAAGGTTCGTGCAAGTATCAAAATCATCCTCCACATCAGTATCTGAGCTTTCACTTAGTGAAATAAACCTCTCATATTCGTCCTCCTCATTGCTGTCCATATTCTCATCTTCCTCATCCTTCTCTTCTTGCGTCAATATTATCTCACTTAAGCCTTGTGAAGGTGCAGATACACCTACAGGTCTTTCTTCTTGACCAAAATACTGTGGAGATCTTGTATGCATGGGTACAGATGATGATTCACCAGATTCAAGGTCAACATATATCTCAATAAAATTTTGTGATTTCCGACTAGCAAATGCATCTATGACACACTCTAGTCTTCATCATCACATACATCATTACTAATGTAGTATACACTATCCTTACCTACTATAGTCTCCACTTTAGCCATTATTCGATGAATGCATTGGCTTCCATGTAGCCCCAATTTTTGGGAAATTCTTTCTTTGAGCTCGTTGTATGTAGTGGCCCATTTGATTTTCATCATTTTCGTTTTTCCTTCAAATTGAACACCATCGGGACCTTCAAAATGCCTCCCACTATAGTAGATTACAGTAACGAGCGTGTTTGAACTTGAACTCATCCTTCACACCAGAATTTCGGAGCTGCAGAAGGGAGAGTTTCAGATTACAAACAAAAACAAAACTTTAACAAAGTGAAACTACAAAGATTACACAACAATTATATCTTCAACAAGGTGGTATGGTATTAAACCTTGATGGGCCGCACTAAAACTGAGAAAACAGAGAGTATTGGAAGGGGAAAGGGGTGCTTAGTCGATTAGAGTTCCAAATGCCGCGATTAGGGTTTTTAAAAAACCTCTGTCGCGATTTAGTCGACTAAGACTTGTATCTTAGTCGACTAAATCGTGGGTTTGGGCTTTTAAAAAAGCCCTCTGGACTAGTTTAGTCAACTAAGACTTACGGCTTAGTCGACTAAATCATGGGGGTCTTCAAAAAAACAAATTTACCCTGCGTTTTAGTCGACTAAACAGGGGCAAATGGTTTCCAGACAGGGGCATTTTGGTAAATAGTTATTTAATAAGGGGCAAATTGGTCAAAAAGTCTAATTTAACGTGTTAATTGAATATTTTTTGAAATGGAACAACTATGAGAAACACAATTGAATAACATAGTAAGGACAAATATTAACACGTTAATGGATTTCCATAATGAAGAATTGAACTCAGACAATAGGTATGTAACACGTTAAAAAAAATGACCTAACACGCTAAGGAGGAGAAAAACATAAATTCAAAGAATGGTAAGCGCATTAGAGCAAAGGGATAACACGTTAAACAGCAACAAATAATTAAAACTTGGAAAACTATCTTGACTGATTTCTAATCTTTCTAAAAGAAAAAAACTGATTAACTTCCTTTTGTGAAAAGCGTTTTTGGATGACTTGTTTTATGCAAAATAAAAGAAGCCTCACTCGAATATCCTTATTTTATTTATTCTTACACCAAGAAGATTTATCTACAAAAAAAAGATTATTTGTCAAAGCTTCAATCCAAGTATTAATAAAATGGTATATAACAGTGATACACACACAAATATACACACACACACACAAGTCTTATTCCGCAAACAAACGCCATGGATTACTTTATATATATTACATACACACATGAAAGAGCAAGCCACACAACAAGTGGTTGTGATTTATCATAGATTATATTTTTTATACATATGGATATGATCCAAATGTACGTACGTACGTATGTACTTATTGAGTTGCGATCCATGTAGGGTTGGACTATACTATTCATGATCAAGTGGCGGTGCAAATAGGAGTTCCATCAACTTTATAAATGACGCAACCAGTTGAAGCCATGCAACAGTTGCATGCAGGAGGAAGGTGTTGATCACCGGTAGAAGGACAAGTCATGTAGGCTATTTCCCCGTAGCAAAATTGTGGGCAGACTTTGGCACTCACCATTTTCACATTTTCATGCACAACCATAGCACCTGCTTGCCACTCACACATATATAAGACATTTTACACAAACACGCACGCACACGAACTTATTTAAACCATCTAAACTATTACATCTATGCACAGATAACTCTGATAGAATTAATTACGTACATCATTTGTAATACATGCAGAACTTAATATTTAGGGGCGGGGTTATCTGCGCGTATTATATTAATCAAAGTTTGAATTAAGGGTTTGTGTGCGCACAAAAATAAAAGTTTAAATATATAATTCATATAGTTAAGGGTTATCCGCACATACTTGAAAGCTCAAGTAGGTTTATTTTTAAGTTTTAAATACTAGGAGGGCCATTTGTACATGCAAGATTTCGAAGTTCACCAGAAGTTTGCATATTAGCTTTGACAAATTTGAACATCTGACTGGATTTAACGGAGCAATCTCACCCTTGATTTAGCAGCCTCCTTAACCCATTATTTCTCATGATGATGGGCACTGTTAAATCAAGGGTGACATTTTTCCATTTTTATCATCTCAGTGAAAAATTGCACCAATAAATATTTTACAGAAACAATTTTCAGGATGTTGAGTGCAAGATTAATTTACTCGGTCAAAAAAGTAGGCGCTGCCTTTTTCGTTATTAGGAAGCTACAATTACTATACATTAATATGCACATGTTTACTTAGTCAATAACAGTATATGGTGTATGAGTATAAAATATTATTTGTCATATTTTCAAATGGTTCATTTAAACTTTTTGAGGAGCTCAAGCTAAGCTTATCCAATGCATGCTGTAGATAAAAAAAAAAGGGTAAGCTAGCTATATATGGTTCAATAAATATACGGGATAGCGAAGCATTTTGAAAGACGTATTCATGTAAAAAAAAAAAAAATTGTCAGAAAGCATGTATTATAACCTAATTCCTAATTTGCTAGCTACAAGCAATGGCGGACCTACGTATATGAGAAGGGGGCACGTGCCCCCCTTGATTTTTTTTTTTTAAAATGTTTTAAAAAATTTTCCCCTTCTATGCACCAATCAAATGCTCTCTCTTTGTACATTCTTTTCTTGCATACATGCCACAGTTGCTCTTTCACCTTGCTTCACTTCCTGTGCTCTTGCCTCTCTTTCTACAAACACAAAAGCTTTGTTTTTTTTTTTCTATAGTGCGATAGTACGCAATTTATTTTGGTTTAACTGATTTTCTTTCAAGTAGGTGCATAATGAATAACTTACATAGGAAGTTTTGTTGTTTCTTATTTGATGGGGAAGGATTGGATGCATGAGGCGTTAATTGGGCACTGCCCAATTATATTTTGTGCTTTTGATGACAAGTGCAAAAAAAAAAAAAAAAAAATTCGGGGGCAGCACCAATAGTGCCCCCTTCCATAAATTTCTGGATCCGCCCCTGGCTACAAGGGAAAAGGAAGACTAACAATATTCGATACCTTCATATCATTCCAATATCTGAAATTGTGCACTACATACATTTATCCTCTAAATACAAAAGATTTGAAATATTAGCTCTTCATCGAGTGTGTCAAGATTGACGTACAAAAGAAGGAAAAAAAAAAGGTGAGGATCAGTTTATGAATTATCCTCTAAATATTTTCATTTTGTTTGGTGTAACAAATATTTTCTATACTAGCTATAAGACAATATACTTGGTGTAAAAAGGTCTTTTTACACTGGTTCAACAACCAGTTTAGAAAGTTCAATACTTTCTACACCGATTGGATTTATATCGGTTGGAGAATCGATATAGAAAGACATTATATTAACCCGTTTCAAGATGTATTTTTGCACCGATCATATGATGAAAATGGTAAATAGAACAAGGAATTGAAAGAAGTAACAATAGAGAAAGAATTATATGGCAAATAGAACAAGACAATCAAAATTGTGGTACGAGGATATATTATGCTTACCGAAAATTAAGAAAAGGGTAAACATAACCTTGTTGAAATCCATGATTTTCCTGCAACAACAGAGATGTATATTGTTCGCGAGTCGCGACCACTTATTTATAATCTCTCTGATTCTTTTTATAATACTTTGAAAAAATAATAATAAGATGTGAACGAAGCCTCCTAGCTATCAAGGCTAATTAATCAGAAAACAATATTTAAACAATAGATGGGATCATATGTGGCCAAAAGTCAAATATCAAAAAGAGAGTAATTGGATTAAATTAAATTATACTAAAGATATTGTTTGAAATGGTCAGCTAATTAAACAGGTTGTAACGTAAGACTTCAGATGCTTGTGAGAACGATTTTCCTACTCATTGTAAATTATAAAATATGTATATATGTAAATGTGTGTGTGTGTGTGTGTCAAATATGCAAGAGGATGCTCTAGAGACTGACGTCTCATGCAAGCAACGAGAATAAGTAAAGAAGAAATAAATAAAAAAAAGGAATATGTTTTTACTAAAAAAAATAAAAGGAATATGCTATCACAAGGAATAGAAAGTCAAAGTCAAAGAGTAGTATTCAATCAATAAATTTATATATAAATATCTATAATATAAAATAAATACATAGAATGCAACTTGCTTCACGAGCTATGAACAATTCAGCTACTATAATTCCTCATGTTAGATATGGAACTTTGTTAAACTCTGAGGAAATTACTTTTGAGCGTAGAAAAGGAACTTGAAAAAGAAAATGATGATCTCAGAACCAAACTGAGCAAAAAAAAAAAAAAAAAAAATTAAGAAAAAGAAAAGTTAAGGAAAACCTTATCAAAAATTTGGTCGCCTAAAGCAAAATAATTGTCTTATTGCAACACTAATACAAATAGCGTATTTAACGTTTGTTTTTTAGTCTTTTAACGTTTAAAAACATGGGAACGCCTATACTAAGGACGTAGTAAAATCAAGATACAACGTCCTTTGAAAATAGGGACGTTGTAAGAGACCTGTAAGAGACTTACAATGTCCTTTCTAAAAAGGCACACGGTAAGGTGTTTTTTTAAAATAAAAAAATTGTCGTCGTCGGCCTGGCCTGGAACTACATCTTTGGTAGCCATAGAAATTGCCAACGACCATCATAGAAATTACTGGTAGCCATGGAGGAAGATGATTAGAAGAACTAGAATCGCCATAAGCAAGAAATCGAAGACCAAATCAAGCAAAGAAATAACAAGAAACCAAAATCAAACCAAATCACTACGCATATCTGAATTTTTCCGTCACAGATTGGAGATCTGAAACCGAAGTGTTGTCCTTCGCCATCCCAGATCTAAAGAGGGAGTAGAAGAAAAAGAAGGAGATTTGAATCTCGTCGTCGCAGATCAGAGATCTAAAACCAAAGTGTTGTCCTTCGCCTTCGTCCTTCGTCCTCCCCCATCACCATCGTGATCTTTGCATTTGCTACCCGCTGACGCCTTCGCGTTCATCATCTGTCATCGCCTTCGCCTTCAATGTCCACCGTTGCCATGACAAAGACAATCGAAGATAACCTAAACCCAAATCCTGACAATGAGTGGGTGTGAAAGTGTATAGGTGTGAACTAAGAGCTGAGCAAAGACGAGAATGGTTGAAGGGTGTGTGGGTGTGAAAAGAGAGACTACCTGCTCAAGAACTACGATTTCAAAAGTATTTAAGCATCTCAATTTTAAATTGGGGACATCTAAAGTTTTTTGTTTGGCATCTCAATTAGAAAAGAAACACCAAAAATAGTGCTTTTGGCATCTATTTTCTCTACTTTTAGCGTCTCTTTTTTAAATTGAGACGTCAAAAGCCCTTTTTAAATTTAGATGCCAAAATCCTCTACAAAATTATAAAAATGTCATTGCCTTTATTTTTTACTTTTATTTTTATAAAACAAACGTTTTTTTATGAAGTAAAATCTATTTATTGTAGTAGTGCATGTATGTTGAAAGAACAAACTATTAGGAGGAAAATGGTTTTTAGGCGGTAGCTGTTCAAGCCCATTGCTATTTTTTAACAAAAAATTGTGCACAAATTATTGAAAAAGTTATAAATATTAAAAATTAACTTAATATTATATTAAAAATCATTAAGTAAGTAAGTGAGTTTAATATTTGACACTTCTTATTAAAATCATCATTCAAGGACTCCCACCGAAATTATATGCTCTCTCTCTCTCTCTCTCTCTCTCTCTCTCTCTCTCTCTCTCTCTCTCTCTCTCTCTCTCTCTCTCTCTCTCTCTCTCTCTCTCTCTCTCTCTCTCTCTCTCTCTCTCTCTCTCTCTCTCTCTCTCTCTCTCTCTCTCTCTCTCTCTCAGAGAGAGATACACACACTGTTACCTCCTTCTTGTGAATGGAAACAAAATATTGGTTTAACAAAAAAATTGCCAAACACTTTAAAAAAAGGCCAAAAATACTTTTTTGGTCAAAACCATGGTTTTAGAAAAATTGATTTTTCTCACTTTTTTATGTGTGGACGCTAACAACCTTTTCTCTCTCTTCCATTTTTCTCTTTCCTTTCTTCTCTTTCTTCTTCCGTCCGTCGTCTTCTTTGTTCATTTTTTTTTGTTCAGAATCCCTATTCCTATTTTCTCATTTACGCCATACCATATTTGTAGAAAAACAATTATGTCAAAATTTATTATTTTTTCTAGTCTTAAATATAAGATAAAGTTGATTTTTTTAAGAGATTAAGAAAACTAATTAAATCACTTTAAAGTATTTATATTTAAATTTTTTTCACTAATAAAATGATATATAATCTAAGAATACGCAACATATGATATGATTAAGTAACTTATTTAGCTATATCGCGAACAGCTCTCTCTCCTCCTGTGTGAGAACCCCTTTTCTTTTCTCCGACAAGATTCCTTCCTCTCCAGTAGCGAGAACCCTTCCCTGAGTTTTTCTCAGTCTTTGCTCGTGTGACAGGCAGGCTTTCTGTGGTGTAGTCTGTTTCTCTATAACTGGTAATTGCCCTTGATCTTGTATTAGATGGAGAAAGGTGCTAGCGGAACGGAAAACGGGCGCGAGGCGGTGCAAGCGAATCTATGCTCACTGTAAACGCTCAAAAGGCCGTACGCTTGTTGGACGGCTGGAAACTGATAAAAATCTGAATCGAGGCATCGTCATCTCCATGATCAAAAAGGGATGGGGCCTTGATAGAGACATGGAGGTCCACGAAATGACAAACAATAATGCTTTCCTCTTCAGGTTCTCGTTACAAGCAGACTTCAATAGAATATTAAAGGGGCGCCCATGGTCAATCCTAGGGGCCTTGCTAAACTTACAACATTCGGATGAGTATATGGTGTTCCAAGAAGTCAATTTTGGATGGTGCCCATTCTGGATCCAGTTCCACGGACTCCCCCACATAGCCTTTGACAATGACAATGCAATCAAACTAGGGAACGCTATTGGTAGGGTTATGATGTATGAGTCTCCTAAGGTGGATGGTAAGCTTTCAAGAACTTTTATAAGAACTCGAACCCTGGTCAACATTCAAGAACCACTCATTCCTGGGTTTTGGGTTCCAAGACCCCAGCGGGAACCAATATGGGTAATGATCAAGTATGAAAGGCTGCAAAACTACTGCTATGATTGTGGCCGGATCGGACATGAAGCGAGAAATTGCAAGTACCCAGCTGCAAGCAAGGATGAAGACGATTACGAAGGAAGAGGCGGCAATGGCTTAGGAACACCTCACGTCGAACTAAGGAAGAGATCTGGTTGTTCATGACGGAGGGTGGGATAAGGGGACGATGGTGCAAGTGAGACCACCAGCGGTGACGGCTGAGCCTCCCACTGCCCGGAGAGTGCACGACGACAACCCCAGGAAAGGAAGCAACATCAGTCCTGGCGAGAAATCCGCGGCGACATTATGGAGAAGCGCTGAAAAAGGTAATAATATGGGCAACGGGAAAGAAGGTATTTATGAGCTGAATAGTCCCGGTCAAAGCTCACATGGAAAAGGGAATAATCATTGTTGATATCCCTACAAATATGGAGGCAAGTATAACTCCCCCCTTTTTTGGCGAAATACCCGTGAATCAATTATGGAGGGCGAAATGGAAACAAATAAGGGCAACGGGCGAAACGCGTCCGGGACTTGAGCAACGGACAATCAAGCATTAATGACCAGTCAAAGCTCACATGGAAAAGGAAATAACAATTGTGGAAATCCCCACAAATATGGAAGCAGGTATAACCCCTCCCTCTTATGCGCATCACTCCTCTCCTTCCCATAATTCACCTCTGGATGGGCCCAACCGGAATTATTTCCAAACCCACATTGACTCGGTCCAGCCACCTCGCATCACCCCAAACCCGTGACCCTACCATGCACCCATAACTACCGTGTTGACTTCCCTGATAAGGACGAAGACCCCCAGACTCTGATTCTGCCTATATCTGGTCTTTCCCCAATCTCTGCAGTAACAAAAGGCCTGAACCGGATCCATTTAAAACGCCATCAGGACCCACTAAAGGAGGACCAGCTCCTCAACCCCACCAAGAAGCGCCTTTTGTTCTTAGAACAAGCCAGTGAAACCACCCCAATTATCCCAATCCCAACCCCTACCACCATTCCAGGGGCGAAAAGTGTGAGTCGTCGTAAAACAAAAAATAACATCCGGGGATCCAAGGGCAAACATCATCTTAAAACAACATACTCACCAGCTATAGCCGACTCCTATCATCCTCTTCCTCTTAACATACAGCCTGACCATGACCAAATCACCTCTCTACCCCTTTGTGACACAGCTAGAAACGCCGATGGTTGCCACCAAGCAACCATCGGTTCGCCATGAGTATCCTAGCACAGGCTTGTCGGGGTTAGGGGTTCCCCTGACAGTGAAACACCTTAAAGAGGTCTGCAGTACTAAAAAACCCCATCTGGTCTTCTTGATGGAGACAAAAAATAAAAATTCATATGTGAGCAAAATCAGGAAACGGTGTGGATTCGAAGAGGAATGGATTGTGGATCCTCAGGGATTAAGCGGTGGCCTTGCCTTGTTTTGGGATAAAAATACCATTGTAAACATCATTTCTTCATCCCCAAATGTCATTCATACATCAGTTTCTGACCCCATCACTGAGTTCCCCCATTATATTTCCTTTGTTTACGGAGGGAATCCAAGAGCTATCGGAAAATATTGAACTTCCAAAATTTATTTCGATTGCTCTCTCATCGACTGGGTACAACGGCTTTGGACTCACTGGTGTAACCGAAGAAGATGGTGCAACCATCAGAGAAAGGATTGATCGAGCTATGGGAAATGAAACTTTCTGTCATAATTTTCCATTTGCTCAAATTTTTCACATTGAGCCCAGGGTCGGATCATCATCTCTGTTTGTCAATTTGAATTATGTTGCTTTTAATAAAATACGACCATTAGGTTTGAGGATTATTGGACTTCCCATAATATTTTTTGCAGGTTGTTCATGAAAGTTGGGCGGTGGGAGCCTCCCAGCCCTGCAATATAATTGATTATTTTGCCCTTACTCTTAATAACTGCAGAAAATATTTAATTAAGTGGAGTAAGGAAAATTTCCCTAATCGAAAGAAAGCAATTGAACATTTGAAATCCTATCTAACTTTCATTCGACAGGGGTACCAAAATACTGAGAGCAAAAAGGAGGAGGGGGTCCTCCTGCAACGTATTGACGAGCTCATGGACCAGGAAGAAAATTACTGGTGGCAACGGTCAAGGATCCAATGGATACAGTCAGGGGACAAGAACTCTAAATTTTTCCACTTGACTACCCTCATCAGAAGGAGGCGGAATAATATTCTGAGCATTAAAGATGAAAATGGCGTATGGACTAGTGACAAGAGTATTATCAATAATTTGTTCTTTACGTTCTTCACTAATCTCTTCACCTCCTCAGGGCCAAGACAACTGACGGACGTAGTCAACTCTGTGGACCCCAAAATTGACAATGCCTCAAATGAACTCCTCCTGCGCCCTATCACTCGTGAGGAGGTCCGTATAGCAACATTCGAATTAGGTGGCTCTAAAGCCCCTGGCCCCGATGGCTTCTCAGGTAAATTCTACCAGTTTTCTTGGGAAGAGGTTGGGGACACTCTAAAAGATCAATGGTACAAATATCACTCTCATCCCAAAGGTAGATAAGCCGATAGGATGCTTCTCAATATCGCCCGATTGGCCTTTGTAATTTCTCATATAAAATCATTTCTAAAGTTAAGCCAATCGAATGAAAAGGTGTCTTAACCTCTGCATCTCCCCAACCAGGGGGCCTTTGTCCCTGGCCGATTAATACAGAATAATATTATCATAGCTCATGAAGTTTTCCACTATTTAAGGCGGAGGAAGACTGGTGGTAAGTTTGAATTTGCCTTAAAAATGGACATGAGCAAGGCCTATGATAGGGTTGAATGGGATTTTTTAAGAAATGTATTATTGAAATTTGGGTTAATCTTGTTATGAAATGTGTGGAATCGGTGCATCTGAATCTTTGCATTGCAGGTGAAAAAATAGCCTCCATTACACCAGGAAGAGGGCTCCACCAGGGAGATCCCCTGTCACCCTATCTGTTCATCTTGACACTTGAAGCCCTCTCTTGTATGATTAACAAAGCTGTAGTTCAAGGGCAGCTAGCAGAATTAAACTGAGCCATAATTGTCCCACTTTATCACATAGTTTTTTCGAGATGATGCCTTGTTTTTCATGAATGCGAGATATCCGAAATTGTCAAGTCTTGGGGAGGATCCTTCAAAGCTACTGTCTAGCATCTGGCCAACAAGCTAACCTGGAGAAATCAAGCATTGTTTTTTCAGAGAATACGCCAGGCCCTTTACGGAGAATCATATGTGATACTCTCGGCATCGGTGAGAGCGCGGACCAGGGCAAATACTTGGGTATCCCAAGTGTATGGGGCAAAACCAAGCACCAAGCTCTTGCATATGTTCGTGAGAAAGTGAGAAAAAGGTCCTTGGTGGGAGAAGAAGCACTTATCCTTCGCAGGAAGAGAAGTAATGATTAAAGCTGTTATTAATGCAATCCCAATTTTCTCCATGACATGCTTCAAGTTCCCAGTCAGAACATGTAAAGAGCTAAACAGTCTGGTGTCGAATTTCTGGTGGGGCGGCCAAAATACAACGCATTGGGTGGCATGGGACAAGCTTACACGTCCTAAATCTGAAGGGGGCATGGGGTTTCGAGACTTTATCAAGTTCAATGATGCTCTACTTGCAAAAACTGCTGGCGATTGACACAAAATACAAACGAGCTTTGGGCACAAGTTATTAAAGGTCTCTATTTCCCTAACGACACATTTCTTGATGCAAAAAAGGGGCATCGGGCCTCATGGTGCTGGTCTAGCATCCTTGAAGGAAGAAATATTATCAAGGATAATTTGTGTTGGCAAATAGGTAATGGAAGATCGGTCCGCGTATGGCAAGATAAGTGGCTCCCCACATTACCCTCATGCAAGTTAGCTACGAAAAATGAGGCATTAAAAAAATCCAACCAAAAAGTGGAGTCCCTTTTATCAAACGCAGAAGGTAGCTGGGATGTATCTCCTCTAAGGCAGGTTTTGGATGACCAGGCTGTAGAAGCCATTCTAACCATTCCTATCCCTAGGGCGCCTACTGATGACAGGCAGCGATGGCTTCTTTCAAAAAATGGAGCCTATTCGGTAAAGTCAGGGTACTATTCCTTAATTTCTACCCCTACCGAGATTACCCTCACCGTAAGGACATCCTCCCCTCTCTCCAGGTGAATTATGGAAAGCCACCCGGAAAGTCAAAACTTCCCAAAAGTAGTCAATTTCCTATGGAGAGTGCTCTCGGATGCCATCGCCTCAAGCCGTGCTCTAGTAAAACGCAAGAGAGGACCTCCGAGGTATGCCACCGTATGCCAAGTGGCTCCTGAATCTATAGAGCATATTTTCTTCCATTATGATTGGGTAAGGTGTGTGTGGTTTGGCTGTAAATTATCTCTCAGGTATGATCTGCAAAATATCAACAGCATCAAACTTTGGTGGCAAGATCTCATGCAGCCACAAAGCCCATTCTCTGAGTATGACAAGGCACATATCTCTTGGATCCTCTGGTTCATCTGGAAGAGCAGAAACGATAAGGTCTTCAACCACATTGAGCTTAATCCTGCTATTGTAATAGAGAAGGCCTCACAATCTTTTCTTGCTTTCTGGAAAGCTTATCCCCCTATTACCACCAAAGACACAACTACTACAACTTCAGAGACCATTTCCTGGGCTCCACCCCCTGCTCATGCTCTTAAGGTAAACCTTGACGGAGCGTTTAATGAGAAGACAAGAGCCGCTGCCATAGGCATCATCTGTCGTGACCGCAGAGGTGATATGGTATGGGCTTTTGTCGACAAAGTTAAATCTATCTCCGCCTTCATGATCGAGGCTCTCGCCTCAAACGAGCCCTTATGATAGTTCAAGATTTGGGGAACAAAAATGTGATTTTGAATCAGTTGTCGAGAACCTTGTGCGATGTTTGGAAAAAAATAATCGATGCACGTGAATGGCGAGGCACGCGGTATTCTCGAAGATGTCCTTGAAGTAGTTCAGTCTGAGTCTTCCTTTGTGATCCAGTTCATCCCTCGCCAGGGAAACCAAGCAGCTGATTCACTTGCTGCAACCACTAATAAGGGGGTGTGCCCAATTGGGTGGGTGGAACGACCCTTACCCCCTTTGTCTCTTATTTTGGAAGCTGATGTGAAATACTCCAGGAGTCTGAGGAGCAATGTTGCAGCCCACCACGAGCCTCTTGATCCCTACTGAATTGCCTTTCTGTTGGGTTTCTTAGCTATTTATCTTTTTGTCTTTTATTTCAATTGCTTCGGTTTTTCTTTTGCTTGCTTTGTTTACATTGTTTGTTTCGCTTTTCGTTCCCTTGTAAGTTCTCTTTTGTTAATGAAGTCATAGAATTGTTCAAAAAAAAAGTAACTTATTTAGCTTCATTAATCTTTCAAAAAAGAATCAATTTTTTCTTATATTTAGGGCCAGATGGAGTACTTATTTCAATCTAAAATATAGTATTATTTTGGATAATTACTGTTTATAAATGATTTTAGTCTATATAATTTATTAATACATATATGTTTGAGCTATTTTTTATCATGTTACATAATTGACTAATGTTATAATTTAAATTTTGTAGACAAATTTATTTAATTTTTTGGTATTTATTTTGAAATTAAATGTTAAAAATATTTAAAATAAAATATTATCTTTATATACAATTATTACATGTCTTTTTTGGTAATTTAAGCATGAAAAATCTATTTTGATAACAATATCAAAACACTGTCATTTTATCAAAATCACTTTTTTTTTCACATAATCGATTGTTTCATGCTTGTGCTAATAGTCGACGAAAGCATAATAGAATTAATGCATTGTGTACTTCGGAAGGGGAATGTTGTTTTGATCCGGAGGAAGTTAAACGGCATGTGGCGGGCTACTTCTCTAATTTGTTTACAGAAGAAGCTGAGGAGCGACCGAGCCTGTCTTGTAGCGTTACATTCCCGTGCTTATTGGAGGAACATATTCGTTCTTGTCAAAAGGAAGTCGAGGAAGTTGAGATTAGAGATGCTTTATTTAGTATGGGTGGCCTTAAGTCTCCGGGACCGGATGGTTTTAATGCTCTGTTTTTTCAGCATCAATGGGGCACGGTTCGAGATTCTGTTGTGCGGTTTGTCAAGCAGGTATTTAACTCTCCTGGGAAGATTAGTGAGGTGAATGGGACTCTTCTAGTACTCATTCCGAAGAATGATAACCCAGAGACGTGTAGGGATCTCAGGCCGATTAGCTTATGTAATATCATATATAAGGTGGTCACAAAAATAGTGGCTAACCGTATGAAAAGACTTATGTCTCATGTTGTTTCCCCTAACCAATGTAGTTTCGTCCCGGGCAGACATAGTTTTGATAATATCATTGTAGCCCAGGAAGTGATTCATTCTATGAGGAACATGGGGGGAAAGAAGGGATTCATGGCGATCAAAATTGATCTAGAGAAGGCATATGATAGGGTGAATTGGAAGTTTCTTCTTCACTGTTTATCTGAATTACAGCTTTCGAACAACATCATTAAGGTTTGTCGAGGAATGTATTAGCTCGGCGAATATCCAATTATTATGGAATGGGAACAAGGCTGAGTCTTTTAGATCATCACGAGGGGTCAGACAGGGAGATCCACTTTCGCCTTACTTGTTTGTTCTATGTATGGAGAAGCTAGCTCATATGATCCAGGAACAGATGGAAACTAGGGAATGGAAGCCAATTCATCTTACAAAGAAAGGTCCACCGATCTCTCATTTGTTCTTTGCAGATGACATTATTCTATTTACTGAAGCCTCACTGCAGCAAGCAGAGATGATTCGTGATTGTTTGGAGCATTTTGTACTTGTTCTGGCTTAAAGGTTAATGCAGCTAAAACGCAGGTGTTTTTCTCCAAGAATGTTAACATCCATAGGAGCTTAGAGCTTAGTACGGCCCTGGGGTTCTCTCTTACTACTGATCTTGGGAAGTATCTTGGGGTGCCACTTCATCATAAGCGAGTTGGGAAGGAGTCCTTCCAGGGGGTAATTGATAAGGTGAAGAAACGGTTGAATGGGTGGAAAGCTAGTTCTTTTTCCCTAGCAGGTAGGGCACCACTTATCTCCTCGGTGTCCTCTGCCATTCCGGTATATACCATGCAAACGTCGTATCTTCGGTCTTCGGATTGGGAAGCTTTGGATAAGCATAATAGGTCCTTCTTGTGGGGGAGTTCAGCGGAGCGACGAAGGACGTCGCTAGTGGCCTGGGACGAGGTGTGTAAACCAAAAAAGAAGGGTGGATTTGGGTTGAGGCATGCAAAGTACCAAAATCAGGCATTCCATATGAAATTGGGTTGGCGTCTGGTCACGCACAGGGAGGATCTCTGGGTCAAAGTCGTCCGGGACAAGTACAAATGTGGGGATGACCTTATCCCACAGATTGCAGTATCACGATCTGGCTCTAATGTTTGGACGGGCATAAAAAAGACTTGGGATAAAGTGCTTAGTGGGATTGACGTTCATAATGATGCCTCAAATGTGAAATGGAAATGGGACAGAAGTGGGGAGTTTTCTGTGAAATCTGCATACCAGATGATTTCAGGGGACATAGGTGATCAAGGAAGGGACTGGGGCCGATTGTGGAAGGTACGAGCTCCCTTTTTTTTTAAGATGCTGATCTGGTTGGTTGTGCGGCAAGGGTTACTCACTAATGCGAAACGTGTGCAGCGTAAGTTGGCGTCAAACCCAGGATGCAGTCTATGTAGTATAGGAATGGAGGATATCTTACATGTGTTTCGGGATTTCCCACACTCGAGATCACTATGGAGAAAGGTGGTGCCGACTGAGAAGTGGAAGGGATTTTGTGCGATGAGCTTGTCGGACTGGTTATGGTGGAATGTTAGAGGACAAAAGGAGGCAAGTAAGGAGTGGGCCTCTCGGTTTGTTATCTTATGTTGGTGGATTTGGCGACGAAGGAATTTATTCATATTTGAAGGTAAAACAACTTTGAATGAGACTATCCTTGCTAGCATGGGTGCTATGATGGAATGCATGCATTCTACTAATGATCGCCTTACCGGGCTAAAACTCCAAGGTGTTACCTTGGCTCCTACTCGAGAAAGTTGGCGGCCGCCAGAGGAGGGATGGGTGAAGGTCAATGTTGATGGAGCCTATTCTAGAACGGCTAATAGGAGTGCCTGCGGAGGTCTTATTTGAGATTCATCTGGGAAATTTCTCAAGGGATTCATTTACCCAATTGATAATGGGGATGAGCTCCTTGCAGAAATTTGGGCGTGCCTTCTAGGTCTGAGGATGGCATGGTCTTTGGGTTTGAGGCAAGTGTGGCTCGAAACGGATTCCTCAGAATGTCGTGATCTACTGCTTCTTGAGGGTGGTGGACACCATAGGGACGCATGTGTTATTAATGAGGTGCAAATGATGCTTCAAATGGATTGGAGTACAAAGTTTACTTACACCCCTCGATCGACGAATTCCGCAGCGGATTTTCTAGCAAAGCAAGGCCTTGCGACGAGTTTAGGGCATCATGAGGTTTACCAACCATCTACGGGGCTACAGGTTATTTTATGGCAGGATTGTAATGGGGATATCCCCATAGGTGATAACTAAGGTGTCTCTTTTGTATCAAAAAAAAAAAGAATCTATTCTGAAAAAGCACTTTTACCAATTTTTCTCTAAAAGCTAATCCAAATTCATTCCCTCCATCCCACACTGTTTTCAACGTCTTTTTATTTCTTTAATGCCCAATTGGGATAGCGGTGGTAGAAATGACTTTTTTAGATGGGCTTTTGCAAATGAAAGATAGGATAAAAATCATATTGTATATGTGATTTATATTTGAGATAGCGGTGGCAGAAGTGACTTTTTTCCAGATGAGCTCTTGTTTGGAATAACGTTTGAAAAGTCAATTGAGGTGGAAAATGACATAAATCTTATTAAATACTACACAGACATATATACTCCTATTAATTGCACTAAATTATCCTAGAATCGAAGTAATTTCCAATATTACCCCTATTAATTGTACTAAATTCTAATATTATATTAATTATTACTCTCACCCATTACCTTTATTAAATAGGGGCAGACATGAAAAAAAAAAAAATCAATGCTTATTGGGAACAAGCAAGTGCCTTATAAAAATGACCAAATAAATTTGCTAGTTGGAGTCTTATAATAAGGACCAAAGAGAGTATATATATTAGTTGTATACTTTGTGATAATTGAAGATAAAAATTTAAATTTAAATTTGATAAATAAAAAAAACTAAATTATTATTAAAAACTCTAAAGTATTTAATTGAATATATTATAATGGATAAATTAGAATGCATACAAATATATATTTAATAGTATATTTCTTATTGAATCATCTATCCCTGACATTTTTCTTTAGAAGTTGAAAAAAATGACTTCTATGAGAAGCAACTTTTTTTACAGAAACTCATCAATCATGAAACTATCTGAAACGGTCCAAGTTAGCTTTTTTTTCTTTTGTTGGGCTTATTTTACTGTTTAAGGGCTTTTTCCCTCAGTTGAAGCTATACTAAACAGATCCTTAATCTTTCTTCTCTCTCCCCCTCGCCTGACATCCTCCACCATATATAACAATCACTTTGAAAAATTTACTTATGGAGCTAAGTTGGAAGCAGCATGGGAAAAAGTTTGAACGATTTTAATACTTCTCATGTCCTTAATATAAGACATAGTTAACTGAATGATTATGAGGTAATTTTTCAACTTTGCTCTCACTTATAATTGGCTATTTTTCAACTATTTCTTCTCTCTCTATTTTCATAATGAGTACAATTAATATGGGTAAAATTGTCACAATCTCATTTATTACATAAAACTGAACTTATAAATAGAACCAAATTTTTTGATCAGAATGGACTTATAAATAGGACCAGAGTAGTAATTGACAAATATAAAAACTATGTCTTATATATAGGACTAAGATCAACTCCACAAATATATCTTATATTAAAAACCGGAGGGAGTAATATGTTTTGTCATATAAGATGACTTGGTGTGATGATTCAGTACGAGTTATGGATGACAACAACAAAATTATATAAATGATGCAGAGATTAAAATTTGAGTTTCAAAAAGTATGAAGAGTGAGTTGCATTGATGCTTAATAGAGTGGGTTATAAGTGAGTTAAAACTATGTATAAGGATTAATTAAAAGGTGGATTTTCTCAAGGTAGCTAATTTCTCTCAGCTGTTTCTCCTACAATTTACTGCTCTAACAAATTGATCTATTTTGAAAATCGATCAGGTTTTAAGTTTTAGGCTCATAATCTAATTTTCTGAAGCTTGTTTTCAAGTTTTTCATTTTTAGTAATCGTACAACACCCAATTCCCCCTCTTGAGTGACTACTAGTTTTTAACACACAAAATATGCGCTTACTTTTCCATGAATCTCCGATTAATGATCTCAAGGATAAATTCTGTACATGTGTGTATGTGAACAAGATTAATTGCTATAGGCATGTTGATAATTTGAAAGAAACAAGGGCCAAAAGATCCACAGCAAATAGACCCAAAAAAGAAAAAAGAAGAAGAAAGAGACATCAAGAATAGTAAAGCAAATTAATTAAGAAAAATAAACAAAGCATTAAGGATATGAACAAAGACAAAATTATAATAACAAATTATAATATTATTCTTGATACATTGAGAATTCAAGTTCGAGTAATATAAAATGGTAAATGCATAACAGTGATACACATACATGTATGTATCTATAAACAACAAGAAGTCTTATTCCACAAGCTAAATCAGACGCTATGCATTACCTATATATCTATAACACATGAAAAAAGCAAGCCAATCACACAACAACTAGTTGTAATTTATTATAGATTATATATATATAGATTAAAATACATATATAGAATGTTTTTTATAACCAAAATTAATGTTCATCAAGTGGCAGTGCAAATAGGAGTTCCATCAGCATTATAAATGGTACAACCCGTTGGTGCCATGCAACAGTTGCAAGGAGGATTAAGGTGCTGATTTCCAGAAGAAGGGCAAGTCATGTATCCTGCTCCATCGTAGCATATTTGTGGACAAACTTTGCCACCCACCATTTTCACATTTTCATTCACAACCATAGCACCTGCCACTCAAACATATATATAACTCATTATACACACACACACACACGTACACATACACTTCTCTGATCCTTAATTAGTGTAAGACATATAATTATTTAATTTGGAGAGACAAAAAAAAGTTAAATAAATTACTGTAATATACTCCCTCCAGTCTTTTTTATAAAGAACAATCTCTCTCAGAGGATAGTCCTTAATATAAGGAACAAATCTTTTTTGTCTGAAATTTCAAACCAATTTTTCCAATTTTTGTAGCAGGGCCTACGCTCTTTTTACACATGCATATGTGACGGTCTTATGTTGAATTTAACATTGCGTGCATTTTTGCTCCCTTTTTAAATGTTTGTGGGTATTTTTGTATCTCCAAAAAATATATGATATTAGATGCACTTTTAGTAAAAGTTCAGGAGTATTTTTGCACCTCAACCCTTTTTTTTCTACATTTTCTGCACCATGGAAAATATATACTACAGGTGTAAACTGGTGTTTTTACAGCAGTTTATTAGCTACTAGTTTAGAAAGTGCAATATATACTACACTGATCGACTGTATTTATACCGGTTGGAAAACCGATATAGAAATACATTTTTAACTTGTCTAAAAGGACTTTTTTAACCCCCTATATGAAGATGGTAACAAGGTAAAGAAGTAACAATGGAAAGAATATAGCAAATAAAAAATAGAACACGAGAAATTGTAGTATAAGGATATATAATGCTTACCAAAAATTAAGAAAAGGGTAAAAATAGCCTTGTTGAAATCCATGATTTTCCTGCAACAATAGAGATGTGTATTGTTCGCGAGTCGCGACCTCTTATTTATACTCTCTATGGTTCCTAATTGTATAATACTTTGGGGGGAAAAATATATATGAACGGGTCCTAGCTAGCTAGGCTAATTAATCGGCACACAATATTTAAACAACAGATCAGGATGATACGCAACCAAAAGTCAAATGTCAAAGAGATTAAATTAAATTAAATTAAATGATATTATACAGATATAGTGTGAAATGATAAACTAATACATTAAATAAACAGGTTGCTAAATGCTAAGTAAGACTTTAGGGCCTATTTGCTAGGATCAAAATTTGGGGAAGAAAATCAAATGTTTAATTTCTTTCTATCAACCCATTTTTCATTCTAGTGTATCCCAATCATGTCAAAGGTCAAAAAAAAATTACTTCCTTCCATTTCATACAATCAAATTCTTCCTACCAAATGGGCCCTTAGATGTTTTTGAGAACGATTCTCCAACTTATTGTAAATTAAAAAATCCTACCTCTCATCCTTTATACAAGACGCAACTAACTAATTTGGAAGATTAAGAAATCTAAATAAATTATCTTTTTATAGCATACGTTACATGATATGTCTACAATATTTATGTATATACATTATTATATTATATATCAGTTTATAAGTAAAGTAAATAGGTTTAAAGAAAAATTATAAATATATATACTTTAAAGTAATTTATTTAACTTTTTTAATCTTACCAAATTAGCTGGAGGTAGTGCGTGTGTAGCTGGGTATAATTATCTGCAAGAGGATGTCTAAATAGACTGACGTCTCATGAAAGCAACGAGAATAAGTAGAGAAAGAAATAAATAAAAGGATTATGTATAGAATTGTAGATCACAAGGAACAGAAAGTCAAAGTCAAAGAGTACTATATTCAATCAATACATTAAGATATAAATATCAATGCAAAACATAGCAACTTGCTTCACAAATCACAAGTTATGAACAGCAATTAGTTCCTCATGTAATTTGTGGATAGTCGACATAATTAATAGTTATATCAATATATAACAAAATAATATATAATAAGTTGTACTATTAACAAAATTGAAATAGTACAACTTAGTTTTAAAATATCATGTAATGTAATAAAATATATATATATATGTAATGGGAATGGCTTCTCTCCTTTCGTGTTAATATCCGCTGCCGTCGTTTAATGTAAACGTCATCGTTTTGTATTAAAAAATGGCTATAGTTGCTCTTTTTTTTTCTTTTTTTTTTTGTGAGTTAAGTTATATTTAGGGCCCTAAAGTATTTTATCAGTATTCTAAAGTAGTTTTTGGTGCACCCAACATTCTAAAATATTCTTTTTTTTAGTAGCATTCATCCACCCGATTTTAAATGTAAGAGTTAATTAGTTGAGGGATTAATTTTGTTCCTAAATATAATATCCTAATAATTGATTTTGTCTTCTAAATTCATAATTTTCGTATACCTAATGATTTAATTTATTAAGGGGAACTATTAATATAGGTGATGATCATATGGAGTATTTTATGAAAACCAACACACATTCATATTATAAATAACTAACCTAATCAATTTTATTAACATATGTAAATTAGTTATATAACTCCTAAATTTTGGATATGAAGAAGTAAATAAGTAAATCACATATATTAAGTGTTATACTCCTTTTATTTAAGATAATAAAAGAAGCCTTTGGTTTTCAACGCTATTCCCTCCTTCCTTCCAAAACTCTCTTTAATTTCTCTTACAGTATGGTATATATATTGATATAACTGACTCCGTTAAGTATGGTAAGTAAACTTTTACTTAACAATATTTAATGGTTAAGAATTGTTAAGTATTTTGCTTAAAGAATATATAGCGCCACCTTATATAATGATTTGGAACAGTTAGGTATAAGAAAAATAACCATTAAGTATTGACTTTTTTGTAGTAATTAATGAATATAATAATCATTGGTTTATTTTCCTTCAATGATCACTAGTGCAAAAAAGGATTTAAGACCGCCTCATTTAGAGCGGATCATCGACTCCCCGGTCTTAAAGGTGTGACCAGTGGCAATTTTGTAAATAAAAAGAATTTCTTATACAATGAAGGGCTATAAGACCGCCTCATTTAGAGCGGATAATCGAAGCACCGGTCTTAATGGTGCGGCCATGACTGATTTTGTAAATAAAAAGAACTTCTACACAATGAAGGACGCCTCATTAAGACCTGACTAAGTATCGCCGATCCTAAAGTCATGGACCGGTGGCAAATTTGTAAATATAAAGAACTTCTTATTCTTATCAATTTTTCATAGATCTTATCCAGACTTGTTAAAATAACAACCGGTCTTAAAAATGTTAATAAAAAAATTGAAATATCAATTACTTTTATGGAGAAATCTCATCAAGACAGACTTATATTTTCTACACTCCAAAATATTACGGAAAAATATAAATATAAAGGTATTAAAGTTTTAAGACCGAACATATATAATACTTGATCTTAAAACTTTGACTTTTAAGACCGGTCTTAAAATTTGTCCGTACTAAAGTTTAAATAAAAATTAATAAATGTTAAGACCATAGTTACGAATGACCGGTCTAAAAGTTAGACTTTTAAGACCGGACAAAAAATTTGGACGGTACTAAAGTTTGAATAAAAATTAATTAATTTTAAGACCGGACATATAGAAAGACCGGTCTTAAGGTTATCTTTAAGACCGTATATAGGTATATGTCCTGGTCTTAAAATGAAGCGCCAAATGGACGAACGAACCCTCTTCATCTCACATTGAGCCTCCTCAGCGCCGTGCACGCCGTGGTAGAAGCGGCACACGAATGATGGAAGTATCCCTTAGTCGGAATTCCGGCCGATTCTTCTCAATGGAAGAAGATCGATCAATTATTTCCGAACTTCGGCGAAGAACCTAGGAACCTCAGGCTTGCCCTTAGCACGGATGGCATGAATCCCTATGGAAGCCTTAGCAGCATACATAGCTCATGGCCTGTACTCCGATTGTTTACAACTTATCCCTATGTTATGCATGAAATGAAAGTACATCATGTCTGTCTATGTTGATTTCGGACCAAAACAACCCGGAAATGACATAGATGTTTACCCGGAGCCCTTGATCGAAGACTTGAAGGAGTTGTGGGAAGAAGGTGTCGATGTTTTTGACTCTTTCAAGAAGGAGGTCTTTAAAATGAGAGCCATGATATTTTGTACTATAAACGACTTCCCAAAGATATGGGAACTTGTCGTAGTATAGTGTAAAAGGCCATAAAGCATGTCCGGTTTGTGAAGAAGGCACATGCTACCATCAACTTCAACATGGAAGAAAGACGGTGTATCTTGGACATAGGAGATTTCTTAGACGGGGCCACCCATATCGTCGATTAAAGAAGGCCTTTTTTGGTGGCCAAGAGTATGAAGAAGCTCGGTGGCATTGATCGGGAGCAAGTGTATGAAAAGGTTAAAAATATCGTTGTCATCTTCTGTAAGCTCCGGAAAGAGTAGAAAAGAAACAAATATTGTATGTGATAGTATTGTGGGCACGCTTCTCAACATACAAGGTAGTTCAAAGGATGGTGTGAAGGCAAGATTGGATTTGAAAGCAATGGGAATACGCCAAGACTTGCATCCAAGGCCATATGGGCAGAGAACTTATTGTCCCCCGGCTTCTCATACTTTGTCTAAGGATGAGAAACGAAGCTTTTGTGAGTGTTTACATGGCACAAAAGTTCCTGGGTATTCTTCAAATTTTAAGTGGCTTGTCTCGATGAAGGACTTGAAATTAGTAGGCCAAAAGTCTCATGACTGTCATGTCTTGATGCAACACTACTCCCGTAGCTATTCGAGGGATCGCCGAATATGATCTTCTGGTCGCTTTTGACTAGACTTTGTTTCTTCTTCAATGCGGTTTGTAGTAAAGTGTTCAAGATTGAAAAGTTGGATGAATTGAGAATGAAGGATATCTTATCTTGTGCCACCTTGAAAAGCTTTTTGTTCCTTCATTTTTTGACATCATGGTTCATCTCATTGTTCATCTAGTAAGGAGATAAAGTTGTGCGCCCTATCCATTTACTGTGGATGTACCCTATTAAAAGATCTATGAAATTCCTAAAAGGGTATGTGAAGAACGCAGCGTCTTTGTAAGCATCAATTGTTCGTAAATATGTTTCAAGAGGCCATGGAATTTTGTCAAAATTATTTGGCCAAAGTAAGACATATTGGGCTTCCAAAACGTCGCATGTCAAGGGGGTAGACGTGGGGCTTCGTGAAAGAGTGTGGATCCCGATGAATTGTCACAAGTCCACTTATACATCTTGAATAATTTTGATGAAGTTCAAGCCAGCATATTTACACATAAAGAGGTCAGAAGGAAAGAAAACCATCGAATGACCGAACAAAGGTTGATTAGGGAGCATAACGTAACTTTTGCAAAATGGTTCAAACAAAAGGTCGAGGGATCTCAATGTGTTTCGACACAATTAAATGGTTGGCACGTGGTCCTGAGGTTGAAGTCATAAGTTGGAATTCGTATGTGATCAATGGTTATACATTTTACACGAAGTCCCTAGATGATAGGAGCACAAATGCAACAGTGGTGTTATGTTAGAGGCCGAATCTATGCACTTCTCCAGCTCGAAAGACAAGAGGCCTAAATTGGCGCCATGCCATATTATGGGGTTATTGAAGAGATTTGGGAGGTGGACTATGTCAAAATTAGATTTCCCATCTTCAAATGCAAGTGGGTTAATGTCGATAATGGTGTTCAGATCGATCGGCTAGGATTTACTTTAGTCGATGTCAATAGTAGAAGTTTTGGAGATGAACCTTTTATTATGGCGTATCATGCGAAACAAGTGTTCTATATCACCGATCAAGAAAATAAAATGTGGTCTCGTAGCTTCCAAGGAAAGAGGGTCATTGATATTGATGAGGAAAGTCATTCAAATTATGGTCTTCCCGATAGTACTCCTTTTCAAGGGGTCTACCGACATGAACGAAGAAGATGAAGCGGATAATGAACCCGCATAAGAAATGATCATCAAGAAGGGATATGGGAGGATATCACTTTATAAAAGAGTCAATTCATAAGGTAATATTCATATGCAGAATTCTTAGAAAACTTTAAGGTTTTAACTATATATATTATATATTCCTTCTATGTTACGTTCTTAATTAAACAATATAATGTCACGCTGACTATGAATTTGTTCTTGTTTTGTTTTTGTGGGTGATTCGATTCAAAGGGGCATGTTATAAAAGAGGATGCATGTTACATTGTCAGGTGGGAATCGATGAAGGCATGGTGAATAATATATTGACTACATGTATGTTGATTTACGTGCCGCATTGTAACTCATTGTGATTGTAATTAGTTATATATCTTAGCTTATTGTATAAATTACTTTAGTTGTTGTAGACTTAAGGCCACATAACTCATGGTGGATAATTATTTGTATTCTTTTTCCCAATTCAATTTATTCATGTTCATAGCTTGTAGCTTAAATTAAGTATATCGACTTTTATGTGCTGTTTTGGATGGTGGATTTTTGTGTATTATATATGATCAGGAAGAATGTATCAGAAAAAATTCGGGAAAATTTAGAGCGCAAATAAATAAGACTATTTTAAATGTTCAATTGTTAAGACCGGATGTATATCTATGATCGCTCTTAAAGGTATTAAGCGGTCTTAAAAGTTGGTCTTTTAAGACCGGTCCATTTATAAGTGCGGTCTAAAAGTTCAATTTTTAAGACCGGATGTATATAACGTCCGGTCTTGAAAGTCAGACTTTTAAGAGCGGGATCTGGTCTAGGATATTACTATTTTTAGGACCGGGTTTATTTTTGTCCGGTCTTAATATTCTGATCTTTTAAGAGCGGTCTAGTTTTTGTCCGGTCTTAAAGTTTGAGTTTTAGGACCGAACAAAAAATATTTCAGATCTATTTAGTACTAATTTTAAGACCGAAGATTTAAAATGTCCTGGCCTTAAAGAAACTCTTTAAGACCGGTTCTATGTCCTGGCCTTAATAGGGAGACTTTTAATACCGCCTGGAACAAGACCTGTCGCGATCCGCTCCTAATATACCTGTTTCGTCCGGTCTTAAAATCCTTTTTTCCACTAGTGGATATCATAGCAGTGCTTTTATTTTTCTTATGTATGCCTTAATTTCATTTTCACCTTTGTTCCATATGATTTCTGCCGTGGAAAACATAAATTACATGGTTTTTGCTTGATATTTCAATAATTGTAGGTTTTATTCGTCACTAACATACCTTAATAAGGTTTGCAAAAGTCATTTTCCCTAAAATGATTACAAACTGACAAATGTGCGCATGATATATACCACTTTGTGTTTGAAAATTGGTGCATGGCCATTAGACTTTGCATTTTCTCTTCATTATAATTTTTTGACTTTTTTCTTCATGCATTCCACGTCATTTTATTTTCCTATATTTTTCAATGAATATGTTTATTTATTATTTTATGTATTTTTATTATATTTAATGGGTAAAAATAATAAATATTGTTTAAAAAATCAAACCGAATGTCGAACCACTGACATAATAATTAAATTAAAAAAATAATATCATATACATATACATACTTATTTATAAAATAATATATGTGTAAAAGTTCAAAGTTCTTTTAAAAAATACAACCTATCAAGTTATCAACATATTAGATTATAAATATTTTAAAATTATAGATAAAAAAAGAACAAAATTAAATACATAAGAAATTAAATTAATATATCAAGTTGTGGCCTGCCATCCTTCATTTGGTGATTCTAGTGGTTCTTTTTTTCTCACACACTTCACCTCTCTTCCCCTTTTTCTCTTGTAAATTTTGGCAATAAAAAGGAGAGAGAAATGGAGCAACAACGAATGAAGTTGCATCTAGATGGATGAGAAAGATGGTTCGCTTCCATATAATCACTCCGGTTCTTGGCTCAACCCTAAGTTGAATTGTTGAATCCGATAAGTGACAATAACCGGGTCAGTCAAATCGCCCGGTCTGATTTAGGTTTTAAAATCATGGTAATAACTAAGGAAAATTCTAATTAAATACCATTTGAATTTGTAAAAGCCCTAGAAGTCTCCTGATTTTGTAAAGAGTAATAACTAATTGATGGATAAAAGAATTTTTTATACACACTCCATTCGGATGGAGGACATTTTCTCTGAGCTATTGTACGTTGGTCCAAAATATAAGATATTTTATGGTTTTAAGAAATACCACTCATCATTAATACAAGACACTTTTAACCAATTTATATATTGTATCGATAGGGTTTTTTTTTATATATATATAGTTATTTGGTCAAGGCTTAAGGTGCAAATTAAAGAGTTTTCATTTTTCCCAACACAGATGCGCTTCTCCAAATACGAATTTATGTTTTCTTCCTTAAGGAGAGAGGTTGTTTAACTACATCAACTAAAAGCTTGTTAGTTGTTAATAGGAACTTGAATACACTTTTAAGATGCAAGAAACAATAAGAAAACAAAGAAGGAAGAAGATAGAGAAGAATCTCATTCTTTTCCCCCGGATCATGAAATTCTTTGTTGCAGAAGTCTATCCATTCCATGAATTTCAGCGGAGTGGATATATGGATGAAGAAAATGGGATAAAAATAATTTAACTAAACCAAAAAAAAAAAAAAACCAACAACAACAGAGAGAAAGATGTCTTAGCTAGCTAGCTGCATATTTATTCATATCCATACATAATAGCAAGAAATTAAAGCTTAATTATTTGATCTTTATATATACTTTAGACAACTTGTTTATATCATCACACTAGACAAGCTCGATCGCTAGAAGAGTTGATCTGTGTGTGTGTGTGTGTGTGTGTGTGTGTGAAGGTAGTTGAATGGATTAAGTAGAAGAGCAATAAGGAGAGCCATCAGCTTTGTAAATGGTACATCCCTTGCCTGCAAGGCAACAATTACACTTTGGAGGAAGGTGCTCATTCCCTGAAGATGTGCAGGTCATGTAAGCTGCATCTGCATAGCAATATAGAGGGCAAGCTTCAACCCTTCCCACTTTATTATTATCATTCCTCCCCATGATTGATAGCTCTATACCTGATGATTTATTTGTGATTATTGTTAATTATTATTGCCATCCATCCATCATCATCATCACAAGTATTAATATTATTATTGCAACGTCAATGACAACATATGAACGAACAATAACTATTTTAAGGTACGTAAGAGAGAGTAAGAGCGATGATATGAAAATTTGAACGAAAGCAAACTGATGAAGGAAAAACAAGTCATTAAATTTAAGATTTTTGGGGCTCCAGCGAGCTTACCACAGAGTAAGAGCAAAAGGATAACTCCAACCTTGTTGAATTCCATTCCTGGTATTATTGTTACCACCTCAGAATTTGATTATGTCTTCTCTCTCCCTCTCTCTCTCTCTCTCTCTCTCTCTCTCTCTCTCTCTATTTCTGTGTGTGCGTGTGTGGATAATTAATATATACTAGTATGTGATAGATAGAGATATGGATGGCCAAAGGAAGTGAGAGCAGAAAAATAAGACCCACGAATAGAAAGTATCGGACTTATCTTTAATGAGTACAGTTGTCCAAAATGTCAATTTCGTATTAATGAAATCTGAATATTGCTTCGTCATGTTGAAAATGGCCGGCGCTGTTTTATTTGACCTTCACACAGAAAAAATCATTCATTTGTGCCGGATTTTGGGTTAGTGAATAATGAGAATAGCACTACTAAATAATTAGCAAGAGACTTTTAAACCAAAGGAAGTTATGAAAGCTAGGATGAGTTCCTGATTTGACTTTTATCAATTTACAAAATGTTTTGAGGATGAATTCTACTGTGTTAGCTAATTAATCTTACACTATAGACTTTTTGTGTTGGTTATTGGGAAAAGCTTTTTCGTATCAATTCTTGAAGATCCAACTCACCTAAACTCGTTATTTGAGGGGGGATTCCCCGTAATGACAAACTTTGCAAGGTGTATATGGATTAGATATGGATTTAAATGAGGGATTTTTTATGTCATAAAATAAAAAATAATAGAACAGACAATCATGAATAAATATAATAATAAACAATGTTTTCAATCCTAATTCTCATCTTCTGATGAAACTTCTGCATTGGCAATTTATCCATCTCTCCCAACAGCATTCCTTTGATCCTTGTTTTGCATCTTAGTCTCGTTGCTGTAAAACGATCATTATGTTATGAAATTCGAAAATATATTTGTATTTTACTAATAATAAACAGCTAAAAAATAATTATAGATTGAAAAATTGAGAAAAATTATCCCATTTTTCTTTTTTTTACCTACTTTAATTATTGGTTAGTCTTGCTCCTATTAATCATCTCACCCACCCACTCTCTTTTCATAAATAAATGTTTTTGAAAAATAAGTAGCACTTTTAGATATTTATTACTTCTAACTAATTTTTATTACTGCCAAGTGAACCTGTGACGCGAGATGGTTAGTAGAGCATTTTGCTTTCATCATTCATGTCTAGAACTAGAATTCGACTATGAATGATAATCAACTAGCTAATTTTGACCAATTTTTTTATTTTTATAATTAATTATTTGTATTTTATAAAAAAAGATAGAAAGAGTACTTCCTTTCCTGGTGAAAAAGTAAAAACAAAGAGAAGAAAATAATAATACTCCTCCATTCCTATTTATAAATCCCTTCCAACATGTTTAACCAGAAACAAAAAAAAAAAAACAAAAACATAAAGCTTCGCTAACTTAACCTTAAAATTTAATAATTTTTCAACTTTACCCCAGTTAATATATACTCCTCCATGAGAACAAAAGCATATGTAATATTATCTCCTGTTATAAATATAAAAGCTAGTTTAGAAGTAAATATTGGTTTTAAATATAAGTTTTTTTTTCATCTTATCTTTTATACTTATCATTTTTCTCTAAATTAATTTGCCGAACTTATAAATCGATACATAATCTAATGATATACATAAGTATTTTAAAAAGATGTGTAATAATATGTTATAAATAAATAATTTATTTAACTTTTTAATCTCCTCAAATTAGTTAACTAAATCTTATATTAAGGCCTAGAACCAAGAAAAATCTTCTCCGTCTATGTTATAAATAGGAACAGAGGGTACCTGGTTTGTCGACCCCTCCCACGCCTGTAATATTGAAGGAGGCTCGTGATTTGTTGGACATCTAATGGCTTCACTTCTTCACACGAAACAATCCCTTCCATAATAGTACTGCACTGCGCTCATATCAATTTAAAAATATTATAAAATGATAATAAATTATAAGAATCAGTATTAGGATATACTCATCCGATCATATTTACAAGTCATTTCAATATGTTTCATTGGAATTAAACTAATCTTTCAAAGCAAAAAATAAATAAACTAATGTTAAATTTTATTGTCCTATTAAGATTTGCAGTTCCTTTGATTTTTTTTATAAAAAAAAAAAAATTGTGAGATATTCATGAAAAAGAACAATAATAATAATAATAATAATAATTTACACTGAGTGTAAAAAGAGCCTATTTAAGGCCCCTGCCCACATTGGGACAAGGGCTATGGCCCCGACAGCAATAATTTTATAGGTAACATTGCACCACATAGTTAATGCCAAAATTATTATTTCACCAAACTTTGCACAGCCTTTTACTTTCTTAAAATCAGAATTCACTCAAAAGAATTTATTAGAAGATTATTACTACTCCCTCGTCTCCAGTAAAAGATCTGGGAGTTGAATCTGATATGAGTCTTAAATATAAAAACTTATTCAACATGTTTTTCCATTTTTTTTAAATAAACTATATGGATATTCCCTTAACAATTATCAAGTAGGAAGGGGGATAGAATTAATGAAGATAATTACAGTATTATAAAAAATACGTATTATATTAATTACTTTAACTAACATCCTTAATCTATTCAAATTAATTAACTAAGCCTTATATTTCGGATATGAGGTAGTACCAAACATTTTTGTCAACAAATACTACCTCCTTTACCCTAAAGAATTTAGGACGATAAGATTAAAACTGTGATGTACGGTTTCAAAAAAAGTGTGGGAATATGGAAAAAATTACAATTTACAAATATTAATGATAGAATATAACTAACAAATATAATAATATACTTGATATACATGTAAGCCAATATATCCACATGCTTATCAAATAATAAGTTTATCAATCTATTCCTGTTTGAAAGGGGAGGAAAACCAAACCCATCATTATATTAAAGCAGTTGAGACATATATTGTTTTGAGGATTGGAGGCCTATTCGTGATTGAACTAGAGTTAGCTCAATTATAACTAAAATAATTTAATTTAATTAAAATTTATAAAAGATATTGACAAATACTCCCAAGAAAATACTTCCTCCGATTCTTAATACAAAACATATTTAGGGATTTAATCTTAATTTTAAATATAAGACATATTATTTATGATACTTGTCAATTTTTTTTTAATTTATCCATATTATTATTGCTTCCTCAACAATAATAAAGGAAAAGAGGGGATAACGGAATTAAGGAAGATGATTATAGTAATTTTAAAAATATAGATCATGTTAATTTACTTAATCAACTTTCTTAGTCTAATCTAATTAAGTAATGAAAATGGCATTAATCCACATAAGTTATAGCAACATGTGGTTTTTTTTCCCTCATTTCATAGTGTCAATAATACAAGTAATACTCCCTCTAATATCCTAAATATAAGATATAGTTGACTTTTTTTTTAGAGATTAAAAAAGCTAAATAAGTTAATTAATCGTATCATATATTGTATATCCTTAGATTATATATCAGTTTATAAATTAGGTAAAATAGTTTTGAAAAAAAAAAGATAAATATAAATATTTTAAAATAATTTAATTAATTTTCTTAAAATATCTAAAAAGTCAAATATTTAGAATTAAGAAATAAAGAAAAAATTACAAGGCTTACTATTTCAGCAGAACGATGAAGCTGGCTAGGCTGCACAGGAATTCCAGAAGAGGAGGAGGAGGAAGCAGCAAATGGTGAAGAAGAAATAGGCACTGTTTGAAGGCCATTGTTATTATCATCATGTTGAAGCTTGAAGATCTCAAGTTGTTGCTTAGCTGCTTGAAGTTGATTGAAGAGAGAGTGAATCTGAGAAATGAGGTCAGAAGCAAAGCCAAGAGCCCCTTCAACAGGGTGGTTCCTCCAGGCATTAGCCTCCATAAACATAGAATCTGCAGCAACTTGTCTTTGATTTGCCTCCACACTTTGAATTATTGTGAGCATGTTTTTCAAACCAAACAGCCACTTTACTTTCTCAAACTCTTGGTACCTATTTCCTGGGAAAATCTGCCTGTATTCACATTCCTCTTTGCATACACTACCTTTGTGCCTGCACAATGAGCAAGATTGCGAGCTGTCACTATCCATATTTTCTCTCTATATTCTCTCTCTCTCTCTCTCTCTCTCTCTCTCTCTCTCTAGATGAGCCAGGTTGAGTGAAAAATGGGTATGCAATATGAAGGCAAGAGAAGAAGTTCTATCTGTGTTTGTACGGAAGAGAGACAAGGTAATGATATATGGTAAGTGCTGGATTTCTCTTGGATTTTGTTTTAATGCCAAATTTAGTTCACAGGATCTGAAATTTAGTACTTTCCTTCAATGGTCATATTAGCAATAAATGTCTTTTTCTATTCAAAATGGTTGTCTCTCTTGGATGTTTCAGTGTATTTCTAGATTTGGGTCTGTCTTTTTTATCCTAGCTGACGTACGTACATATATATGTAAAGGGGGGAAAATAAAAAAGTTCAACTCAAATGCCTTGGTCAAAATTAGAGATGTCCAAGGACCGGGTCAGACTAGGTTAGAGGTCAACCCAAGGTCTGGCTCGATATGACCTCGGGCTGGAAAAATCAGTCTGAGGTCTGGTCTGGTCTAGTACCAGTCCGAGCTCGGGTTGGACCAAACCGGACCGGCTGGACTGCCTGGACCAGTCCAAGCAATCTGTTTTTTTTTTAAGATTTCTTTTTCCAATTTTATTTTTTTTGCCTTCTTGAGATGCAATAATTTAGCTTTGGTTTCACTTGATTTCCCAAAGTAATAAAAAGTGATATAGTGAAAAATGATTCCTATAAATTAGAAAGCATATTAGGATGTCCAGACTCCAGTGAGCGGCTCAATATAGTGGTGATTTATTAAAAAAAAAAAAAAAAAAGGACCTCGGGTCAAACCGGACCAATCCAGGGGTCTAAGCCCTTGGACCGAAGTCCAGTCCAACCCTAGGAGTTTGGTCCGGTCCGGTCAAATTGTCCTGGACCAATTTTTTTTAACACTAGATCGGGTCGGGTCAGACCAGACCAACCAGACCTCGGGTTTTTTGGATAACCCTAGTCAAAACCCTTAAACAGGTTGTCTATGGAATTAGTTCATCAATTCACTGATCTGATGAGCCAACCTAGCTAGGCTTGGTTTTTGATACTATGATACGCAATTTTTGTTTATCCAACTAGTAAATAGTAATCTTAACAGTACACTACTATATACAAAACTAAAACTTTAATAATTTATAGTATTCATAAGTTATAAAATTGAGTTCAATAATACTCAAATATCAACCAGTCATATAGTGATATAAAAAAATAGTGTGGCTTTGTGTATAGTAGTAATTGAAAGTAGTGAGCATGAGATAGAATTTAGGGCCAATTTCGTTCAATTCCCAACATGGTTAGGGATGGAATCCTCATTCCGTTCCCAATGAAAACGTGTTTGGATGGCATTTATACTTGGTATTTGTGATTCTATGGGAAGGTTTTCTTTTATGTAGAATCTAAACGGTATCCTCTAAAGTTAGAAATTAATCCTCCTATGGATTAGAGATCACCGAAGTGGGTTTTATCTCTCCTAATAAAGCCTTTTTTCATGTACATGGCTTGATTCGAATTCAAAACATCATATTTAAGGGACTCAGTCATCTACCAACTATGTCAGGTTTTTATTGGTATTCTATGTTTAATTCCTAAAAAGTGACAATCCATGTTGATAGTCGTGAATCCATTCAAAGCCCAACCCAAACCCTGCAGCAAAATGTCAGGGGTAAAATATTGGTTTTATTGGCTGCGGCCCAAGATATCCTCTCTGTGAAAAATATTTCCTGGGCCATATGACCAAACAGAGGATTCAATGTGGCCAAAATTGTACAGCAAGAATCGGACCAAACATGATAAAATGATCATTTTCTAGGGTCCATAACTTGTGGTTGCATGTATTATCAAAAAAAAAAAAACTTGTGGTTGCATGAAATATCAAGAAACTTAACTGATAACAAAAAAACTTAACTGGGAAATGAAACGCCATACACAAACGGATATGACTTGATTGAGAATTTGTCCAGGGTTTCAGTACTAAATATGATATCTCAATTTATTTATTTTTTCAGATCTATAATTGTTTCCATCAATGGAATAATTTCCAATGCAAATAATTGACAGGAGTATCTTAGAAAAATCAACATACATATTTTTTATAAATAATTAACTTAACTTTTGGGTATGTTTGGATCAACATTTGCAAGAGTGACTTTAATTTTAACTGACCATTTTAAACTGAAGTTGGAGTAAAAGTTAATTAGTGAAATACTACCTCCAGTCTTTGATAGTATATCTTGTTTGTATTGTAAATTGTACTACCATCTCACCCTTTGAATAAACTATGAGTATTACAATCTCGTTTGTGGTGTCTCACTAACTACAATCTCACATTTGTAGTTAAATTACATCACAATCTAACCATGTTATGAGAGACTAGTTTCTTTAACTGGATCTAAGCATGTTGTTTCACTTTTCAATATGCATTTAACTATCTTAAAGGGCAAGATATATTGCTTTTTCTTGGATTAATAATTTTTCTTATAGTGTAATTTTTTTCAATTTCAAAATGGCAATTGCAAATTGGCTATATTAAAACTAAGGTTATTAAACCCAGACTGACCTCTAAACCGATCGAGGTAATAGATCAACAGTTAGTAGATCAACTTAGAGTCAACCCGAGACCAGACTAGTGGGGAATAACAAATTAAAAAATAATTTAAATTCTCGTCATAATATCATTCCATCTAAAACTAATTCAATATCTTGAATCACTACCAAAATAATTATATAATTATCCAATATTATTTACAATTTTTTTGACATATTGACATTCTAATATCAATTGACCATCCAATGACACTATAATCAATAATCACTAAATATTTTTTATAGCAAAATGTTCCTACCTACAATCCTTTAATCATTAAACTAACATTAACACAAAAATTATCATTAACTTCAATTAATATTGCCGTTTACCCCATAAAAAAATATTAGTTTTTTTAAAAGGCAATCGGTTAACCCAACAACTAACCTGAGTTGACCAGGTTGAGACCGTGTCACCCTGGGTTGCACAAAAGTCTACAGTTAGGGACCTGGCCGAGTCACCAATTTCTAAATTGACCCAGTTGGTTTGGTCTAGGTTTGTAAACCTTGATTAAAACTGTCAATTCTTATTGAATAATTGTTATCTATCTAGTGAAATTGTTTGTATAATTTGTAAATTACTTTTAGCTTCTTAAAATTAGTTGTCAATTTACTATATTCAAATTGTAACTAGCTAAAGTTCTTAATTTGTTTTACTCAAATTGTTAATTTATTACACTCAATTTATCAATTTGTTTCATTCACACATGAACAAGTAAGAGGTTAGTACATATACATCATGCTGCTTTGTTTTTGGAATCAGATTCCCTGCCTATCCTTTGGATAGGTAGGGAGAGCTCCTCTCCCTGGGACTATTCAGATCTGATCTGGACGGTTCAGATCTAATTTTTTTTACTTTATATTTAAAAAAAAAAATTAATGGGTACAGAATCGAAAATAAAGATAATCTCTTAACTAACATTTTTCTCAAAAAATTATTTTTTTGTTCAAAAATTAGTGGTTTAGAAAAATAAAATCTTGACCATCCAAATTGCATCTAGACAGTCCAGATGCAATAGGCGTTCGAAACGCGGTCATCATGCTGTTCCAGGTCATATCACTAGTGCATGGAAAAATATTGCCAACATGCTGCTCCAGGTCATATCACTAGTACATGGAAAAAAATTGCCAAGTATATATTCTTGAGACCTATAAATCTTATTGAAGAATATTAAATCTTATTGCCAGAACGAATTTAGGTTGGCATGCATGAAGCTCTTGTCACTCAAGTAAGTTGAGAGAATTTGAATTTTAACTCTTGTACGTGCAGAAAAACCTAGTAGGGAGGGATCTACCATTTTTTTCATAGTACCCAAAGAAAATTACATTCTAATGTTAATGGAATATAATCCTTATGCTTAAAAAAGAGAGAGAAAAACAGAAAAGGAAAATAAAAATATAGGCAGAAAGTTAGGATGCATGTGCTGCTTTAGATGGATGTGGAGGGGTCAATATATACAGTGGCGGAGCCACAATGGGGCAAGCGTCCGCAGGTGCAGACGGTAAATTCTGAGGGTTTTTTTTTTAATCAATGAAAAAAGCTCCGATCCAACTGATTTCGTTCCATGGCGACGATCGGGCACAACAACATCAACGCCAAATTGGTGAGCGGGTCTTGTTTTGATTCCTTTTCTTTTCCCTCTTTTGCTGCTGAATTCCATTTTCGATGATGATTTTACTTTATAATACTGAATTTTTGGGTTGTCTAAAACCAGGTTCTCCTTGGGGACATGGTTGCCAGAAAATCGAGCATCGTTTTGCGTTTTGTCAAGGGACAATTTCTTGAATTCCAGGTTTGTTTACCTCCTTTTTTATTTTTTTATTTCTTAGTTAAGTTGGGTACTTCTTGCATCTATGTTGGAGGAATTTCCTTGTTCTTTTGCTAAAAAATTTCCCAGGATTTGTTACATATGATGGTTTCTTGTATTACATATAAATAGAGAAGTGTGTTTTAAGTCTAATCGTCCTATTCTTCAGCCTCTATCTAAATCGGCAGATTCATGGAGCATGAGAATCTGAATTCTCAAATCAGTTGCAAATTGAGAAGTTACTTTGCAAACACAATAAACAAAAACCAACAAGTTTATGCCCGTGCTACCTGGAATCTAGTTTTATAGGGTCCATGGATACTAATCAGTATTGATTCTATAACCAGGTTTATGAAACTTCTTCAAATTGGATGAAATTGGTCAAAGATGAAAGAACTGTTTAACTCACATACAGTTTAGCTCTATGAGAGAGAAATAAAAGAACAAAATTGATGGATGAAAATACGTGCTTAATTGGAATACTGCTTATCTTATAACATGCTTGAAGATATAGAAAGAGTGTATCTGATAAGAATTGAGCGCAATTAGGATTGGGTGAATAAAAGCATGCATAGGGATGGATTTAAATAATTTGACAGCCTAGTTTTTTCATTGATGAAAATCTCTCTCCACCACCATCTTTGTGGTTAGGATTATGTTATCGCCAAATTATTTATCAATATTTTTCTTGCCAATTTATGCTTAACAGAGCATACAAAGTTAGAGCGTGACTTCAGTTGATTTTCTTTATCTATTGACCAGATTTCTAGGTTCTCATTGTCTAAATGCTAAAATCTGAGTTTCTTAATATGAGCAGACAGATGAGGAATGTGAATACCTAATCAACCTGGCCGAACCTCATATGCAGAAGTCAACAGTTCTTGATCTTGACACTGGAAAGATTAAATATAGCAGGTTAGAGTTTTCCTTATACATATTGGTATGGAAGTTGAAAATTGGAAACAAATATCCTTTGCATTGTTGACTGCTCTTGTGGCCTTGCCCCTTTTGGATGGAAATCCTCAATGTTACATGTTCTTTAATATTCAGAGTAAGTACTTGTTCTGAAACTTTTCTACCCCGAGGACGTGATAAGATTGTGAGGAATATCGAGAAAAGGATTGCTGATTTTACTTCTATACTTGTAGGTAAGTAATTTGAGCCTCTGTTTTTATGTTTTGTTGGTTGATAAAATATGGTATTCCTTGTTGATGCTAACTAATCCAGTGCACCTAACCTTAAAATTGTATCTAGTTGACACCTATATGTAATTGTTATTGTTATAATAATCATTAAGTCATGGCTCATAGTAATAGTCAGTGCACTTATAGGTCCATCTAAGCTTTGTGTCAAAGTGAAAGTTAACTAGTTAACCTCACAACTCAAAAAATGTAGTAGCTATGGCAGCTAAGCCATTAACAAATTACAAAAGATAAAGTGCACCGTAGAATTTCAAAAATTCTAAGACAAATTATTTTTCAAAAATAACAGCTGTAATGTCCTTCAATTTAGTCATCTGAATCATCAGATACTGATCCATAATTATCATCATCTGAATCAGGTTCTATTTCTTCTAAGGGTGGGTTTTGTTGTTCCCTATTTTATCTCATTACTATTTTGGTTTATGATGAATTGAAGACGAAGCCAGCATTTTGGTTTGCTTGCCAACCTTCTAGTTATTTTAATTTTTCATTCTTTGATTTCTTATAGATTGCAACATGTTCTTTAATCTTGTCATACTTTTTCTTTCTAAAAAATGTCAACAATACAATCTTAATGCATTTAAAACTTTCCTTAAAAAAAAAATTCGGGGGCACCCCGAACTCCTATACTAATTGTGCACCCATAAACTCTAAATCCTGGCTCCGCCACTGAATATATATATGGGCATCAACGCAAGTTGCAAATTGCTAACCCACAAAGTACGAAGGATAGGACAACATTCATATCTCTTTCATACTTATTTTCCATTATTATAATCCAAGATGGGACATCACTCCCGTCATTCCTATTTCATTATTCCCTGAAATTCATGTAAATTTTTAAAGTTGAACGTGAGAAATTATTCTAAAAGTTTTCACTAAGTAGTAATGGAACTGTTTGAAGCTGAGCGTTAGGTGAGCGTTGCATCGGAAAAGCTCGGTAGGGAGCATTGCACAGCCCTGCTATCGTTTGGGATGGCGTCCTAACAGATGGGCTTCACCACAAAAGTAGCTTCTGAAAAGAAGCTCACCTAAGGAGCTTTTGTGCTGAAGCTCAGTGGGCGTTGGCGTGCCGATCCAAATCTTTCCTGTCCTTTGCATTTATGGTTCATCTCCTCTTCCCTTTCCTCACACAGACGCTCATTTGCCTCTCAGATGGGCTCTTTTTCATGCGAGGGACCGGAGAGAGTGGTGAAGATCGAACGGCGAGGATGGAGAGATTGGGGGGACCCATTGGTGGTCGGTGGATTTATCGACAGAAGGATCGAAGTGATGAAGATTATGGAGGAGAGGAAAGTGAAGGTGGTGGGCCACTTCACAAAGGAGGATACCATGGGATCCAAGATCACGATCTCCAGAAAGCTAAGGAGTTATATGCTGTTGAGAAGAAATTCATAGTTCCTGTACGGCACATGATGAGTGTGGAGGGAGAGAGAATCACCTGAAGAAATGACAAAAGGTAAAAAAGGAGAAGGCTCTGGAAATTGATTTACGATGGTGTGGCAAAAATATATTGTATCAAATAAATCATGTTATATCAATTTTTTAATAATAATTTAATTTTTTTTATCAAATTTATATTTAAACTTTTATCTTCAATTATCACAATATAATATTCAAATCTAAATATAAAATATAGTTGACATTTCTAGAGGGATTATATATTAGTTTATTATACATAATCTCATCCGGAGATTTTTCCAAACTGATATGGATTTTTTTAGAGGGATTAAGGAATCAAAATAAGTTACTTAATCATATCATATGTTATATATATAATATTTACTATGATTCATGTCTTTTTCAGTCATTTTCCATATTAACTGATTTTTTAAATAATAATTCAAACACTCATCAGTTTAGAAAAAAACCACTTTTGCAAAAGTCAAACAGGCAATCCAAACACAATTCACATTTACAATCTAACTTTTTTCCTATATCAGGCTTTTACAAAATTCAAATAGCTTTTAAACTACTGCTCTCATTGTTAACCCAAACAGACAATATTGTCTCAAAAAAAATTTGGGTTCAAAGTCATCCAAAAGTTTCAAGACGTAACAATGTTACCTCATAGTATTAAAAAATTAACGTTAACTGTTAAAAAAATTAGTGTTGTCCGTTAATTTTTTAACATTAAGAGGCAACATTATTTCATTTTAGCACTTATAGGGTAACACTGCTCCTTAACAAAAGCTTTTAGGGTAAAGTTGCACCTTAACCCAATTTTTAAATCATAATATAGTAATCAGATTAATATTCTTATTACAAATAAAAACAATTCATGTTTTCTTTTTTTTTAAAAATAAATTGTTGTTGAAGTTACCAACCAATAAATATTAGCGATTTTTTTTAAAAAATACTTTTAAAATATTAAAATCATAAATCGCCATTGTTTTCTGGAAAATTACACTCATGTCCTAAGAAAGGAAAAAAAATTATAAAAAAGTCCCTGAAATCACAAAATTACAGAAAAGTCTCAAGATACTTTTTGTTGTAAATACATACATTTCCTATTGTAAATACATACATTTCCTGTTGTAAATGGTTTGGGACTTTTTTTATATTATTTGTACGGAATTAAAATCCAGGTTTTAAATGTTGTTGTAAATACATATATTTTCTGTTGTAAATGGTCAGGTGTTTAAATGTTGTTGTAAATACATACATTTCCTGTTGTAAATGGTTTGAGACTTTTTTTATATTATTTGTACGGAATTAAAATCCAAGTTTTTCGATTTACAACAAGAAATGTATATATTTACAACAACATTTAAACATCTAACCATTTACAACAGGAAATGTATGTATTTACAACAGAAAATGTATGTATTTACAATAACATTTAAAAACCGGATTTTAATTCCGTACAAATAATATCAAAAAAGTCTCAAACCATTTACAACAGGAAATGTATGTATTTACAACAAAAATTCTCTTGGGACTTCTAGGTAATTTTGTGATTTCAAGGGACTTTTTTGTAATTTTTTTCCTTTCTTAGGACCTGAATGTAATTTTCCCTTTGTTTTCTACCGTAGATTCAATAGATACTATAGTTCACCACTGATTTGATATTTTCAAATTTTGAAAGTATTTTTTTAAAATTTTACCTAAATATTATTTATAACAAAAATATAATGCTTTTAACGGAAATATGATCATAACTTCTTCTTACACCATAATGAAGCTTTCTCCATCAGGATGACTAGTACATTATAATTGAGGAGCGAACAATGATATGTTTAACTGCAGAAGCTTCCTGAGATGCAATATTGTGTTATTTTTCTTATAAGGTAAGATTCTTTATCATCTCAGCCAACATCAATAATAATAATAATAATAATATACTTAATTCATTTATTTATAACTTAAAAAAATCACATGATGAAGAATATCCAACTTAATTTGAGACTCATGAGTTTGACGATTAATGAATTTGTGCATCCTACGCTAGCTCTTCTTCTGTTGCAAACACCCCCAACCAAACCCCAACCGACATGAATCTACCAGTCAAACTGATCAAGCTTAAAACACCGACAAAGAATAGAATATTGACCTCCTTCTTTAATTCTTTTTATTTTAGTTTGTTATAACTAATACTCCCTTCAGTCCTAATTATAAGACATATTTAACCGATTTTGGAGAGATTAAAGATAGAAGTTAAATTAGTTAGTTTTACTTATTTTCTTAAAATGTCCGTATATAAATTTGACACTTCAATTATCTTGTTAATTTCACATAATCTCTCATTCATATCAATAGGGATGTTTTAGAAAGAGATTGACAAAAATTAGAATGTTGTCCTATAATTAGGACCAAAACAAACCCCCAAATGTTATCTTATAATTAGGACCGGAGGTAGTAATTAATAACAGAAATAGGATAGCAACGTGAGGAGGAAGCAAGCACTTGATGGATTTGGCTACGGTCCACTCCTCTTCCAATCATCTTCCTCATCTCAGCCGTGGATTGAAATCTGAACGGTTCAGATTTAATGTTTTATAAAAATATTATTTTTATATTAATAAAATATTAAATTATTAAAAAAAATATAAAAAACATATTTTTATAAAACATTAAATCTAAACGGTTAAGATTTCAATCCAACGGTTGAGATGAAGAAGAGGATGGGAAGAGGATAGGAAGAGAAGTGGACCGCAGCCAACCCCGAACTGGATGACACATGATCCAGCAGATAGATACAATATTAGCGTGAAACTTGCAAGTTTATTGTTTAAGTTTATTGTTTTTACATTTTTATCTTTTAAAATCGTATCAAATTACTCTTAAACTCATGATAATTGTAAATTCAATCACGCTCGCGAATTTACATATCGAATTTACTATTTTTACGTTTTCAACTTAAAAAATAATGTTGACTCACTTTTAAACTCGTGTTAACTTTTTCGATCATACTCAATGACTTTATTTATGAATTTTTTTAAAAATTATTTATTGAATACGATAAATTATACATGTTAATGGATTAAATTTCAATTATTTGAATTTAAAATATATTTAAATTAGATTGTTGTCATTTTTTATATTTTAATTATTTAGTTATACACTAAAGTAAACTTTTATGGTTTTACAATTTGAGTTTATGATATGATTCTATGTCACTATCACGAATTTATTTAAACTCATGAGTTTGATAACTTTAATTGTACCAATAGTAACCATTAAAAGAAACCAATTGGCTTTAATCCTAATAAATTTTGGCTACTTAAACTCCGGTATTAAGTTTAAATTTATGTTAATTAATGTTGAAAATAGCTTTCAGAAAGCTATCTCAATTAAATATGACGATACTCAAATCGAATCATTTAGATTGTCATATTAAAAAATTGTAACCATGGAAAATTGTCAAAATCTAATTGCTAAAATCCTCGGTATGGTGGAATGAATTAGAGGAGGTTTCAGAATTTAAGAATGTACTGGGCCGAAATTAAAAGGTGTAAAATTACTATATATGACTCGGTTAATTAATTTGAGTAGATTATAAATAAATTACTTAATTATAACATATATTATCTGATCTCTTTAAAATAGTCATACGTATCATTATATTATATATTAATTCATAAGTTTTATCAAAACCAGTGTAGATAGTTGATGTAAAAAAAATTATTTCCTGATCTCTGCTGCTTGTCCTTTTAGACACGAGATGGATGAAGACTTGATACATATGTTGCAGGACTGCGCTATTGTCAGGGTGTGCTAGAAATCAGTGGTTAAACAAGAAAAATGGAATACATTCTTTCTTTACAGGGGCGGATTGGATCAAATGGAATCTAACTTATGAGATTGGCAAAGAATATACAATTAAGGTTCCATGGCTAACCTTGTTTGGGTATCTTTGTTGGGATACATGAGTATCACAAAAAGTTGTTTGACTATAAGGTGACTAATGTGAGAATAAATGCACAACATGGTTTTTTTTAGAGCATGTTTGGACAAAGATATTCTCAAAACAAACGATATGGAGAAGAGAAGTAATAGTTCTCATACAAATCAAAATCATCATGAAGAGGACTACATCAAGGTAATAGTCAATGGCTCAGTCTTGGAGGATGAAAGGAATGGGGTGCGGAGATTACCTACTAATCTCCTGGATCATAATGATATATGGCTTGTAGGCTTCAGCTATAAACTAGTTAATGTTCCACTAGTTTTTGTAGAAATAATTGGTTGCATACAAGGCCTACGATTGTGTTGCTCTAAAGGGCATAGAAAGATTAATTTAGTTACTGATTATATAGAGGTTATGAATTATATGTTGAGAGGATGTAATCAGCATCATTCTTTCAAGGACATTGTGAATGATATTAGGATGCTTCTTTATAGAGATTGACAAGTTGTGGTCACTTATAAATATAGAGAGACCATATATATTGCTGATCATTTTGCCAGATACTCTCATAGCATAGATGAGAATTTTTGTCTATTTGATCAACCTCTTCTTCTTTTTCAAGAGGCGGACATTGATAAAGAGTAAGAATCTTTGCTGAAGATGTTGTAATGTCTTTGTGGACAATCTAATTCTAGTATTATTTAAAAAAAAAAAGTTATTTCCATTAGTGGGATTTGTATCCACCGTTGGACAGAATGCTGCATTAGCATGCACCTTCACTTGGGAAGCGGCTTCGGTCCTCTGCTTGTTGCCATCCACTCCCATCCTCTTCTCTGATGCTGCGTCGTTTTGACGTAAAATGTAACATCCCAACTTTTCGAAAGCAGTATAAATTTTTTTCATCAGAGTAGAGCACCGGAACAAGAGTGTAACTGATATATTGATATAAAATGCCCACTGGCTAGTTACATAAACGGTATATTAACCGAGAGTTTCCAAAAAGTAAAGGATAATAATGGAAAGTCTTCAGCCGGATCCTCAAACCTGCTGCTTTCCTCTCTCCTCGGTCCTCGGTCCTCGGTCCTCCTGAACCTGACGCTATGTTAAGGGTTGAGATCCAGCGCACCGGATCTTAGGTAACGGTTAACCTCATGTTTATGTATACACATACAAACGACAGACATCCACAACATCATCAGCACATACCATCACT
Organism: Acacia pycnantha; assembly: GCA_025563575.1. Lineage (NCBI taxonomy): Eukaryota > Viridiplantae > Streptophyta > Magnoliopsida > Fabales > Fabaceae > Acacia > Acacia pycnantha. The sequence goes on along the minus strand of JAMWYP010000166.1, from coordinate 341,793 downwards.
CTATCACAACCCATGCATATGTATTTCCCCAAAGATGCGAGACAAATTGCACCCAAAGATACGCACCGATTGCACCCAAAGATACGGACAGATTGCACCCAAGATACGACAGATTGCACCCAAAGATACGACAGATTGCACCCAAAGATACAAACATAACCTCTAACCACTATATGCATTCAAACAAGATAACATCTATACAACACACCTACCACATATATGCATACCATAAACATCGAGTTAGTGTTACAAGACGCGAACGTACCTTCGTTGACGGTATTCGCACGTTTACGGAAAACGGTCGTTTTGACAAAACAACGAAACGCCCTGTCGGACAAACAGAACGACAGTAAAAATCGAGTTTCTGACGTCCTATAAGAGTAATATCACTTTTATTAGTGATTTGGTACTATATCTGGCATTTTGGGTAAAAATTACCATTTTGCCCCTATACCCCTAATTGGCGGAATTTCGCCAGCACTTCGTTACTCTGACAAATTTTCTTCCCGAAATTTTGCCAGAACCTCGACGCCATTTTGATTTTCGAAAATAATGACTAAAATAGCCCTCCCATATGATACCCAATCATACCTTGAAAGATAAAGGCTATTCTAACTATTGAAATAACTATGGAAACTAAAAGCTCGGTACCGAAAAACTTACCCAGAGCTTCGCTCTGATTTTCCCGGCCTTCCTCTCCTCCTTGCTGCCCCTCTATTTCGGCCAAGAGCTCTCAAGAAAATGGTGTGAAGAACTCAAGGGATGCTTGGCTATTTATAGAAAATTTTGAGGACATAAAGGTCATTCTTTAACTTGATTTAAACCATTGGATGAAACCTTGGTAAGATGGCAAAATCTTGATCCTTGATCCCTCTTGGTCTACATAGCAGCCCTAGGTGGCACCAAAATTGCATCATCTTGATGATGTAATTAACTTGTTAAGGAAGGTTTCGTACCGATAAACCTCGATCGGTACAGATTCGCGTAATTTCGGAAAAATCTCAAAATTATGGATTTACAACTTTGAAGACCTTCTCTTCCTCATCAATAATATCTATTTAAACTTGAATTTTTACTTTAGACAGGGTTCCAACTGTCCAAACAAGTTTCTCGAAAACGTGTCCGAACGCGTCCCGGGTTTGAACGCATTTCTGAAATCACCAATCTCTTGGAAATAATTCACTGATTCCAAATATGTCCATATAAATTCAAACTCATTCCTAGATATTGAGTTAGAATTTATTTTCTTCATTTCCAAAAATATGCCTATATGCATTTTTTCCTATTTTGTTTTATTAGGAAAATGCACAAACGACTTCTAATTAACTTAGGAAGAGTTTAACGGAAGATAAAAACCCATTGATCAATATTCTATCCTGACTTTGGAAATCTCATTCCTAGATCTCTAGATAGGGTCCGTTTCCTATTTACTTAATTACTATTCATGCACTTTAATTATATTATAAAATAATAAAACACATGTGCCTAATTGAAACAAATATCATGATACTTTAAAACTTGATCCTATCTTCATTCTTTCTCAAATTTTCGGCAGCCATGTATATATATTTATATATATATATATTTAATTTATTAATTAATTAATATAAAATAATTATTTAAATAATTATTTCATACAATTTTTATAAAAACTTCTTATTGGTCCATTCTTGCATTTAGGCTTAAAAATACCTAAACTCATCCATCTCTCTCAAAACTTTCCAATTAATTAGCAAATATATTTTTACTAATTCTTGGCCAAAAACCACTAATTTTAGGGTTTTACATGATTATCTTTGAATTTCCTTCGCTTAAGCTTAAGTAATTAGTCAATAATTACCTAATTACTTTCTTATCAATAGTTGATAATTTTCTTAATTATCATGCCTAATTACCTCATAACTTTTGTATTGACATCTTTATTTTCATGTCTCCTGCATTATCTTAGCATCTACGGGGGCATTTCGGTCATTTCCTTACTTTTTGAGTATTCTTCTACAATTTCTCCAAGTTTGTAATTTAATAAATTACCTAAATTAGGGACAATATCCTTCCCTATTTCAAATAGATTTTTACTTGCCTCCTTTATACCTTTCACAGGGTATTTATCACCCATAATGTTTTTAGGGACCTATTTGAAAATTATCTAATTTCAAGAGAAATTACCCTGACAACAAGGTAAACTCAATACAAGGTGTTTGAGACCTCATATTCATCTATTTTTAATAGGTATATTCCCCAATTTTGATATTTACCCTAAGTGTTATTTTTAGGGTATTACACAAAACAACACATGGTGTCCCTTTTTTAAAAAAAAATATCCAAGGAACTAAAAGACATTTCAGAATACTGATTGGTAATTAAAAAATATTTCATGATCTTGAAAAAATATTTCAGGATACTGACTAGTACTGAAAAGATATTTTAGGATCCTAAGATAATTTTTCAAGATCATGAAGTATGTTTTTAGTACCAGCCAGTATCCCCAGTCAGCGTTTTGAAGTATCTTTTTAGTACCAGTCAATAACATTGAAATATTTTTTCAACAGCCTAAAATAAATTTTCAAGATCACGACGTCAATATTTTTTCAGTACTAATAAATATCATGAAGTATCTTTTTAGTATTCTAGATATTATTTAAAAAAAAAGGGGCACCATGTGTTATTTTGCATCAAAACGACAGCAACATCAGGAAAAGATGATGGAAGTGGATGGTAACCAGCAGAGGACCGAAGCCGCTTCCCTTTATGGCTGTGCAATCGGTTTTTCGGTAAAACTCGAAAAAACCGAATTATGTGTATTTTAAAAACCGAACCGAAAAAATCGAAATATTTCGGTTCGGTTTTCGGTTAATTCGGTTTAACCGAATTTTACATAAAGTTATGAAATTTTACATGAATAAAGTAGACATATAGGCCTTTTTAAATATATAAATTATGTAGCATTTTGAGTTCTACACAAGTAGTAACATATTTTTGAAGTTAAGCCTTATTTATGGAGTTATAAACTGGGCAGCGTTGAAAAAATATTAAACTGGGAATGATCTGTGACTTTCTTGCTTTTGGGAATATTTTTCCTTGAAAATAGACATGTCAAGGGTCATGAGGAATTTTGAAGCACTCGAAAACGATTTTTGTAGAATTAATTATGATTTTTTAACAAAAAAGTTAAAAAAATTCAGTTTTTTGGTTTTAACCGATTTTTTTTGTTGCAAAAACCGAACCGAAAACCAAAATAAGCTACTTTCAAAAACCGAACCGAACCTAAAAACCGAACACCAAATTATTCGGTTCGGTTTTCGGTTTCGGTTTTGATTTGCTCACCCCTACTTCCCTTCACTTGACGTTTATGCCATGCCCGAATGAGGAGGCGATCATAGACTGATAGCCGTACTTGGACATATTACCATATATTCTTTTTAATAATGTAATCCAAAAATTAGTGATAATAATATTAATTAATAATCATGTGGAATATTCTTAAAAATTTATTGAAATTATATATTACTTTCGGTCCTAAATGTAAAACCTAATTGATTTTTTTTGGACAAATTAAAAAAGCTATATAAATTAATTAATCATATCATATATTGTGTATTATTAAATTATACAGTATTAATTTATAAGTTAGAAAAAATAATAAGTATAAATATTTTAAAGTAATTTAATTAGTTATTTTTTAATATCTCTGAAGTTAATTGAATTTTATATTTAGGGATGGAGGTGTATTTCAATTTACTCTAAACTTTTTTTTTTAAATCGAAATACTATTTACTAACCTAAATCCATATTCTCTGGTTTTTTAATTGGAATGATCAATTTGGTATAAGTTACTTCGTTTCAAATTTTTCGAATGCATTTTTATTTTTCAAAAGATACAGAACACATAATAAATATAGTTTTTCAATGTTAAATTTGAAAAAGAATGTTATTGTTAAATAAATATTAACATTTCAATACTACTTTAGAAAAGCAACAAACAAAAATGTTATACCCGTTAACAATTCAGGGAACATATATTATGTTGTTAGTATTCCTGTCTATAACTAAATAAAATAAAATAACTAAGGAAAATGAAAAAGAAGATCATGTTTGGATCTCCTTGAGATTGAATATCCCCACTAACCAGGGTCCAAAAAAAAAAAACATCCCCACTTACCTTAACTACTAAGAAAGCCATTATTAAAAAAAACAAAGAAAGAAAGCTGGTATTACAAATGGTAATGTTTAGTGCTTGTGAGGAATAGTGAAAGTAGCTTTTTAATAATGATATACAGTATATGTGGTAAGTATGTGATATAAATTTTATCTTAATTTACATGAATAAACAATTTTAGAGATCCTAAACATGATAAGAAAATTCGTAAAATGTGATTTTGATGACTTATTTTTGCAGTATAGTATGTCGGTTTCCTTTCACTCAGTTTTTATATAAATACAAACAGATATTCCAGTAGCTTAGGAAGATCTGGATACATACGTTATACTCCCTCCGGTTTAAATTATAAGAGCACCTTTGTAGTGCAATTTGCACTACAAAAGTGCTCCTATAATTAGGACCAGAGGTAGTACGTATTTGCTTATCCAGTAGGATAAACAATTAAACATAAATGAAATATTCCTACGCTTTTTTTTTTAAAATGTAAGAACTACTTAATGAATTAACTAATTCAAGTACATTAGAAAAATTAAATAAATTATTTAATTCTAACAAATGCGCCTGATCTCCTTTAAATACCCATGTGCAATATCATATTACATATTAATTTATAAGTTAGATAAATTAATTTGGGAAAAAATGATAAATATGAAAAATGAAGTAGATTAAGGTACTATCACTGGTACTAAAATAAGACATAGTTGATTTTTTTTAGAGAGATTAAGGAAGATAAATAAATTATTTAATCATATTATATGTTGTGCATGATTAAATTATATATCATTTTATAAGTCAGATTAATTAGTTTGAAGAAAAAATGATAAATATAAATATTTTTAAGTAATTTAATTAATTTTTTTAATCTCTCTAAGAAAAAATCAATTGATGCTTATATTAAAACCGGAGGTATTACATTTAGGACCAGAATTAAATCTCTAACTAGCTCCTAGCTACCTTTAAGACATGAGCAACTTCCCTTGGTGTAACCATGCATGCCTAAGGCTCTTGCTTCTCTTGAGATGGCTTGGTTCTTCATTAGTGGAGTGTTTATAGTTCCATGTACGTTTTAATCTTAATATATATTTAGATTTTCCCAATTTTAAATATATTTTTATATATATGGTTGAGATTGAGCTTGGACTCCATAGATTGCAATTAATTGAACCAATGCGTTACACCATTTCCCCACTTCAAGAGAGCCTATTACATTACATTCTAATAACTTTTCGTTCTCATTTCATATTGAAATTATACCAAAAAAACATGTGGAATATACTTATGAATTTAATAATGTTTTCAAAGAATCAACCACATTTTCCCTATTGAATATACCACTTTTGCACTTAGTTAACTATTATTAGAGGAAAGGCTTGCTCAAATAGAACGAAGAGTTGTGCTCTAGTTATACTTTTTAGTTATTTATTTATTTTTTGCATTAAACTCAATAAGGAATGGATTAGATCATGGAAGTAGATTCTCTCCTTATCATTTTTTTTTCATTATCTCTCATCAACAAATTTGGACTGCTGATTGAGAAGATGAAAGAAAAATCAAAATAGTATTGTGAACTTTTAGATCGATTAGACGGACATGATTTAGATATTATGAGGAATGATAAGAGATACTCAACCCTTTGATCACCATGGGCGGACCCACATTGTAGAGAAGGGGCAAGTGCCCCCCTTGAATTTGGGATTTTTTAAAAAAAAATTAATACATGTTTGAATGATTGTCAATCCTCAATAAATCAAGATTGCACTTCGTAATCGGATGAGGGATGAATGATTGAATGATTGTTCAGTGCCTTATATTGAAAAAGATGTATTTGATAGCATTGATAATAAGGCAATTATGATGGAATTCCAAAAAAAAAGACCTTGAAGGATGACATTGTAATTATTTTTATTGTAATATACTTTTGTTATTAAAATATATGTACTTGAATTTATTGAGTGCCCACTTTTCATTGTAATTTATATAGCTGCATTTTTAACAGCACTTAACCTTACTTTTCTAAATGACAGGTTTGTAAAATAATTGTCTATCTTATTACATCATTAGTATTCACTTGATTTCATGAATATTTTTTTTTATTTTTTATATTCTTTTATTTTTAATGTATTTAAAACTTTCCTTAAAAAAAAAAAAAAATTGGGGCAGAGGCTGCCCGCCAATAGTGCATTCTTTCAGTAATTTTTTGGATCCGCCCCCTGTAGATCACTACTGCTAGCTTTAATTACGGTTAGAGGACACCCACACAAAAAAAAATTAAAAAAAAAAAAGGAAAAAGCGATGATTCATATATATTTTGGGGAGGTGGGTGACTGGGTGGGGTTGGGATTCCATTATTTTATGCATAAAGTGGATGGAGAAACATGCATATTTAATTGGCCATTGCTGGCTCCTTAGTTGTTGTCCAGTCTTGCCATTTTCTCATCATGGGGACAAATAGTGACTCTTGGTATTATTTTAATTTTGTGAAAGCTACTTTAATATCATTTTCTTTTTCATAGCTAGCTAGGTACTGTACGTGTCGTGAATGATGAATGCATGTTTATTTCATTACAAGAAGCCAACTCAAAATCATAAATAATCAGTCATTCTTCATTTTCCAAATGATTTTAAGCTGTCCTCAACAAGAATCTACTGAACTCTATTTGACCCACATTCCCTCCGTTACAGTTAACTGCCACTTCACTATCTTTAAGGAATCATATATTGTCAAGTTGGGGAAAACAAGAAGAAGAAGAAGCTATAATGTCGTCATTCTTGTACTTATAGAAACATATGTCACTTTTTAATTTTCCACATCTTTAAAATTAATGTTCAAAATATACATGTAAAATTAATGTGTGTGTTGTGTGAAAAAGAAGAGAAATTGTGGCTGCGTGGAAGTGGGGGTCAAACAGTGTCAGAAGAAAAAGTCACCGCTTTGAAGTTTGATTTGAACTTTAGGTGAAAAGTAGAAAGTAAAGGCTCCTCTCCTCCCCACACGTGGCTCGCAGAAATTGGCTTGTAAGTTCTAACTCGTCAAACACAAAAACAACAACAACAAGACACTCAACAAAACCAGTTTGCATTTAGGAAAAATCCCTCCCAACGCACCTCTCACGCTCTCGCAAATTATATATATAAGAAAACAAAAAATCCTTAAAATCAATATAATAGTTTGGAATCCCATAACCTTTATTTATAAATAAGTTTTAATATACACATGTACCAAAATGCCCTTCATTTTAAAAACCAAAACAATGTAGGACGCCCCACTATAGCCACTTTTGTTCGTAAGTTCTTTTGATAACCTAAACGTACAGACCGTTTCTTTTTTCAGAAGAAGAAAAATGTAAGTCTACAAATATTATGTTTATCATAATATCAACATTTTTCTTAGTCATTTTGTATTTAATACTACCTCCGGTCTTAATTATAAGAGCTAGTTGACTTTTTTTGGAGAGGTTAAGGAAGCTAAATAAGTTACTTAATCATTTTATATGTTGTATATCCTTAGATTATATATTAGTTTATTAATCAAATTAATTAGTTTGAAGAAAAAAATAAAAATAAAAATACTCTAGAGTAATTTAATTAGCTTCATTAATCTCTCCAAAAAAATCAACTAGCTCTTATAATTAGGACCGGAGGGAGTAATATTTTAGCATTCAAGAATTTGAACAATAGGCTTTTACTTTTACTGAACTTATGTTACTGCATGATATTGATATGCATATCACGTAAAAGCTTTTCAATTATCAATGCATTTGACTTTCATCCAAAAAAAAAAAGCTTTTGGTAACTAATAATTTCAATATTTAATTTTTAACAAAGTCATTTTGCCAAATATTTACCTTATTATTGGCAATCGTGGAATGAGTGAGGGAAATTTTCAAAGAAATTAAGGCCGTCATTTTAATAAATATACGTTCCATCTTTTTATAAATAAAGATCATGAGACTACTTCACATTATTTTGGTGATTTCTAGAAAGTTTTTGATACTATATGTTATTGTGTGATACTTGAAAGCGATGTTCATGGCCATCCCCTACCACATATGTCTGTTTTTATAACTTGAACTCAAGATTTAAAATGATCTAGTAGGACTTTACACGGTTAAACTGTATTGATAGGAGTCTTGAGTTGGGGATCCATGAGGCTAACAACCAGTATGATTAAAACTGTCTTGGGTTACAGTCCAATGCCACAGTGACATGTTAGGTTGCCCCCTATTTAAGTAAACAATAGGGTATTTTTTGAAAGTTAGGATCCACCATACATACTTGTGTCTTTTTTCTCCCCCTACCTAAACATCAGCCCCACTTCATAATCATAAAACAAAACCACCAGTACATAAATATTTAAGTAAACCAACAAACTAGCCTCTCCTCATGGTTTATATTATAATATATAATATAGGCTTAAGGTATAAATTTGTAAGATTGTCTCTAAAAAAATGTTCTTTATGAAAGTCTTTTTAAGTCTAATGTTACCTTAATAGTTTTAAAATGTTACAATGTTATCTGATATCGTCAAAAAATTAAAAATTAACCATTAAAATATTAATATTGATAATTAATATTTTAATATAACATTACTCTATTATAACATTTTCATAATTCATAATGACATTGTTGAACTTAAAAAGTTGGGGGAATATTGCTTCTCCCTGTAGCAATAGGCACAATAACCCTACAATATATAATATTTTATAAATAAAAAAAGAAGGCAATAAATGAACACCTATCCTTTCCTTCCTTTCTCTTGCCTTTCCCCCCAACTGAGAAACCCCACCACGACACCCGAAAGGAAACGGACACAGAGGTAGCCATCACACCAAACACCTCTTCAATTCACCTTCTTCCTCCTCCTCCTCCTCCTCCTCTATCCATCTCTCTCTCTCCCTCTCTCCCTCTCCCTCCCTCTCCAACTAGACGTTTCTGTCTTCATACTCAAAATGAGCTTCACCGCCTACTCTGTCTTCTTCTTCTTCTTCTTTACTCAAAATCTTTGATTTGGTTTTTTGTTCCTCACTCACTGAAAATCCAGAAGCAGAACCCAACACTTGAGACAATATGTACAAGCTTGTGGTTGAAGTTCTTGATGCGAGCGACCTGATGCCAAAAGATGGAGAAGGTTCAGCGAGCCCTTTTGTTGAAGTAGAATTTGACCATCACAAGCAGAGGACTCAAACCAAGCTCAAAGACCTAAATCCTCAGTGGAATGAGAAGCTCGTGTTCGACGTTGATGACCCCAGAGATCTTCCCAACAAGACAATTAAAGTTGTCGTCTACAACAACAATCGATCAAGAGCTGATTCAGCTGGTGGTGTGAATTTCCTTGGAAGAGTCATAATTAAAGGTGAGACTGTTTCCTCATCTGAATCTGAAGCCTTTGTTCAGCGATGCCCACTTGATAAAAGACACTTAATGTCACGTATTAGAGGAGAAATCGCTCTTAGAGCTTATGTAGTTTATGACCCTTCTGGTTTTTATCCACCTCCTCCCACTACATCACAAGCACAAGCACAAGCAGCGAAAGTGAGTCCTGTGGTTGATGATGATGATGAACCAATGAAAGAGACTCCTCTGAAAGAGATTAACACAAACAAGCTAGATCATCATGAGGAAAGAAGATTTGTTGGTGGTGGTGGTGGTGATGGTGAGAAGAAGAAAAAGAAGGAGCCTGAAGTCAGAGTTTTTCACTCCATTGGAACTGAGAAAGCCCATAATCCTCCTCCTCCGGCACCGCCACAGGCTGCCGCTTCCGCGGCCGCGGCGGCACCAAGGGCTGATTTTGCTCGTGCTGGTCCACCGAATGTGATGCTGATGCAGGTACCGAAACAGAACCCAGAGTTTGAATTGACTGAGACAAGTCCACCTCTAGCAGCACGCTTGAGGTATAATAGAAAAGGGGACAAAATATCAACCACATATGATTTAGTTGAAAAGATGCATTACTTGTATGTGAATGTTGTGAAAGCAAGAGATCTTCCAGTTATGGATGTTTCAGGAAGTCTTGATCCTTATGTGGAAGTGAAACTCGGGAACTACAGGGGCGTAACGAAGCACTTGGAGAAGAATCAGAACCCAGTTTGGAAGCAGATTTTCGCCTTCTCTAAGGAGAGGTTGCAATCAAATTTGCTTGAAGTGATTGTGAAGGACAAGGATTTTGTTAAGGATGATTTTGTGGGAAGAGTTTCTTTTGATCTCACTGAAGTTCCTGTTAGGGTACCCCCAGATAGCCCATTGGCTCCTCAATGGTACAGATTGGTGAACAAGAAAGGGGAAAAGCATCAAGGCGAAGTCATGCTCGCGGTTTGGATGGGAACACAAGCCGACGAGTCTTTTCCTGAGGCATGGCATTCTGATGCACACAATGTTAGTCACACGAACATGACGAATACGAGATCAAAGGTATATTTCTCACCAAAGCTTTACTATCTGAGAGTACAAGTGATTGAAGCTCAGGATTTAGTGCCATCTGATAAAGGAAGAAGTCCTGAGGCTGCGGTGAGAGTTCAACTTGGAAGTCAAATGAGATTCACTAGGCCTTCTCAAGTGAGAGGGATAAACCCAATTTGGAATGATGAACTTATGTTTGTTGCAGCAGAACCTTTTGAGGAGTTCATAATTGTCACGGTAGAGGACCGGGTAGGTCCTAACAATGTGGAAATCTTAGGAAGGGAAATCATATCAGTGAGAAATCTTCCTCCTAGGCATGAACACGGCAAGCCCCCTGATGCTAGATGGTTCAACTTGCACAAGCCTTCCCATGTCGGGGAGGTAGAAACGGAGAAGAAGAAGGAGAAATTCTCGAGCAAGATACACCTCCGGATATGTCTCGAGGGTGGGTACCACGTGCTCGATGAGTCCACGCATTTCAGCAGTGATCTCCAGCCGTCGTCCAAGCATTTGAGGAAGAAAAGTATTGGATATCTTGAACTTGGCATACTAAGTGCTAGGAATTTGCTACCTATGAAGGGGAAAGATGGCAGAACAACTGATGCTTATTGTGTTGCAAAGTATGGCAACAAATGGGTCCGAACAAGAACTCTCCTCGACACGCTTTTCCCTCGCTGGAATGAGCAGTACACTTGGGAAGTTTTTGATCCTTGCACGGCGATCACAATCGGGGTTTTCGACAACAACCACATCAATGGCAGCAGTGAGAGCAGGGATCAAAGAATAGGAAAAGTAAGAATCAGGCTTTCAACTCTTGAAACCGATAGAGTTTATACTCATTATTATCCGTTGCTGGTTCTCACGCCTGGTGGCCTGAGGAAGAATGGGGAACTCCATCTAGCTTTGAGGTTTACTTGCACAGCCTGGGTTAACATGGTTGCTCAGTATGGTAGGCCTTTGCTTCCCAAAATGCACTATGTCCAACCCATACCAGTGAGGCATATCGATTGGCTTCGCCACCAGGCTATGCAAATCGTTGCTGCTAGGCTAGTGAGATCCGAGCCGCCACTTAGGCATGAGGCGGTTGAGTATATGCTCGATGTGGATTACCATATGTGGAGTTTGAGAAGAAGCAAAGCAAATTTTCGTAGGATTATGTCCCTACTTTCTGGTGTTACTGCTGTGTTTAGATGGTTCCATGACATTTGCACTTGGAGGAATCCAATAACCACTTGCCTTGTTCATGTCCTTTTCTTGATCCTAGTTTGTTACCCTGAATTGATCTTGCCCACTATTTTCCTCTACTTGTTTGTCATCGGGATTTGGAACTACCGGTTCAGGCCAAGAGCGCCACCCCACATGGATGCCTGGCTCTCACAAGCCGAGAAAGCTCACCCGGATGAGCTGGACGAGGAATTTGACACGTTCCCGACTAGGAAACCGGCAGATATAGTGAGAATGAGGTATGATAGGTTGAGGAGTGTAGCAGGAAGAATACAGACTGTGGTGGGAGATTTGGCTACTCAAGGAGAGAGAGCACAAGCTTTACTAAGTTGGAGAGATTCAAGAGCTACTGCTATATTTATAATCTTGTCACTAATATGGGCTGTGTTCATTTATGTGACTCCCTTTCAAGTAATTGCAGTTCTTGTTGGGCTTTACATGCTGAGACATCCTCGTTTCAGAAGCAAGATGCCTTCCGTTCCTGTTAATTTCTTCAAAAGATTGCCTTCTAAGTCTGAGATGATGCTTTGAGAGGTAATGGTACAGGTAGATTCAAGAAGGAATAATAATCTTTTTTCTTCCTATCCATATTTAGTATTATACTTGTTCAACAAGTCTTGTGCACAAATAACAGAATAAAGAGACCTGCCATTATACTTACCCTATTGTTATTTGTATGTACATCCAATAATAATCCTTGAATTTCAGCTCTGGAACTGAGCATATTCCTTAATGCTTGTAATGTAGTTTTTCACTTGTTTATGAAAGGCCCTGGTGTAGCTGTAATAAGTGTCATTAGACAGGTATGTATCTGCTAATCTCATCTGTAATGTATCAACCATCAATACCTTGTCACATGTAGAAACATCAACATAAATGTTTCCTCCTATTCTAAATATAAGAGTTGGCAGATGAGTTTGTTTTGGTCCTGTAGTATAAAACTTCTTCACTTTTTTCTTCAAAATTTATAATTTTCTTAACTTATAATCTCCTTATTAATTGCACATATCAAGGGGTTTTCATTAAAGGAGTATCCAATGCTAATTATTAGGGGTAGTTTAAGAAAAGTAACCTACATTTAGTTTAACTATTTCTCTTAATCTTTGTAAGTTAGTTATCTAGTTCTTACATCAGTGACTAAGAGTAATATGAACGGAAATTTTGAAATTGAAATTTATGATAAACTGCTTTTATTACAAATAATTAAAAACATGAGAGATACAATTAGACTTTAACGGTCAGGAATCTTTCAGATCCCATATACTCACACTCCAAAATCCCATTGGTCCTTTTTGTTCCACTTTATTGAGAGATCTGAAGGCATCCTTTTTGTGTTGATGCTTCCCCCATCTTTAGTTTTAGTATATTCATTGAATCAGAGTTGTTCCAAAAGGCAACACTCTTCTCAAAGAGGTATATTGAGAAGTCTAAGGAACCTCAATAACTTTTTATATATTCCTTGGTACCTATTGCAGAGAGAAAGCCATAAAAGGAGCACCCAAATATTCCCATGAGGACTTTAGGGATATAAATTACTCTTCGTGAGTCGTGACTCTTTTTTTTTTGGAACAATCTCTTCGTGACTGACTCACTGCCTTAATTTCTGTGATTCAACAAGTATTAGTGTGTAGGACGATATATTATTCAAAACATTTTGTGCTACGAGATATTTTGACATTTACTCATAAAATCATGAATTAACATACTCGAAATTCTTGTAATATAAGATATTTTAACCATTGACCTTCTAGGCTATATTATTTATGGCTTTCATTAAGTAGCCATTGTCTCATACAAATTCGGTTAAGACACATGAGTAATTTAATTCTTTTAATGTCACCATAGCAAAATAAATATGCTAATTGGTCTTCTGGATTATTACTTCTAATGACATAATTCTCTTTGGGTAAATAATCTTCATGACCATGGTAGTGAAAACGTAGTTTTCACCTGAAAACGGAAGGGGAATGAAAAATCGTAAAACGTAAAATCGTAATACAAAACGTAGTTTTTACCTGCATATATATATAAAGAAATTCAAGAAAAGCAAGGCACATGCCATCATCCATACTTATATTCATCCATGCAATATCAATTAAAATATCCAACATTGTCATCAAATACCATTTAAATAAAGGCAAACAACCTCAATACAGTTCAAAATGCAAGTCTAATTTAAATTCAGTACCACTCATTATCCAACTGAAATGTAAATAATTGTCACAACTCACAATCTAAGCTAATAAATCATTCAAGTCATTATCATCAAAGGCATTATGCTCCACATGATCTTCAACTATATCATGATGCATGACAACTTCTCTTTCTCTTCTATCAACCTCATTGTCCAACTCAAAATTAGGAATCTCCATATCATCTACAAAGGCACCAACATCACCAGTGTCATCCTCTCCTCCAACTTGAGCCAAGTTTTCTTCAATTAAATTATCCAAATTGAAATCAAAATTGTCTTCATCTAAACCTTCAACATTAGAAGGCGTTCCTTCATTTTCCACAATCCGTTCATCTTCAGATGAAACATCATCAATGCTATATTCTCCAGTTTTTCTAACTTGCTTCTTCCTGGTCAATTTTGAATTTGTCATCACAAACACAACATCATTCATTTTCTTTTGTGACAAGCAATTTCTTCTCTTTGAGTGGACCTAAACAAAAACAAAGCCAATTAATATACAACAAGTAGCAAGCACAAACCCAAATTTACAAATTAAAGAAAACTTATCATCTCAAAGGCACTCTAATTCCTCTCACAACTAGATGAACTACATGTCAAGCTTAAAATACGTAAATATAAAGATAATTATAAAGTATTAGAGATAGTATTAAATAATAGAGATATATAGACATCCACGTAAATATCATATTCATAACAATTGTGGAATTTTGGATTGAGATTAAGGTATCTCTTTTTCCCTTGCCTAACCAATTATCAATAGAACAATAGGCAACTTCTTTAATGTTTTGAAAATGACCATTGCAAAATAATGTGCATATTTGATTGGAAGATGTGCTTCTAATTTAATTTATCAAAATATCTAAGGCCTTTTGATCAATTTTTGAATTACATTAATAGCAGGGGGGAAAAGAAAAGAATTCCCATAGGCAGTATTATAGGGTCAGACAGTTTTTTTTTTTTTTGATACATAAAAGTTTTGGAGGGGTTCGACATCAGTCCCCCACCAAGGCCAGGGCACGGCCCCGGGCTCTATGAGCACTTACTGGGGACTTACGAGATCGCCTACCAAAGGAGTCCCAGCGACGGCAGAGGGGATCGAACCCACGACCCAAGGGCCTAGTCCTGAATCCCTTACCATCTATGCCAACTCTCATTGGCGGGTCAGACAGTTTTGTTTTGTTTGTTTGTTTGTTTTTTGACACCTGAAAACTCAGTTGAAAGCATCACTCATAAAACTCACATTGCAATAGCCCACCACTGGATTGAGTTTGTTTGAGTTGGTGGTAGGAGTAATGACTTATTTTCAATATAATTTTTGCAAAAGTCCGATAAAAAAAAAAAATCAGGTTGTACATGTTATTTGTGTTTGGATTGACAGTGGTAGAAATGACTTGTTTTTTCAAACGGAGATGTGTTTGGATTATTATTTGAAAAATCAGTTGAGATGAAAAATGACATGAATCTTATTAAATACTACATATATTAATATCAGTTGTATATATTGTAGTAATTGAAGATAACAATTTAATTTTTTTAAAAAAAGTTAAATTATTATTAAAAAAATTAATAAATAATAAAAGTCCTTAATTAACAAAAGAAATATATTTATGGGAACTTTTTTTTGTCCGTCCCCTCTCTCTCTCCGTCTTTCTTATTTTCTCTCTCCCATGTGATGCAAATAAAGCAGAAAAGTCAGGGCCCGTTTGGTTCAAATAATTTTTAAGGAGGGAAAGGAACTTAGAGGAGGGAAATGAACTTAAAGGAAGGGAAATGAAGATTTGAAAGATGAGGGAATATGGTTTGAGTTGTTTGGTTGGAAGAAAATGAAGGGGTGGTAGTTGGTAAAGAATTAGAAAAAGTCTATTTTACCCTCTAAAGAAATTAATTCAAAATAAAAAAGAAAAATATTTTTTTTGCTAAAATATATTCTTGTTAAGTTCGAACTTGTATAAAAAAAATTTTCGCCAAATTCGAACTTTCCCGCCAAGTTCGAACTTCCCGCCAAGTTTAAATTTCAGGGGCAAATTTGTCCAAAAATGTGAATAGTGACGTGGGAACTTGAGATCCCACCAATTTTGGTGGGAACTTGAGTTCCCACAAATGAGGGAAGAGTGGTGGGCCCGGTGTGGGCCAGGGAACTTAGGTTCCTGGGCACTTGGTGAACCAAACACGTTTTCAGGAGGGAACTCTATTAAGTTCCCATTCCCTCTCCCAAATTTCTTGAACCAAACGGGCCCTCAGAAGCTCAGCCTAGAAGCTCCCCTACCTAGCTTATGAGAAAAAACTACTTCTCGGGTATAAGTCCAATGAGAAATAGGCCAACCAAACACCTCCGAAAACATCCAATTGGGCTTTTTTCCAACTGATCTTTTTTTTCCCTCTAAAAAGTTCATCCCACCGCTGTAAAAGCTCAACCCAAACAGGCACAATAAAATTTTTTTTTTATGGGATTTCTTTACAGTTGGACATCATAAATGTATTTTCTATATTCATGTAACTTTAATATAGGGCCTTCAGCATCTTCCTTTCCAATTTTTAAATATATTGTATAATATTATAATAGATGAGAGTGTTAAATTGACGTTTTTGTCTCAGAAATTTTCATAGAAAAATTGTAGACCCTTAAAAGTTTTCGAATGAGCAATATTACTTCAAGAGTTGCAAGATTGTAGTAATGTCATTCTGTGCTAATTGATCCAGTTGGTAAATTGATAGTTGACCAATTATGTTGAGGTAACATGTCACGTGATTATGCTAAATTGACCTGTAACTATGTATTTTGAATTTGAATAAATTAAACTAATTTTTTGTCATCAAGTACTAACTTTTATTGTGTTGCTCCCTTTGGTTTTATTTATAAAAGTTCGATAACTAAATTACACATTTACATGATCTTAAAAAATGGTTAAAATTAATTAAAAATAATAAGTATGTTTTGAAATATATATTTTTTCAAGTATGTCTTGAAATAGAGTAAATTTAAATATCATCAACCCTTTAAATAATGCAATAAATAATTAATGAGCGACACAAATAAAAAAACTAATCAAATATTAAAACCGTTAAGTCAGTTCTGGTTAGGCTCTTATAAAAAGAACAAAAAAAATTTAAATTTTAAGCTCTTATTAAAAAGATAGATTCGTGTTGTATTAAGAAACATTAAATACATAAAATCTAGGTGTAAAACAAGTAGTAACTAATAATTATTGTATTTTACCATTGACAATAATAAAAATATTACATATACTTAATTATGTTTAGTTGTTCTTGCTATTAATCATTAGCGCAATCCTGCAACTGCAAGTGGACTGAAAACTGAATTAATCACAATATGTAGGATAGAAAATTTACGGAAGGAATGGCAAATTTTACACTAGCCGACACGTTTGGTACAAAGAAATGCTCTTCCATGGAGAGGCAAAAGGAAGGAGGAAGCAGGAACCAAGATTTCCGCACGGGAAAAATACATGAAAAGACAAAAAGGCCCCAGTTTTCTTCCTCCTCCTTCGTCGATGCCGGCTTACACTGCTCCATGCTGGCTGTCGGTTGGAGTCCACATTAGGTGTCTATTCTTTAGTGCTTATTCTTAGGTGCCTAATTATGTATTCATACTAGGGATGAACATTTTTTTATATATATATATATATAGTACTTATTTAGATTTAAATTATATGTTGTTTTCTAATTTTTTTTATTACAAAAAGTATTTCAAATTAATTAGTTTTCATGATATTGGTGTTACAAATAAATATAGGACTGAAAACTAATTAATTTGAAATATTGGGTGTAATTTTTTTTTTTCAAAAAACAGCATATAATTTAAATATAAATAAATACAATATAAAAAAATAAAAAAATGTTAATTCCTCTAATAGAGGTAGGACTTAGGAGCACATAATTAAACCCCTAACAATAGGCAGCTAATATGGATTCCTGTCGGTTGGCCATTGACGGCTGGTATTTCTACATAGATCTAACTGTCTTTATTGGTGGGTCCCCAAAATTTCAAGATTCAAAGGTCTGTGATCAATTTTAGTTAGATTAATGCACCTCGTTACAATAAAAGATAGGGAAAATATTAATGAAGTCTCAAAGAAGAGAAAAAAAATATCAAAAGAGTTTTAACCCCAAATTTCTTAAGGACTTTTTTGATATTAATTACGGAATTCTAATATTAAAAAAGTCTTATTGTTAAAATGACTTTTCATGTTATTAAAATGACTTTTCTTGTTGTTAAAATTTCTCTATAAAGATATTATGTCAAAATAGTCTTTCATGTTGTCAAAATGAAATTTCCTGTTGTCAAAATTTTTCTAAGTTTTTCCTCTGGCCGGTAGAATTTTAGAAACCTGGAAAATTTTTAACAACAAGAAAAACTATTTTGATAACTATATTTTTAGAGGGAAATTTTAACAATAGAAAAAATCATTTTAACAACATGAAAAACCATTTTGATAACCATACTTTTTTTATATTGGAATTCCATAATTAATATAAAAAAAGTCTTTAGGGACTTTTTTTTAGGGGATTTGGGGTTGAGGGTTTTTTTTTTTTTTTGATTTTTTCTCTTTCTTGGGACTTCACTGCTATTTTCCCTAAAAAATATATTTATTGTTCGTTATAATTCACTGAAATTTTCGAATATATTAAAATAATTGTCTAACTACAGATTTTCTAGAAAAAACGACTAATTGACAAATTTAAACTTAAATAACATAGTTTGAGTTATTAATTTCTCTCTTTAAAAAAAAAAAAAAAAGAGGAAAAAAAATCGATCTCTAATAATCTGTTTTCACTAGTTTTTCATGATTCTCGCCATTTTCCACCCATTCACTTTTTTGGAAGGAATTAAATCCACCTCTAGTCTGTTTCCTTTTAACAAGAGTTTTGATTTTAGCCTCTTCATATTTTTTTAAGTAGTTAATTTCATATTATTAATTTAATCTTATAAAGAAAAATGTTCTAGAATTTTACACGTAGACTCCGAAATGCATCAAATGGGAGCAACGTGTAACATCCTTCCATAATTACTATTTAAATAATTATTTCATATCTAAATATATTTAAGTCCGATCAAAATAAATTATTCCACATTAAACATCATATTAAAAGACTTTATTCATAATACAAATTATAGTTTGCATCGGAATACTCAAATTATGTAATTGTACCAAAAAGGCCATAAAATTTGGCAATATACATTAAACTATGCTCATATAACAAAATAAGCATACAAGATTTGATTATTTAGATCAAGTCTCGAATGCCTTCCCCTAGTATCCCGGTCTGAATTCTTGCCTGAAAAATAAATAATGACGGGGTGAGTCACGAGGACCGAGTAACCACATATCTAATTTAACAAGTAAACAGAGAATGATTACAAGATAGTTAAGTAGGCCAAATGTGCCTTCATATAACAATAAGTCTGAGTAGTTTGTCGAACCATTTAATAGTTCAAAATTATTCAATATGCATGTAACTCCCTCAGTCATCCTTATAACTCCCTTATAACCGCTAACAGAACCTATGGGCAGTAACATAATAGGTTTAAGAGTAAATACCCTTTCTAGTCCCTGACAAAAAACACGGACCCCATTTTTGTCCCTGACAAAAAATCGACCCTTATTCGTCCTTTTTATGGGACTAAAAATGACCTTTTAGAAATTTGTGAGGGATCAAATGTCCACCAATCGACCCTTATTCGTCCTTTTTATGGACTAATAAATACTATACTAACTTCATTAGAAAGAGAAAAATATATAGAATAACTTTAATTAAGAAAGTTAATTTGTTGAAAAAAAAATTAATTTAATTACTAAAATGATCTTATAAAGTAAATAACTTATCTTAAAAATTCAAATAGGCTCTTTTCCTTCTCTTCTCTCTCCCTATCTCTTCGTTTCTCCCTATCTCTTTTTCTCTCCTGATCTCACACTCTCACACACATACACTGCACACACACACACACATATATATATAGGTGAGGTAGAGGTGGTTTAGGATTTTTTTTTTTTTTTTAAAAAAAAAAAGATATTAAACAACGCTGGTCAATCTATTCACCCGTCTAGATAATATTTTTCCCTGGTCACTAATAAATCGACTAATTAAACTCATGTTTTTATAATCAATTCGATCCCCCGATTGGATCCGGGGCAAACGTCTACTAAAAGATTGCTTGGATTTAAGAAAAAGTCGCTTAGATTTATCCATAGTTTGTTTATTCCTTATCGTTAAAAAGAATTCCCACAACAAAAAATAAAAATATTGTTGCCTTATTTTTAAGATAAGGTAATAAAGTAAATTCAAATTGATATCAATCAATTTTGTTTCTCATGTTTGTAATGTTCATATTTGATTGCTCCATCAATCATATTTGAAAATGATTTGATAATTTTTAAATCCCTAATTTCCTTTATTTCATAATTTCCACAAAAGGGAATATAGGCTGCAAAAATTATATCTCTATCAATAGTATTACATCCCCATAAATAGTGATTCAGTTTTTTGCCCAACATTATATCCTAATGATAATGATTTGATTTCGAAATAGTGACTCCTTTTTCTTTCCATCCTTAGAAATATTTATGGAGTTGATTCCAGTTTTCTTCTATCCGCAACTCTATTATATATAACCTCCATATTCATGGGTAATGTTATCACCTCTACCAACACTCCCCGTGCAATGCACGGAGGAGATATAGCTTGTTATCAAGCTGAAAAGAGTATAGCTCTCTCAACAAACCCTTGGACTTACTTAGAAATGAACCTATGAATAACTTTTCCATAAATAAATACATAACCTTACAGAAGGAAGAACTCTTAGAACAACAACCTGTAAACTATTTTACAGAGCAATTCTACCTGCCCAACTTGTGGATGCAAAATGTTGAGTCATAGAATCACGCAAATATGTGCACCTAAGAATTGTACAATTGTGTCAACTATAAAACACTAAGTGCAGAATAAGAAGTTCTATGAGAAGAAGTTCATTCTTCATGAACTTCTACAGATAATGGTAGTCTCAAACCTATATATTCCAGAAGAATGTGATACAAACTGCAGATTGGTATACAACAATGACGACGTCTTATCCCACTATATGAGGTTGGCTACAAGGATCGCACAATGCCGTTGTGCTCTATCAAAAATTAGATATTTAGATAGGGTATTAACCAATAGATCCTGCCATCAGGTTGGATATTTGAGAGAATACACAAACATCAACAGAAGGCAAACTGCTTGAATGGTCTTTTATCCAATCAAGAGTCTGATAATCCACAGGATGATGCACGGGTGATGAGCTTTCTAATGGGAGCAATCGCCAAGATTTTACTCTTTCGCTGTGCAGGTGCATTTTCTTTGATGCTCTGTGAGTGCCTGCAATGGCACTGGTTTGTTAATCCATAATTATTCCCAAACTTGTGAGTTGAAGTAAAAATCAGATAATAATTTAACAAGAATTTACATTATTTAATTAAATAGTTAATGGAGAATATGTATACTCCCTATAAGCAAATTTTGAGGGAGGTTTCTTGGTCTCATATATAAGCAAAAGGTACCATTTGCCCACTTCATTTAAGATACCCTTTCCCATTGTGCCCTTAGTTAAGGAGATGAAGATCTAAGGAGAAAATAGTAGTTGGAAATTTTCCCCTGCAATAAATGACAGTATCTCAGGAAAGCAAAAGCAAACTCAATTTTTACAAAATTATAGAGAATGACCCATTTCAACTAATATTCTTAATAGGTGTGAGATAATTATTTTCTATTTATATTCAAGACTGAAGGAAGTATATATTGAAAAAGATAGTTCAGATATCCAACTGTCAAGAAACAACCAATGCCAGTCTCGGTTGCATCACTTGTGAGAGATAAAATTCAACTAAAAATAAAGATCAATACACGAAGGGTTCCACCAAAGGAACTTTGTTGCTGCCTTCAATCCTTGATATAAGACCTAGTTGACTTTTTTGAAGAGATTAAGGAAACTAAATAAATTACTTAATCATAGCACATGTTGTGTATCACAAGATTATATATCAGTTTATAAGTCAGACAAGTTAGTTTGGAGAAAAACAATAAATATGAATACTTTAATGTAATTTATTTAGCTTCCTTATTTTTTCCAAAAAAGTTAATTGGGTATTATATTAAGAACCAAAGGAAGTATATTGCAGCGTGAAGGTCAGAGGGACTAGCTGCATTTTGCAGCTTGAGGTTGATTAAGAATTGAGGTATTGTTGATTGCTACAGAACAAAGAACTCAAATCATTAGCGTTTCATCTTCAAGTTTGACTGGGATTTGGTTCTAAAATCTAAGCTTCTAAAGTATACTAGTTTATTCACCCAAAAAAACACAAAATAAGAGTCATACACTCATACTAGTTAACAAGAAAACAATTGTGATAAAGAGACCCTAATACCAATATTATAGATAAGTTGTCTGCTAAAAGGAAGCAAAAGGACAAGATACAAAGATAAAAGTTTAAATTACCTCGATTTGCTTCTGCAGAGACTTCACATATGCTACAGCCTCGTCTAACATTTCTGCAGTATTTGTTTGCTGCAACATAAAGCAATTAACACATTAAAAAGTTTAACCAAAACTATTCTGCATGTACAAAGTGTTTTTTTAGGCCACTCTGCATGTCACTTCAAGCTAGCATTCACACTGATTTGTTGAGACAATTTGCTTCTCAGGAAATAACATATACATGTCATCAGGGTATCAAGGTCATCCAGAGGAAGAAAAATTCTCGACAAAATAACATTTTATGACGACAATGTTTCAATTAGTAGAAGACTTGGGTCCATTTACTTGTGTCCATTACAACCAATTCTCCAATCAAATCTTGACACTTGGACATTTTTGCTCACTTCAACATTTACTTAAATATAATGAGCTATAATTACATTTATGATAAAATCCAGGTGTTAAGAATTGATTAGACAATTGGTTATAATGGATATATGCAAATGGACCTAAGTTTTGTCCTTTCAATTATATGTCCTGCTCCTACATGGCTACATCAACCAGTGTATTGATAAACCAATATATGAATGAGGAGAAAAATAACAAGTATTCAAATCAAATGTCTCTTATGCATGGTATCTGGCAATGTTATTAACAGATCTAAAAACTAAAAAATCTTATGGACACAGAATATGCAGAAGAATAAAAAAAGAAAAAAAAATTGCAGATTCCATAAAAGCATTTTAACACCTTCAACCACCCAGTAAGGACTGACGTTCCATCCAGTAAGTATGCTGTAATTTGTAAACAATTCACTAAAATATTGTACTGGCTAGCGTTGAGTCAGGGGAATTAATAAGAATACTGAAGTTATAATTTTTTTCCTAAGAAGCAGTGACATACATGTAGATAAATACATTATTATTAAATGCTTTAAATTTAATTATTCAATTAATAAAGCCAAAAGTTTGTTAAAATCCCCATCTATTATTAATTCCACCAAAACCTCTCTATATATGTTGCTTCCACTTCTCCATCAAAGTCGGACTACTTTACAAGTCTGATTGTTAAAGTGCAATATGAGGTTTTCCTTAGCTTTACCTACATGATTTAACCAAGAAAAAACACTGTTCTTTATAGTAGAAATCCAAAGCTGACTTTTAAAAAAGAACTATTGTACATTCGGCTTCTAATTTACCTAATAGGTGCAGGCTTTCACAATCATATGGATTTCAATTTGATGATTACTTATACAAGGACAAGCAAAAAGAGAAGGAAAAGGAAAGATGGAAGAAAACTTTAGCTTTGTGCATAATAAAAGAAAATTTATGTTATACCATGTCTCTCAACAAGTTTTACAATATTAATAAACAAAGTTCAAAACTTAAATAGCCTACCACCCTATGAACCTGCCACCTTGAAACCCACTCACGGTTTCAATGAACGTTTAGTTCCTTCCTACAGACTCGTATAAAAAATCCTTGAAAAACAATTAATGATTAAAAAATGAAAAAGAACATGGGATTTCCAAAAGTTGTAGATCATCATAACTCAGCAGTGCAGAACCAAGAACACAAAAACATTCAATAATCTGAATCAACGAATACTGATAAGAGAGAGGTAACAATTAAATTGATCAGAAGCCAACTTAAACTCTACAACTTCTTCATCAGTCAAAACCCTCCATGGGTGGAATAGAACTCTTCAAGGTTTCAGCCTCTCAATAAAAGCACTAATGTTACAAGACATAAGTCTAAAGAAAGAGCCCATCATAAAAGATAGAGTGAAATATAACCTTATCCATGTTTGGCACAAGATCCTGAAGCTTCCGTATGCGATCACTTATCCGAGTTCTACGAACCTATACAAAAAAAGAGTAGAAACAAGATAGGAAATATGGACTAAACGCAAAGACAAATTACAACCTAATTTAAAATGAAAAATTGCATTATTTTGATTAGTAAAGAAGTTACCCTTTCAGCAATACTCCTTGGATGTGTAGCATGTCCTCGCTTTGCCCGAACTCTACAAGGTACTGAATACTCCAAAATCTTCTCTATGTCTATGTCTGGTGTTTTGCCAGTATGCTCAACATTCTATATTTAAAAAACTTGAAGCATGTATCAATATCAATCAGCACAATAATATAGTATATTGTAAAATTTAAAGCAAGCAGGCGCTGTTAACACTTCATGAAAGGTGTCTAATTAAACCAAAAAGTGAAAATAGATGAAGAACATTATTGCATACTCCATATTAATCTAATAAGAATTCTCCCAAAAATAAGGAGTTCATTTAAAATAATGCACACAATGAAAGTTTTCTTGGAAAAAAAATTGCTACAGCAAAGAAATGAAATATTGCCTCTACCTGTCTGATTGGTTTGAAATTAGCCATGGAAGAAACATCGGTATCTTGTGGGCTAACGTCATGATTGTATTGAACCCCATACTTGGGGAAGAACCCTGTTTCAGAGGCAACCATTGAATGCCCGAATAAGTTCGCCGGAGAACTATTCTGCCGGACAAATCCACCTGACGATGAGCCAGCATCGAAACCGCCTCCATCAGCCGTATCTCTAGACAAGGTATCGGTACCAGTAGCAAGCAGCTGAGTGAAGCACTGGGGGGTAGCCAATGGGTCCTCTTCGTCTTCCTCCTTGAGCAGTGCTTCTAACCACGTCGCCGGAGTTGAACGGAACCGGGAAAGCCCACCGCCTCCGCTGCCACCTTCAGACGTAGGTTCCATCTGTGATAGCTGATAGCTTCAGGAGCTCCCTCTGTTGTTGGCTCTGCTCAAACAACGGATGAAATTTGCTTTTTTTGTTGTCGTGTTTTTTTAATCCAAGTTGTTTCATTTCATCATTTCATGCTTGCTCTGCTTAATTTAAAATTAGGAGAATTTTTCCAGAAAAAGGTTCTGGTTAAACATAAAATAATGTTAAATATGTCAATACGTTATTATTACTTTTATTTTGGATTGAATTTTGACCGTTGAATGTGGCTGATATTTTTTATGGATATAAATTAACGGCGAATGAGGAATGTTGACGTCAGAGTGACTGAGCCGCAACGGTGACAGTTCTTATTGAAAAAGACGGCGAGGGACAAATGCTGTCATCACGAAAAGTTATCCTTAAAAATTTAGCTAGACAGGAGTTTAATCCGGGTAAAATTGGGAAAAACTCTCTTATACTGTTTTTCAGGATGCTAAATATAAAATCTATTTTATATATTTATCAATTTTGTCTTGAATTATCCTATTGATTCCCCTCAATAATACAGTAATTAAATAAAAGTGAGAAGGAGGTAATTTAGAGATTATTTTTTCTAATAAAAAAAATGTTAAGGAGCAATTTGGCTAACGAACTTTTACTTCAGGAACGCCCAACACAAATAACTTTTAAGTTGACTAAAAATACAAAAAAAAAAAACTTTAAAAAATGCGCAATCAACATAAAAAAGTATTACTCCATTTTTTGTGTTGACACATTTTTAAAAGTTTTTTGGTATTTTTGTCAACTTACAAGTTATTTGTATTAGGCGCTCCTGAGGTAATAGTTAGTTGGCCAAATTACTCTTTAACCCATAAAAAAAAATTATGTTATGTTACCTAACTTACTTAATCTAACAAAGCAGTTAAATAGATCATGCACAAAAAAGAGGATATATTTATAGACAAGTTCAATATCTTCCATTATCTATTAGTAGCCAGTTTTGATGAAGAATAAATTGTTGCTTTAAAGGGCATTTTTGTGTTGACAGTTTTTATTGAGAGACAATATTACTCTGAAAATGTTTAAAAAAGGAGTAATTTTGCTCTAACATTTATTCTAGTTAATTTTAATCATTACTCCTTCCGTCCCTAATTATAGGAGCAAATTTTGGAGTTGGTTTTGGTCCTAATTATAAGAGCAAGTTTTAAATTTTGTCAATTTTTTTCCTATAATACCCCTATTTATAATTATTATTAGGAGCATTATATATATGTGTGTTTACATATATATGTAGATTTGTGTTTATGTGTGTCAATATATATATGTGTAGATATATATGTGTGAACACACACACATATATAAACATATATATATCTCTGTGTGTGTGTGTAGATATATGAGTGTGTGTCTCTATGTATGTAGATAGATCTATATGTATACACATATATATATACACACACATATGTATACACATGGCTATATAAAAAGCAACTAATATACATATATAAACTAATATGTCATGGATATCTAACGTAAGGCAAATTAGAAACACTTATAATTAGGGCAACTTGTGTCATTTTAAATTTATATAAGGACATTTTAGGAAAATGAGTAAAATTAACTAATTTAACTCCTCTCCTTAATTCTCCCAAAATCGGTTAAATTGCTCCTATAATTAGGGACGGAGGGAGTATTTAACAAAATATACAGAGTTGACAATCCACGTGTCATCCTAATCATTTTTGTTAAATTTCAAATTTATCCTAAAATTCCATATGTTATCTACTTCATTTTTTTTTCAAAATTAGATTTAAAAACTTCAAGGGTAAATTTTTATCTTAATAACAATGACGTGGATGACAAATATACTATCAGCTTTACATTTTTAGTCAACGGTTAAAATTAATTAAGATAATTATCAAAATTACCTCTTGAAAAACTTTTAAATCAAAATTACCACTTAATCCTATATTGATTCTACTTTCTGCCATAGGATTACTCTTTCAATTTGTTTGTGTCGGCGAATGCGTGAAGGAAAGTTTGAATGAATAAAAAGAAGTATAAACTTTTCTTGTCGGAATCCGTATTCAATAATGGCTATGTTGTTAGCCTTCTTCACACGTATATAATGTCATACATCTTAATATTGATAAATAATTTAAGAGTTTAATGTTTCTGTTTTTGTTGTAAAAATATTTTGTCTGTCACATTCACATAAAAGTGAGTGGGTCTCACAAATATTTTCTCTTTCTTTTCTTTACAATGTGACCCACTCACTTTTATGTGAGTGTGGCAGACAATATATTGTCGGTACGAAAAACAGAAACATTAAACCCATAATTTAAACAGTTATGTTAAATAGTTTTTGTACAATTTTTTTTAAACAAAAACTGGCCATATTAACTATGGCTAGGTATTGTACTGTGATTATATATATATATATATATATATATATGTGTGTGTGTGTGTGTGTGTTTGGTACTTAACCCTATGTGCGTGTGTGTGTGTGTTTTGTTATTTTAATTCTTGTGCAAATTCTTTTTATGAAATAATGGAATAAAAATAATTCATACTATGTGAGATCAAAGTTGATAAATTTCATATAGATAAGATACTAAAATTGTCAATTTGTATCGGACTTGGTCTCCTTCCCATCCAATCAATTCAGATATTGAATCATTAATTGTAAAAATATCAACATTGGCTATCTTCAAAATCCATTGTCAATATTCGTCCAAAAAAAAAATCCATTGTCAATATATTAATAATAATAAAAAAAAGAATGTTCCCTGTATAAGAACAACCCCCAACTCTAGAACGCCTGATTATAAATGAATCCACATTCCATGCTTCTTAGGTACCTCTCTCCCTAAGAAGTATATACAAAAATATTGATGATATTTTTTTATTTAGATCAAATTATATTTTACATCCTAAAATATTTTATACACTCTCAAATCCATTAATTTTCAGGATACTGGTGTTACAGGAAAAATATTTCTGAATGCAGAGCTATAAATTAATTAATTTGAGATACTGGATGCAACAAAATATTTCAAGATGCAATATATAATTTAATCTAAATAAACAAAATATATATATAAAAAATGCCATCAATATTTCTTTATGTGCTTCATAGGGAGAGAAGCACATAAAGAAAAACATGAAATGTGGACTCCTCATAAACATCGACACAATTAAAGGGACCTAATGCACAAGCCCTTCTATTGGGTAGGATCTAAAAAGGGATAGATATAAACATTGACTCAAATACCATAAAATGAGGGGTTAAGTATCAATTTTGCCATTAAAATACACATCCAGGAGCAATTTTGCCCCTTAAATTTTTGGCGTAGCAATGTTGCCCCTCCGTTAAAAACCCTAACGTTGACCGTCAGTTAACCGTTAGGGTTTTTAACGGAGAGGCAACATTGTTACGCCGAAAACTTAAAGGGGCAAAATTACTCCTAGGCACGTACTTCAGAGGTAAAATTGGTACTTAACCCAAAAATGAATAAAAACTTGTTGATACCAACAAAAAAAAAAAAAAAAGAAAAAGAATAAAAGAATAAAAACTCGGTTCACAAAAATGGTTTTATTAATTCAGCCTCGGCCAATAAGGTTCCTTTAACGTGGAACTCACAACACTAGCACTTAGAATACAAAACCATTTTCTAACTTCGCGTCATTTTTCCTCACTCATATATTTGTCATTCTCCAAACTTCATTTGGTTATATGTACACAAGAACAAGAGGCCTTTCAAAGACATGAAAAGCCATTCATTCTAGCTTCTTATTAAATGGTTTCAAACAAAACCCGATGCTCCAGTAGCTCAGACAAAACACCCCTCATCTTATCAACAGAAACAGGTTTCAATATGAGGCCATCCATTCCAACCCTCACAGAGTTCTCTTTTGTGACCTTGTTAGTGTTCCCAGTGAGAGCAACAATAAGAGGCCTATCTTGACGTTTGGTGAACTTCTCGTGGATACGTACCACGAGATCATAACCATCTATACCTGAACATACATCCATGAAGATCACCTTGTGTTCATAAGAAAGAACACGCAAGCATTCTTCACTCGAGCTCGCTGTTGTAACATCACACCCTAAATGAACAAGTACTCCCTTTGTTACCGTCCGGCTAACCCTGCACAAGTTTCAATAACCAATTATAAAGCATATAATCAAGGTATAAAGTTTCAGTCCCTTGATGTACTTTCAGTGAAATACACTCAGTCACATTTACAGATGAGAAGAACATTAATAGCTTGAGTTTCTTTTGTTTACAACATACTACAGGTCTTTATTTTTGAAGACAACAAATATGACAGCCTGATTTTAAGAGATTAATCTTTTATTTTTCTTAATTTAGATGGCAGGCGCAATGCCTAAAGAGTGTGGGGATCGAACCCACAGACTTGGTGCCAGTGCGCCACAATGGGCACATCTAGTGCCACTAGACTAAAGGGTCTTTGGCAACGATTAATCTTGAAACATAACAAGTTAGCTAAAACGCCCAGCACAATGAAAACCACATGTTTTCAACATTGCTGAATGATGTAGGTGTTGCTCCTTATTTCCATCACATGTTTTGGCGTTGAACAATTCTTTTAGCTCTAAATATGCAATTACTGCAAGTATTGGGGGAGAGAGCTTGGTTGATTTGCAAATCATCATGTCATGTGCGTTATTGAGTAATGTCTGAATGCATGACTTGACCTTTAGGGAGCTTTAATCCAAATGACATGGAAATAAGGGAAGTTTTCCTAGTTGGAATTGTAAGTAGAACTTATATGAATATATATACCCTAATAATCAAGAGCCCAAACTCTCACATCCCATGTGGGAAAAGGATGGATATGATCAAGAAGGAGACAAAGGGACTCTAATAAAATACCCCCATCACTAAGAAACCTTCAAAGTAGAAGTTTGAAGTGCACTTGGTACCATGAATAGACCAAAATGTAAAATACAAAAGATCCATGCAAAGGAGGTAGCCTCAACAAAGGAGTATTCTCTACCGAAAAGTTCTCCTAAAATTTGATACAAAGAACCTCGCCAAAAGGTTTTCCATCAATTATGACTTGAAGTTTTACTATTTATCATGCAATTGGATTTTCAATTTTGGACCTAAGTAAAAGGTTTACATGCTTAGTAATATTTAGATAATCCATGCACAATGAAAAGTGCCATTTGTGTTGAAATGATAAATTATTTGAGATAAACAAACTCCAAGACAAGAGTAAAAAAGTATAGCTGTGTGACATACCCATTATCATCCAAGACAAGAACCTTGAGCCCTGCAAAGTTTGTGGGGCCATGATTTCCCAGACTCTTATGTACAAAGGGGGCTTTAGATTCATTTGATCGATCAGGGAGTCCAAGTTTTACAATGAAGGTAGCTGTACACCCCTTACCAATGCCTTCACTATCAATCCAAATATGCCCCTCCATAAGATTTACAAACCTGGTCACAAATCAAAACAACACATAAGCAACATTTAGCTCTTGATAGCATTCTGGAGAGACTTTCCACCAATTTTACAAGTCAGATTTCAATTAATATAAAATAATATATTAAGCTTTGAATCTCTTTGTAGTAAACAGACAAGATCAGTACCTCTTACAAATTGCGAGGCCAAGTCCATTTCCACCAGAATTTCTTGCTGTTGAAGATTGGGTTTGTGCAAACTTAGTAAATAATGTAGGTATATCTTGTGGACTAATTCCTGATCCTGAATCTTTTACCTACAATGAGGAATTACCAACAAACTTCATTATATAAGTCGGCATTAAAAAGTAAATTTTTCATTTCAGAATTGAGCTTCAAGGGACAAACCTGTACTCGCAGATAAAATTGATTATCATTAAGCACTGGTATAAAGTCTGGAATTCTAGCATCCCTAAAGGATTCAACTTTTGCAACAAAAGCAATGATGGAGACACCACCCTCTTTCGAGAACTTAACAGCATTACCAACAACATTGAGAATAGTTTGCATGAGGCGTTTTTCGTCACCGATAGCATACACCGGCAAGTCTGGAGCTAAATGTAAAGTGAGTGACAACTTTTTGACAGATGCAACAGGTTTGATCAAGTTAAGGACCTGAAAAAAAGAAAAGAAAAATTTAACATATCAAGTTATTAATGATATTCCAGACCTTCAAGCTACAAATCAATCTCATACGATGTTAAAAGGGCATGTTAGGTAACTCTAATGGAAAGAGTCTCCCTTTCTTCTATGTAACGTTCATTAATTTTCCATTATCATCACGTCACAGTAACTGCTCCTTTTTTGTTTCCTTTCAACAAAATTTTTGTTTCTATCACAATGTCCTTTACATTCAAACCCCAATTACAAAGTTTAAATATTTGGGATCAATTATACAAGATTAAGGTAGAACTGATGGGAATGATACACACAGAACACAAGTTAGATGGTAAATGGCAAGAGGTTACAGGAATTACTTGTGATCTTAAAGTATCTAATAAGCTAAAGGGGAAGTTTACCCTCATTTATGAATGGGTACCTTTTAAAATTTATTGTCAAATTTTGTCACTATCTCATTGACTTATAAATAGGAACTGCTAAATAAGACCAAAACCAAAAAAGCTTTATGGCGGTAAAAGTTGAGCATTAAAAGGACACCAAGAACATAAGTTGGGGTGATGGAGATGGAGATGAAGATGTTGAAATGGATATACGGGTATACAAGGAAAAATAAGATTCATAATGAATACTTACAAGGAAGAGTTGGCATGACATCTATTTGGAAGAAAATGGTAAAAAATCATTTAAGGTGGTTCAGACATGTACAAAGGAGGTTGTTAAAAGTGTTGGTAGGGGGGACGATTTTGATTTCTGTGAAGAGGGGTAAAGGAAGACCAAAAGAACATTTAGCAAAATTATCATGTGGGATTGTTTGACTAACAATTTATCCAAATATTTGATTGTTACTATAACACATTGACGTCATGCAATCCATGTAGTTGACTCTACCTCGAGAAGTTATTATTAGTTATACAAAGAGAGGTAGAGGAAGACCAAAGAAAACACTCAATGAAGTTATTAAGGTTTGTTGTTGTTATGCATACCAAACAGTCCCTTGGCATTTAGGATATAGACTTTACCTCTCTGAACACAGAATGAAGGTTGAATGTTGCTGCATCAAGTTGAAGACTGCCATCCTCAAGACGTGAAAGATCTAAAACGTCATTGATGAGAGTAGCTAATAGATTACTACTTTTCAGTATGGTCTCAACCATCAAACGCTGATCAGGTGTCAGCTCTGTTTCTTGTAACAATGAGGAGAGTGCGATAACTGCATGCATAGGAGTCCTCATCTCATGATTCATTACCGACAAAAAATCATTGCGAGCATGAATTGCAGTCTCTGCTTCTCTTCTTGCCCGATCAAGTGCACCATTTTGCTCCAGGAGCTGATCCCTTGCCCTCATTGACTCTTCTAAAATTGCAGCATGTGAAAGAGCAACAGCTACCTGGCATAGGAGGTACAATTATAGTCATTTATCTACAGGAATGCCGAGATAAGAAAATGATGTGGGACATAAAAAAATTATGGATAGATGATTTCCAAAACATGTTATTGACACAGAATATGTTCTCAGTACATCCAAGTGAATTTTTGAATTAAGGGATAAAAATATATGTATGTAAGCTATAGCAAGCATGCCCAATAGTCTAACTTGTGGCTATATACCTAACTTTAGGGAACTTAGGTATATTCACAAGCTGCTAATTTGAAATAATAGTTACATCTAATTTGTCACAAATATGTTCAAGTTCACTTCATTGTTTTAAAAAATATGTCAAATTATTAGTCAAATTACAGAAATCTGACACATACGATGTTAGACTACATAGGTAACTGGCCAAAGTGTTTTAGCAAATCAAATCAAACAGTAGATAATTATGAAATACAAAAGTTATATTGTTGAATTTGTACATATTCTTGAACTTCAACTAAAAAAAATCAGTGCCAAACACGTTCATGTAAATAAATACAAAGATGAAAGACATGTAGCAAAAATTGCATTACAAAAAGTCAATAAAATAAAGCTTACCTGATCAGCAACAACCTCAACCAGCTCTAACTCATAGAGATGCCACTGTCTCGCACTATCTGATGGGAGCATCAAGACCATCAAAGCATAGCTTGATGAAACTCCCGGCCAATCATAAATTTGGAAATTAGAAAGATTCAGGAGGGGCACTCGAACAGCAACTACTTCCCCAGGCATGTATTTTCCTGCTTGAGGTCGCAATCTGGCTACTGGGCAGTTTGGTGAAATTTTGACTGCTTGGTTTGTACTAAATACTTGATTGATCACAGGAAGATGGATGGGTACAGTATATCCAACTGGGTTTTGCTGTCTCAATGTGTAGGAAAGTTGGAGCTCCAACCCAGTGCGCGTTGGCATCCATAATGCACACTCCTCCAGTGCCAAGGTTCTACCCAGTTCAACAAGAGTTGTTCTAAGTATGGTGTGTCGATCCAGAGTGCTTCTAATCTCATGAGTCAGCATCCTAACATGTCGACCAGTTTCTTCCTGTGTGCGAATCAAGCCCATTTCCCTATCAAGCTCTGCAGCCTTATTCTTCAAAAATAGCTCTCTGGTCTTAACACTCAATAAATCAGGAATGATATGTACAAGCAAAAGGGCAGTCGCACATGATACCACAGCAGTTAAAACCTTAGCAGTGGTCATTACTACTGCCACAGTTTTTGAATGCACTGTGAAGGTCCATAAATTTATTAGATGCGTTGCTCCACATAGAACTATGAAAGCACCAAACTGAACAAGTACCCATCTATATGGAAACACGGCTGATTTCTTTACAAAGTAAATCAGTTCTAGAGGGATTGAAAAATAAGCAAGGGCGATGAAGAAATCTGAAATATATTGGTATTTCGTTAACAATTCATCCCCTGGTGGTGGCTCAATACAGTTGCAGTCCATAGCGAATCAATGGCAGAAATTTTTCCTCTTTTACATAACTGCATTTGAATATTTAAAGATTAAGCACAGAATAGATGGAAAAGGAGGAAAAAAAAACAAAATAATAATGTTTATATGCCTGCCGGAGGGGGGGGGGGGTCTTGTAAGTTCATATTGATATGACAATATCAGTTCGGCATTCAATTTTAAAGTTTCCCCTGATAGTTTCTAGCATTATCTTGCAGAACAACAATGATAGAGAAAAGAGAAGGCCATGGTGGATAAGGTTAAATCAGAAACTCTATCGTAGAGATGCATAATGCCAACCAACGTATTACCAATACAGATTTGAGTCTTCCGGATGATCTCACACTATGCCTTCATCATTCTTATTGCTTAGTATAGATCATAAAACCCCCCTAATAGTTGAGCGAATTCGAAGGATGAATGAATTTTTTCAACTCTAATATAAATCTACCATCGTGCCCCTATTCAGACTCTTCTTCCCGTATATCTTTAGTTACTGCAGCCCGAAAATCTCTACAGCCTTTAACAAGTTAACAGGGATACAAGTCCCCTCCCCCAGAACTTCTTCAGCTTCTCCAATCAACAGCTTTAATTTAAAATCAACACGCGCACAAAAAGCTTGTTTCTTATGGCCCAAAACACGCACAAAGACTAATGGGTATTCGTTTAAAAACAATTTCAGGCAAGGCACTATGTAGGAAAACGAGGATAATACATCCAGACCAACAACAGGCTGAGCCTATAAAAACCAATTATGAAGTATTAGGGAGAGGAATTGCGCAGAAGGGCGAAATAAACTCAATATGACAAATTTCAATTTCAACCCTCTACTCTCAAACTTGCAGGAAAACAAATTGAAAAAAGAAGACTGACCAGAGTGGAAATAGCTGCGAAGATCACCGAATAAGAAAGGAATCAACAGAAACAAGCTGCTTGAATTGAACGTAGCTATGGCGGTCAAGTTCAATGAATTCCTTGCCTGAGAAAAAGGATCCGCCACTTGCAGCCGCAAACGATGGGGACAGATCTCTCGAAGTCTCAATCAGTCAAGAAAAAGCTAATATCCTAGCAGACACCAAAACCCGGGAATTCAGTGTATTTGGCCTCCTTTTTCTTATCTGTAGTAAAGTATTATATTCGATTGATGTGAAGTTCACACTTCTTTTAGGGCATGTTTGGTTTGTAAGGAGGGAGCGGGAAGGAAAGAAGTGAAAATGAGGATATTGATTAAATTGTTATTAATCAAAAGAATTTCTTTTCTTCTTTAAGAGTATATTTTTGAAATATTGAAAAATTTCTATAGACAATTTAGTAAAGAGGAGGGTAAAAAATTTCTCTCTCCTCTCTCACTCCCTCCCTCTCCCTCAAACCAAACAAACCCTTGTGGGTTAAGGCTGTGTTTGGTTTGAAAAGAGGGGAGGGAGAGAACTTCCCTTTTTGTTATGAAAAGTCAGATATAATCATAAATTTTATCGTTTTCTGCACAAATATTTCACATCATGATCATATTTGACTTTTCACACCAAGAAGGGAAGTTCTCCTCCCTCCCCTCCCTTCAAACCAAACATAGCCTAAGGTGCAAAAATATTTATCAAAAGTGTATCCAACACCTAGTGTTTTTTTAGATATAAAAGTGACTATGTGGTTATAAAAGTGGAGCAAAAATACTAATTGACCGTTTGTTTGACTTTTTTATATTTTTAAGACTGAAATTGACAATGACTCAGCTAAATTTCATCCCAGCTGGCGATAGAGAACTGGAGAAAATTACATAAAAGCTAGATAGTTTTGAAAATTATATAAAGGTGGCAACAGCGGCGAGAAGGCAGAGATGGACGACTTGATGGGTAAGATTGTGATTGGGAGAGAGATAATGACTGAACTGTAATTTTCAAAATATCTTTTAGTTGAATCATCGTTCATGTCAGCCTTAAAAATACAAAAAAGTCAAACTAACGGTCAATGGATATTTTTGCTCCACTTTTATAACTACATAGTCATTTTTGCACCCAAAAAATACAAAGTGTTGAGTACACTTTTGGAAAAACCACATCTATATTTTTACATCTTAATATCCATGAAGGTGTGACCAAGGGAAAATTGATTAAAAAAATTAAAAATAATATATATTTTTTAATTTTTTCCATCAAATTTTTTTTCTTCAAAACAATGGTTTATAACTTTTTTTAACTTATTAAATATTAATAAATAACAATTATCAATATTAAAAAATATTCTGAATCAATATATAACATAAGCACAAATATATTTAACTTCTTTAATTTATTAAAAAAAAAATCTACTATGATTGATATTTAGGATCAGGAATATTATCATATTACTATTCCTTTTTTTTTTTTTTTTTTATTTGTTTGTCTTAAAAGAAACATTTAAATTGGTCCGGGAAAAGACATTTAAATTGAATATCCGTGGAAAGGATGGTGATGATATTCTAGATACATATCATTTTGTGATTTTTAAAAAAAAATAAAACATGAAACATATATTACAATACAAACTTCATGCAAGTAGCTACTTTTTTTCTTACCAATGAGTAATAGATTGATTTCCAGAAGAATGCATTCTTTTAATTTAATTTAGTTTTTTCAAAGAAATTTTCAGAAACTGTTTGTTTTCAATATTGAATTTTGCAAAATTAATCTTTATTTAATGCAATTATATCATGAGGACCAAACTCTCAGAAAATTATGGCATCAAAATATGGATAAGTATATGATCCACGTCACTTTTTATGTATTGCATCTCACATTTATTCATAGTTCTATAGTTTTATGGCGGGTTTTTTCCCCCTTATGATAGAAATGGTTTTCCCTACTTAAAAGTGTAAAGAGTTTTCATCTCTCTTAATAAGTGCGGTTCTTGGAATTTGAACTTGTTTTCTTCTTCCCACTTATGACCTTGACCAACAATTTGTTGGTAATTTTATGGTGGGTTTCATATGAGGGGAGGATAGGAGAGGAAAAGTGAGGAAAAAATTGAGTTAAATTTGAAAAAAATTAGAGAAGTGGAGCTAACAAATTTTAATTAATTATTTTTATTCTTTTACTTTACATCTTATCTTAAAAACCCACTTTTTCAATTTTTTTAAAACCCAAATCAAAAGATTTTAGAAAAATCCCATCAGAATACTCTGAAAATATTAAAAGAACATATCAATGACTCTAATATACAAAATACCAAATAAGTCTATCGGTATTAATTTGGGATTTTGAAATCTATGCAAAAGACCTCACTACCCCTAGTTACTCATCTCCATCTCTATTAGTTTTGTGCTAGTTTTGCCTGGTAGAATCCCCTTACATCCAAGGTTACTTTAGCGCAATCATAAATATGTCCCTTTTGAGTACAATAGCAATTAGGAATTCGTCCTTCTTCAATTCCTTGACCTTTCGCTCCAACTCCTTAACCTTCGAACCCCCAATCAAAGGCATTGCTTCCTTCACATTGTCCATGGCAGATTAAGGTAAGAAAGCTTCACCGAGATCAGAAACCTATCCAAGAAGGATGATTTAGAGCATGATTTTGCTGCCATAGCATTCACCTCACCATGTGGCTCATTTCCCGCTTTGGCGATCCTAAAATAGAAGAATTCTTGCCTTTGCTCTAGATTGGCTTTCTTTGATCCACTCCACTAGTAGCTGCAGATTCCCCAACTTTCTGGGAAAGCTCAAAATTTCATGGTCACCCTTTTTTGCATCGGTTGGGAATTTCCTCTTCAAACTCCTGATTTTGTGCAAGCATTTCGTTTCATTTTTTTTTTATGGTGATGGATGCATGAACTCCGACATCACCGGAGGATCGGAGGCCAAAGTTGAACTCGAGAAACTTGGGATAGAGCTAGAGAGGTGGTTGTGGGAGATAGAAGGAATGTGCCAACGCCCGCAGGAAAAAAGAAAAGAAAACAAAAGGACAATGAATTAGGGAGCGCATGTTGGTAAATTAATAACATTTGAAAATTCCAATTTGATACTTTAAGATTGCTTTAGGATTAGGAGAATTGGACTCATTGGTTTGGGTTTTTAATAAATTCTGAAGGTATATGGGATTCTCCCGAAGATTTTCCTTTCCTCCCCCTCCCTCCCATTTTTCCAATTTTTGAGTTAATTTGAATGTCTCGGACATTTGGTTATTTTTAGGTCAAAGTCAACTTATGATATGCGGCTAATCCCAAATTAGGAAAAATAATCAATTTATTAAAAAATAATTTTTTTCAAAGGGCAACTAGTGTTCACAATAAATATAAGGATTTAATGTTTCTACTTTTACTGCAGAAATATTTTTTTTCTGTCACATTCACATAAAAGGGAGTTGCTCCCACTAATATTTTCTCTCTCTTTTCTTTTCAATGAGACCCACTCACTTTTATGTGAGTGTAATAAACAAAAAATTTCTGCAGCAAAAGCAGAAACATTAAACCCTAAATATAATCTACTGAAATTTTTAAAAACTAGATACTACTTTAATAATGAAAATAGTTGAGAGTTTTCTTAAAAGAAAATAATCATCTACTTATAATGACTGAAAATTCAACTTATGCACATGCTTTTGTTTTTATTTGTTTTATAAGATTTCTTTTTCTTTCATCATATAAAGTTATGAATCCTATACTCAAATAATTACTAATATAAAATTTGAATAATATACATAACAATTAATACAACCTATAACATAATAACATATGTGACAATTAACAAAATCAGAATCCCATGGCAAAAACACACACACACACACAATCAGAATCAACAAAGAGCAAATAAAAAACATCAAGGGCCCACACACACATATAAAATCAGGAAAATTCCTATTAAAATATATTGTGATTTGTCCAGTAAATAGCTAATGAAGTATAGTAAATAAAATTGATTTGGGATTTTAATATTTTCAGGATATTTTTTGGAATTTTCTTCTGCCCCTAAACCAACCTATGCCTGTGTTGTTGCACTCACCTGACTGGGCATAAGCCACTCGTCCATGAATCAGAAATTGTACCATTTAAAACGATATATAACCATTTTCAGAAAGAAACCTGTTCAGTGATGATATAAATAATAATACAGAAATTAGCTCTGCAAACAACGTTATTTACAACAGTAGGTGAAAAGTGAGACTATAATCTCAAGCATCCATGTACAAGTGAAGACACTAATATGAAGAGTATGCTCTTATAGAATCTAAACCATTCCATTTAAATAACCAAATTATCATTCAACCACTCTCTCATAATCATGAAGACTTTCTCAGCATCAGCATCTTCTTCAGGAGATCCAGGCCTGTGGACAAATCCATGACCTCTACCTTGGAATATCACTACTTTAGAGCCTCCATCAAGTTTCTTGTTAATATTCTGGACATCACTCACAGTACAAAGTGGGTCGTTGTCTCCTAGAATAAACAGAACAGGAACTTTTACATCAGAAACATCAAGGGATTCCATCCTTGTGCCATAAAAGGAGACTCCTGCTCCAAAACAAGCACCAGTGTCTTGTGCTAGCACCTCTAGCACTCTGCCGCCTCCGAAGCAGAATCCCACAATGCCAAGTTTCCTTGAGATTCCTGCGGCCATGAATTCATCGACCATCCAGTTTGTCCACCTCCATATGTCTTTGACAACTCTCTCACCGCTCTGCGCAGCAATCCACTCTTCAAACATAGCCTTCGGCCGATCCTTTGACCATGGGTTTCCACGAAACAAGTCTGGAACTAGGATGCTGTAATTTTGTTCATAACAAGATAAGAGAATAGATTGGTGAATTCTTCTACCTGGGAATTATCCAAGACATAATAGAGAATAATTTGCTTTGATTTGGTCTAAAATCAATTTGTCTGTTTCATTCTATTCTCATGATTTATTCCATTACCACTTACCAACAATGTGTGGCAACTGTGTGTTAGTTCTCATTCTATATAAGCCTATAATGATGTTAAAGTTTATAAAGTAGGAACGTTTTCATTTCTGCAGCTATATATTACTCGAGTTTAGTTTTGGACCAAAATGGAGAATGAGAGAGAATGAAAACAGTGATATGTGCATGAAAAGTGACCATCGCATTGGGGGTTGGGAAAAAAGATGCTAGGGACAAGAAATGAGAACTTGTATCTAAAATGTTTTGATAAAACTTCAAAGCTGGTGCTAATATTAAGCGGTACTTTGAAGAAAAACTATGAAGATGCTCCAAAAAATAAGTAAAATAGACATTTTAATAATGAAGTATCACATCGTTTTAACACTCATACAGTTGATTTTGTTAAAACTCGGATGAAAATACCAGAGTGATTATATGGCAATTGATAATCAATAAATGACACAGGCAAATTGATTCTACAACTAACCACGGGGGATAAACTATAGTTAACCCAAAAATACGATAGCATTTTTAAAATTATGGGTTGATGCTAATTAACTTGGAGTTGAGGAGCATACTTGTAGCCATTGCACGCAATACGATATGCAAAATCTCTCGTGGAGGAATCCTCAAAGCCAAAGATATCTGAAAGAAGCAATATGCCAGTTCCATTATTGTTTTTGACTGCCTTGAAGAGATAAGCATGGGTACTATCTTCCAACTCCCCAAGTGAAACCTCCACTCCGTTGACTAATTCACATACTTCATCATCTGGATCATTTTCAATCTTCAGTAAGCTACATGCTATTTTTCGGTCTGCCAAGTCTCGAACAGATTTTTGAAGATTCTGATTGCACTTTTTCTGGAAACAAGCTGAAGAATTACAGTAAAAATACACTTGCATATTCAAATGGTACAAAAGGAATCTGTTAACCTTAGGAATAATTAAGACATTTTTCTCTCTTCAGGAGGAAACCCTCGCTTCAAATGGAATCGAATATGCATGTCTTCATATATACAAGAAAAAATCCATAATTCGGAGGAAAAATACAATTGAATCCTAGGAAAGTTAACAACAAATCTTATCTTGATTCAATGCATCTTCCAGCTGATGGTTTTGGATATCCAAAATTACAGTCAGTTTCTTAGACCATTCAAGAAGAAATTATTGGAACTTGGAGCACTTCT
Source organism: Acacia pycnantha (assembly GCA_025563575.1). Lineage (NCBI taxonomy): Eukaryota > Viridiplantae > Streptophyta > Magnoliopsida > Fabales > Fabaceae > Acacia > Acacia pycnantha. Next base: position 300,584 of record JAMWYP010000166.1, on the reverse strand, counting down.
CTGATTTTATGACCACCTAGTGTAGCCATATTTTGAAATCTAACTTAATTGGGTAAAACTTCGACATCCATCTACAAGGTGGCTGCTATTTTGAAGGCCTTTGATATTATTTTCCTTGAGTGTTGAGAACCTAATTATCCAAGTTTATAAACTGCAATCTGCATCTTGGGCAGCTTAATGCTTAAAACACAAAAATTAGACAAGCACAAGCATGGGAAATCCAAGATTCAAAACAGTTTAACTTAAAAAACAAATGTGATGAAAATTATCGTCAATGAGTAATAAACCCACCGCAACTTTTCAATTCTCCCTGAAACTTTTAAATTTTCATATACTTGTTGCAGGACATTAAGCAACTAATCTCAAGTGGTTGAATGTTCAGTTCTCACCACTGTATTAGAGATTCCCACTTGACTGTAAGAGAAAAACTCAAGTGAGGGTCTCAAAAAATAGATACAATTAGTGAAGAGAGAAACTAAATGGTACGAAGAACATACTGAAGCTGGGCCAAGAAGAGGAGATGTGAAGGTTGAGAGGAAGCGGCAGTGATAGCGCAGAGGTCTTGCGATATTTATTGGAGAGAATACTGAGTCGATAACTAGTGATGTTAACCTCATCTTCTTCTTCAGCTCGTTCTTTCCTGTGCCACCAATAAACGCCAACCTTTTAAATAAGAGTACCAAAGAGCGAGACGGAAATATCTCAGAGCATGGAATAAGGCTGGGGCCCAGTATCCGACTGAATTACAGAACTAGGAAGAACCCTGAATCAGACAACGAAAGAAGGGGCCACATCTCTTCAACTTGCAGCCGCTCAGTTCTGTAACACCTTATATAAATTTTTTTGCTATCGACAATTCTTTCAAAATGGAATGGATATAGGCGTGGGTTTGTAGTGAAGAAAAATTACCAGAAATTCAAAAGAGAAACTGATCAGAGAATCATCTTACCAAACAAGCGATTCCTCCGCTGTCAGTCCAATAACGACCCCGATTCGGTTATCGACCAATACCTCAATCTATGACTGAAAAAAAAAAAATATGGCCAAGAATTTCCATAATTCAGAGTAGTTAAAAGGCTTTCACAGAGAATGTAACAATTGAGAGGTCAATTCAACTTTTATCATGCACTCAATCAAAGCAGGCAATGTCTCCTTCCTTTCAACAAAATGCCATGACCACCGTTAAGGCGTTGACTGCCCGAGATTAGTAGGACCAAAAAGGGAGGAGGAGGAGGAGAAACATCTCAGCTTGAAGAATGTACCGGCTAGATTAGTAGGTTGAACGGAGGCCGATTTTAGTGTCATCCACACTGGAAACAGCAGCAACTTGTTCAACTTCGACCCCAAAATCTTCTCCTCGTACAGATTTTGTTTTGTCGTATTTAACCATGTGTTTGGATGGATAATAATATGGGAAAATTCCAAATAAATACCATGAATTTGTAAAACTCCCAGAAGTCTATTGAATTTGTAAAAAGATTAAGAGGTACCAAGGACCTATGAGGGATATGCAAATTCGCGTGAAATTACCTTTTTGCCCTTAGTTTTTAAAAATAAAAAAAAAAAAAAAACCTCGCCGGCGCCGACCACCCGTGGGTTTTTTTTTTTTTTTTTTTTTTGTGGGGGGTGGGGGTTTAAACAAAATTAATTTGAAAGTGAGGAGGTGGGTTCAAACCCCCCACCTCTCATATAGGGGCCAAGGGCCCAACCAGTTGGGCTACTTGGCTCCTTTGATATATATATACAATAATAAATATATATATTCTTCTTAACATTTTTTCAATGATAATTACAAGTAGATCATCGCCATTTACCACTAGACCATCGCCATTTACCACTAGACCATCGTCATTTACCAAAAATGTTTTGGGGTTTTTCATTGTTGTCCATGAAATAAACACATAAACTTGATGCATTATTACAACTAGACTATCGCCATTTACCACTAGACCATCGCCATTTACCACAAATGTTTTGGGGTTTTTTTATTGTTGCCCATGAAATAAACACATAAACTTGATGCATTATTACAAGTAGACCATCGTCATTTATCACTAGACCATCGCTATTTATCACTAGACCATCGTCATTTACTACAAATGTTTTGGGGTTTTTCATTGTTGCCCATGAAATAAACACATAAACTTAATGCATTATTACAACTAGACCATCGTCATTTACCACTAGACCATCGCCATTTACCATTAGACCATCGCCATAATAATGCATCAAGTTTATATGTCTATTTCATGGACAACAATGAAAAACCCAAAAACATTTGTGGTAAATTACGATGATCTAGTGGTAAATAGCGATAGTCTAGTGGTAAATGACGATTGTCTAGTTGTAATAATGCATCAAGTTTTATGTGTTTATTTCATGGGCAACAATAAAAAACCCCAAAACATTTGTGGTAAATGGCGATGATCTAGTGGTAAATGACAATGGTTTAGTTGTAATAATGCATCAAATTTATGTGTTTATTTCATGGGCAACAATGAAAAACCCCAAAACATTTGTGGTAAATGACGATGGTCTAGTGGTAAATAGCGATGGTCTAATGGTAAATGACGATTGTCTACTTATAATTATCATTGAAAAAATGTTAAAAAGAATATATATATATATATATATATATATATATATATATCAAAGGAGCCAAGTGGCCCAACTGGTTGGGCCCTTGGCCCCTATATGAGAGGTGGGGGGTTCGAACCCTACCTCCTCACTTTTAAATTAATTTTGTTTAAACCCCCACCCCCACAAAAAAAAAAAAAACCCCACCTGGTGGCTGCCACGGCGAGGTTTTTTTTTTTTGATTTTTTAAAACTAAGGGCGAAAGGGTAATTTTACGCGAATTTGCATAGGTCCTTGGTACCTCTCAGTCTTTTTACAAATTCAATAGACTTCTGGGGGTTTTACAAATTCAAATGGTATTTATTTGGAATTTTGAAGGGAAAATTTAAAAAAAAATAACAAATAATTTTATCGTTTTTGAAAGTTTTCTTTGGAGCATTCTCTTCTCCCTGTTTCACTCACTTTTCTCGTCATCCAAACACATAACTTAAATATTTGAAAATGGAGGAATTCTTGCATAGACCACCCACCCACCCACCCACCCAGTGTTGTCAAAAACTAGTCTAAAAACGTAAAAACGTACGTTTTTACGTTTTTACTAGGCCTAAACGTGCTAAAACGCAGGTAAAGTCGCCCTGGAGCAAACACGGGTAGAAACGGAGTGTTAAACGTAAACTCGGTAAAAACGCAAGTTTTTACCGAGTCCACCGTTTTTACTTAAAGCAAAAAAGGGAAAGTTAAATTGAAAGTTTGAAACCCTATTTGCTATCTGCCTATCTCTGATTTCTCCAGTTCCCTTCGGCTTCGACATCGGCACATCACGACTCCAGCAACCAAGAAAAGGGAAAGTTGAATTGAAACCCTATTGTTATTTCTGATTTCTCCAGTTCCCGTTCGACTTCGACATCGCGAGTCTGGCTGAGTAAGCGACTGAGTGTGTGGAGTTGCCTTGCCATCATCATCCATCGGACTCAAGCCATCGTCGTCCGTCGGACCTGAACCATCGGCGTCGCCCTTGAGAGGCTTTCAAGTCTACCGATCGATCATCAATCGGCATCACCTTGGTGTTCATTTTTCGTCCTCGCTCCTCTACTCAAACCTAAAATCATCACGTTCCCTCCTCTGCTGCCTCGGACCCAAACCATTGGCATCAGCAAGGTTCTTTTTTCTCACTTTCTTTCAGTTTCAAGTTTCTGCTCTTCTCAATTAGTTGACTAGGTAGGAGGTTGCAATTTCTATTTTCAACATTTAGGTTGAAACCGTGCCTTGCTTGTGCTCTATCCTCTGCTTGTGCTTAGTAAAATTCGAGCATAATGTAGGTTGAAACCGTCCCTGTGTATGTGGAATGTGGTATAAGTGTATAACCGAATAAATCATGCTGTTTTTTGTGGAATGTGGTATAAATCATGTTGTTTTTTGTGCTCGGTTTGTATCTTGAATGATTAATTAGGAGAGGTGTCTCCCGTAGGCCAAACGTCCTTGATCAAATCTCTACCAAGTCTAATGCTAATTCTTAATTGGGACATGTCATTCTTGACCTTAACCTTACTACTTCAATTGATGTATGCCTGTATCATCATGTCCCTGTGTATCTGTTTTCTTTTTTAAATAAAACAATTGAAATCATCTTGTAATTTGTATTTTATTGTGGCAGTGATAAGGCCCTAGCAGACTAGCACTGATTTTCTGATATTTCCTATTTAGTATGGCTTCAAGTGATGGTAGTTGTCCGACTCCTTCTCCTAGGCTGGTAGTAGTAAGAGTAACACAGGCACAACTAACACTAGAAATATAGGGGCTGAAGCTGAAGCCTTTATGAGAAGGAAAATATTACCAAGGAATGCTCCGGGAAATAGATCAGATGTCGGGTGGAAACATGGCATTCCGAGTGAGAAGAATCCAAAAAAAATTGTATGCAATTATTGTAAGAGTGAAATCTCAGGGGTTTATCGGTTGAAGCATCACTTGGCATGTACTTCTAAAGATTGTACACCATGTGTATCCGTTCCTGATGAAGTAAGAAAGGAAATGTTGTTACTTGTATATACTTTGCAAGAAAGATTAGTGAAGAAGTCGAGGTTTTCTTTAGAAGAAGAAGAAAGTGCTGGTGAATTGGAAAAAGGAAAAGGGGTTGTAGTTGACAATACTCCCAAAAATATTTTCAAGAAAGGCCGACTAGCAAATCAGACAACCATCAATGCCATATTCAATAAGAATGTGAGAGAAGAAGCATGCCTTGACATATGTACTTTTCTATACAATAATGCCATACCCTTCAATGTGTTGAAGAGTGAGGAATTCCCTAAGATGTGTGAATCTATTGCAAGACATGGTCCAGGCTTTAAGCCACCATCTTACCATGAGGCTAGAGTGAAATATTTGAAGATAAAATATGACAAGACAATGGAGTTAATTGAAGAATACAAGGCTGAATGGAAGAAAGTGGGATGCACAATAATGACCGATGGGTGGACAGATAGAAGAAGGAGGTCAATCATAAATTTTTGTGTGAATAGCCCTATGGGAACTGTTTTCTTGAAGTCCATTGATGCATCTCACATTACCAAAACAGCTGCAAAAATATTTAAGATGATTGATGAAGTTGTTGAGGAAGTTGGCGAAGAAAATGTCGTACAGTTGTGACGGATAATGCCGCCAATTATAAAGTCACGGAGAGATGTTGATGGAAAAAAGAAAAAGGCTATATTGGACACCTTGTGCAGCCCACTGTATTGATTTGATGTTAGAGGATTTTGGGAAGAAAATACCGGTTCATCAAGATACCATTCATAAGGGAAGAAAAATTACAACATTTATTTATGCTAGAACTTCTCTCATTTCCCTTCTGCAAAGGGAGACCAAAGGTAAAGATTTGGTAAGACCCGCCATGACTCGTTTTGCCACTTCTTATTTGACTTTGACATGCCTCAATGAGAACAAGCTTGGATTGAGAAGAATGTTTAATTCTGAAGAATGGAAAGCTAGTAAGTATGTAAGGTCAAAGGATGGGAAGTTCATTGAAGATGTTGTCATGGATAGGGAATTTTGGCTAAATGTTGTGATATGCTTGAGGGCAGCTTATCCTTTGATGAAAGTGCTCCGAATTGTTGATTCGGATGACAAGCCACCATGGCATTGATTTATGATGAAATGAATCAAAGCTAAACAGAGAATTCAAGATGCCTTCAATGGTGTTGAAATATTGTAAGTTATTGTGTTAATTTTAGAAGTATTCTTTCTTACTTTTGTTTCAAAACTAATTCTATTTTTTCCTTTATATAGGTATAAGCCAATATTGGATATCATTGATGCAAGATGGGCAAACCAACTCCATAGGCCTTTGCATGCTGCAGGCTATTTCTTTAACCCTCAACTTCATTATAGTCCCTCATTCAAAGCTGAATATGAAGTGAAACGTGGACTATATGATTGTTTAGAAAGGATGCTTGGGGGGGATATGGAGGAAGTATCTAAGGTTGATCAACAAATTGATAATTTCAAGAAGCGAGATGATTTTATAGGTTCCACAGTAGCTAGGGCTGGAGTTAAGTGCAAAAAGCCAGCAGATTGGTGGGATTCTTATGGGGATCAACTTCCAGAGCTTCAAAAAATTGCTATTCGTGTGCTAAGTTTGACTTGCAGTTCCTCTGGTTGTGAGCGAAACTGGAGTGCTTTTGAGATGGTATGATTTTATTCTTGAAATATGAATTGTGTTTCATTTAAAAAAAAAAATGCTATATGATGCATATTAATTCTTTTTCTTTTTTTAGGTTCACACAAAGAAAAGAAATCGTTTGAAGCAAAAGACAATGAATGATGTTGTTTTTATTATGGGTAATTCAAGATTGGGCAAGAAAAAGAAACCTCAAAACTCCCCTGCATGTAATTTTGATGACCTTCCATCTGATGATGATTGGATTGTAGAAAATGAAGAAGATGGGGAAGATGACTCAGATGTTGATGCCCATAATGAGGATAGTTTGCTTGAAAGGGAACCTATGGATAGTGATGATTTGGACATTTCTAACTTTGCAAATGAACTTGTAAGAGCAAGAGAAGAGAACATTGATGATATTCAAGATGATGTATTTGATTTGAATGAATTGTTATAATTTAGGAGTTGTTAAACTTTTTTATTATTATGATGTTTTTGGACTTGTGTATTTGGACTTATGTTTATGTTTATATGACTTACCAGGTTCTCACTAGTGAACTAGTGATTTATGATTTTTTTCCATTGAATTTTGAGTAGTTATTTACTGATTTATGATTTTTTTTTTCATGCATAGATATATAATTTTGAGCTCTAACCTTAAGTAGTAGAAAGTAAAAACTTTACGTGTCGTGTCGTTTCTACGATTTACGTTTCTACTACCCCTTTCCGTGTCTACGTAGAAACTAGTGTTTGACAACATTGCACCCACCCACCCACATAACTTAAATATTTGAAAATGGAGGAATTCTTGTACCCACCCACCCACCCACCCACCCAATATTTGAAAATGGAGGAATTCTTGTACCCACCCACCCACCCACCCAATATTTGAAAATGGAGGAATTCTTGTACCCACCCACCCACCCCAGGACACCACCGTCAGCTGGCTGCTAGAGCTTTGGCGTCGGTCCCACTCCACCGGTCTATTCCCACCCACCCACCGTCAGCTGGCTGCTAGAGCTTTGGCGTCGGTCCCACTCCACCGATCTATTCCCACCCCACCCACCCACCCACCCCAGGACACCACCGTCAGCTGGCTGCTAGAGCTTTGGCGTCGGTCCCACTCCACCGGTCTATTCCCACCCACCCACCGTCAGCTGGCTGCTAGAGCTAAGGCAAGGCTAGTCTACGTGGGTATGCCATTGAGTCGCCGTATAAGTCGGTGAGGCCCCCATGGTAGACACTTACCTGGCCATTCTGTTCAGATAACGGAGTTATGTTCAAAATGCCTTTTAAACTTGGAGCATATTTTGAAAATGAGTACTGATATATCTGTTTTTGGGTAGCGAGAACCAACGAGAATCTGACGACGGAAATGTTGCGCGCGGTGTGAATACTACGTATAATAGAGTTTAATTGTTGTGAGTATGATAAAGGCTGGGAGCAGTGTGATTGTTGTGAGTATGATAAAGGCTGGGAGCAGGGTGAATAATAGAATGATAAAGGCTGGGTGCAATGTAAAGCGTGAAAGAGTCTAGGGACTAGTGTGATAAAGTCTGTGTTATGCGAAATGTCTTCCCCCGAAAGGCAAGCCGAAAGGCAGCCGATATGAGGAAGAACAACATTCAAGAAGAAGAAAACGAGCAGAGCGATGAACACGATGAGGAAGCCGAGGATCCGATAGGTCCCGGCCACCTCCACGACGAGGGAGAGATATGCGAGACTACACAAAGTTGGGTCACTCAATTTTGTAAGCTCAAGCCACCCTGTTTCCACGGGAAGAACGAATTGGCCGAGGATTGGTTGCCGAGTCCGGAGAAAATATTTGAAGTTATGGAATGCCCAGATGATCTAAAGCTCAACTTGCGATCTTTAAGCTCGATGGTGATGCGCATCGATGGTGGAAGAGCGTCGCCACGACGTTGCGGACCCGATATTGCCCTGTCACATGGGAGAAGTTCATGGAGGAATTCAATGAACAATATTTTCCTCCCTCGACACAGTGATCGGGAGGCGGAGTTTCTTAGCATCCAACAAGGTTCGAGGAATCCTTCGACGATTACTATACTCGGTTTACCAATCGTCACGATACTCGTCGTATCCGAAGAGTAATGATAACAAAACCTCGGAAGTCAAACAGTTGACACACCTGCTAAAATATGAGATAAAGAAGAGGTCGGTATCTCAGCCAGCTTCCTAAACTAGCCCAAGCGTAGAATCTTGCCGACTAATTGAGCGCAACCGAAAGGAGCCGCGTAAACCCCGCACTTAAGCACAAGCAAGCAGATCGTAGCGAGGTCACCGTGAGAATTCCTCGCGGAAAAGAGAGGCACCATGGAGGGACTCGCAAAGGGAAAACAAGAGACCATTCCAAGATGAGCAACAGAGCAACCCGAGGATGCCAAGAACCCGACCGTGTCCTCGATCATGGAAGTACCATTCTCGTAGCCGTGGTGGTAGAAGGTTTGTTACGGATGCCGAAGCCGTGGCACATCATTTCAAACCGTCCCGAGAAAAATGTGGAGAAACGAGTTTGCTATAGATGTCGAAACAAGGACACATTGCCCGAATTGTCCCGAGATAGCCGCGAAGACGAGGCCACGTAACCCGGCCGAATGTACGCGTTGACCGACACAATGGACAGAGAACTTCCGGAGAGAGTCCAAGGTACTATCTCTCTTAGTAAGGAATTTTCTCTATGCATTGCATGAACTAGGTGTTAGCTATTCGATTGACTTATACGATACGAGAACCACCTCCGTGATGTATTCCATCTTTTCCTAATAAGACGAAATAGGGAAATTCTGAGAAAATGCCAGATAGCCAAAAGGACGAAAAGGTTATGTTGTGACATTTGGAAAAGAATTGGGAATTTTCATGAACATATTTGGATTCAGTGAATTTTTCTGAAGAGATGGGTGTTTCCGAAAACAAGTTTCGACACCGGACGCGTTCGGACACGTTTTTCGAGAAAGACTCAACTGGACTGTTGGAGCCCTATATGGAATCAAAATATAGGTTAAATTGGACATTTCTACTAAGTGAGAATATGCTTCCAAAGTTGTAAATCCAGAATTTTGAGATTTCTCCGAAATCACGCGAATCGGGTACCGATCGGGAAATTTTGCCGGGCCGGGGCAAATGGGAAAAGATTACATCATCATGGATGATGCAATTTTGTGCCACATAGGGCTGTTTATGTCGACCAAAGGGAGCAAGGGACAAGATCAAGCCATTTGTTCAAAATGCAATCCAAGGGCTTAGAACAATTTGAATAATTCCCTTTATGTCCTTACCTTTTCCCTATAAATAGGCATAAGAGCTCTTGAGATTTTCACACCATTTTCCTTCTTCTAGCCGAAATCTAGAGAGGGAAACAAGAGAGAGAAGCTCTGGGAAGTTCTCCGAAGTCTTCAACGGTAAGTCTTTCGGTCTTTAGTTTTTAGTCTTTAGTTCAATAGTTAGTAAGGCTAGAATAGTCTTTATTTTTATGATTTGGGTATCATATGGGAGGGCTATTTTAGTCTTTATTTTCAAGAATCATAAATGCGTCGAAGTTCTTATGTAGCGGAAGCGCCGGCGAAATTCCGCCAAGTAGGGGTATAGGGCAAAATGGTAATTTTTACCTAAAATGCCAGTTATAATGCCAAATCACTAATGAAAGTGATATTACTCCTATAGGACGTCAGAAATCCTAATCTGCTGCCGTTACGCTGCCGAAGTGCCGCTATTGGACGTTTTCACGTTTTTCCGTAGAAAAGTGCCGTTTTCCGCCAGAATTGCCGACGTTCGTCAACGGAGGTACGTTCGCGTACTGTAACACTAACTCTGATGTTTATGGTATGCATATATGTGGTAGGTGTGTTGTATAGATGTTATACTGTTTGAATGCATATAGTGGTTAGAGGTTATGTTTGTATGCTGGGTGCAACTGTCAGTATCTGGTGCAATCGTCCGTATGCCGGGTGCACCTGGCTCGTATGCCGGGTGCAATTTGTCCGCATGCCGGGGGCAATACATATGCATGGGTTGTGATAGAGTGATGGTATGTGTTGATGATGTTGTGGATGTCTCTGCTGCTTGTATGTGTATACATAAACATGAGGTTAACTGCTACTCGAGATCCGGCTACTGGATCTCACCCTTAACATAGCGTCAGTTCGGGAGGACCGAGGACCGAGGAGAAAGGAAAGCAAGCAGGTTCGAGGATCCTATCAAGACTTTCCGATATTATCCTTTACTTTTTGAAAACTCTCTACACTATACCGTTTATGTAACTAGCCAGTGGGCATTTTATATCAATATATCAGTTACACTCTTGTTCCGGTGCTCTACTCTGATGAAAAAATTTTATACTGCTTTTGAAAAATCGGGTTGTTACATTTTGGTATCAGAGCCAGGTTTCGATCCTGGACCCACCCACCCACCCACCACCCACCCACCCACCCCAGGACACCACCGTCAGCTGGCTGCTAGAGCTTTGGCGTCGGTCCCACTCCACCGGTCTATTAGTGGCGGGAGCTCCGTTAACAACTTCAGTAATATGATTAACTATTTTAGTATAGAGATTGACAGCTTGAGCTCCCCAAATTGCCAATGTGTATAGTTGAGTTGTTAATTGTTATTCTTAAGTTATCATTGCCTATACTAAATTTGTCAATGACACCTGATAGTCATTAACAACTTGAGTAAGGCAATTAACAATTACCCCTATTAGGCGCCATTGGCAATTTGAATATAGACAATTAGCAACTTGGATATAGAAATTGACAACTTGAGCTCTCCAAGTTGTCAATCTCTAAACCCAAATTGCTAATTGTTATACTCAAGTCAAGTTGTTATTGCCTATATTAAAGTTGTCAACGAGGTCAGATAGGGGTGTTGGTAACTTGAGTATAGATAATGACAATATAATAATAATAATTAGCAAAACACAAACAAAAACCCAGTCACCACGATAAAATTTGTGGGTATCGATGCTTTTCTTGTTCCTCTTCTTCTTCTTGGACATAGAAAGTTCAAGACCTGAAACCACAGAGAAAATTGCAAGCAATTATCAAACAAACTTAGTGACATTAGGATTTATGAATTCCTACCTTTAACTAATTTAATCATAAATATATTAATAAAAAATCACCAAAAAGAGCAGGTGTGAGGACGCCATCACCAATCATCATGCGATTTTCGATCAAAGCCAGAATAAGGAAAATCCTCTCCAAAACCTTGTGCTTCTCTAATGTGGCCTTTGATCCCGAGGCAAAGCTTATGCTCGGTGCCATACAAAAACCAACGTCATTCCCAACGTTGATCTCATTGTCCAAGCCATGGCTGATCATATGGGTTTCACTCTCGAACTTTTTGGGCCTCTCCTTCTTCGGATCTGTCAAGCAAGACCTGAACTTTCAGGGCCTTCCTCATTTCCTCTATGGTGAATCCATGGGCGAAGGAGCTTTCTAGCCTTAGGCTTCTCCTCTGCCGGAGGAGCTTTCTAGCCTTAGGCTTCTCCTCTGCCGGAGGAGCTTTCTTGGCCATCGTTGACTTCTTCTCTTGTGGCGGCTTTTGCAATCCCAGTCGCCACATTCAGCCCTGACGGTGAGAGTGAGATCTGGCGATTAGAGATGAGAGAGAGAGAGAGAGAGAGAGATTGGACGAGAAGGCGCGATGACATGTGGGGGTTGACAATGAGAGAGAAGGAGGGGCATTTTGGTAAAAATTTCCAAACCAAAATTCCTCCTCAATCACCTCTTTATCATTTTCATGTGTCATCAGACTTGTAGGGTTTAAATGATATTTAAATGTTTTTTTTCTCAAATATATATTCCATATATTCATATTAGGAGTATTGCAAAAGATAAGGAACAATACTACTACTTCCGGAATAGTTTAGTTGTAGTGCAATATTAAAGGACAAGTAGTACTTAACTTCTCACATCAATATTCTCCTCCTTATAGGAAGAGGCTTACAAAAGACATGAAACAAAGCTATTTAACTATTCGCATTAACATTCACATTGTTACTAAAAGTTGATGGTTGATCAAGTGTACAAAGAATTTCTTTTAGGTTTTGAGCAGACTTCATCCATGTAAAAATGATGAATTACAAGAAGGCAATCCCTATCAATAAATAATCTAGCTTCCTCGATAATGTCTTTAAAAAAATGACCACTATCATATTCATTTTTGCTAGCAAATCAATAACCTTTATATGGTCAATAAAATCAGTTATTTTCTTAAGACATTTGTAGAAAGACGAAAGCTGGAAGAGAGATTTGATGAATTCTCTCGTTATCGTATTCATCACGATTGGTTAACTATATAATAAGGAGAGATCATGGCTGATTATAGGAGTGTTGATAATCTTATGATTGCAATTAGGTGAATAACAAAATAATCAGATCATATTTACAAATAATTAAATAATTAAAAAATCCATAAAAATCTGAGTTGGCGATATTTCCTACAATATTTCCACCAACATAAGTAGAGACCATAGAGAATTCCAATCAGTTCCAGTATAGCTGAGCGGACATTTGTTAGTTTAAAGTTATAGCAACAAATCCAAAGTTATTAAACTTGGACCGGTCATTGAACTGATTGGGGTACTGGATTAAGGATCATACCGAAGTCAAACTAGATCTAGCCTGGTGCCAAACTAGTGAGAAAGTAAAGTTTTAGGGTTATTGATATAAAATCATAAAGCAAAATAAAAAATTGTTATTTTAAAACTAAACCAGGTTAATGCTCGGACCAGACCAATTTACCGATCGATTTGCTAGTTTTCAGGCCAAACCAGCTGGTCCGGATTTAATAACACTAAACAAATTTATCCATACATATTACTCCAAATGGCTCCACCGCATCCACTTCTTCTATTGTCTAGCACCAAACTATCCACCTCAAAGCTTCACAAAACCCTTTTCAAAAACATGCCTCTTGTTGCTTTGAGAAAGATCTTCTTTTCAGAAAACATAGTTTCTCATAAGGTCTTGATCCCAGCAAATGAGATTGTAGGTTAAATCAAATGATTTGCAACACTTGAACAAAGGGGGAGAGGAGGAATGCCCTTAAATAATGGTGTGTTTAATGAATTTAGGTGCCACTTATGGATTAAAAAACTAGATGTACTAGATATAAGGGATAATCAATTTAGCTGCCACTTGGTGATTCAAAAACTAGAAGTAGAGGTAAGTTTTGTCCTATGTTAAAGTTAGGAAAATTTTGAAGTGAATTTTCTCTTGAAAATTCAATTTTAATTAGTAATAAAGAGGGGCGAATTGAATTAAAATAATAAAAACCCGAGTAGGTCATCCTTGGCCCCCATCACTGTGTTAGCAATTCTCAAAAGCCAGTTGATACAAAAAAAAAAAAAAAAGAAGATGAAGATGAAAATATAAACTGACTTTTTAAGGAAAGCTTAGTCAGACATTAATTGAGTTTTGAGAATATCATATTTAAAGCCACATGAAAAAGGAAATCTTTTTGTTGGCAAATTCAACAAATCTCTAATTGGGTCACAATCTTGATTTAGAATTTGTGAATATTAGGTATTTTACCACATTGTCTTTAATTTCTTTTCAAAGCCACATCTCATTTCTTTTTCAAAACCATCTTTACTAGCATCAACAAATCTGGTTGGAGCTCCATCAACGATAGTCAAAATTTTGAGGAGAACTTCTTTTTCACAAAAGTTTTGTCAACAAATTTAATTTAGGACTTCAATTGTGCCCAAAAACTATTTACAACAAAACTTTTACAATAACATTAGCCTCTTCAATAGAACTTTTGTTGTTATTCATTCACAAGACAATCTTATAAATCAACAAGTTCAATTTAGCAATTCATAAGTCTCCACTAACTATTCACAGCAAAACTTCTGCCATAAAGCTGCACTCTCTAATAAATTCATGTTGTTATTCAACCTAGAGGTGGAGCTAGGAATTGTAATTAGGGGGTGAAAACATAATAGAACCCACGTGTTTATGAAATTACATATCAGCCCCACAAAATTTCAATATTTTATTTTAGTCCCTCCACGAAAGTTTTAGTGGGGACTAACGTGAAAATATTAAAATTTTGATAGGCTGAAATGTAATTTTCTAAACATTTGAGTTCTATTCCATAATTTTAGGACTATAGGGCTTGTTTGAGATGACATCAGATAATGAAAAAAAGTCCATCAGATGTTGAAAAAATCCCAATGGAAGTGAAAACCTGATTTTTGTATGTTTGGTATGGCTTCAACATTTGATGAACTTTTGGTTTTGAAGTTGCTTCTTGGTTAAAGCTAATGGGTGGAGCTTTGATCTCATGAAAGTGACTTCTGAAGTTGCTTCTTGTAATTAAGCATCTTCATTATTTTAAGCACAAATGAATCGTGTTCGTGATGAAATCAGAAACCAACTTGTAAGGGATAGGTTTATTTAAACACTTCATTGTGTTTTATTTTTTAATGGTAATTTTACTATTTTATTTAGCAAATTTATATTTATTTTTAATTTTTAATGGTTGTGAAGTTGCTTCTTGGCTAAAGCTAATGGGTGGAGCTTTTGATCTCATGAAAGTGATTTCTGAAGTTGCTTCTTGTAATTAAGCATCCTTATTATTTTATCTTCAATACAAATGAATTGTATTAATGATGAAATTAGAAACCAACTTGTAGGGGACAGATTTATTTAAGCACTTCATTGTGTTTTATTTTTTTAATGGTAATTTTACTATTTTATTTAGCAAATTTATATTTATATTTAATTTTTTATCCTAAATTATCACATTTTATATAATATATATATTATTCATGCCCTTTTCAGTCATTTTTCATTTCAACTATCTTTTCAAAAGTTATGCCAAACAAATACTTATTAAAAAAAAAAAAACCACTTCTGCCACCGCTATTTTAAACACAAATCACATTAAGAAAAGTTCAGCAGAAAAAAAAGCCACTTCTGTTACCGCTATCTCAAACAGGCCCATTGGGAATTAACAAGTCAAATATAGCAATTCATAATAAGTACCTACTAGTCATTCACAACAAAACTTTCGGGAGCTCTAGTCACTGTTGTCGAAGCTCTAGTCATGGACTCAAAGGGAAAAAAAAGGGAAGGCAATGTGTTTTATTTTTTTTAGGTAAAAGAGGAGGCAAAGCCTTTAATTAAAAAGAAGTAGGAGGGGAAATAATTCCCATACAATCTTGAAGAACCAACGTCCTCATATAAAAAGGACACAAATCAAAAAAGGAAGAGTTAGAAATTCCACTCTTAGCAAGTTTATCAGCAACTTGATTTTGAACTTTGAGAACATACTTAACCTTCAGCTCCCATATATGATGCTCCGTGAAGGTTCTAATTTGAAGGAAGACTAGGCTCTGCATGTTACCATTCTCATTTCCAGATAAGGAATCTACAAGGTTCTTTGAATCAGATTCGATAATGATCTTCCTAAACCCCATATTCCAAACAACCTGTAACCCTTTTAAGAATGCCCATTCCTCAGCTTCTTGGGGACTGCATTGACCAATTTGAGAAGAGAAACCAGCTATTCAGTTGCCAATAGGATCCCATATAACTCCGCCACAACCTGCACTGTTGCGTGATGATGAGACGGCACCATCTACATTCAATATAAGCCATCCAATGGGAGGAGGCTGCCATACACCTTTCTCCTCTGTTGAATTAAAATAGCCAACACTCTTCAACCCAAAAGAAAAAAAAAGCCCACACTCGCAAATCTTAAATGGGATGGACCAATTAGAGATTTATTTAGCAAAAAAAAAAAAAAAAAAGAGATTTATTGAATTTCCCCATCTAATTCAGAATTTCTCTATTTCGAGGGGCTTATTTGAATATGCAAAAAAAAAAAAAAAAAAAAAGCAGAAATAAAAATCATGTTTTTTACTCCTCTTAGTTCAAACTCACGCGCTTGAGTGCTGAATCTACAATTGAGAAAGGGAAGACTTCCCTCTCTCGTCGTTCTTCGCGCTCTCAGCCTGTCCAGAGGAATTAAGCAAAGGGAAATTCTATTGTATTCCAAATTTTGACGACCATGTGGGTGGCGGTTGTTTGCGGTTTAGTCATCTACCAATTGTTCAAATGCTTCTTCTATGACGATGACACCATGGACCTTGAATACTCTGACACCAATGCTCTTTTCTCTGTCGCTGATAGGTAATTTTCTTGGTTACCAAATGTTGTTTTAAAAATTGAATAAAAAGGCACATGATCATTGGAACCCTGTTGAGGTTTGAACCTAGTTGCACTCAATTTACCCGTAAATCACTGCGAAGATCGAACCAATTCGGAGAAGTAAGATGAGAATAATAAAGGATTTATTTTGGGCTGCCTTTGTTGTTTATTTCTTATTCATTACTTATGTTTTGTTCAAGTGAAGAAGTAACGATATTTTCTTTTCTTTTTCCCTTTATTTTTAGACTTAAAAAGCTTTATGGAGGAAATGTGTATGTGGGGCTTAGAATTCCAGATGCTGATACTGGCTCCCGACAGAGCATAGATATAGTTCTGGTGACAAAAGGGTATTATGACTTTTTATTGTTTCTGGATTTTAAATTTGCATGGATTATTTGTTTTTTTGGCATGAATTACAACTTCTTAAAGAACTGGCACCTGCATATGCTATATGTACTCTTATATGCACGCATTAAAAAGGAAAGCAAAATAGAATTCATGAAACAGTATAACCTGTATTATAATTTGGCTTTTCTGCTGTTTTTACTATCTAGATTAAAAAATTGAACGATAAATATTATCCCTGAACTACCTTTCTTGTTTTCCTTATTATCAAGAAAACCCTTATTTTATCATATCCTTCTCCATTTACTGGTTGATAAGATGCTGGATAATTAATGGAAAGTATTTTATTTATGATAATTTTATCTTTCTTTCCTTACTGTGACCATGCAGAGAGCTAGTAGTGTTTTCTGTCAAGAACTTTTCAGGACTTGTGTCAGTGAGCACTGGTGGTAGTTGGGTATGTGAAAGTCCAGGAAGACATAGAGAAAATCGTCACCCTGATCCGGTAAGGAATCAGTTAAATTTGTTTGTTCTTCAGAAACAGAATAGCAGCATATTGATTGCTGGATTGGCATCGGTCATCAGATGGCTTCAATTAGAATTGATTTGAAATGATGCATACACCTCCTATTATGAGTATTGGATTCAAAATGCTATTTGTTATAATTGTTTATCTTTCTATTGGGGTTCGTCTAATATCCTGTCAGCGGACTGAAGAGTTTTCTTTCACCATTGCTTGGTGCCAATTTGCTCAACTATGTTTTTCTTGGCACCTGTTCCCATCATTACCTCAGGCCTCGTCTTGTATGGTGGAAGTGGAAGTGAGGGTTAACGTGTGAAATATGTGTATTTGGTATGTTAGAAGCCTCTTCGCCATGGAACCCACTTTCATCAAAAAATGAAGGAAGTGACTTCCATAGGGGGTGCTATGAAAGTCTGAACTCTGAAGACTTCCCTGGAAGTGATGATAAAAATCTATTATACCCCTCCATAAAATATTTTTAGACACCTTTGCCCCTTTTCTTGCTTTCTTGGTATTCAGCTTCAGTAAATTGTTGGTACCTTCCCTCCCTCTTAGCCATGCTTCCCTTTTCTCGTCTTTGTTTCCACTTCATTCATAAAAATCCTAGGTGATATGAATCCCAATGACCCTTTTGCTGGTCTCAAAAATGGCTGAGTGTTTCATCACTAGGTTCATACTCTATATAACTTTTTTTAAATATGTTCAAATCATGGGTTCTATTTTGTAACAATGCACCCTTAATTCTCTCTAGTGCCATGCTTCTGTCTTCAAACTTTTGATCTAACATTGTGCATGGCATGAGGGAGATTGCTGGATCTGATGAATCTAATCTCTATTTTCACATTCTTCACCATGCTGTTAGTCAGCGCTCCCATCAATGATTCACCTAACATATCTATCATTTGTTTGACAGTAATGTGCTTTGCTCTTCATAATTAGCCTCACACCCAATTGTTTGCAAGACTGAAGTTTTTCTTTTCAAGATTGGGCATCCCATTTGATGGTTGAATCCTCTCTGTTAGAATAAATTTGAAAATTGGCCAATTCAAAGGCTGTGGCCTCCCTCCACTGCAACCAATGCAGGCCTAATGAAAAAGGCCAAATGACAATATAATGGAATTATAATTCTGTAAAAAAAAAAAAGTAGAGAAGAGAGACTTTTATGGGTAGAACTTTGAATGCAATATTCTTAACAAATTCTCCAATGCTGAACTTCATATGGGGAGGACTTGAACTCCCAATACAAGTAGAATTTCTAAACTAAATCCTAGGGGATATTTATACCGTCCAATATTTGTTACTTTCGATAATAGGCAGTCAATAACTGACACAAAAATCCTAAAATCAATCAAAGCAAAGTAATGTTTGTAGATCATGGAGAGGGTTGGTCCACCACTTCCTCATACTGAGCTATGTTTCTAAAACTCCCGTCTTCCATTTTTGTGAATTGACCAGCTGTAAGAAAAAGAGGTCATTAAGTTTTTGGCAAGAAAAGAGACCAAAAGCTTTGGGTTAGGGTTCCATCATTTTGTTGGTGTGGTGCATTTGAATTGAAAGGAATACTTTTTTGTTGTTGGCGTTTTACTGTTTTTACAGTTTCACAGAGATAGGATAGTGTTTATGGATAACTTTTGGTGCTTCCTGTTGTTTATATTTCTAGAGCATGGATAGGAGTTTGAATAACTTTGTTTAATTGTTAATCTTTTTTTCGTTTGTTTTCTTCTTTTCTTTTCCCTTCCTTTTCTTTCCTTCAGACTGTATGATGTCCTCCTTATTAAGCTTTCTATTCTCTGACAAATTTTCTTAATCCCCAAAAGGAAATCTGACCAAGTTCTTGGGGGAAAAGTAAACAAAATAGTGGCATAGATAAATGTGTATAAATTGGAATGAGAGTAACTATTATAGGGGTTGAGTTGTTGTTTATCACTTCAGTGTTAATATGTGTGTCTTAACAACATGATGATACTTAAAGAGAAGAGAAAAATGATAAAGGTTGCTTCTTAGTGATAAGTGTGAGATAAAGACTAATAACTAGCTAGCAGATGATAATGGCAGGACATGAATTAAGGTGGATCGTAATAATGCTGTTGATCTGTGTTAGCTTACTTTACACTCTAAATGGTAAATTTGACATTTGATATCATGAATGTTGTAGTAATGAAGAAGTAAATGATTATGACAAAAGAGAAGCAAGCTGGATGATGATCATTTTTTGTTGGTATAAAATGCCCTATAGAATTCACCATCAGCCAGTAACATGGAATTCACTCAACTAGAGTTATCCTCTTTCGTATGTCCCTTGACATGTGCATGAAGTGGAAGATTATCAGTTCACTGGCCATAGACTAAACAATTTTAGTACATCTCTCGAACAAATTCATTCACTCCAAAGTATTTTTTAGCTCTAAAAATCCAACCCATTTGGTCATCTGCTGATAAAACAGGGAGCTATAGCTTCTTGTTTGAAGTGAGTTGTCTGGAGACAGCCATCTCCCCCACCATTTTCTGAATGGGATTGCTCCGTGTTTTCCCTGTCACTGATGATTGACTTTCACATTCACTCTTTCTAACCCCCATGCACATGGTTGGGGGGTCCGGGACTCTTCACCATCATCTTGCCCACATAATTGGAAAAAAAAAAATGTTCTGATGTAAATTTGTTGGGAACTTATTTCTTAATGACCTTCTAATAGAACCAGAATAATACTGCCACTTCCAGACAAAGGAATAAACTAAAATCAATGCAGAAAACCAGCAAAAACAGTCTAACCATAGCAAAACTATTAATTGCAGTATCGAATGATTAGATAAAAGTACAGGAGAATATCATTCTGGCAGTTTCTATGTTTTTTTTTTTTTTTTTTTTGGGGACCAAACTGGCATTATCTATGTTGTTCTCCAAAAGAACCCAGTTTTTCCTTGTTAACTTCCTACCTTCATCTGCTCCTAATTCTAGCCTATTTTCACTTTTAAACAATATTCCCCTTCAGACAAGAGTACTGCTGCTTCCTGTCCTGATTGTTGTGCTGCACCTAGCCCATCAGTTACAACAGCTGTACACTGGTTCCTTTGCTGACATGACAACAGGCTGGGGCCTTCTCCTCCTTTAGACCCTTTGAATTGGGAGGCCTAATAAGCATAATTTAATATGTAATTTGTAAAATTATATTTCTGGTATTTAAAGTGGACGAGATAGTGTCATTGAGAATCAATGCATGCATTCTGGCAATAAAAAAAATAGAATCAATGTATGCGTCACAAGTTGTTCCTGTTGTCTTAGATGTGAGTAAATCATGTAATTGTTTTAAAGTTAATCTTGCTTACATATCAACCACTTCGTTCAATGCTTTTAAAAGTGATAAAACAATTATTAGAAGGACATGGCTGGTTGTCTTACTGGATTTTTCTCTCTTCCTTTCTCACCAATCTTCATCTAGGTTGTGGAAGTGAGAAAGCAAGTGTCTATCCTTGAATCATATCTCGAACAAAGAGGAGTTACACTCCCTGAAGGATACATTACTTGTAAAGTTATACTCCCAAATCCTAAACTGTGGTATGATTTTTAATCTTCTGTTGCTACTACGAATAGCAATTTTTTAATCTTCTTCCATCTGATAATATCCTCTTTGCTTATTTGTTTGCAACTAATTTGCTTTGTAATTCATCCAACTCTTTAGAGTTCAAAAATTTGGCGAAAAGGATTTAATCTTTAAAAGACAGAAAATACTATTAGCTATGCTAAAAGTGGCTGTTAATTATATTCTTAAAGTTGTAAAAGTGTAGTTTCAAGTATCATAAGCTGTTTCAATACCGTGTTGTGCAATAACAATAACTTGGGTGAGAACATATTTTACTCATTCCAAAGTACCATTGTTTAGTGTTAATCTCTTAGGCCTTGTTTGATTCTATTCTCTGTTTTTTTGTTCTCAAAACAGTTTTATAAAATTGTCTTTGGAAACAAGTTTTCAAAATGAAAAAACAAAACAATCTGATTGGATAGTTGTTTTAAAAAATGTTTTTGAAGTGATGTGGCAGTGGCTGTCGCTGGTGGTGATCTGGCGGTAGTCATTACTGGTAGTGTGGTATCGATAATAGATAGGCGGCGGCCTCAAAAAATTAAAAATAGCAAAACAAAAACAAGAAAACAACTAATAATTGTTTTTGTTTTTAAGTTTTTTAAAACAACTTTTTGAAAACAGTTTTCAAAACAAAATGTTTTTGTGTTTTTGTTTTTTAAAACAAAAAACTGTTTCTAAAAACAAAATAAAACAAGCCCTTAGTTTTTTGTTTATTTTCTGGCTGTGTATGTTGTAGTTGATAGTTGTCTCTGTATTGTAGTATGCTTTCAGAAAATAGTTTTCCGCCTGAAGTTATTACCCATGAACAATGGATACAACTGAAGCCAGCATCAAAGAGTGTGTTATCTGGTTGGATGAAGAATGCCTTCCGGGGTGAGAAGAAAGAGATGCAGGAATCTTTGCATCAGAATCTTGACTTTATCCTTAGCACGGCCCCAATTTGGGATAGGTTAGTTACTATCTTATTGGTGTGTGATCTATGAGTGTTTTTATTAGAGCGTTTTGAGCATGGAGTCTACTTTGTCCTTCAAAAGCTCTTAGGATCATACAACCCTTCTAAACTTTTTACTTTTGGTAAAAAAAGTAAATAAACATAAATGCGTGGTGATAATCTGGACATGAAAAAATTCACATATCCATCGGTAAATCTTTCCATAATTGGACGTATCACATTTAGATTCTCAACTCTTCCCTCAAGGTATGGAAAAGATATTAATTGATGAAAAGCTTTGGTAGCCTTGTATTATTTGACAGTTTGGTTTGCCTATATAAAGGCCTATATGTACCCTCTTTTTATTTAGAGATTAATAGAGTGTTTTATCCCTCTAAATTCAATATGGTATCAAAGCTAGGTTTGATTTATTTGAGAGCTAGCGCACTGAAGCCTAAAAATATGGAGCCTCTGAGACTCAAAAGGGAGTATAAGCCCCGACAAGCAAAAATTAAGAGGCCTTTGAGACTCAAGAAGTACAAGCCTAAAGATTTTTGAAGAGTGAAGCAGGCATTATGATTCTGTCTCACATTAGATCTGCAAACTAGATTGCAGATACCTTGACTAAACCACTAGGCAGAACGAAGTTTGAAGGATTCTGTCTCAAATTAGATCTACAGACTAGATTGCAGATATCTTGACTAAACCACTAAGCAAAACGAAGTTTGAAGGATTTCAAGACAAGCTAGGAATGATCGACATATACTCTCAAACTTGAGGGGAAGTGTTAGAATATTATGGATTATTTAAATTTCATTATTATCTTATTAAGTTTGATATTTATTATATCTTAGGATTAGATATGAATATATTATATCTTAGGATATTATATATTGATTATTTTGATTTGATTTATTTTGATTAATTAGATTAAATTAGATTCTAAGATTAGCTTTTGGTTTGCCTATATAAAT
Organism: Acacia pycnantha; assembly: GCA_025563575.1. Lineage (NCBI taxonomy): Eukaryota > Viridiplantae > Streptophyta > Magnoliopsida > Fabales > Fabaceae > Acacia > Acacia pycnantha. The sequence goes on along the minus strand of JAMWYP010000166.1, from coordinate 277,823 downwards.
AAAGGCTCATGTACTTTTTTTTTATTTAGAGATTAATAGAGTGTGTTTTATCCCTCTAAATTCAATAGTATCTTAAAACGCAGTCTGCATCACCAGATATTATCAAAAAGATGTATCAATTTCTCTTTACTTAAAACTTAGTTTGGTTTGCAGGTTGGAACTGAAAGGAAATAAATATATTCTTGGGGAGTTCCTAGAATTTAAGGGCAAGAAAGACGATGTCCAAGCTTTGAGGGATATTAGAAGATCAAAAGTTTCACGTATGGCAATTCAACGAACAAGCATGTTTGGACTAGGTAATCTATTTGAAGATATTGATCTAATCTAAGTCTTGTTGAGTGCTAATCTTTAAGCTGACGTGATAATCTGTTAAAACATTTACCTTTGATTCGTGTTCTCTTCCATAACACTGCAATTTCAATTTTTAATTACTCAAGTCTGAAAGAGTCAAGAGGCATTACAAACTGGAAAACTTCTATAAGCTTTCCTTTACCTTAAACTTGCTGGTTCAATTACATACTGCTTTCTTTGTACTATTAATTTTGGCTTTATTTTACTTTCGCCATTTTCAGCGCCTTCAAGGCTCCAAGTTTTGTATTCCGAGCGTGACTATAGAACTGAAGGAGGATCTGCATCAGAGTGGAAAGAAGTAAACGTAAGATCAAGTACTGAGGTCTTATTTCAGCTTGAAAGTTCGAAAGTCCGCAAATTTAAGCTTGCTTCTATTATATCTCTCACTCTTAGCGCTTGAAATGGCCTAAACTTAACATCCTCATTGCCTGAAGATGAAGTTAAGAATCTGGGAAGTTGAATGCAGCATGTGGATAACATATATATTTTATGTGTTTTTGGGGAAAAAAATCACTTATGAGTTAATATCAAACAGTTTATTGTTTTCTTTTCCTCCACTACCAGCTCATTATTGTTTCCTTTATGTTTTATTTTTATTGGTATTTTTATTTTTACTCCAGTGATAAAACATTCAGTATCAAAATTTACATTAGACTCCGACTAAGTCCAATTTGAACTGAGTTTATTCAAGTGACATATTTTTAAACCATTTTTCCTTCAATATTTTAATTTTAAGGCATGACCTTTTAAAATTTAAATGGTTATAAATAAAGATTTACATGCATATCTTAAAGTCAAAGCCAAGCACAACCTTGACCCTATGTAAACCTATAATAAAATCAAGGGTTAAAGAGTAATTTGACTAACAAACTATTACCTCAGAAGCGCCCAGCACAAATAACTTTTAAGTGAAACAAAAATACCAATTTTTTTTTTTTAAATGTGCAATCAGCACAAAAAAATTTTACTCCATGAGTGCTCAACACAAAAAGTTTTATTCCAGGAACGCCAAGCACAAAAAAGTTTTACTTCATTTTTGTGCTGACTGCACATTTTTAGAAGTTTTTTGGTATTTTTGGTCTACTTAAAAGTTATTTATGTTAGGCGCTCCTAAGGTAATAATTCATTAATCAGATTGCTCTTTAACCCTAAAATCAATAATTTCCTTGAAATGATTCCTTAATTTACTTAAAAAAATTAAAGATGAGTGTTAAAAATAGGAGAAATTGCTACAAGAAATCTCTCGTCACAAAATTGATTGCCCAAGGACATGTATGACTTATCTTCAATCGGTGTCACTTTTTTCAGTTGTGCACAATATATTTTCAGTTATGTGCAAATGTCTTTTGTTTTACACATAATTGATGATGAGTTACATACAATTAAAGAAGAGTTACACCTATTAAATATAGGTTGCTTATGGATTCTTATACAAATTTTGGGTAATAATTTTGCAAGGGTATATTTTTCAGCAATTTTCCCTTAAAAATATCATAAATATAATTAAAAAAAAAACTAAAATAAAATTGAGCATTTATAATTGTAAACAATAAGTACTAAAAATATTAAAAAAGAGAATTGGAAACATCAAAGATGAAAACTTAAGAAAATGAAGTTATAACAATTTTAATTCCCAAAAACCAAATTCCTTTATCATTTGGAAAAAAATGTAATTCTAGAATGTTATTAATGCTCTTAAAACATCCTCAAATGTTATTTTCCGTGATTGAGAATTCATGGTATCCACGTAACATGTCAACATTGGATTAACACATAAAACGAAGAGAAGACAAAGACAGTCTTACCTAAAAGATAACAAAAACTATTGACTTTGTTACAAAGAGGTAGATACAATCCTCAACCATTTATTGAACAACACATTTATGATTTACTAACTTTCACCTTCCGGCTAAGTAACTTTCACCCTCCATTTCAATTCCATATACTACCTCCTCGTCCGGTTCTAATTATAAGACTTAATTGATTTTTTTTGGAAAAATTAAGGAAGCTAAATAAGTTACTTAATCATTTCATATGTTGTGTTTTCTTAGATTATATATTAGTTTATTAGTCAAACTATTTAGTTTGAAGAAAAAAACAAAAACAAAAATACTTTAAGCTAATTTAATTAGCTTCCTTAGAGCCCGTTTGGATCCTCTTATTTTTAAGTTAAAAGCTACTTTTAAGCTAAAGCTAAAAAAAAGAGCTTTTAAAAAAAGCTAAAAGCTGTTTGGTGATTATATAAATTTTTTAACTTAAAAGCTGAAATTAAAAATAAGCTGTTTGACAAAATTTTTGTTATAAGCACTTTTTCTAATAAAAATTATCATAAAAGGTATATTATAATAGGGCGGCGGCGGTGGAGGTGTTGGTGGTGATGGCGGCGGCGATGGTGGTGCGGTGGTGGCTGCGGCGGAGGTGGTGGTGGCGGCGGCGGTGGTGGTGGTGGCGGAGGCGGTGGTGGTGGTGGCGGCGGAGGTGGTGGTGGGGGCGGCGGCGGCGGCGGAAGCGGCAATAGTGTTCGATCGAGAGATAACGAGTTCTCTTTTCTTCTTCTTTTTTTTTTTTCTTTTTTTTTTTAAAAAAAGAGCTTATAAACAAAAAGAGCTTAAAAATAAGCTCCTCATAGGAGCTTATTTTTAAGCTCTTTTTTCTTCATTATAAAATAAGCTCTTATAATTATAAGAGCTTATGTAAAATCTTGTTTGGCCTAGCTTATGCTTATAAGTAGAAGATAAGCTAAAAATAAGTTAGGCCAAACAGGTACTAAATCTCTCTAAAAAAGTCAACTAGGTCTTATAATTAGGACTGGAGGGAGTAGTAATTTTCCTCCCTTATTTCACAAAGAAATCTTGGCGGAAAGGGAAAAATATTAAAGAAATTAATCCATTAATTTCCTAAGTGTTTGATATGGCATATATATATATATATATATATATATATATATGTCCAATTATAAAAGTTTATTTAGATCTCTTAATTTTATAAAGGGTTTTTCTTGTCCTCTAATTCTAACATAATTGGATTCATTAACAAAAATAATATTGATATTAAAATTTAAATGTTAACAAAATATTCAAAAATGCGGACATATTATTAAGTTTAATTTTTTAAAATAATAATGATGCAAAAAATTATCATTTGAGGCTAAAGGTGTTATGATTATATGACTGAAAATATATTATATATATATATATATATATATATATATATATATATATATATATATATATATATATATATATATATAAAAGATAATCAAAGATATGCGCGCGCACATGTATAAGTATTACACTCTTAATATGTTTAATCAAAATAATAATAAAAAACTGTTAAACTCAATAACTTCGTCTAAAAATTTAATAAGTTTTCAATTTTACCCCATTAATTATGTGTGTGTATAAAAGTGTGTGTATGTATGCTTTAAAAATTAAATAATAAAACAAACAACATTTGACTAAAAGATAGAATTAGTGATAAAAATTATTACCTCAGGTCATAATTATAAGACCTAGTTGACTTTTTTTTTTTAAGAGATTAAGGAAGCTAAATAAGTTATTTAATCATTTCATATGTTGTGTATCCTTAGATTATACTACATATTAGTTTATTAGTCAAACTAAATAGTTTGAAGAAAAAAAATAAAAATAAAAAAACTCTAATGTTATTTAATTATTTTCTTTAATCTCTCCAAAAAAATTAATTAGGTCTTATAATTAAATAGGTCTTATAATTAGAACCGGAGGGAGTAGTAACATATCTTACTTATAATTATGACCAACAATTTTTTTTCTCCTTCTTACATAGGACAAGTGTGTGTATTATATGATTTGGTCCTCCTTTGATTCTTACAATGACAAATGATGTTAGTCTCTTGCATCAATTTCGTGTCTTAGTCTCCAAACAACTAATCATTTTAATATTCACTCTTTTTTCTTTTTCTTTTTTCACATACCCCTTCTTCAAGTTTCAACTCAGGTCTCTATTATGTTTAATTTCTTTTCCTACCTTCCCTCTTCTGATATGTCGCCCACATATATAGACTTGTTCTATATATAACATATATGCCGTGTAGTACCATTTATCATTTATAATTTGGGTTAATGTGTAAATATGTTCCAAAAGTTTTTACTAAGGAGCAATATTGTCCCTTATACTGTTAAAAAACTAACATTGATAGTTAAAAAATTGACGTTAATCATTAATTTTTTAATAGTAAGGGGCAACATTATTCTATTTTAACACTTCTATGACAACATATTAAACCTAAAAATATTCCTAAAGTAATATTGCTTCTAAGTGAAAACTTATGAAGAAAATTTATATCTTAATGCTTTATAAATTAGTAACTTCTTATATTTATATATATATATATATATATATATAGAGAGAGAGAGAGAGAGAGAGAGAGAGAGAGAGAGAGAGAGAGAGAGAGAGAGAGAGAGAGAGAGAGAGAGAGAGAGAGAGAGAGAGAGAGAGAGAGAGAGAGAGAGAGAGAGAGAGAGAGAGAGAGAGAGAGAGAGAGAGAGAGAGGTTTTGGTGGTCATTTTTTTCATTGATTATTACTGAATTTATTTTGATGGCAAAAATGATAGGTCACAAATATTAAAAAAAAATCCGTGAAGGTAGACTATAACTTTACATCATAAATATATTTGCATCTCATCGGAAAAAGAAAAAAATAAATAAATCCGTGAAGGTATTTTCATCGACTCTCGTTTCATAGCCTGTGAAAGTGAAATCCCTTTTAGATTAAGGTTGAATTTTTTCCCGCTTTCTCTCTCTTATTGATTTTTCTCCATCTTCTCTCCTGCTCTTCCAGGTTCTCGCCTTGCTCCATCATCGGCGACTTGTGTCTTACACACAAGCCGCCAGCGAGCTCCATTTTCTTAGGCCACAGACAAGTCTAAGTGGTAGTTTGGTGTTCAGATCTTGGATCTGCGATCCTGGTGTTTTGGAGTCCAGATCTTTGAGCTATGGTCCTCTCCCTCAGAGTTATGTCAGATGTGGCCTTCCCTCGTTCTTGTGGCGAGTCCGCTCCTCTTCTTCTTCAGATCTGATCTGTAGAGGTGAGAGTTATCTGCTTTGTTTTTCCTTTTTTGTGTTTCTGGGTTTCGTGGAGGTGTTTTTGGCTCAGGAAATAAGCAGATCTGTTAGATCTGTGTTCGAATCCTCTTGGTTGGATGGTTTTTTGAGCGTTTTTAGATCTGATTATCACTTGATAACTCAGATCTGCGTTCTTGGGGGTAGATCTAAAGAGGAGTTATTTAGTGTGTGGCCTAGATTACCAGATCTGTTTCAGCAATGGAGCATAAGTGTTTTTCAGAACATCATGTGTCTTCTTCCGTCTCAGGTTGGGTTTTCTGTGTTCCTTTTCTCAATATGGGGATCTGTATTGAGGACATGTTCAGCTGCTCTAGTTGCAGCTCTTGCTTATAAGAAGGTGTGCCCATTTGGGTGGGTCTTACAACCAACACTTTCTTGCTTGTTACTTCCAACCTTGGATACTGAGGAGGCTGCTCTTGTTCATGATTCTACTTCTATGCTTAATTATTTTATGAACGATGGTGATTTGGCTGTTTGGTTTTTGTATTTCTTGTATTTTGTTGGTTTGGATTTGGCTTTAGTTGAATCCATATATTGTAATATGTTTGTTGCTTAATATATATATCATTTCCGATAAAAAAAAGAAAGTGCAATCCCTTTTAAAATATTGACAATATATATTTTGATAAAGAAGTGATGAACAAGAACATCATTATATATTATGATCTCCAGTGTTGATTTTTTGTTTGCGTAATACAGGATGGAAATTATTCTAGTTATCATTAAGAAAAATGAAATTTTATGCTGGTTAATATAATGGATAATCTAAGATGAAAGGATAAGCTCACATGATCTTTATACACACAAAAAATCAACATTTTCAATACGTACATGATACGTCACGATATATTCACAAACAAAAAAATGCTAATAAAAAAAACACAATACTCCTTTATTCACAAACATCGCCATATATTTCAGTACTATTTTTTTTTTTAAATTTCTGTACAGAACAATGGCGAATCCCTTTATTTCTTTGATATAAACCATGCATGAATGCTTCTTCCTCCTTTATGAGATTGACCATGGCTGGTTAGATTCTTGGCTGCAAATAAATCCAAACAGAAAGATGAGAGAACTGATTTGAGCTAAATTAATAAAAAGAAACATACAAAAAAGGGAAAATATAATAAAAATAACTGAAGGTCCTCAAAAGCAAAATCAGTCACACATAATGATTATTAGATAGATATCTAGACATTTCATGATAAAAAAAAAAAAATCAACACACACTTTAATTAAATATGTGATATATACGTTCTTTAAACTTTATGCAATATACAATAGCCCACTTAGAACTAAGTATATGAGAACACTTACTCAATAAGATGTTTCCAGAAAGCTTCACTTGCTTGTTCATCCATAAAATCTCCCAAAGTATCAAAGTTACTTGTTGAAGTAGAAGGATTAGGAGTGCCATCATTTTGGTTTATTACCTTGTCTTTCATTTTGTTAAAAGAAGATGGTGATGGGGAGCAATCAGGTGCGGGTGAAACCAGATTGGGAAGCGAACTCGAAGCCGATGCCACCGGATCCGCCAAACATGGCATTACCTTAAGAAGCTCATGATGACCATCACTCACTGGTAGATGCTGCAGCTGCTGCTGCTGATGATGATGATGAAGAAGAAGACCCTCAACATTTGACAAATCTGAAAGAGAATGAAAATTTCCGATGTTTTGATGTTCTTGTAAGAGAAGTTGATCCATCATCGATCCGGGATTTACAAGTGCGTCCAGATTAAACGGAGCCTGCAGGTTTGTAGTAGTAGTAGTAGCAGTTGCAGTTGCGAGGACTTGAATTAAGTTGTGGAGCAAATGGAGCTTAGCTAGTTCTGAAGGGGACAAAGTTTGAATGGTATTAAGAATGTTGTCCAAATGATGATGATGATTATAATTAGGGTTATTATTTGGTGAGAGAGAAGATAGTAAGTGTTGGAGATTGGGGAGAAGATTAAGTTGATGAGATCTTGGACGATGAGTAACAGGGTCTAATCCCATTTGCAAGAGCTTCTTCTTCAGATGAGTATTCCATAAGTTTTTTATTTCATTGTCAGTTCTCCCTGGTAGATGAGCTGCTATCGTCGACCACCTAAACATTCACAAATATAATCATTATCATGAGGAAAAAAATTCAAACCTTTTTTAATTAATTTCACCTACTACACCATATATAAATATATATATAGCTTTACAACCTGTATTTTCAATATAATATTGTAGGAACGATCTTTACATATTTATCATTGGTTGTCATTGGTACCAGATCATCTAGCTCAATTAAGCTTTAGAGATAATCCCAAGTAGATAAAATTAATTATATGTCCTAGCGATTGACTTGTATATTCTGAAGATTGACATGCAAATGATGAGACTGATGGAATAATCAACTTTTTTTAACAGACGTTTATCTTTAATCTTTTAACTTTACATAAAGTTTCATTTTTGTCTCTTAATTTTATAAAAATATCTTTTCAGTCCTCTAAGTTTGAAGCTATTAAAATGTTGACGACACATAATCAAATCAAATACTGATATATTTAAGTTAATTTTTAAAAATAACAAAAGAAGAAATAGCGGTTCAGTGCATAAGGCTCCCATCAGGTGGGGTTTAGAGAGGGATAGATGTACACAACCATACCCTGTAATTGACAAATTGTTTCCAAAATTTTAAAAAATAACAATGACACATTAAAAAAATCATCATGAGAGTAACTATCAGTTAAGAGATCAAATTGAAACCTTGTATAAAGTGAAATTGCTAGCTTAGTGGAAGATTATATATTTATATCTATATATAAGAAAGAATGAAAATGAATTACTTGTTGCCAAGGACAGCATGCAAATTGATGATGAGTTGCTGTTCTTGGTCAGAGAAATTGCCTCTTTTGATGTCAGGCCTTAGGTAGTTAGTCCATCTGAGTCTGCAACTTTTGCCACATCTGTTCAATCCTGCCAGCATTGGAAGTGCTCTCCAGCTTCCATGCCCATTCTTCTCTATGTAATCCACAAGTATTCTGTCCTCTTCTGCTGTCCATGGCCCCTTCTTCAACCCACTTTCATTATCACTCTCCATCTTCAATATCACTGCACAAAATTCATATACATAAGTTTGATTCACTTCACTCTTTTGTATTACAGGTAATTCGATCTTTCCTTTAGTTGATCTATCATGAAAGAAGGCAAGTCGAGTTAGTGACAAGAGAATTAGTTTTGTTAAAGAACAAAGGAAACTAAAAACTGACGGTGATGATTGGATTTAAAACAAGATCCTTTAACTTTTTAATAAAAAAATCATATCAAGAGTTATCATCATTTGAAGAACAAGAAGGAAGAAAGGTAGGGGAAGAGAGAGGTTTTATGGATAGCAAAGAAAAAGAACGGAAAAATCAGTTTGGATCGTACCTGTAGAGTGTCGTGATTATGTGAAGGACAATGATGGAGCTTTTTGGCTTTGAAATCAACTTGAAAATGTTGCAGAGATCAGTACGTCTTATATATAGAGGAGAAGGTGATAATAAATGTTTGCAAGTATCAATTTAATATTTTCAAATACTTTGCTTGTTTGTTTATCTTGTCCTCCATTTTCTTAGTCATAGATAACGACCTTCAATGGCTTAAATCTTCCAATGAAACTTGTCTTAATTTGAACCATATGAACCTTTAATAATATTCAAGGTATACATTTAGTCAGAAACATAAAAAACAATATATCATTTTCAATGAATATAGCTTTTAATTTATATGGGAAAGAATAATGCATCTTTTTTTCTTCCAAGATAACCAAATCTGCTTTTCTTCTTGCATACTTCAAAAACGGTTTATCTAACCTAATCTTCAACTTCTTACAGAAAAGGAAAGCTAAATTTTTTAGTCATTCATTATATTCATACGTTCAATCTTTGTATTCTTTAATTAAATTTACAAGGCATCAAGACAATATTGTTTTTAGAGCACAACTACTAGTAGATGGGCCCTTCAAATATATTGTATGGGATTTGAAGAATTTTTTGTATTGTTTACAACTTTTTAAAAAATGTCACAACTAAATAATTGTTATATTTTTATAATATTAATTAATATTAATATTGATTCTATTTTATTATTTTTTATATATGAAAGATGGCAATCAGCCAAAATAAGAAAACAGGTAAATTATATCGTAGGGGGAATAAATCTCAAACACTTCTGATCTGCCCATGCCCTAAAAAACAAAGGGTATAAATACTTAAGATATCACATTTGGACAGACCCACTTTTGCAAGTGCATCTGCAACTCTGTTAAACTCTCTTAGTATATGACAAATAGTAACCAACCACTCCCTAAGCAGCAATTCCTTAATCCGAACAACTAATAGACTACCAGAATTGAAATTAGCATCTTCCAGTCCATTGGACAAGATCATAAGCGTCTGATTCTAACGCTATTTTCCTGTTCAAACCTTCAAAAATCACCCACTCTTCCGCCGTAGTAGCATTACAGATACCGATAGATTTAGTAAATCTAGCAATCCATGTACCCTGACTATCCAGCAATATTGATTCTATGTTGTTATTGAAGATTTCAAGCTTAATAAACAGGTTCCTCATTCTCATTCTTACAAAAAGGGATTTTTGTAGGTAACACCCTATTTGTATTTGTAGGCTTATTAAGATCATGAAAATTATTCATTGTATGTGTGTGTAATATTTAATACGCCTCATCTTCTAAATATAGGACATAGAATGCAAATTATACTACAAAATATATCATATCACTGCTACAAAAAATAGATTTAACGACTCCCATCTAACGACCATTAAATGAAAATAGACATAGAAAACGAGGCGGTGACATTTTTGAAATTTTGGCGAGAATATTTAACAACTATTTCACATAAAATAGAAGTTAAAAAGTAGGAGGTGACACTGTTGTAATTTTCTGCTTACCTTTAACACCCGTTTCTTTAAAAACTGACATTAAAAGTGAACATTTAACGTCTGTGTTATAAAACAGACGTTAACATTTAACATCTGCTTTATAAAACAAACGTTAAATGTTGTGATACAATGACTGGTTTTATAAAAGCAGTCGTTGTATCCCATATTTTTATCTATTTCCCTAGTATGTAGCCTAGAATTTTGATAGTTAAGTGAAGAAATCTAACCGTATTTTCATTTAGTTAGTTCCTAATAAAAATAAAAAAATTAAATAATATCTATTATATATATATGTGTGTGTGTGTCACGCATTGAAATCAATCAATAAATTTAATAATTTAATACATGACCATTGTGATTTCAATCAATATATTTGTAAAAAAAAAAATATCAATATCATTGAAATCACGTATTAAATTTAATCAATAAGCAAAAAATTAGTGCTACTTATCGTTAGAATAAAAGTAAAACAAATAATTGTTTGTAAATAAACAGTCGTTGATACGCGTTAAAAAAAATAGTCAAGCCTCCCTCATGCCATTTTATTTTTATTTTAACTTACAGTGATTGGTTTTTCAAAACCAGTCATTGAAACTCAAATTTTTTAGATATTTCAACTTCAATCTCGCGCTTTCAACATTTTGTTGTTCCCTCTCTTCCATAAAAATATAAAGTTTTCTCTTTAAAATCTAACAGTATGCAGAAAACATTCCTCAAATTCATCTTAAAGGCATATAAGAATCTCGAGACCTACCCATCTCTGTCGCCGCACCCAACGGCCCCACCCTTGCCACCAAGGAGATTCGCTATCGCGGCGTGAGCGACTCCGACTCGTTCTTTGTTGTGAATTACGAGCATGCTCCATAGCTTCCAGATCTGTCATTCACCGCCGGTTGCAGATTTGTGTGTGTGTCTCTCTCCTCACTAAATAATATGTCAAGCAACGATCCCGAGCACCATAAAGAGGAGGAAACCCTCTGTAGGCGATGATGAGGATACCAGAGCTTTATTTCCTAGTGCTTTCTTTTAATTTGTTGAAATTATGAATGGATAGTTCCATTGTAGTGTTTTTCTACTCTATTTCCTGATGCTTTCTTTTGTTTGTAAAATGAATGTGTTTTGAGAGGCTAATTTTTTATTTTTTTCCTAATTTTGTTAGGTCGGCCTATGGGTAATGTGTATTGGATTTTGGGGCGCATAGTTCTTATCTTCTGCTTCATTCAGTTAAGACTTGAGAGGTTATATTTCTCTTCTTATTTTTGTGCTTCGATGGACATGAAACATTCTATTTCTTGCATTGAATATTGAATGGTGTTGCTTATCGTCCATTTTCCATCATTCTTTTTCTCACGAGGCTTTAGCTTGTTCAAATTGCACCTTATATTGTGTTTTAGATGGTTTTATTGTAATACCCCGGATTAAGAATAGGAATAATAATAATAATAATAATAATAATAATAATAATAATAATAATAATAATAATAATAATATATTAAAATAATAAAAATATATAAAACCTAGAAATTAATAATGTTTGTAGTGTTAATTTATTAATTGGCAATAATTAAAGAGCCCAGCCCAATCGCTGAAACCCTAGATCTTAATTATAAACTTAGGTTTAGCCGCCTAAACCTAGAAAACGCTCGACTCTTTTTCTCTGCTACGACATCCTCCTCCCGTACTCTCATCAAATCGTTTTTCTAGAAGGCTAGCAAAGACGGAGACCAGGTAATCCTAATTCCCATATAGCTTAGGTTAATTCATATTATATGTAATCCTAATATCATAAACCTTAGGTTAATAGGAATCTTGATAGGTAATCCTAAAACCACTAATGTATTTTAATGAGTAGATCGTGGGAATTTAATTCCCATGAACGAGGTAATCCTAAAGCCAAAAATAGGGATAATGAGTAAGAGTAGAGCCACGAGTTTAAATGATGGTCATGAGAATTCCTCATGACGACCTTATAGGAACCCATGAGTAAAATGAATAATGAGTAAAGCTAGGGATTTAAACAATGGTCATGAGAATTTCTCATGACGACTTTATAGGAACCCATGAGTATATACTTAATAGTTTAATTTAGGAAATCTTATGATAAAATAGAGAATTTTATTTTATTTATTTTATATTTTTATTGAAACCTATAAGTGCCTTTCATTAATATAAATATTTATATATTTATATATATTGAGAAATACATTTTGTGTGTGATTGAAATAATTAAAATCGTGGGAGGATAGCTTTGGGATGGTACCTCCTAAAGTGATGAACACAATTAGGCTTTATGCCTTCGATATGTATTTAATGTGAACCGATTATATCCGTTCTTCCTAAAGTGGTGTCTGGCAGGGTTTCTCGGGACACTAGTAGCAACTTTGGGAAGAGGTGTGCACATTAGGACGAAATATTTTGATGACCAATTTGATTGATTGTGACTGGCAGGGTTTCCCGGGTCACAGGGTAGACTGGCAGGGTTTCCCGGGTCTAAATACAGTTAAAAAGATAATGAATGATATTTGATGCAATTACTGTGTTATTATTTATATTTGATTTTATTAATATATTGGAGCTAGGTAAATTGTGTTTTATTAGGATTACCAGCGTTTGCTGATTTTTGTGTGTTATGGGTTGCGACGATCCTTCGGGGAGCAGATTTTCAGTGAAGCAGGTTCTCGAGGTTGGGGCTAGCAGTGAGAAGTGAGGAAGAACGTTCGATTAATCCTAGCTAGTTTGTTTTTATTTTCTTTTTCTCTTAATAAAACATTTCTATTTCAGTATGGACTTATGTTATTGTAATAAGGTAGCTTTGTTCTGAGCAAAAAAAAATAAGGTAGCTTTGCATTTGTCCAGTACAAGTGCGGCGTAACACTTCCCAAGGTTGTTTATTTTGAATTTCAGTAATTATTTATAAAAATCATTGAAGTTTTATGTTATCGTAACTGTTAGAAATTGGGGGTGTTACAAAATGGACTGCATAGCATGCGTGAGTGTTGTGGATTTGCGGATATACAATGACTATTATTTAAATAATAGTCGTTGAATTTCAACGATTGGTTTTTTAAAAACCGTCGTCGTAAATCATAAACTTTCAACGACACTTTTTTCACAACCTTTAAAAACAATCGTCTAAGAGTCTTAAAAACAGACGTTAAAAGTGTTTTCTGTAGTAGTGTATATTTAGGACCAGAGGTAATATTGTTTAATATTAAGATCATTTCACACTTTCTTTTTAAGTTATACACACACAAAGAGAGAAATTCGTATTAATTTATTGGGTTAAGGTATAAAAATACACATAAGATTTTTTTAAAAGTGCGTCCAACATCAAATACTTTTGAGAGGTAAAAATAATTATGAACTTTTAAAATAAGTGTAAAAATACATATTGACCTTTTGCTTTAATTTATTTGATTTTGGACAATATATAAAATACGTACATCTAGTCTCCGTAACAAAAATAAAATAGCTGGTGGTCATTGTTACATCTAAAATAAATGCCACTTTTTTTTATATACAAACAAAGAAAAAGGAAAGTGGTGGGATTAAGATATCAAATTTCAACATGAGATAGGTAGAGTAATGAGTATGGTGTTCCCTTTTCAAGCAAGGAACATGAATATTGTGGCATATAAACGTACGTATCAAATCAATCACTTCTAAATTGTGTAGTTTTATTTAATTAATCCAGATCAGTCATACTTTGATTTCAAAATTTTAGTTGTTTAATAATGTGTATCACTATTTTTCTTGTAAAAATGTATCATGAGATTATTATTTCAATTTATTATTTTATTTTATCTGTTATAATTAATGAAATAGATATACACTTAACAAAAACACATTTTAAACTTTTTTTTTGAGTAAATAACCTTTCTGGTCCCTGACAAAAAACACGGACCCCATTTTGGTCCCTTAAAAAAAAGTCATTTTTAGTCCATAAAAAGGACGAATAAGGGTCGATTGGTTGACATTTTAATCCCTCACAAATTTCCAAAATGTCTTTTTGAGTCCTTAAAAAAAGACGAATAAGGGTCGATTTTTTTGTAAGGGACCAAAATGGGGTCCGTGTTTTTTGTCAGGAACCAGAAATGATATTTACTCTTTTTTTTTTTTTTTGAACAAGGGTATCCCTAAATACTTAAGACACTAAACTAATTCCAAAAATTTAAAATTATATTTTTCTGACTGTGATGAGGCTCCTTATTACACCAACAAATAGTTTGTTGGCACATTTTAAAACTTTATAAATTCAATATTAGTGATTTACATACGTGTGTGCGGGTAAAACTTATAGAAAAGTTTATCTAAAATAGGTGAATATGGAGTTAGGACTACGCTGAATGGTCTAATTATTGTGAAGTTTGGAAAGATTAGTTTGTGATTTTACAAAATTACCTAAATAAGTTCTTAATTTGGAAAAAAATGAAATAATAAAATTTAATGAATAACAACTTTAATTTATCAAATAATAATTATAAGTAAGACTGTGATTACTAATTTCAATGAAATTTTGTGGTTGAATATTATAATGAAATTAATAGTTTAATACTACCTCTGGTCTTAATTATAAGACCTCATTGACTTTCTTTGGAAAGATTAAGAAAACTAAATAAGTTACTTAATTATTTCATATGTTGTGTATCCTTAGATTATATATTAGTTTATTAGTCAAACTAATTAGTTTGAAGAAAAAAATAAAAATTTATAAAGTAATTTAATTAGCTTCCTTAATATCTCCAAAAAAAGTCAACTAGGTCTTATAATTAGGACCGGAAGGAGTATGTAACAATTTTAACTTGATAACTAATTTCAATGAGACAATTAGATCATTTCACAAAAAAATTAATTCCATAATATAGTTACTAAAACGTTGATAAGAATAAAGTCAATGAGGGACCATTGTGAGATTTTCATAAATCATTCTATCGCAGTAATGAGAATATAATGTTTGTAAGCATATATGCTCATAATTATCATTAATACCGCCTTTCTTTTTGGACTTAGAAGGAACACGTCAGCATCGAACTTGAACTACCAACAAAGTAGGTTTCCACGTGGCAACCAATTGGAGAAAGTTTTATCTACAAAGAAATAGTGTTATTTAATGTATTCATGCATACACATAGACACATTTTTTTTTTAGGAAAAAAAATTCACAACGCTCGTTTCTTTTTCACAACGCTCGTTTCAGGCAAGTCACTGCACGCAAGAGTCAAGAATATTATAAAAATATGTCATTTTTTGAGAGACTAAACACACTTTTCTAACTAATCCATTTATTTATTATATGTTGAGACGCAAAATATATAGCTGTTAGCTAGGGATATTGATTTTCTAGGTCTTTTCTGATTAAGCTTGTAGATATAGGGTTTATTATAATAAACATAATGGAGGGACGGGTTTAAGTTTACATAATCAAATTTGTTTTATAATTTAGATTTACATTAATAGCTTGCACAAAATTTAAATAATAAGTATACACTAATATTCTTCAGTTTGTGAATGGTGTAATATTTTTTTTTTTGATACATAATATTAATGGTGTAATAAAGTTTATACAGTATGTTATACTTATTTCAATGTTATTAACATATTTACATTATTTGACACATATCTATTTATATACTATGCTCAATTAAATAAACATTAACATATTTGTTGATAGTTTCGACAGCCAAAAAATTTTCTCCTTGGGTTTTGTTTGGTTCATGACGTACACAAAGGAGCAACGATTCCATAGTGACATATCCTCGCCAGTCCATCGTATTGCAACTCTCGACCTCCTCATCTTAATCGCGCCACCCTTCGCTTGCTCCCAGCCATAGAACTTGCCGTCAACTCACCCATGTCTTCTCTTCTCTATACGACTACCTCTGGTTTCACAGATCCGTTGGGATTTTTGGCCATATATAGGATTTCAACACCTCTAGTCGGACCGAACCCCTTTTCTTGTTAAGTGAATATTCTATTGACCTAACTAGCGCCTTTTAACGTGGCAAATGACAACCCATGTATCAAACGTGCAAGCTTGCATGGCGTTTCCTTCAACGTGACAAATGTCTGTTTGAACTACCGTGACAATTGGGTGAAAATGCTATGTTTTTCAGAATTTTAAGACAAAAATGGTACCAAAAAAACTTTCAGGTGACTAATACTTCATGGGCTAAACTTCTATGACAAAAATGATATTTATCCCAAAAATTAATTATATATGCAAGTAATTATTCCTTTCCGAATTATAAATCTTCAATTTTTTCAATAATATCTACAATATAAAATTAAAAGGAGTGTTAATTAATGTGCGTGATAAAATATGTTTAGATACCTTTTAAACGCAAAAAAGCATGCAGCAATTCAAACTTATTAGGTAGTGCAAGTGAAGATGCATGCGTAAGCATTTTCCTACCCACAAAAATATATTTCAATGAAATTAATCGTGCGTCATGTTTCATATATAGTCTCCAATCATAATTGTGTTAAAGAAATATATATTGTGCAAAGCCTATATCATTTCAAAAGTATTCAGGTCACTAGGGTTTATATTAAATATATTGGCCGTTAATATTATTGGGAAATGACAACTTGTATAAGAGAATAAATATTAAACTCCCCGAACTTGACAATTATTTATGAGTTAGTTTGTAATGCTGTTTGTCTTATAATTTGGGAAGGCCAGCTTTATATATATGTTACCTTTAAATGTCTTTTTTTTTTTTTTTTTGGTTTTGCTATTGACTTGAGATCTTAGTGATAGTTAATTTCTATGTACTTCCATAAACTTTTTTTTTTTTTTTGAGTTTATGAAAACTACCATAACTTTGATAATTGAAGTTCTAAATATAACTAACTCGCCACCTTGATATTTTGTAACAAATTAACCATAAAACAAACAAAAGGCTTACAACATCCAATTAAACTCGTCAACATTTTAAGTTAGATTTTGTATTTTTTCTCCCCATGTTAAATTTGAAACAACCTCGTTTTGAGCCCAAAAAAAATAGTAGCGCGTCAGATTTGTGCATCAACAATCTGTTTATTACAGGTCTCCTTTGGGATGTGATTGGCGGTGTCTGGACTTATTGAAGGAAATTTTTGGATTACTAGAGTCTATGGCTGATGTGTCCTTGTCGCTAGTTGCTAGGCAAGGAAATAAAACTGCAGACAAACTTGCAGCAGTTGCATGCAGCAAAGAAGATGCTTCAGCCTTCTTGGTTGACTTGTGCTCCATCTTCTTTAAGCAAATTCCTATCCCATGACTCGGTGGTATCCGGAAAAGGCAGGTCTGATACGTTTTGTGGGCTTGATAGGGAGGGAATTGGTTGACTGTGCTGATACATACCTGGTATAGCTGATAGAGTTTGTTTCGGTTTGTTCAGTTGTTAGAATTTACTCATTGCTTGTTCAATTACTAGCTCTGTAAACAGATTTTTGCTTTGATTAGTTGTGTGTAATTAGTTGGTATTGTTAGGCTTTTGAGCTTTTCTTGGCTACGGCTATTAGCATGTGTAACACTTGTTTTGTTATTAATAGAATTGATCTCTCCGGCAAAAAAAAAAAAAATCTGTTTATTGGATAATATATTGTTTATATATGAATATGTTTTCTTTATTTGTGGATTAACGCATTTTTATTCAAATATTATTACTCTTTTTAGAGTTATATATAAATATTTTTGTATATTTCAATTTAATTATATTATTTAATATTTATTTTGTTGACTTTAGTTCCACTATAGTTAGACCACTATACTGGTTCAATTATCAATTTGACTTTCAGTATAGTATCTTAATTAATAACAAGTTATAATTTTCATAAATCATGAATGTTAAGGCATATTAATTCTTTAGAATACATGTGAAACATGATGCCCATATTTTTTCTTCACGGTATAATTCTTCAATGTAGATGCGTAACAAACACTACAAATAAACACATACAACTTCATATGTTTTAATTTTTTATTTACGACTTGTCAACTAAAAAAACTTTCATGTTACTGGGTTATAAGAATATTGGTTTAGCCTATCATAATACTTTTAACTTTTGCAAACAACCATAAATTAAATGTTGCGAAACGAAGTGCTTACTTAGACCTCGTTCTGATATTTATATATAAAACGATATGATTTCTTTATATAAATATTAAGCTATGTGCAATAATAATGTGCGTGTAAGAGTGCTTATGGTATTGTTATCTTTTTTTTTTAATAAATTTTTTTTTTAACTGTATTTTTATATTAAGCTATGTAGTTGTAATACAGTGGTGAGTATTCCTGCCTATCATGCGAGTGACCTGTTGATCCCCGCATCAATACCATTTGATGAAAACCTTTGTTATAACGTCTTAGGGTCTACAATTAACAATTAAATCTACGTAATGCAATATAACACAACTCAGGTCGTTTCACTTTGAGGAGCCTTTATTTGAAATCTTAAGCTAGACTAAATGCCATGACCAGCTCTATGGAGTAAAACTACGCTGCAGTTTCGTGGGGCTCATTCTGTCATTTTTTAAATTCTTGAGACTAAACTGTTATTGCTGAAATTCAAGCCCCAAACTATCATTTTAAGTTTTAATC
The DNA here is from genome assembly GCA_025563575.1 of Acacia pycnantha. Taxonomy (NCBI): domain Eukaryota; kingdom Viridiplantae; phylum Streptophyta; class Magnoliopsida; order Fabales; family Fabaceae; genus Acacia; species Acacia pycnantha. Next base: position 258,862 of record JAMWYP010000166.1, on the reverse strand, counting down.
CAATTTTTCAAGCACCTACAATTAAAAATAATTAAACCAACATCAAATATTCTCAAAAATAAATTATTAAGAGTAATTACAATTATTTTGACAACTTTTCCATTTTAGTTCTAATTTAATGCATTTATTCTTAATATCAATTTATCACAAGAAATGCATTTTAACCTCAATAACTATGACAAAATCCCTAAATAAAGTATGAAAATATATAATAAAAATAGGAATTTGTCACATAATGAAATTTTCATAAGTAAAAAATTTGTATCCAATGTCCTCTTTTTATTCAATTCAATTAAAATTATCCTTATTAGAGCCAATCAATTACATTACTTTGCACTATTACCATTTCAAATTTGAAGTCTTGGTCAATATGATCGAATAATTATCAATCACTATCTTGTGGAAAACAATTGAAAGCAATAATGCAAATATTGGAAAAACATAACGTATATTAATAATGTGCGACGACAAAATGAATTGATAGTCTTCGTTGCAAAACTACTCTTACCACATGCTCTTTAGACATGGAAAATTCTAAAATGGAAGTTACTCTTAAATTAAAGTGAACCATCAAGTCACTCCACCACGACAAAATTAATTTAATAAAGGGTTCAGAACTTTTATGCATGGTGGCTCTTCAACTTAAAAATGTAGTATGTCAAATGATTAAAGAAACATATGCTTGACTTTAATTTAACAATTTAAACTAGTTTAATGATGGGTTCATCAAATAGCATGCTTGGATTATTATATTAAATTTCAAATTAAAAGTACTTTTTAAGAAAAACCTATCAATTATATTCCTCCATAATTTTCTCGATAGTTGCATCAACTTTTGTATATACGAAGGAAATAGGCGTATCTTTTGAATGACGGAGTGTTTAATCTACTCACATGAAACATAATTAATCACAAACCGAAGATATTATGATTCATTAAAGGAAATAAGTACCTTGAACAATCCGATAGAGTTATCATCTGATCTGAATTTTCTTTTTAATGACACCAGCAAATAGACCAATAGAGGAAGAGGAAGACTTGGGTGCTGAGTAATTCTTGTACAGAGACAAAAGTAGTTATTATGTTGGTGATTGCACTGGTAGCGTGTAAATTGATTTGAATCGTGTATGGGGACATAGTCCTTAAAAAGATATATTATGCAACCCCACAATAAATTGAGATGCAACACTTTCCAAGATTAAACAATTCTTCTTGTAACAAGACAAACTTAATGGTTTTCATGAAACCGTTAAATGTAAATAGGTGGAATTATGAGCAATAAATATATAATGGTTTTTTAAACAACCATTAAGTATATGAGACAATCTTTGATGGTTTTATATAACCATCGTGATATATAAATTTGTTTTTTTTTTTTTGGAAAACAAAAACACATTCTAATACCCGATTTTCGGTTTACCGAAAATCTTGTATTTTGGAATATGTTACCATATTAAATTGGTTGACATATGTGACATAAAGTCACATAAAATAATGGCTATTATAAGTTTGAAAGAGCCATGGAAAAGTTATAAAAACACTTAATTAAATTAAGTGCTAATTAGTAAATAATAGGCAAATAAGCTTTGCACTAATTGAGATTAGTGGCATAATTCTTCAATTTAATTAGAGACAAATTAAAATCATCAAAAGAGGACTAATTATATTTGAAAATAATTAACCCAAAAATAATGAAATAATATTTGTCTAAATAAGCCTTAATTACCATGTTTAAGCTAACAAAACAATTATGCAATGGCACATGTAATTAGAGACTTAAGCCATTGGATTAATGCCACAAATAAAACCATCCAAAGACCTCAATTTATTGTGCATGTCGACCAGCCTAATGGTAAGGAAAAGAAGAGATAATAAACTTTGTTAAATTAGCTTTGAAAAGTCAAGAAAAGTGGCGCATGCTCATGGTGGAGTTTGGATGGAATGTATTATTAAATAATCAAAGATATTTGGCTAATGAAAAATGCATTAAATGGCTGTTGAGAGGGGATGATGTCGGCACAACAATGAGGGGTTAGGATGAAGCTTCATAAAGTGCACTTAGATCTAATGGTGAGGAGGAAAGAAGCTAAGTTGGATAACCTTGAGGTTTTCCTATAAATAGAGGGCTTCACCTCTTTATTCTTCGCACCAAATCAGCTCAAATCAGCTGATCCTTAGTAGTGAGAGTGAGAGGGATGTGAGATTTTTTTGAATAGGAGGAAGAGTAGGATCAAGGTTCTTCAAGGGTAATGTTCTTGAGTTCTTTGAAAAATGGTAGTTTAATCTAGAAAATTGTTAGGAAAATTCCTATACTTGTTTTTAGGCCTCCTTGAATTAAAAGATACCTAATGAGGTAAAAACACGTTAGGGAATAATTTTTGAAATCAATGGAACAAGATTGTGAAAATTTCCAGATTTCTGGGCTGTTAGAGTAAGTGACGTTAAAGCTATTATTTTATGTATGAAATAATCTTTAAAAATTATGAAATTTTACATGAATAAATTAGACATGTAGGGCTTTCTAAATAATATGAAGCATTTTGAGTTCTACACAAGGAGTAATATATTTTTGAAGTTAAGCCATTTTTCTGGGATTAAAATTGGACAGCGTTGATAAAAGATTAAACTGGGAATGATTCTTGATGTTCTAGCTTCTGGGAATATTTTTCCTTGAAAATATACATGTCAAGGATTATGAGGAATTTTTCAGAACTCAAAAAATATTTTTGTATAATTAATTATGATTTTTCAAAGTTAGTGAAAAATCTGGGCAAAATGCTGGAAATTGCATTTTTAAGAAAATGTAAGGGTAAAAATGGGATAAATAATCCACCAAGGGTAGAAATGTCAAAATAGGTGAAAATATCCTTTTTGATATTATTCTAGGAAATATGATATTAATTATAATATCATGGAAAAGGAAATAATCCGACGATAACGTTATAGGATATTCGGGAAGTCCGGGGTCGGATTCAAAGGTCGGGCATTTTGGTAACTACTCGGTGAAAGGTACGTTCGCGTACTGGTAACTTCAATCGCCTATATCTTGTATGATTATATATGATTGAATGATTCATGAAGTGATGGACAAGACTAGGTCTTAGGTCATGCACCGTGACTAAGTTAATGGGCCTTAGTCACATGTTTATATACATTCAGCTTTGTGCGGGTTATAATCTTGATAATACCGTATGGTTGTTTTCCTAGCGCTGGGGGACACAAGAAGCTGTTGTGGCAGTGGTTAGTGCAAATGTTGCGAACATTACATTTGTTGTGTGCTATGTATTGTTGTAACCGTATATCTGTTGTGTGCTATGTATGGTTGATGCTGAAATGTAATGAATATTTTTCATGTAATACCCGGATATTTATTATCTGGAATATTATAAATAAATTGGATATGTCTAATAAGTGAAATTAATGTCTCCAGACTTGTGTTAATTTAGCCTATTATTCTAAGTTAAATTCTGTAGGAAGTTAGAGAATTTAAGGGCCAAAGTGCCAAAATGACCAAAATGCCCCTGGGAAGGGTAAATAACTTAGAAAAATTATGAAAAATCCTAAAAGGCAGTAAAATGACCAAGTGAATTAGGAGAATATATTATCTCTAATTATGGTAATTTAATAAATTGTGAACTTGGAGAAGTTGTATAAGAATGTTCAAAAAAGTAATAAAAAGACCAAAATACCCTTGTAAATTATAGAATAATGCAAGAGATATGGAAATTCTAATGTTAATGCAAGAGTTTGAAGGTAATGAGGTGTTCTAAGTAAGAAAATTATCAACTTGTGATAATTAAGTAATTAAGTAATATTGGGCTAATTACTTAAGCATAAGCAAAGGAAATTCACAAGTAATTATGTAAAACCCTAAAATTAGTGGTTTTTGTTTTAAAATTAGTAAAAACATGTTTACTAATTAATTGGAAATTTTGAAGAAAAATAGATGAGTTTAGGTATTTTTAAGCCTAAATGCAAGAATGGACCAATGGGAAAATTCTGTAAAAATTATGTAAAATTAATTAAATAATTAATTAAATAATTAATCAAAATAAAAAAAACAAAAAAAAAAATGGGCAGAAAAAAAAATAAAAAAGAAAAGAAAATGCATTTAAATATTATATAAAGAGTTTTAAAAATAATAAACTCTAATTAAATATTAAAAAGGTGAATAGTAAAATGAAAATTAGGAAACGGATCCTATCTACAGATCTAGGAATGAGATTTCCAAAGTCAGGGTAAAATATTGATCAGTGGAATTTTATCTTCCGTTAGACTCTTCCTAAGTTAATTCAAGCCGTTTGTGCATTTTCCTAATAAAACAAAATAGGGAAAAATGTAGATAGGCACATTTTTGGATATGAAGAAAATAAATTCTAACTCAACATCTAGGAATGAGTTTGAATTTATCTGGACATATTTGGAATCAGTGAATTTTTCTCTAGAGATTGATAATTCCGAAAACGATTTTCGTAACCGGACCCGTATGGACACGTTTTTCGAGAAACTTCGGCTGAACACGGAATGCCCTGTATGGAATCAAGATTTAGATTAGAATAGACATTTTTAGTAAGGAAGAGGAGATCTTCAAAGTTAGTTAACCAGAATTTTGAGATTTTCCGAGATTACGCGAAACGGGGACCCATCGGGGAAATTCTATTAGACCGGGCATAAAGCAAGCCAAGTCACCATTTTTGGACCAATGGGATGCTGCCACATCAGCTCCCTATGTCGACCAAGAGCATCCAAGGGCCAAGATCTTGCCTTGTTGAAGAAGTTGAATCCAATGGCTTAAAACAACTTTGAAATTCCATTTGTATCCCTTGAAAACTCTATAAATAGGATGCCATTGCTCTTGAAATTTTCACACCACCTTGAAGAGCTCCTTTGGCCGAAATCTAGAGGGAGAAAGAAGAGAGAGAAGCTCTGGAAAAAATTTGTGCAGAAGTCTTCAACGGGTAAATTCTTCGGTCCTTAGTTTTTAGGTACTAGTCTTTAGTTCCGTAGTTAGATTTTGTAAGTAGGGAGTGAGATTTCTACTATTGTTTTAGGCCTCATTGCATTGAAAGATGCCTGAAGAGGTAAAAACTTGGTAGGGATTGAGTTCCTGAAAAGTGGAAGTTAAAGTAGCGAAGTGCTGGCGAAATTCCGCCAATTAGGGATATAGGGGCAAAATGGTAATTTTTACCTAAAATGCCAGTTATTATGTCAAATCACTAATGGAAGTGATATTATTCTGATAGGATATCAGAAACTTTGATCTGCTTCCGTTACGCTGCCCGACGTGCCGCTGTTTCATGTTTTCCCGTAAAAGTACGTTTTTCCGCCAGAAGTACCTAACGTCGTCAACGAAGGTACGGACGCGTACTGTAACCATAATCTTGTACTGCTTAAATACATATATGTCAGAGATACGTTCGTAGACCGTTATACAGACAGTTTTATACGGGTTATGTCTTGTAATGCCGTTATGTTTTCCTAGCGCTGAGGACACGAGTGGTATCGTGGCACTGGTGAATAGTGCAGGCTGTTATTGTTGTTTTACATTGTGGGGCTTACATACTGCTTATTGCTTATGTTTTTTCGGCATAATGATCATGCATCTGCTGTATGCTTATGTAATGATATACTGTTGTATTTGCTCTAGAATATCTGTTGTCTGTATACTGTATTGTTTGGGTATGAGGTTAACCGTTACCTGAGATTCAATGCGGTGAATTAAATCTCAGCTGTAGCTTCAGGATCCGGAGGAATACGGATCGAAGATCGAGGCAAGCAGCAGTAGACGTGCGGCCAGAGACTTATCTATCTTTTCCGCTTTCTGTTTCTTTCTGTTAATTACTTTTCGAACCCTAGGATTACTGTAATCAATACAATGTTACACAATGGTTGATGTTTTGGCTATGAACCAGTTACTCTTCCGCTCTATTGCTCTACTCTGATTAAAAAAAAAAATTCGCTTTAGGAAACGGGATGTTACATTTCATATATTGTTATATTTGTTATAGAGGTTAACTGTTACCTGGGAGTCAATGGGTATTGAATCTCAGACTTGACTAAAGGTTCAGAGAAGGAAATCTGGACCTGAAAAGGCGACATAGACGGAGTCGTGAAGAGGCACCGATGGATGGAGCCGTGAAGAGGCACCGGTCGAGACAAGAATCTGAAGAAGGACAATAGAGACTTAGTTTCTGGCATTAATTCAATAGAGTGTTTCAAATCATTTGGTGCTTAAACTAAGAAAATGTTGGTCTATGTGGTTCAGTCATAAGTCGCCATGAAAGACGGGGAGACTTCCACTAGACTTTACCCGGCCTGGCCAAATGGGTTTGATTAATTGTATTGGGTCCCAAGCCACAAGTCTAGTTAAGGCTTGGTTTAAGATTGTATAGTTACTATGTAAGAGTTGTAATTATACAAGTTCTGGATGATTGTATCACATGAATATTTCTTCGGGAAATATTTATTTACCATCTTATGCCTGGGCATTTATATCAGTTACTCATCGTCCAAATGTTAGCGCATGCTCTCCGTTCCACATTACTTTGACCTGTGGCACCTCAAACTCTATTGATTTTCCTAAAACTATGTGTCAACGGACACAGTAAGTAGTATGGAATTTTGGGTGTTACACACATCGTTTACTTGACGGTTGTATCTAAAAAAATGTTATATATATTCTATCAATATATGATAGTTGTTTATCAAAACACCGTGAAACTTATATATTTGATGATTTTTCAAAATAAACCGTCAAATATATGGCTTTCAAATCCCTTTCTGAGTCCTATTCTTGTGATTTCAAAATTCCTACCACATCTTTGTGCGCTCGTCGAACAACTCCTACTACTCTTTTCTAGCATCCCCATCGTTATTTCCATCTCCATTGTTGTCGAAATTGTGATTCTCCTCCTCTTGTTCGTGGATTCTCTGAAGTCGTTCGTGGCTTGTTTTGCGTTCTGGGTTTGGTTTTCTTTGAAGCTCTACAAGTTTCGCATCTTTTAGCATAAAGCTCTCTAAAATCGTGATTTCAAAATTGTAATATGTCATGAAGTTCAACAAGGACATATATAGTCATCCACAATCCCTGCTCAATTGATACTAAGATATGTATATATATGCATGTATGTGTGTAGAGTTAAATTAAAAGTAAAGTCATATATATATATATATACATATACATATATATATACATATACATATATATATATATATACATATACATATATATATACATATACATATATATATATATACATACATATATATATATATATATACATATACATATATATATATATACATACATATATATATATATATATATATATACATATACATATATATATATACATATACATATATATATATATATATAGATATATATATATATATATATATATTCACTAACAATACTCTCTTTTTGCAGGTGGTACTTTGAGGATAGGTATTCATAGCAATATTCGCCCGGAAAAATTGAAGAAGGCATAGAAGAGTTGGCTCTAACAATTTATTGTCAAAGGATGGGGGCATAAGTTAGCTATAGAGTAATATTTATAATTGTCAATGGATGCTATAGAGTTGGCTATGACAATTTTGGTTCCTGCTTTTGGTTTTTATTTTGTTATCTCTTTTTACTCTAACTGATTTGCTTTTGATAGTTGGTAATTTGGATTAGTTTTTGGTTTATGTAATGTATAATTTTGTATATGTACTTTTTGATGATTGCATGGAATGAATATGTTTAAATGATTTCTGTAATTGGTTTTTGTTGGATCTGTGTAATTAGTTTCATCTAATATGTAGATGGGGGCTTATCATGAGCCCCCAATTTTTTTAAAATAATTTGTCACACATACTAACGGTTATTCACTAATAATATTCAAATATCACACATTTAACAATTTTTCCTTATAACCGTCAAATAAACCACTTTCTTTGGTGATCAATACTTTACCATTCATCATTTTAAATGTTAATTATTGTATATAATATATCACAATTGTTATTAAAAAACCATTAAATATAGATTGTTATATTTAATAATAATTATCTTACAACCGTTAAATATAGTGCCTATACATAACAATTGTATTTGAAAAACCATAAAATATAGTACCTAAATTTAATGATTAAAAACTGTTATATATAAATATTTAATATTCAGATATTTAACGGTATCAGTAAAAAACCGTTAAATATAAATAAATTTATAGTAGTGGAGAGTGGTAGGTGAGCGAAAATATAAAGATAGGATGACGAAAATATATAGCAGTAAATGAAGGAGAGGGTGCTTGAAAGGTCCGCATTTAACTCACAAGCAAAGAAAGAAGAAATAATCATATATATATATTTTTTGGATAATAAAGGCAAGCCGAAGCTTGAAAATGTGAAATAGGAACTAGATTATAGGACTCTAGCCCCTAATACAACAAGTAGAAAGATACTAAGAGTTACAGGATTGCTTATCCTTCAAAACTATATCCAGGCAACCTCTGGGGATAGTTGGAATTGTAACCACATCAGCACCAATGGCAACACTATGGCCCTCCTTGGCTATGTAATCAGCACAAGAGATGTTTTCTCTTGGAGTATGATGAAGCTTCACGTCCCAGTCTTGGAACAGAAGGTCTCTAGTCGCCCCAACAATGTCTTTAAGGGGATGATCAGTAGGACAATCTCTCCTAAGGATATTGACGGCATCAAGAGAATCGGAGTATATAACGATTCTCTGTAACCCCATCTGAAGACCAATCTGTAACCCTATCATGATAGCATAAATTTCAGCTTCAATGACAGAAAGTAGACCAAGGGGTTTGTAAAAACCCATCAACCAATCCCCTTGAGTATTTCTTAACACTCCCCCACACGCTGCTTGGTGTTGTTGAAGCACCGATCCGTCCACATCAATGCGGAACGTGTTCTCAGGAGGGGGTGTCCATGATTTCTCCTCCATCTTGTCCAGTTGGAAAATCTGGTGGTTTAGCTTTTCATTTGCTCCATTTTCCATGAGAAGGTAGCTGCACCGGTGTAGCATCTCCCTTGTTTCTGTGCTCTCTCCCTGAAATAGAAATTTACATCTGGTTGTCCAAAGAATCCAACACCCCAAGCTAAAGATTCTTGTCCATGAGAAGTTCTGAAATCTCCCTTTGCCAGGCTTGTGCCTGATATTCTAGTTAAGCCAAACCTGCAAGCTGCCAGAGAAAAACTGAGAGAAATAGTTAGGTTTTAAAATCAATTTCCACAAATTTCTAGCATGCTCACAATCTCGAATTATGTGAATCACACTTTCCTCACTATTGCATTGAAAAGGGCAACCATTATCCTTGGTAAGGCCCCTCCTAGCCCGAAGAGAGTTGGTGACAAGTCTCTCGTGACCAACTATCCACATAAAATATTTAACTTTTTCGGGAAGTTGTCATTTCCACACATGGGCCCAGAAGTTGTTAGTACTTGCTTCTTCACTGTCAGAGAGATACTGGTAGGCTGATTTTACAGAGAAACTCCCATCCTTTGCTGCTCTCCAAGTAAAGCAATCCGGGCAATTGTTGCAGGGTGGATTCAGTTGTAAAATGATGTTTATAATATCCGGAGGTAGAACTCCAAGCCATCTGTGATAGTCCCACTGACCATTTGACAGAAGATGATCCCTAACCGTCTCATCTTTGTTGACAGATGAGGGAGGTTGAGCAAGAGGAAGCCAGAGGTCAGTCCAGAACTTGGTACCCGCCTCGTTATTGACCTTTTTACCAACACCACTGAGAAAATTATCCCAAACTTCAACAATTGCTTTCCAAGCAGATGAGGAGTTTCTCTTTCTGGAGATATTAGGAAGGTACAGGTTACCACAATTATATTTGGACAGCAAACATTGAACCCAGAGGGCATCTTTCTTTGTTAAGAGACTCCAGCATAGTTTCATAATAAATGCTTTGTTCTGGCGACGAAGATTTTTGAAACCCAGACCCCCTTGTTTCTTAGCTTGCGTAAGTTTTCCCCAAGCAATAAGATGCATTTTCCTCACGCCTTCTTCCTGAGACCAAAGGAATTTCCTGGAAATTCTCTCAATTTCTCTAATTGTACATATTGGAAGGAGAGATGATTGCATGCAGTGGCTAGGCAGGGAAGATAGTACAGACTTGATAAGAATTGAACGTCCTGCAATAGTAAAAAATTTGCTCTTCCACGATGACAACTTTTTCCTGGCTCTTTGCACAATAGGGTTATAGGTGGTATGAGAAACTCTCTTATGAATGATTGGAACCCCCAAATATTTTCCTAAGTCAGCAGTAATCCCAATCCCAAGGAGTTGACTCAACTCAAGAGCCTTGTTGAAGTTAACTTTTTTAGAGAAGAACATTCGAGATTTGTCAAGGTTGATTCTATGCCCTGAGACTTCGCAGAAGCTTTGTATTACTTTCCAAACTTCAATCATTTGATTACTAGAAGCTTCTGTGAAAAGAAAGAGGTCATCGACAAAGAATAGGTGAGAGATGTGGGGGCTACCTCGCTTGAAAATAAAGGGTTTCCACCAACGCCCTTCACATTCAGCTTTAATTAAATGGCACAGGCGCTCCATGCAAAGAACAAATATATATGGGCTCAGGGGATCGCCTTGTCTAACTCCTCTAGATGGGGTAAAGCTCGGGCTTTCATCACCATTCCAGAGAATAGACATAGAGGTAGTAGAAATAGATGCCATAATGAGATCAATGAGGTTGTTCTCCAAGTTAAGACATTTTAGGGTATTTTTGATAAACCCCCAATCTAACCTGTCAAAAGCTTTTTCGATATCAATTTTGATTGCTACAAACCTTTTCTTCCTCCCGTTCATTCTCATGGAGTGGATAATTTCTTGAGCAATAAGAATATTATCACAACTAGATCTATTAGCAATAAAACTACACTGCTCTTGACTAATAAGATGAGGCATGATCCCCTTTAACCTGTTAGCTAGGAGCTTAGTAATGATTTTGAAGCTCACGTTGCAAAGGGAGATAGGACGAAAATCCTTCAACGTAGCTGGATTATCAACCTTGGGAATAAGAACAACTTTGGATTGATTTATACTAGACAACTTTGAGGGATTGTTGAAGCATTCTTCATGAAATCACAAATTTTATCACCTATAACAGACCACTGAGATTGGAAAAAGTGAGCCTCAAGGCCATCAGGACCCGGAGCTTTGAAAGCTCCTATGGCAAAGGCCACATTTTTTATCTCGACTTTGCAGAAATTTCTTGATAGCAGGCGAATCATATTTTCATCAATGGAAGGGAAATTGGAACACCACCCCTCAGGGTTCCTCATTATTGCATCTCTGGTGTAGAGCTTCTTAAAGAAATCATGGGCCATCAATTTCAAAGTGTCATGATCTTCAATCCATTCCCCTTCATTGTTTTTTATGGCTCCAATCCTCTGTTTCTTCCTTTTAACCATGATTGAGGCGTGAAAAAACCTTGTATTTCTGTCACCTCCCTGAAGCCATTTACTTCTAGATTTTTGGAACCAGACAATTTCTTCCTGAGTTGCCACTTTATGGTATTCTTCCCATAGCTTTCTTTCAAGGCGAAATAAACCAGTTTGGAGATTCATTTTCCTGCTTTTGTCAATGCCCTCTAAGCGCCTCATCAACTGATTTTTCTTCTTGGTGAAGTTTCCCACACGGTTCTCATTCCACTCCAAAGCCGATTCTTTAAAGTTGTGAAGACCATCGAGCCAATTATTCTCTCGCCAGGCTTTAGCGGTGATATCTTTGAAGTCATTCTCAAGGGACCAAGCAACCTAATAAGAGAAGGATTTTTGAAAACCTTTGCATTGGAGAGAGGGATTAGAATTCACAACCACAATCCTATGATCAAATTTAAATTTTAGCTCATGTCGAACGGTGGAGTTGGGTGAACAGATAAGCCAGTTGAAGTTGGTGAAAACCCAATCCAATCTTTCCTTCAAGCCCTGTCTTTCCCAAGTAAACTTCTCCCCTTGAAACCTTGCTTCAATAAGCCCTGTATCATCAATACAATCCCTAAACTGATGCATTGAGGTCCATGAAGGGTTAACCCCTCCCAATTTGTCCGTTGGGGAAAGAAATGCATTAAAATCGCCAAGGACTAAACAAGGAAGGGTAGAGCTATTGGCTAAAAGACGAAGGGAGTCCCATAAAATGTGTCGGCCACTAGAGTTAGTTTTACCATAAACCACAGTGATAAGGCTTGAAAAATTATTTACCTGATTGTAGACTTGACAGTGGAGCATTTGGGTGGTAGAGGATAAATAGGTAATGTCAAAATTTTCCTTGTCCCACAAGAGCCAAATACCGCTAGAAAACCCACTAGATTCCACACGAATCCAGTGACTAAAACCAAGCTTACGACAAACAGTATCAGCTCTAGCACCGCTAATCCGAGGCTCCAGAAGACAGAGAATATCAATGTTATATTTTTTGACAATATCTTTAACAACTATTGGGAAGGTCCGGTTACCGGCCCCCTACAATTCCATGAGGCTATAATCATTAAAGAATATATATATATATATTTAAAAGGTAGGGAGGCATATACTTACCTGGCATGCCCGGAGTCCAGATCCTTTCCCAGCTCAAACTGGGTTTTGGCAACCAATGATTCTTGTCCCTCCATAAAATCTGTATCATCTGCAATATGCTCGATCAACTCGTCAGGAGGTAGAGATGGCGGCACCACTTCTGAGTCTTCTGCTCCTCTATCAACATCATCATTCTTCCCATTTTTGATTGTGATTGTAAAAGAGTTCACGATGTCAAGGTTGCATGGCACTATATCCGCTATATCCTTCTCTTCATAATTCTTCTTTCCCCCCCCGGCCTGCTCTTTCGCTTCGTTGACTTTTGAAATCTCAATTGACTTGGTGGATCCAAAAATAACATTATGGGCCCTTGCTGCTTTCTTCTTATTACGCACAGAGGATAAACCATTGGGCCTTAGATTGTAACCATCAGAAGATTGGCTCAAAATTATCGGTTGGCCCACGAGAGCATTGGTAACCTTACCCTCCTTTTCTTTCACTTTCATCACCTTCTCCTTCTTTTCTCTCACCGTAGATGACTCTAAATGAGGCTCCCCAATCACCAAAGAACATTTTCCATCCGTGTCAAGATTCAATTTTCTTTTTCTATATGACCAACCACATCTTCCTTGGTTCCGCTCTCCGATGACTCTATGAGAGACTTCCCAAGCTTCAAAGAACCAATACCCAACTTTTCTCTCTCTAAACTCAACAACTCCTTCCTTAATAGAAGATAGGGCCTCACCCTCTTTCCTTCTCCATGTAGTCGTAGCAACTTCTGTCTTTCTAAGGCGATCCACACCTTTCGAATAGATACGATCCTCCGCATCCTGCAACACATCAAACCTTGAACCTGAAGCAAATTTCTTCCCCTTCCCATTTGACTTATTATTCTCGGGCATTTTCCCCACCTTCCCTTCTGGCTCAACAATGTGGATTCTTTTCCTGGAGTTACGCTTGGCTATCATCCATGAGCCAAATTCTTCGTCAGAGTTAATACCTGGCACGCTAACTAGAGGCTTTAGTTGAGCATGATAGCAGCTTGGGTTTTTTGAAGCATGACTTGTGTTCACTATAGGCTGAGTTATCTCTGACGAATTCTCCCCCGTGTTACGAACTAGCGGGCACTTCTCTTGAGAATGTCCATATTTACCACACTTAAAGCAAATTAAATCAAGCCCCTCATATTCCACAGTGTAAATAGTAGATCTAATGACAAACCTGGATTTCAGGGCTTGATTCAAGTCCACTTCTACACTTACCCTAGCAAATTTCCCTCTTTCCACCATCATATTTTGATTATTGCATTGTGCTAAGGTATTAACATCCACCTTAAGGGCCTTGCCAATCATATTTCCTATTTCAAGTAAGCACTCTTCAGAATACACGTGCATCGGAAGAGTAGGAATACGAACCCAAACTGCCACTTTTTGAATCTCATTATTATAAGGGTTGAAGTTTGGGCTCCATCTCTGCACTGCTAAATAATGCCCTTGTATCACCCAAGGATCATCAAACAATAACCTCAATCGCAGATCTCTATTTCTTGTTTTAAACAGAAAATAGTTGTTTGGTAGATCAATGAGCTCAAAGCTTTTTGATCTAAGAATCCAAGCAATCCTGTCTTTCATCATTTCTAAGTTCGCCGACTTCCCTAGTAGAGTAAGAATTAAGGCATCCTTCCAAGGACAACAAAGACTCATCAATCTTTCATTTGACATGCTTAGCTTTGGTAAGGAGTCAAGAAGAATTTCCTGCTCCTCAGTAAGAGGTGTAGAAATCTCCTTTTCCTCACAAAGCCATTCTTTCATTTGATCCTCCAATTCTTGAGAAAACACCTCCTCTTCCTTCTCCAAGAGTTTGCTTCTATAAGAAATTTGGTTCCTTTGATAAGCAGGATGAGAATGAGAAGGCAGCAAAATGTTGTTTTCCTTAGCCTTCTCACTTTGCAACATTAATACCGAGACCCCCTCTTTCAACTAGTCTCCCTGCCTCTCCATTGTCACAACTTCACCAAAATCTCAGAAGACAGCAACAAGAGCAAAACTATAAGAAGGCGAGAATCGAGCATGTCTTCTATGAATAGGCAGCAAAACATCCAGAACCGAGGATTCTCAACACACAAACGAATAGAGATCCAAAACCAAAATCACAGATCAAATAAATAGCACTCATCCATTACCAGAACCCATGACGAAGCTAGATATGAGAATTTCTATCTTAAAACTAAAGACACTTAACCACTGAAGAAGCACAAAACCAGAACCAAGACCTCAACGAGCTTAAGAACCAGATGAAAGGAGAATGATCCGCAGCTTACTTAGACCCAGAAGAAGAAAAGGACCAAGCATTTCAGGAGAAATATCTAAAAATCACATCAAAAGGACCCTACAATCTCCAAAAGGAAGAAGCCAACTGAGGGTATTCATTGACTCTAATTTTACCTCTTACAATAAATTCCACAGCGAACCAAGTATGAGCCTCTCGAATAAACCCACACCGGAACCAGAACCTCAACGATCTCCGGCGCTGCAAACTGACTCGGACCCAGAATAAACCCACGTCAGAATCCAACCCCGACGAGCTTTGGCGGACGACAGAGGAAGGGCTAGGAGTAGAGACGACGGAGGCGGAGGTGGTGGGTGGGGAGAGGCTCACTCACGACGAAGACCGCCACAGTGGACAACGGTCCAAAGTTGAACAGCGACACGAGAGGGTAGAGCAGAGGGCAACGGTCCGAAGTTGCCAGCGATCTTTGGTGATTGCATGAAATAATCATATTTCAATCGTGTCTGTTTGTGTTCATTCTCTGAAACCATTATGTTGTTGATTATATATACACTTACCAACAATTTTTTGTTAAGATAGTAAGCAGCCTCAATCATCCTATGAAGAGGAGAAAAACATGTTCGAATCTCATGAAGTATACTTATTGAGAGAGATAAAAATCATTTGCGATTTAAATGTCAAAGAGAGACCCTTGATTAAATTTAAAAAAAAAAAAAAATTATATTTACACTTTCGTGTTTCACAGTTCCAAGAAATATATGTTAAAAATAGTTCTCTGAACAAAAAATATTCTCTTATTCTAAATCACATGTACGAACCGTTTGAAACTTTATGACTTTTTGCTAACTACTCAGATCAGTAACACAAAAGAATAAAAAATAAACTACTTTTTGAATTGAGAAAAGCTTCTTGATCAAAAAATTGAGAAAAGCTTAATTAAATAACCTTTAAATTAGAAGATGCCTAGAACAATTCATGTTCACACTTCCCGCAGTCTTTCAGTCATCTCAAAGGGTTGAACTTTTCTTTTCCTGGCAGCCTGATTTTTTTATATATTTTTTTTTAGAAATCTATAAAAGATTTGGAAATGAAAAAGAGATTTCATACAGTTTTTTTTTTTTTTTTTAAGTGTCACGCATCGGAGATGAGAGAAAAAATCACGTTAAATAACTACTTTCATTTGAACTTAACAATAATGCTCAACTCTAATTTGACAATATTGAATCTTAAATATTTTTTTATTTATTTTCAATTAAAAAAATTATGTGCGAGGTGAGTGAGAAGAACTAGAACAAGCAACTCAAAACAAAGTTTATATTGCAAAATACTTAAACATTATTCAATAGTAAAATACTCGTATAGACTGAGATTTAAACTTAGATCCTAATAAAACCCAACTCATTATCAGCTAAATCAATTTTTAACTTTTAAGGGCAATTCACTCTTTAAATATTCTATAAGGTATATACTACAATTAATCCTTAATATAACAGTTAGTTGGTGATTGGATTTAGTCTTAAATACAAGACCTTGATTTATTTTGTCTCACAAAGTTATAATTTTTTCCCCTAAAGTGTCCCTATTGATTATATTCATTAAGGAGTTTCTAACCTATGGTAGTCATAATAAAAGATGGTATTTTAGGAAAAAATAACTTATATTTATTACAAATAACTAACATGAATAATTTCTTTAATATATCCAAATTAATCAATTAGCTCTTATATTAAGAACTAGATGTGCCTGTTTAGATCCTCTTATTTTTAGCTTATCTTCTCCTTATAAGCAGAAGCTAGGCCAAATAGATTTTTACAAAAGCTCTTATAATAAAAAGAATATTTTTTCTTATTACAATGAAGAAAAAAGTCAAAAGCTTCTAAGAGGCGTGTTTTTTAAGCTCTTATTAGTCAAAAGCTCTTATTTGCCTCCAGTCTCTCACTCACTCATTATGTCAGTCTCTCACCCTCATCTCCGACCATCCCCAGACCTCATCGCTTGCCATCTCACTGTTGGCTCTTATTGTGACTCTCACCCTTTCATCTTGCTACCGTTGTCTCACAGGTCACGGTTGACTCTCTCACTCTCGACGTTGTGTCTCTGTCACTCTCGTCTCCGGTCTATCAGACTTGCTACCTTGGTCTCTCACTGCATGTATTTTTCCAACTTTTGAACCATGAATTTGGGTATTTGGCGACCATGAATCAGTCAATGAATAGCTAGAAAAGGCTTTGCGAGTGTCTTTGTTTGAATTTGGGGTAAGGAAAGGTGCTTATGACAAAAATTTTGTTAAACAACTTATTTTTAATTTAAGCTTTTAAGTAATTTTTAAGCTAAAAAATTTATATAATTATCAAACAGCTTTTAGCTTTTTATTTTTTTAGAAGCTCTTTTTTTTAACATTAGCTTAAAAGTAGCTTTTAGTTTAAAAAAGAGAAGATCCAAACAGGCTATAAGGAAATAATTGCAACTTTAATTTCCCCCTAATTATATTACTCCCTCACATCTTTAATATAAGGTCTATTTATCTAATTTAATTAAATTAAGGAAGTTAGTTAAGGTAATTAATATAATATATTTTTCTAAAACCCGGTAATCATATTTCTCTTTAGGGATAAGGGTCTTAAATGCCATGGAAGTTTTTGCTGAGGAGCACTGGGTGGATGAAAGTTTTTTTTTGGACCAAAATTGCCATGGAAGTTCACAAAACGTAGCAATTTTGCCCCTCCATTAATTTTGACCGTTAAGTTTAATTGAGTGCACACGTGGCATGTCACCTCATCAATCAAATAAGAGTTCAGTATCATTTTTGCCACGGAAGTTTTGGCCAAGGAGCAGTTTTACCCCGAAAGTTTACAAAACGTAGAAATTTTGCCCTTCTGTCCCCAATATTAAATTTGACTGTTAAATCAATCAAAGAACATGTCATGCCTTCAGAAGGTCGAACTTGGAGTCAAAGAGGGAGATCCTTGAAATGTTGAGCTTAAGGCGGCCCGAATTTGTGAAGTCGAACTGGTCAAAGGGACTGAAAGGTCTGTCGCAAAACCCAGAGGAAGCATTACTTATGATCTAAGCGAATGAAACGCAAAATGAGAAATGAAATGTCCTAAAAATTGGTTTAGTAAGACAAATCAATAGTGATAGTATTTACCTTTGTATAGATTGATCTAGGCCACCCACTCTGTCCCACAAGGTAAATCTATACTGATCCTAAAAATTCTAGTGTTTTTAAGTGATGCTCACTAAACCAATATTTGGGACAATTCATTATTGATTTGTCCCAAATATTGGTTTGATCTCGACAAATGATTTCTCGTTTTGCATTTCATTCGCTTAGATCATAAGTGATGCTTCCTTTGGGTCTTACGACAGACCTTTCAGTCCCTTTGACCAGTTCGACTTCACAAATTCCGGCCGCCTTGAGCTCAACGTTTCAAGGATCTCCCTCTCTGACTCCAAGTTCGACCTTTTCAAGGCATGACATGTGTGTTCTTTGACTGATTTAATAGTCAAATTTAATATTGAGGACAATTTTGTAAACTTCTAAGGCAAAATTATTATGTTTTGTAAACTTCCGGGCAAAATTGCTCTTCAGCGAAAACTTCCGTGGCAAAAATGATACTTAACTCTTATTTGATTGATGAGGTGACATGTCACGTGTGCACTCAGTTAAACTTAACGGTCAAAATTAACAGAGGGGCAAAATTGCTACGTTTTGTGAACTTTCATGGCAATTTTGGTCCAAAAAAAACTTCCGTCCACCCAGTGCTCCTCAGCGAAAACTTCCATGACATTTAAGACCCTTATCCCTTCTCTTTATTGATTCCTTTCATCTCTCTTTTACTTGATTATGATCGTGAGAGCATCAATAATTGTAAATTAGAAAAAAAATTGACAAATTTAAAAAATAAGTCTTATATTTAAAATAAAGATTAATTTCACGATTAGGTTCTATATTAAAGACGTGTATTACCTAATTTGTTTCTCAATCAATAGTGACGCCATGAATTCAATAGTCAACGTGGGGGTTGAAGAGATCTTTGGACATTTTTCACATTTCTTCTCTCCAAGTCTTACCTCATTATCCTCATTTACAAGTTACTTAACTTAATTACGACGTTGTTTAGATTCCTGCATGCTTATTTTAATAATCCATCAAGCGGTTTAACCGTCTTTTGCTTTTAGAATTTAATCTGGGGTACTAATTAACAATGAAATTCTATGGTCCAAGTCTTATTCCAAGACCTTTTTTTTTTACGCTTATTTAAAATATCCAAATGCAATTAATACGAAAAACTCATTCCTGAAATATGTGGTGAAATTAAACATCAATCATTTTTCATAACTGAGTTCTTTGGTTAAAACAAAATTCTGTCCATTGTTGTTTTACCTGTTGAGTTTTTGGTTTCCTTGAATTGGATTTAATTACTTTTAATGTTAATGATGAAATAAAGTTAACGTTTACTTGACACTTTTAAACTTTTATTGTATTCTTCCAGTTCTAAATGTGTGTGTATATATGAGTTATATGATGTTTATTTTGGTTTTAGACGTAAGACTTCAATCTAATTTGTTTTCTAAATTTATAATTTTTTTCTGAAACTATTTTTATAGATTTATTTTCATAATAGATTAAATAGAGAAATATCACAAGAACTCAAAAGATGAGAAAAAAAATCGATGATAACTCCAAATACTGAACGAAATATTATTCTTATTGATTGTGAATATAAAAGGAGTTTTCAAGAGATAATTTCAACGTAAATGATTAAATAGAGTATTTTATAGATACAAAACACACATTTTTTAAAAAAAAAAATAACTAACTTACCAATTTTCTTAATTTTTACAAATTAGTCATTTAGTTTTTACCTTTGATTTAGGATATGGGAGGGAATAATAATTAGTTGCTTCTAGACATTCGATGGACATGAAAGAGATTGGTTATAGTTTATTATCAACCTAGCTAGTGAATTTGTTCCCTTTTGTAAAACTGTAACCATTCATTACTATTATATTTACCACAAGAGAGCAGTTAGTAAGAGAGAACAATTTACGTAAGGAAAAAAACTTAACCAAAAGTTGAAAGGTTAGTTGAAAAGATGGGAGAGTTTGTTATCTTAACGATTTTAATAATCTTTAAGTGTGCCTCCATATTGAAATTAATTAACATGTCTTACTGAAAATTCCCTTAATGGCTGCTCTCTAACTACGGTCAAATTACTGAGAGATTTATTTATGCCGTTTCTAATATAGTTCTTGACTTTAATGTTCATCATTTCAATGGAAGATTTGTCAGTGCATAATTATTATAAGGTGAATTGGCTAATTTCTTTCAAACGATTCTGCAAAGAAAAGCCAAAGAAGCATCAGACACTGTCTTTACGTTTTTGAAAAATTGTACTTAGAACCCGGACAAGAGAAAATATGATAAAATAATCCCTTAAGTCCAGTAAGACTTTTTTGCAATAAATTCTAATTTCCTTGACAAGTTTAAAGGCGTCTACTCATTAAGTTCATAAGTGTCAACTGACAAGTCCATAGACATCCATTAACAAGTCTATGGGCATTTGACAATTACAATTTATTGCCAAAAAAAAAAAAAAAACCATGAAACTTAAATGTAATTTTAAAATTTTAAGGAATCATTTTATCGTATTTTCTTTTATCCGGAATCGAAATGCAATTTTCCCTAAGTTTTTCTACAGATGACGATGCAGAAAAAAAGGGAGGAGAAAGGAAAAAATGACATATTGGTAAATTAATGACATTTTACAATTCCATATCAGTTCCTCTGCTCTGATCTGGCATTTACAAAATTTAATTTTAATATTGTGAGCGTATTTTAATGGGATTTTCCCTTAAATATAAACACGAATATGTGTGGGTATGTATTTACGAACTGCCCTCTATATTCTATTACAAGCGAAAATGCTATTTACAGGAGGCACATGAATGACAAGACATGGGCCATATTTTTCACATAAGATCCTCAAATACCCATCTTTGCTTTGATATTAAAAATCAAAGAACTGAACCATTCATGAACCGATGATTGAGAACAGCTTCTGCAATTGGTCGTTTCCGGAAATCAGGATTAAGCATTGCCTGTAACACAGTGAGAAACATGCCAACTTTTAATATAGTTCTCAGGTTATAAGAAGTACTTAGACTTGCACATAAAATAATACTCGTACAACATAAAATATTATGTCATCAACGGAACTAA
Source organism: Acacia pycnantha (assembly GCA_025563575.1). Lineage (NCBI taxonomy): Eukaryota > Viridiplantae > Streptophyta > Magnoliopsida > Fabales > Fabaceae > Acacia > Acacia pycnantha. Next base: position 237,804 of record JAMWYP010000166.1, on the reverse strand, counting down.
TCATTTTAATATACCTGAAGTAACTCCCAACCAGCACCATTACCCAGATCCAGGAACCCAACAGCATCTTCTAATCGGCTATCTGCTAGACAGTACCTGCCAAAGGAGGCAGAAAAGGGGCAAGACAAGGCAGCCAACATAATTTGATTATATTCTATGAAAAGAGAGAGAGAGAGAGAAAAGCAGAGAACCTAAGGAACCAAACTGCAATCTGAAATTTTACAGGTTATCAGGCTATAGCTAACTTCAGTTTGCTAGCTATCGTAGAAAAATAAACTTCCACTCCATTCTTACAAAAAGATTTGGCATTATATTAGTGAAGAATTACGCTGATTTAAATAACTGGAAATCAAAACTTTAGAAAGGTAAATTAAAACTATCACATTCCTTTTCCCCTTCCATTTCCTTTAAAAATGTCTTCTGATCATGCCATACAAGGGGCATCAAGAGAAATTACATCCAAATGCCACCACACAGCATAGTTGTGTGTGCCTTCCTCCTGCATTAGAACAGTGAATGCATGGCAATGCAATGCAAAAGGCACACATGATAAAATGAAATTCTTAATCTTGTACCAGTAAACTTACATGTTTTGATTGGTGTATCACAAAAATCTACAGGTACCTGATGGATTTAACAAAACCACTCTGACTGTTCCTGCTTTCTTTAAGCACTATATACCTTTGGCAGTCTCACAGAACAAACTAATGCAGCTTGGAACTACTCTGGGAACAATAAAGCTCCCACTAAGATTAAGGCTTTCATCTGGACGGTAATTTTGAATTAAATCAGCATAATTAAGGGGATTCTATGCTTTTGTACTCTGCTCTACCTTCAACAAGTCAGTTTAACCCAAGAAGGAAACACAAAAAAAGAAAAGACAGCATTGGTTTAACAATTAGAAAGAAGAAACCTAAACCCATTATTCTGACAATTAACAAAACTGTATTCCTTAGTTCTAAAGTATTCAAACATTATCTTGCATGAATCCAACATTATTTGCTATGTATGTATAAAAAAAATGAGGTCACCATAGAGAATAAACCTCCAAAAGCATATACTATAGTAAGATACCACAACCAAAAGAAAATTTAAATCATAAAATAACAAATATCTAGTATCAGCATAATTGGTATCAAAATATGAACTAAAAGTTATCTTACTCTCGTGTTGCCCCGACATCAAGTTGAAAAGTGTTCTCCAGAAGCCTCTGAATTTCACGGCTAAGGCAAAATTTAGTGTACTATGGATGCTAACTTGTGAGAAGATTTTTACAGCGGATACAGAAAGAATGAATCAAATTTCCATCACATCTTACTTGCAAGGAAATGCTATCCACTATACCAGCTTCACAAAATGGAACAAAAGCCAAGTATGCAAAGAGAAATCCAGCTTCATATCTGCATCAGAATTCAAAACATAAAAACCTAAGAATGATGCTGAAGGAACATCTGCATCCAGCCAAGTTCTGATAATTTACATGTCATCAGCTAAACCAAAAGCTCTTTTCTCCAGACGTGTCACTGCACCAGCAGCTGATGCTCGTCTCCAAAGACCATTTACTAGTGATGTGGAACCATCGTCTAGCTCTGAGTACCTAGAATAATTTACTTATATGTAAAACTACGTTGACTGTTAGAATCAAGACATGATTGATTAGTGAATTTCCCGCTAGAATCAAGACAAGGTTGATTAGTCAAAGAGTGATCATGCAGAGAAATGGATATAAGGAGTGATAATAATGAGGTGATTGATGAAAATTCAGATGTTCAATTATTTTCCAGGTAAAGAGTAAATTGAGGTGAAGCAAAAGTTTTCTATGGAGCGAGCACGAATATGTGATGAACTTAGTTTAAGGGTCAATCCAGGCTAGGCCTGGGTTGAAATGATTTGAAACCCTTTGACAATAAAATGAATCACATCCTGATAAAGATAGAAGTCTAATTATCAAAGGGCCAAGAAAGACCTAGAGAATAAGCTTTATTTGAAGACTTGACTTTGAAAGATGGTTTATTCAACATATATAGGCCAGCTTTAGGGTGGCATTGGCAAATTACAATGCCATAATTGCTGCCTATGATGTCAGTTAGTAGTTCACAGGTCTTAATGTAGGCGTTCAGAATCTGGATACTAGACATGAATACGAATGTTAGTGTAATGTAAATAACGCACCAATTTTGACACAAGTCTTAATATCCATACTATCTGGTGCAAATTGATTGAATACGTATAAGAAATTTAATGTGAACATGAATACACATCAAACAAGAAAAGAAAAACTAAATAATGACATTTTTTGATCTCATTATGCATCCAAGGTTGGCCAATAAGTAGAAAACATGTTAATTACTGCAAAAAAGGGCTTCAGAAACCAATAACTCACCTGATATCAACAGAAAAAGCTAGATCTCGAAGCCTTGGAATCAAATAACGGGCCTCTTTTTCAGAAATCGTGCTGTCATCATATCACAAACACATTAATAGTGGACATGTGGAGTGACAATGAGCAGTAATAGTGGGAAGATTTTGAACTGGAATACTTTCAAATTAATTTCTTACTTGAGAACCACAGAAGATGGTCCCAGACTTTGGTGCAATCTGTCATGGTCATGCATGAAAGCTAGACCTCTCAAAACACCCTGAAGCAACTTTATAATAAAATTTCTCCTTCTCTTCATTTTTTCCTCTTGTTCAAAGCGATTCCAAGAAGACATCTCTCCTAAAGAACGGTATTTTGATACCTTTTCACTTGCAACTTTCGCATAGTCTGCCGCACTATATTTCCCATCATCACGAAAAGCAAGCCACTAAGCCAAGAAAATTTCTTATATATAAGTAACAAAATTAGAGCCAAGAAAATAAATTCACAAGTTATTTTAGCATCACATGACAAACCTGCTCTCCGGTTATTGTTTCAAACCCTCCTACAAGTGTCAAAAGATGCTGACCCATACGTTTTGAACTGTCCTGGAAGGAAAAGAATGTAATCAAGAAATATTAGAATGATCATCAAATAATTAAATAATCTGAATCGTAATATGCATATCCTTTGACATTACTTGAAGAAATAAGTGGGCATTCAATTCATTAGCAGCCATCATGTCCGCCTCAACTCCTCCAGCCCGTTGTCCAGGATAAACCTTATGGTCAAAAGTATCTATATTCAATACAATATATTAATGTGAAGATTTGATTTGAACAGCTAAAACAATCATAATACTACCTTAAAAACAACTGTAGTTCCTCTAAGAGGGCCCTCAGAAACTCTCCCTTCATAAAGTCTGCAAAAGAGCTGCCACGAGTATTATCAGTATTCAGGACAACATATGTTGGCATTTAGTTATCTATGGTCCAGATCATTTAATTGAATCCTAAGCTGATTACTTAATCTTCACGCTGCCTTCACGGATATCTTGCATTTTCAGTTCTCCCAAATCTCCCGGTGAAAATTCAGTAATTGCACCTGAGGGAAAGGCTGGATAGCTGGGCAAAGTAAAAAAGAAGAATAAATCTCCACTGTCAAATTATTATCTGTAAGATGCAAGTGAACCAGATAGTCAATTTGATCAGAATTTAACCAACAAGGAAAAATTAAAAGAATGGAAAACAGGAAACGAGCATAAAAATCAATAAACAAAATAAGACAACGAGCATCGATTTGCTTCACTACAAAAGAAGGTTGCAGATTTTTGGTGCTTTATCATTTCCTTTTCCAATTCATAGAAGCAAGTAACATGGAAAATAACTTGAGCACTATTTCTAAATTCCTTTCATTATCCTTTTCTAATATATCAAAGGGACACAATCTCGAAGATTAGGAAATCTAGCATAATGCTCGGTCCTATTTATCATCGTTAATCAAGAGTACAAAAATAAATATGTTAAATACACTGATTAACTACGAAATCGATTTTTGCGTTAAACATAAAAATGTACAACCAATTCAATTGTCATATCCTTAGGAGAAGCACTTATAGAAATTACCCAATGAAAATCCTCAACCACCCAATGGTTTATTCAGACCAACATCTTTGCAAGACGCATTTGCGATTCAGGAAAACGAAATCAAAGAGACTGCTCAGAGTTGAGATATGAAACCTGGTAACGTTCATGAAGCCATAGCTCCCAATGAGTCGTCCCACTTCGAACGACTCAGAGTTGGTGATGAGGCTCGCTTGACATGGCCGAGTCCTGCGAATCGTGCTCGGTGAGTTGAAAGTCAGGTTTCTGGCGAAAGGGTAAAGGGTTGTGTGAAGGGAATGGAGGAAAGTGAGAGAACCAGGGGTTGCAGATAGCATGGCTTACTGAGTAGTGAGTAGTGATGTGATCAGGGGAGTGCTGTGATGGGAGAAGCGCGAAGATTTCCGATGGATAAGAGGATAATCATTGGCAAAAGTTATACGGCCTCGTCATGAATTTTAAAAAATCATTTAAAATACTTTACTTATATTTGCTTTATATACTTTAAAATAAAATCTGCATCGTAATAAAGCATGAATAAAATTATACATTCGTTGGCCAAAAAAAAAAATTATAAAATTATACTCCTAACATTAAATATAAGAATCAATTGACTTTTTTTTTTTATTAAGAAATCTAAATAAATTGTTTATATGACATATTATCTATTACTACCTCCAGTCCTAATTATAGGAACACTTTTATAATATAATTTACACTACAAAAATATTACTATAATTCGGACAGAATTTATATATCAATTTAGAAGTCAAATAAATTAATTTAAAGAAAAACGATAAATATAATATTTTAACATAACTTATTTAAGATCTTGATGTAACATATAAATAGAAAAGAAAGCAAAAAAATAAAATAAAAATAAAGAGAAACATATGAATAGAAAAAAAGAATTCCTTTCTTTAGTAGCTATAGTGTGTGTGCGCGCATTATATTCTTAGTTCTTTAAGTTTACATGAAGTTTTATTTTGATCTTTTAACTTTATGAAGTGTCATTCCAGTATTATAATTTTAATATGATCAATATTACCAACAAAAAATACTTATTCATTCAAATTAAATGATAATTATAGAGTCCAAAAATGACGCTTAAATTTAATATTTTTTTTAATAATAATTTTAAAATCAATTTCACATAGTGAAAGACTCATTTATGATAGTTTTTTTACCTAATGGAATTAAGACATGTATTTTTTTAAAAAAATTCTTAAACTAAAATATGACAATCTTTTTTTCAATTTCTCTCATAATTTAAATATATAATCTTTTCCTCAATTTAAATTTTTTAAAATAATTCAGTATGGTTGTTCTGGTATAGAACTCTGATGTCCAGCCTATAGAAGGGCCGGTGATTTGATATAGGATCTGGGTGCTCCTCCTGTATGCTTATGGGACAAGCGTCCAGGAGAAGGTGTGATCACGGTACACAAGCAGGCGTTTCGCCTCAAGGGGTGCTGTGTGTGCCGTGCTACTGAATGTAGATTAGTTAGGGCTTAGGAATTGTGTACCTGGCGCCTATCTCCTTCGTCTATATATATAGAGTATACCTGGTCGGTCCTTGGCTCCCATCTTGTGCATGTCCAAGGATCGTGCAGATCACACTGGTCGTGGCCGGGATCGTGCCAACCGCCCTGGTCGTGGCTGGGTCCCACGGTTAGTGGGTTGTGACCACTACGTGGGTTGCCCCCTGCACTGGCTAGTGAGATAGTGGGCCTTGACTAGGTCCGTAACAGTTGCCCCCAAGCTCGGTTGTTCAAGTCCCTGAGCAACCGAGTTTAATTGTTTGTTTGACTAGAGTACGGACGTCCGAGTTTTTGTTGATCGCGAGATAACGTTATATCCTTGCCCCCCAAGCCGGGTTGTCCAGGTCTCTGGTCAGCCGGGGTGTATATGTTGTTGAATCCGGATTTCGTATTAGAGTTGCTACCATTCATTTGGCTTTGATAAAGTGTCTATCCGAGCTTCAAAGAACATCGGAATTACTTGTCTTCTGAATGTATTGCCCCCAGACATGTGGTCTGGGTTACCTTTGTGATCGTCAAGATTTCGCTGTTTTCCAATTTTCCGGGTATCCGGGCTCTTTGGCATGGTCAAGATCCCCAAATCCGAGTCTTTCCTGAAAAGGAGCAGATTGGGTTCTTGGCCATCATAGGAGCCGAGATCATATGAGGAAGCGATCGAGGACCGAGGTCTTTCGGTAGCGGATCAGCTTTCCCTATGAGCCGGGGTATTTGACTTTAGCGGGCAGCCGTGGTATACGGTGTCCTTTCATCTCCCTATGAGCGCTGCCCCTTATTCCCGGGCATTTTCTACCGTCGATTCCTCTTCTCTAAGTCATCATTAGTTTCTACCAGCTGGCACCCCTCGACTGTCGTGAAGCCAAACCGAGGAGACGCTAGCCTATGCGCATTTAATGCCTGACAGACGCGCATTAAATGCGCGGGAGACGTGACCCTTACTCTAGAGTGAAAAGGCGTTTTTGCCCCCGGCGTTTGGGTATTCGAAAGCTTTATACCCGCCAAGTCTTTTCCATATTTCACTTTCACTCCTTTTGCTCTGAAGATTTTCTCTCCTGCTGATTCTTTGCTTTCGCGAGGAAGTCCAATCCTTTGAGCAATCTGCTTCTATTTCGCACTTTCTTGAGCAATCTCCCGTTTCTCAGACAGGTATTATCGTTTCCCTACCTTTCTCTTTCGTTCTGCTCTGATTTGTAGTTTCTTCATTCTGTTTGTGGCCATTCGTCCAAGCCTTCGTAATCTCTGTCTCACTACTAAATTGCATCTGTAACTAGTTGAATCTCTGGTTAGATTTCTTCATTAAGTAAATTTCTGCGTGGTCCTGCTCATAATTCCCACCTTTTTTGCACCAATCCCCGTTTTTCGAGTGAATCTTTTCCGTTGGTAGATTGATTGCCGAATCCTTTGGGAGAGTGGTTCTAAATGTCGAAGGACATAAAGGATATGACCCCCGATGAACTGGAAGAACTGCGCAAAACCGTCACGGGAACAGCCCGTTGGTGGCTTTGGGGTGATAAATCTGCACGAGCCGACCTGCTAGCCGATCACCACCGTGGAGGCATGGGGGTAGCTCCCGGTGGCGGCTGGGCGAAGATTCGAGAAGGCATCTCCTCTCGTAAGGGAAAGTCCGAACGTTTCCCCCACACTCCGTACCAATCCGAGGTTGCTTTCCAAGAAATCTGACGTGTCTGCTTCTCCTGTCCTCCCAACTGACCCGTACCATAATGTGGCAAGCCCGGGTCCTAGGGCTGAGGTGGGTTCCTACATCGGCCCCTGCTATGATTGTCTGTATGAATGTTCGCGACTTCTTTCTGTCGGGGATTCTTCCACAGCCGACTTCATTTTGGGCTCCTGCCGACACAATATTGTCCCGGCTGCTTCAACCTTGCCTCCGACTCCTGCTGACTTAGACTTTAATCTTACTTCGACTGTGGAATCTCGCCTTCAATTTTTGACATCAGGTATGCTAGGAAGATTCTGATCGTTTACTTTTTATTTTTTATTTGTGGTAGGTATAATGGCGTCATCCTCTTCTTCGCATACCGTAGAGTCAGGGTCCGGAAACGCAAACCGTGCTAGCCCCTCACAGGATTTAGTTGAACGATTCCCTTGGGTTACCCACGAAGTACTGTCCTATCGGTCGAAGCTGACCACGACCGACTTAGAAAATCTTCCCGTACGAGAAACTAGCTCCTACTCTTTTTGCCTCCCGGAAGAGGAAGAGCCTGTATGCTCCATAAGGGAGGGGAGCCACAACTCCTTTTTCTTTTTCTACCTTGATTACATCACCAGGCTCGGAATTCGTTTTCCATTTTCCGAATTCCAGATGGCAATCCTCCAATTCCTTGGCGTAGCTCCTTCACAGTTGCATCCCAATGGATGGGGGTACGTGATTGCCTTCGAATGGTTCTGCAAGACCCTTGGTCTGCCCTGCACCACCGCAATGTTCTTTTACTTCTTCACCCCCACACTGCTCGCTCTGGAAGGGAACCACCCGAGCTCAAAGGCTGGACGTCCATCCGGGGAATACCCCATCGGCGTCTATTTACCCCTGTCTCTGACTCCTTCAAGTACTTCAAACGTAACTTTTTTAAGGTGGTCGCTAAGTCTGGCGTACAACCTTGGTTCCTCAGAGGACCAGATTCTGCCAAAGTCGAATGGGAATTTAACCTGTATTGGTGTAAAGATCACCATGACGTTTCCCTTAGCGCCTATAAGGTGGAGCGGTCCAATCTGCTGAAGCATGAGAAGAAAGCCATTGACGCCATAATCGACCATGTGAAGGCCAACGGTACTGTTGGGGCCGCGTCCTTGGTGGCCCAGTATCGGGATGAGGCCTGGCGCCAGGAAGAGCTGGTATCGCGGCCGAGTATGACATTTCCGTTACTTAATACTGACGTCGCTCCGTGTTTTAGTCAAGTACTGTGTTTTCCTTACTAGTCACTAAAATGATGTCTTTGTTTTGTGTAGGTCTCAAGATGAAAGGGCCGCAACCGCAATATCTATCTGGCATTCCGGACCCGCCTGCCAAAGGGAGAAAGAGATCGGCTGGGGATGCGGGCAAATCCAAGGTTGGAGAGTCCTCGAAGCCGGCCGAATCTAAGAAACACAGGGTCGGCCCCTCGATCGACGCCACACCAGCCTCCGTTATCCCAGCCTCTCCTATCCGATCCTCTCTTACTGCTGTCATGCCGCCTCCCAAGTCGGTTGAGGCTGGGCCTTCATCAGTGCAAACTACCTCGACTCTTCCTCGTCCTCCAACTGTTCTTCCCCGCTCCCTTCTGTGGAGTAAAGGGATTACCGAAGAACTGAGCGTCACACTCTTGCCTCCTCCCCGCTATCAAGAGCCCGTACCCCTGCTGGAGGCAGATGTCCGAGATGTTCAAGCTGCTGGACACGCTTTTCTGAGAGGTGCCGGCCTGACCCAAGCCTTTCTCACTCTTCACCACAAGTATGTGGAGGCTGCTGCTGACATGAAGCGTGCCAGGACGGAGCGTGATGAGGCTCTAAAGCAATGGCAGATCGCTTCTAATGAATTCCAAGCTCGTGAAGTCCAGCTGGAGAAGGTGGAATTCACTCTGAAAGAAACCCAGGGGATCTTGGCTGATTCCAATGTGATTATTGAGGGTTTGAAGTCGGCTCAAGCTAAGAGCGAGGAAGAGTTGAAGGCTGTGGTGGAGGAGAAGGACAGAATTAGAGCTGAGGGGGAGGCGTCCTCAAAGCATCTGACAGCGGAGGTAGCCCGGCTGCAAGAGTTGCTGCTAGGATCCGTGGTAGAGGCGTTTAAGAACTCCCTGGCCCAGATCCAAGCTTTGAACCCGGGGGTCGAGCTCAACACCACAGGGCATCACTTTCGATCCTACGTTGAAGATGGGCAGATTGTCCCTTATGTGGATCCTCCTGCTGTCTCAGAGACCCGAGTAGATGGTGATGCGACCACGCTGGAGGCCGAGCAGGGTGAAGAAGTCTCGACTGTCCCCAAGCCCGTGGGTTGATTTCTTTTTCTTTTTTTTTTGAATTTGTGTATTCCGGCCGGTTCTGTTTCCGGTAAAAACTCTTTGTTAAATATAACGGCCAATTGGGCCCCTTTTGCACTTAATTATTGGTTGTCAGTAACCTAGTAATTATCACGCGATAAGAACCTTTCTTTGGCAGTAAACGCGGCTGACCGGGCCAAGGTCATACGAAGGTAAGCAGAGTCTGCGAACGCGCATTTGGTGACGAAACCATTTCATTTTAAAGTGCTAGTGTTTACACTGTCTTAGAAAAATCCGGGTGTTTTAACCGGGTCATCCAAAGGTAAATGAAACTTGCCACCTGCTCGGGTTCGGTTTTGTCCCGATAGCGTCCGAGCATTTTGACCTGATCAGGGTCTGCATGACATTTTCTATTGATACCCTGGAGTAAATATGTGCTTGGGCTGCGATAGCTAGCCAGATTTACTTTCTTCAGCTGAAAAGCTGGTTATAATTTTATCTTTGAACAAGACAAAGTTTGGGAGTCAACCAATACCCTCTAGCGAGAGTTTTCATTCATAATTGACAAAACAATTGTAATCAAGGGAAAAGCCAGCAGGCCAACATTGAATGAAAGACAGAATGGAAATAGATGCTTTAAGACTGATAGCAGATAGGCCTAACTGTAATACGCTTTTAACTTGTCCGCATTCCATGTTCGCTTGATTGGGTTTCCGTCCAACTTCTCCAGGATGTAAGCTCCTTTCTCAAGAGTTTCCCGGACGCGATAAGGTCCGTCCCAATTAGCCGCAAGCTTGCCGTCCTTGGAATTCTTATTTCCAATGTCGGCCCTTCTGAGGACCAAGCTACCGGGCTGGAATGTCCGGGATCTTACCTTCTTGTTATAGCGAGCCGCGATTAGCTGCTTCATTGCGATGTCCCGATAGTGGGCGGTGACCCGGGCTTCTTCTGCCAGATCCAACTCGACTGACAACGCCTCACTATTTTCCGCTTCACCTTGTGATAAGATGCTCTTCTTGCGCCATGACAGCAGCCCTATTTCGACTGGGATCATAGATTCGCAACCGTAGGCCAGCCTATAAGGAGTTTCTTGAGTGGACGTCTGGGCCGTTGTTCGGTTTCCCCAAAGAACATAGGGTAATTGGTCGGCCCACGAGGTTTCAGCTTCCAGCATACGTTTCTTCAAGCCATCAAGAATAACCTTATTGGCGGCTTCGGCTTGCCCATTGGACTGCGGGTGCTCCACGGAAGCAAAGTGATGCTGTATTCCGTATCCGTAGATCATATCGCGGAATCCGACTCCAGTGAACTGAGTTCCATTGTCTGTTACTATCTCGGCTGGTGCTCCGAATCGCGTAATTATATTGACTTCCACAAACCATTGCACACGCGCCGAGGAAATCGTAGTGAGAGGTTCGGCCTCAATCCACTTGGTGAAGTAATCCACCGCCACAATTAGCCATCGTAGTTGCCCGGGCGCTGTCTTGAATGGCCCAAGGATGTCCATGCCCCATTTGTAAAGAGGCCAGGGGGCCGAGATGAAATGTAGCTCGGCTGGGGGCGCCCAAATAACTCTGGCATGCTTCTGACAGCTATCACATTGTTTAACAAGGGTCTTAGAATCCGCTTCTAACGTTGGCCGCAATAACCCGCTCGAAGGGTTTTTCGCGAGCGCCTTAGCCCCCATATGCCGACCGTTGCCCCTCCATGCACCTCGGCCAGGACATATCCGGCTTCATTTGGGTTCAAACATCTTAGCATAGGAGAATGTAATCCCTTTCGGTAGAGTTGATCCTCCACCATTGTATACTTGGCCGCGCCTCGAACCAACATTTTGGCCTCCATTGCATCATCTGGGATGATTCCACGCTCAAGATAATCTTCAATTGGCTTTTTCCAGGCACACTGGATCGTCGAGATTTTGCTGAACAACAGTGCGGTGACAACCAGCTTGCTTTGTGCTTGCTAACTTTAACAAGATGTCGGCTCTTGCGTTTTCTCCTCGAGGGATATGGGTAACGGTTGCTTCATCAAAGCCTGACATTATGTCCTTAGCTTTTAAGAGATACTTCGCCATTAGCGGGCCTTTAGCCTGATACGTACCCTCGATCTGAGCCGACACAAGTTGGGAATCGGTGAAAACCTTAACTCTTGTGGCCCCATTTTCCTTGGCTTGAAAAAGCCCGGCTATCAAGGCCTCGTATTCTGCTTGATTGTTCGAAGTTGGGAAGTTAAGATGCAACGAATGTTCAATTGTAACCCCCTCCGGACTCTCAATGATGACTCCAGCTCCACTTCCTTTTATGTTTGACGATCCGTCGACGTATACCTTCCATTCACCTGCCATCGCATCATCCGTTTTAGTAGCCGGGGTGAGTTCTCTGATGAAGTCGATTAGCGCCTTCGACTTGATTGCATGGCGAGCTTCATAGGTGATGTCGAACTCGGAGAGTTCTATCGCCCAGTTTGTCATCCTCCCCGCGAGGTCCGGCTTATGTAAGACTTGTCGAATCGGCTGGCTTGTTCTAACAACAATATTGTGACCCTGGAAGTACGGTCTTAATCGACGGGCCGCGATGAGCAAAGCCAATGCCACTTTCTCCAGCTTTTGATATCGGACCTCGGCATTCTGCAGGGTTCTGCTGACAAAATATACTGGGATTTGTCCCTGATTTTTCAATCCGAAAGGCATGACGTTGTAGCAGTAATTAGCTCTTTCGCAATAAAGGCCGTCTTTTCCGATCCTCGGGTACATTGCTATCTGATTATATCCGGAATATGCGTCCATAAAGGATAGGAGCTGGAATCCCGATGCATTGTCCACCAATTGATCGATGTTCGGCATTGGGTAGGAGTCCTTCGGGCACACCTTATTCAGGTTCTTGTAATCTGTACAAACTCTCCACTTCCCATTTGGCTTTTTTACCATTACCACATTTGATAACCAGGTTGTATATTGAATTTTGCGAATAAATCCGGCTTCCAGTAATTCTTGGACGTGAATGTCCAATGCTTTCCTTTTTTCTGGTCCGTGGTTCCTCTTTCTCTGCGATACTGGGATTGAGCCCGGATACACTTCTAGTTTGTGACAACAGAACTTTGGGTCTATTCCAGGTACTTGAGATGAATTCCAAGCGAAGACATCCCGATTCTTCCTCAGGAACTCCACCAAACTGCTTCTAAGTTCGGGAGACAGGTGTTTGCCGATCTTAGTGGTCTGGAGAGGGTCTCCTACCACCAAATCTTCCAGGTCTCCTGCCGGCTCTGGGCGCACTTCCTCATCGCGGATGTCTAACTCCACGGTATTAATTTCATCGTCTGGAGAATCCCGGTCGAGTGGTCCGGATAGCCTTGTCTCTTTGGGGCTGCGACGAAGATCCGCCTTCCCTATTCCGACAGCTTTGAAGTAACACTGTCGAGACTCTTTTGGTCCCCGTTACCGTGACCACGGTTCCTTGGTTGCCGATCACCTTGAGTTTTTGATGCTTAGTGGATACCAAAGATGTCCCATTCGTGAATGGTTGGCCTCCCCAAGATTATGTTGTAGGGTGAAACGAACTCGGCCACTATGAACCGCACTCTTTCTGACTTGAAGGCGTTTTTAACTCCTAGGGTGAACCGGAGGTCGATAAACCCCTTCGGACGCGACTGTTCTCCATTAAACCTGATGAGGGTTGTCTTGCACGGCTTTAAGTCTTCCCGATCCAGGCTCATTCTTTTGAACGCCTCCCAGCTTAGTATGTCGGCCGAGCTGCCGGCGTCCACGAATATCCGCTTGACTCGGCAATTGACCACTATCCCGGTGATCACTAGCCCATCCTGATGGCCGGGGACAACGTCCCTGAGGTCGTCACTCGTGAAAAACAAGGGCGAACGTGCTGGCTCATTATGATGTTCCTTGAATTTTGGTTGGTCTCTAACGGATAGGACTTCTCGGAGGTATTTCCTTCGCTGACTCATAGTATCTCTGCCTCCGCCCATTGCTCCGCTGATCATGTTACAGTCGAATTCCGCTTCTGGAAATTGTCATCGACCTCAAGAGCCTTGCGCTTATCGTCCCCGCTTTTGAACTTCCGGGGGGGACTCCTGCTGCGGTTCTTGGGCTTTCGTTTTCCACCTTTTCCTTGATGCTCTATGACATATTGTTGAAGTTTTCCTTCACGAACAAATCGTTCGATTGCATCACGGAGCTCGTAGCATTCATCCGTTGTATGGCCTCGCCCATCATGGAATGAGCAGTATTTGGATTGGTCTACCCCGGATCTTCGATAGGACAGACGAGGTCGGTCAACCTTCTTCATCTCGGTTGTTGACACCTCCTTCCACACTTGAGACCGAGGCACACCCTGGGAGGGGTGGTTCTGTCTTGGTCCCGCCTCGGATTGGGGTTGTTTGCCATTCGCATCTGCTCGACGTCCAAGTACTTCTTTGAGCGAGTTATGAAGTCGTTAAGATTTTTTGCCCGCTCCTTTAGGAAAGATTCTGCCAGGCGGGACTCTTTATCGAGGCCATCCACCAACAAGTGAACGTGTACGTCCTCGTTGAGTCCGCGCACCTGCAGTACCGCGTGATTGAAACGGTCAAGATAACTTTGGAGCAGCTCTCCCGGCCGCTGCCTGATTTTGGACAGAGAATACTGGGATTTTGGTTGCCGTTTGCTAGTTGCGAAGTGCAACTCAAAGGCCTCGGCCAGGTCCTCGAAATTGTGAATCGACCCGAAAGGAAGAGTGTGGAGCCACTTCAACGCTGGTCCTATTAACGTCGCGGCGAAGATGCGAGGCACAATCGGTTCCTTGAGGCCTCTAACCGACATGTGAACGTCAAAGTCCTCTAAATGAGTTGTCGGGTCTTGTGAGCCGTCATACTTCGTCAACTCGCCCAAATTTAGCTTCTCTGGGAACCGGGCGTTTTGGATTTCCTCCGAGAAAAAGCTATTGTGCATTTGGCTGACATATCTTCGCCGCTGGAACCCACTTGGAGGAATCGCCCTGTCACCTCGATTGTTCCTTGCCAGAGGTCGGCCTTCTTCATCTCGGTGTGGGTTTCTCCTATTGGCACTCCTGCCCGGGGAAGTCCGCCTCCTGCTATTAACGGTTTCTGTCTTCTGCATGCGCGCGACGAGCCGAGCTCTCGTCTTCGTCGTCCTCGCTCCTCGTTCTATCTTCCCGATCCGTCTTTGGAAAGAGCACGGTTCCGTTTTTTCTCCCGCTCGCTGGTAGTGAAGGGTATGACGCTTGTCTATGTTGTCCACCCGCCTCATTATCGCAAGCATCCCGGCTTGGAGAGAGCGAAAATCTGGCTCGGCGGGTGGGATGTCTCGGCCACCCCCTGGATTGGAGTTCTGGGGCCCACGGTCTTGGTTTCGTGGAGCCGAGGACTCCGTGTCAGACGGGTTGTCCTCACGGTTTCGTTCGTTGCTGGGAACCAAAGGTTCCTCTGGCTGAGATAGCCGGTCCTCTTCGTCCTGCTGGTCGTCCTCGTACGGGTTGATCGGCTGCTCGTTACGGGGTGGTTGTCGCGGTGGTTGACGGGTGTCTCCAGCTCGGTCTGCCTCCGATTGTCTCTGGCTAGAAGCACGAGTGCTAATCCTCATGGTCAAGGGAATTGAAGTTTACCAATCCCCACGGTCGGCGCCACTGTTCTGGTATAGAACTCGATGTCCGGCCTATAGAAGTTGTGTGTGCCGTGCTACTGAATGTAGATTAGTTAGGGCTTAGGAATTGTGTACCTGGCGCCTATCTCCTTCGTCTATATATATAGAGTATACCTGGTCGGTTAGCTCCTTGGCTCCCATCTTGTGCATGTCCAAGGATCGTGCAGATCACCCTGGTCGTGGCCGGGATCGTGCCAACCGCCCTGGTCGTGGCTGGGTCCCACGGTTAGTGGGTTGTGACCACTACGTGGGTTGCCCCCTGCACTGGCTAGTGAGATAGTGGGCCTTGACTAGGTCCGTAACAATGGTTATATTTAAATAAATTCTAAAAATATTAAATTAATAAATATAAATTTTAATTAAAATTATATTAAAAAAAATAAAATTTAAGTATTCCATTTATCACTTAAGTTGTTTAGTCATCATTTTTCGTTAGAGCCACTCACCATATTAAAATTAAAATTATAGGTCTAAAAGTATACTTCATAAAATTAAGGGCTCCAAATGAAATACTCCCTCCGGCCCTAATTATAAGAGCAATTTAACCGATTTTGGGAGAATTAAGGAGAGGAGTTAAATTAGTTAATTTTACTCATTTTCCTAAAATGTCCTTATATAAATTTAAAATGACACAAGTTGCCCTAATTATAAGTGTTTCTAACTTGTCTTACGTTAGACATCCATGATATATTAGTTTAGTATATATGTATATTAGTTGCTTTTTATATAGCCATGTGTATACATATAGATCTAATTTCCTTTCCATACGCTTTCTAATTGAAATAATGGTCTTGCTATATAAATATATATGTGTGTATACATATAGATCTATCTACACACACACACACACACACACACACACACACACACACACACACACACACACACACACACACACACACACACACATATATACACATATATATAAATGCTCCTAATAATAAGTACAAATAGGGGTATTATAGGGAAAAAAATTGACAAAAGTTAAAACTTGCTCTTATAATTAGGACCAAAACCAACTCCAAAATTTGCTCCTATAATTAGGACCGGAGGGAGTATAATACAAACTTAAAGAACTAAAAATATATTTTATTCTTCTTTACTTATAAATAGAACCAAGTATACTTATTCTGTCCAAATTAAAAATACCAAACATTTTTAAAAACAATTAAGATTTTTTCCCTTTTTTCTAAAATTAAAGCATTCATTTTCCAGTTGGGTCCGACAAGAAGTCAATATTACTTCTACCTGTGTCATTTTTTAAAAATCTTATTTCATTCAGAGATACTGCTTCTTTTGTTGCTGATAAAAAATATATGCTAATCTTTTGCCTTTTTGTTTTGTTTTGTTTTTTTGTTTTATTGCATTGCCCCTACCGGCCACCGTTTCTACTCACGGTCATATTATTGAATCCCATCGTCAGCGTTGTTCGAGGCCGAGGAGAGAAGCCGGTGCCGTTATTAGAAATTTTACCGTTGAAAAAATATTTCCGTTGTGGCGGGGGCGCGCTTTTTATTTTTTAAAATTGTAAGAAAATAAGAAATAGTTCCGTTGTGGCGGGGCGCGCTTTTTATTTTCTAAAATTGTAAGTAGTTCAGTTGTGGGGGCTTTTTATTTCTTTCCTAAATCAGCGATCCCAAGTGTTTGCAGGTTCTTCGGGCAAAAAAAGTGTTTGCTGGTTCGAGTTCGTAACTTGCCGGTGAGAGCAACGTGCTCTGACCAGCAAATCCCAAGTCCATTGGCAGCGAAGCATTTCTTCAGTTCATTGAGTACTGATTGATTGAAACTTCTTGTTTCCCGTTTTATTCTCCTGAAGTTTCGCTCGAGCGTCCTTGAGTCAAGAAGGGAGCCGCAATGGTGGAAGATGGCTGGGCGGACGCTAATGGCTCTGCATTTCTGGGTCCGATTTTGGTTTCTTCTTGCCCGTTCCTCATCGATGCGAGTCTTTCCCTTTGACTTTCCTAGCTGTGCATGTTCATAAATATATTGGCCTATGTAGAATACTTCGTGCGTTTTCTTTTGTAACTTTCTGTACATATTGGTGAGAAGTAGTGCTTTGCTTGACAATGTTTTGATGCTCTGTGCGCATATTTTATGTTCTGTCACAAATGTTTTGATTTGGAGATTGCCCACTTCATCCATACCCTTATCTTAGTTCTGTGTGCCTGAAAAATTGGGAATCGATTGGTTATGTTTTGCATCAATTAATTAATTGCTTGGACAAGGAAGTTGAGTCAGAGTTGCATAAGTAAGGCTGCTGCAATTAGATTGAGCATGAGCTTGGAATATAATAACATAAATTGAAAATGTTCTGTATGCTAAAGGGTATCTTCTGTGTCCATGATTAGAGATGTTACAAGAATTTTCACCATGAAGCTTTTCTTGCTTGAAAAGTATGGTTATCATCATTGTTATCATCCTCCTCATCACTGCTGTCAGATAGCTTGATATGAGGTAAAAGTATCGCTGTCACAATTTATTTTTTAGTTGTGTAGATTTTAAAGTTCAACAAGAGCCCAAATAATGTTCAAGGGATTTCTGTGATTAGAATGCTACCAGAAATGTTGCTATTAAAGTGCTTTTTATAAGAAGATAAACTGAATGTTGTATCTAGTTTGTCAATAACTTTGTTCTATTGATCTTGCTTATAAAAGGAGAAACATTATCTCAATCTTTCTCTTCAATGATGTTTTATTTTTCTTACAAAGTTGTGCAAATTAGAGATGCTGGATATATTAGGAAGTATCAAGAATTCAGGATGAAACCACTTTACTGCTTGCTTTCTAAGGTGATTTCCCCCCTTTTTTAAGGTGAATGGGGAGAAGGCTGACCAATTGGGCCTTATGATCTTGCAGAAGCGGTTGAAGAACTTGGAGCTGGAGAAATACTGCTTAACTGCATTGACTGTGATGGTAACATACAATTTTTTGCTAGAACTTTCTTAAAAGGATATGTATTTTAACCATGAGTTACTAGTTCATCAATAGTAATAATAATATAATAGTGTTGTGGTAATCTTAGTTCCAATTTAGTGGCATTTTATGTGTCATTTTGAGATGACAAATGGGAAGAGATAATTGTTTCTCAGGTTTTTGTCCAGTTTATCAAATTGTTATTTTAATGAGGATCATGCTTACTTCAGTTTTTCTGAGCAATGATGTTATAAAAATATCTGGTTTCTTAGACCAGTTTGAGGCAGAATTTTATATCAAGATTACTTGAATATCACGTTGGTTTCCTACATCTATTCTAAATTTATGTTTTCCATTATTGATATTTCAGGTCAAGGGAACGGATTTGATGTAGATTTAGTTAGGTTGATTACAGATGCTGTAAGTATCCCTGTGACTGCAAGTAGTGGTGCTGGTGCTGTTAATCACTTTTTTGAAGTGCTTGCCAAAACAAATGCATCTGCAGCTCTTGCAGTTTGCATTTTTCATAGAAAAAAGGTAGTGTTCATTTTACCAGCTTCTTTCCTAATGCTAATGGGAATTATTATCAATTATGCTCATTGCTAATAAACTCAATTTAATCCTACAACGAGTGATGTAATTGATCAATCATCTAAAATTAGTTGTAAATCGGAGCTTTTAAATGGTCAAAGGTTAATCTTGAAGCAATCTAATTGAACAAGCAAAATGTGACTAAAGTTGGTAATTATGTTTTCTGTTCAGTCCTACTGTTTAAAATATTTGCAAGTATTCTAAAACCACCAGTGGCTAGAGGAGATTCATTGATTTGATATATTTAATTTTTTAAGGTGACTAAATGAATTATGATTATTATTTGGAATGAACCTCCCAAAGTTTTAGAATTAAAAAAAAAAAATTCTATAGATGTTTTAAGTTTTAAGTTTTAGGAAAATGCATCATGTGCTTTATCCAACTTGCATTTAAAGCTGTATGTTCATTTTGAAGAAATTTATTTTGTTTGTGTCTTGTGAAGATGAAGAAGGAGACCGGTGGGGCAAGCTTTTTAAAGTCATTCTATGAGGGATTCCCCATGTGTAGCATGAGGAGCTGTTCGTTCAAGATGCAACTTACTTTGCCCAATTGTACACTTTCTTTTCACACTTTTTATATTGTGTTGTTTATCATTTGATTGGGCTAGAATGATTGCATATTATATTTTGAGTTTTGTGCTTCCTTTGTTTTTATGCTATGGGGAAAAAAAGTTAAAATTTAAAAAAAAAAACTTGAATTTTTTGTTTGTTTTGGATGGCAGGACTAGGGGCTGCCAATTGCCATGACTCCCAACACTGATGCTCTTGGCCAGCTTTTATTTGAATATTCAAAGTGTGACTATACTTCTCAACTGCAGCACTTGAAGGTATGTGTAATGTTAAATATATAAAATGACTCTCCTGAAATCATATGCCTTTACTTATCATCAAATCTGGTAAATTGGTCTATCAATGATGGATATAACATTCAATGCTCAGGACATTACAGTTGGTTTTTAATAGCCTCATGAGTCCAAGTATGCTCCTACATATTCTACTTATTGACTAAACCTTTTCCTCCCTCTTTTCCTTTCTCAACTTGTCAAACTCTTGATCTAAACCTTGTGTGAGTCAAAATGTTGCCGCAGAGAATAATGCAACATTATTCTCTCTCTCTCTCTCTCTCTCTACTTACTAATTCAGTCATTAATTCAAGTTGCTCAGTTATCGCTATAAATGCTGTTATACACGACCATGGATAAGCCGATGTGGAAATATTTAATTAATAATGAATGATTAACAAAAGAATAAAATGCATGTGTCTTGTTCAACTAATTTCTCTTTTCATCCTCGAACTTCCTCTGACATTGACATTTTAGATAATGTGTTGGATGTTTGTTTTCTGACACTTGGTTATCAGGATATTGCTGGTATGTTGGCAACTGAAGAGGCTGAAGATGTTGCACAAGTAACAAGCTGCGTTCAGCTCTTGCATCTGCTGAAAACACAGGAGAAGAAAGGTGATTTGTTTGGTTAAACTTTTATAACTTAATTTTGCCTGATGATTTTATATATTAACTTCTGTTGCATGTTTTAAAGTTCCTTGATGAATTGAACTGCAGTATCTCCGATAAATTTAGTTTATCAGGTAACGATTGCACTAAAAAAGGAGAAGAAAAATACCATCACTGTATACAACTTACTATTTGCTATTTATACTTTGTTTCTTGGAAACTGCATTGATGAGAGAAGGAATCTGGAATGCTATTCGAAATTTGGGAACCTACTATTTTTTCTGCTTGACACTGTAAGTGTAAGGGGTCTAATAAATTTATAGTGAGTGCACCTCTCAAGTTCAAAAGATACCAATTATGTATCACGATCTATACCATATGGTGCCTGAGTTGACTTGCATTTTGATTTCAAAAATTCACTTCTAACTCATTTGATGTAAAGTGAGCAAAAAGGGGGTTAAGTTCACTGTGATCAAATTTTATGAATCACCCATAGATATACTATTAGTATTGTTTAGAACGAGTGTCCCAACTTTTTAAAATTAAAAAAAAAAAAAAAAATCTATAGATGGTTGAACTCTTAGAAAAATGCATCATGTGCTTTATCTACCTTGGTTTGAAAGTTATATGCTCATTTTGAAGAAATTTATTTTGTTTATGTCTTGTGAAGATTAAGAAGAAGATCAATGGGGGTCGCTTTTTGAAGTCTTTCTATGAGGAATTCCCCATGCATAACATGAGGAGCGGGTCGTTCAAGATGCAACTTACCTTGCCCGGTTGTACACTCTCTCTTCACACTCTTATATTGTATTGTTTATCATTTGATTGGGCTAGATTGATTGCATATCATATTTTGAGTCTTGTGTGCTTCCTTTATTGTTATGGGGAAAAATTTTAAATTTTAAAACAACTGAAAAAAATTTGTTTTGGATGTGAGAATTGCAAGTATGAGGTAATCCTTGGTTTGGGTGCAGTCTTGAATTGATGAGTGATTGATCGTGTATTGAGTTGAAAAGCTACAAGGCAACAGTTTTGGCTTTAGGTGAATCTTAAGTAAGTAGTCATGACCCAGTGAGGTGTTTGGTTCTAATCATATTCCTTTCATGTGTGTACCACCTATCTTTTCCTTACTCTAGAACTTGGCTTGCATCTTGTTTGAGACCACATATTTTCATTTTCTTTGATTGGATTTGATTAACTGCGGAGGGTGCATATCCTGAATATTCTGATTCATGCATGAATCGCTTATATTCATCGTTAGATTGTGATGGCTAAGTTGATTATATTACGAAAGTTAGCCCTAGAAACAGGTAAGGCAAATGCTTTGCGATCAGTTAGTCTTCAGTTGGATTTTGTGAATATCTCACGAGAGAGATATACCCTATTTAGTTGGAAGGATCTTTGAGCCTATATTTCCAAAAATTGTGTGATTAACCTCCTACGCTGGTAACTCTTCAGAACTTGTTTTAATTCTTTTTATGGCTACTTTCCGCATGTGCAATTCTTTAAAATGATAGAGGCATTCATATTCTAAACCCTATTTATCCCAAACACAAGCCACAAATATCATTATCCCTTGCTACCCCTTTGAGCCTATCATTTTTCTTAAATTACATCGTATTGTGGTAAGTTATTGTGCATGTAAATATATTGCTAGGCATTCTGATTTGTCATATAGTAAATTACATCTTGTGGTATTGTTGCTATTATTTAATTATGTGTGGGATGGCAAGAAATGAGAAAAAGAGATTGCAAAAGAGAAAGGAAAAAACACTATAGCTCCAAAAGGAGGGGGGAGAAAAAAGGCATCCCATAAAAAAGGAAAAAAGGAGCCAAAGAAAAGCAAAGAAAAATATATAGCTCCTTAAAAGGGAAAAAATGCCAAAAACAATCAGAAAAGCAAAGGAAAAAAAGAAAAAAAAAGAGAAATGAAGGAAAAAAAGAAGAAAGGCATCCCACCAAGCTCTCTTGATTAGCAACATTATTACTCCTTTTTATATATTGTATGACAGATTTTGGATGCTACTTATTTCTTTTTTACATGCATAATACTTACCACCCCCATCATCCATTCCACGTGGCCTTTTTCCAACATTACAAGCGGTAAAGACCTCTGGTTCTTGAATGCACATGTAAGTGGTGGTAGTAATTAGAATTATTACAAGCCTATGGTAGGGCCTAGCCTAGGTTGGTTTGAGAGCAAAAAAGCCCATAAAGGAGATATGAGCGAAACACTTGCATCCCTGTGAGACTCTCTCGGTTATATTCCTCTTTCCTAATTGTGTTCATAACTTGATCTCTTAGCATTATTATTCTGTAACTTTTGCTAACTGGGATGATATAATTGCTGAACTATCACTTTTATGCTTGAATATGAATGATTGCCTGCTTGTTGAAGATATTTCAGGATAGTTTTGTGCTTTGCTCATGAGTGAAAAGAAACAAAGATGTTGAGAAAAGAAAAGAGAAGGAAAAAAACCAAGTTGAGAAAGGAAAGGTAAAACAAAGTTGAGAAAATTGAAAAGGGCAAAACAAGAAGAAGAAAATAAGGAGAAAAAAAGGAAAAGAAAGAAAGAAACAAAAGAAAGAGAAGTGTATACATCTCTTATTTATGCATATTTCCCTTTCATGTGCTGCTAAGTGGTGGTGAATTCAAGGGCTTAAATTATTGTATGTGTATTCCTTCTTTCCTATGATTTACTTAGTGGCTCTTGATTTTCTAAAGCGCCTACTTTACCACCCAATAAAAGTCCTTTTGATCTATGTTTAGCATTTGATTGTTAGTGGTGGAGAACCTAGATAATAGCCAAGATTATGGAAAGGGGATTAGATAAGGTGGATTTTTCATTGTAAACACATGCCCATAAACTTTGAGTGAGAGAGCTAAACACTTTCCATTGGTGAGGGACTACTAGCTTAGGTTCACCTTGTTAAAGCTGTTGCCATGGTGCTTCGAAACTCTATTCACGTGAAGTTACTTTGATAGGAAAGATGTTGAATTACCTTGGTTTTCCTTTGCTTGTGATACTTATATATTTCCATTTGATTTCCTTTTGGTTCTTTTGGTCCCCTTTGGTTTTTCTTTTCATTTTTTCAGTTTTCCATTTGCATTTTAGAGTAGATCTTTAGTTTTGGGCTGGACTATATAATAATGTTTCGTAGCTTTCCAACCTTTAATCTACATAAACTAATCTCTTTTGTACATTGGATTGTTGCAGGAGAGGTTGAGGAAGGAACGTGAAGAAAAAGAGCACAAACAAAAGGAAAGGCCAAGCTTACCATTATACTATAATCTTTCTTGGTTTTCCAACCTTTTATTTATGTAAACTAATCTTTTCTGTAATGGATTGTTGCAGGATAGGTTGAAGAAGGAATGTGAAGATAAAGAATACAAAGAGAAGGAAAGGCTGAGCTTACCATTATACTATAATGTTTCTTAGATTTCAAACCTTTGCTATAGGGAAATTAATCCGTTTTGTACAATGGATTGTTGCAGGAGAGGTTGAAGAACGAACATGAAGAAAAAGAACACAAACACAAGGAAAGGCTTAGGCTTACCTTTATACTAATATAATGTTGCTTGGTCTTCCATCCTTTATTCTTGGTAAACTAATCTCTTTTTGTACAATGGATTGTTGCAGGGGATGTTGAAGAAAGAGCTTGTAGAAAAGGAACACAAGAAAGAAAAGGTTGAGACTCACCTTTAAACTATTATAATGGTTAGTTTGTTTCTTCCCTTTATTATCGACAAACTAATCCTTTTTTGTACAATTGATTGTTGTGAGAGAGTTTGAAGAAAGAACAAGACAAAGATCACAAAAAGAAAAGGCTCACGATCATCTTGATACTATTATAAAGGTTCTTAACTTTCCAACCTTTTTCTTGATGAATAATATCATATTTGTGAATTGTGGGTCTTATATTTACCTCCATTGTCTAGTGTTGTGAGCCGCCAAGTGAAACTACAATTACAAAATCACTTATTTTGGGTTAAAAAATTCATTTGTAGCATTTGTTCTTGGTTGGCACAAGATGAAGATCTTGCAGAGCCAGTTTTAAGAAGTATATGCGTTGGACTTGAGCTATGTGGATTTATCAGTCTTTTCCTTTTTTTGTTGTTTTTTATTATATATTTATTTATTTGGGTTAAGGTTATACAGGACACCTGGAGAGAGCAGGTAATTGGTGGGAAGCTTCGGGAAATTACTGAAGTAGCCAAAAGCTTTGCAATTGGGAAAATGGTTCTTGCTGTGCTTCTTGTGCATACACCAGCTGGTGAGCTGTAGCGGTAAATTAGATCCTGGCTTGTAGAGAATTTTGATTTTTTATTTGTTACTGGGAATGATGCGTCTGGTGGTTCAACTGGTCAGTTGGATCTTCTCTCAACTGCAATTTTGGATGGATGACAGGACTTGGGGCTTCCTTGCCTCCTAACACTGATGCTCTTGGCCAGTGTCTATACTCCTCAACTGCAGTACTTGAAGGTATGTGTAATGTTAAATATCTAGAATGGCTCTTCTGAATTCATATGCTATTCTGGCCAAAAAATAAAAAATAAAAAATCATATGCTATCCAATGATTTCCTAATATACTTGAAAAAGCCTTATACTTTATATTGGTAAATATGTTTTGAGTTTGGGTACGCAACATCACATCTCGTAAATTATTGTAACAATGATGGGCATAACGTTCAGTGCTCAGGAATTACAGTTGGTTTTTAATAGCCTCATAAGTCTTAAAGTATGCTCCTATCATATTCTACATATTGACTTAACCTTTTCCTCCCTCTTTTCTTTTCTCCACTTGTCAAACTCTTGATCTGAACCCTGTGAGCCAAAATGTTGCTACAGAGAATAATGCAACATCTCTCCACTTACTAATTCAGTCATTAATTCAAATTTCTCAATTATCGCTATAAATGCTGTCCTACATTACCATGGATAAGCTGATGTGGAAATATTTATTTAATAATGAATGACTAATAAATGAATAAAATGCATGTGTCTGGTTCAGCTGATTTCTGTTTTCATCCACAAACTTTTTATGAGGTTTACATTTTTGATAATGTGTCGGATGTGTGTCTTCTGACATTTGGTTATCAGGATATTGCTGAGACGTTGGCAACTAAAAATAAATCAATTTTAATTTCCATCAATTCATTTTTATTTTGTGACCTATGTTCTTTTGTTAACTTAGATATGCATGGTTACTGTTATAAGCAGGTTTTGTACTCAACTAGAGGAATCTCAACACATCCTTCTTAGATAAATGTTACACTTTCATGCATTGACATTGTTTACTTCTCATGATCAGATTTTACAGCAAACGAGAAGTGACGTAGCTTTGCTGAATTGGACGATAATAATTCACCAATTCCAAGTCCTTCTACTGCAGCCCTAGATGCCTTATTAGCCTCCCTCATTTCACTTGATGGCATATTAAAGCAAATCAAGGTTATTTTCATGTTCAAATTTATCTAACTGAACCCAAAAAAAAACTATTGTTTATCATTTAGATAAGAAATGATAATTCAAATAATTATTCGAACAGGATATAACTGGACAGGCTAATGTGGTTGCCTTGAGCAGCAGTAAGAGAAGAACAATTCTTGCTTCTCTGGATGTACTGACGCGAAGTGTGCCTTCGCTTCTTGAAATTGATCATCCATGCGCTCAGAATAAAATTGCAGATGCTCTCCGCATGTTTGAGGTATGGGATCTTGTCTATAAATTTATTGCTTTAACTTAAGGAATTTGATTGTGCATTGGAAGCGTTTTCTTCTGTGACTTTCTGTACATATTGGTAAGGAGTAGCACTTTTTAGGGGCTTCCTTTGTAGAGTTGTAAATAGAGAGAAATGGGCCAATAAAGTTGTGCATAATCTGAAACTGATTATATCATCGCATTTATTAATACTGGGTGTTAAAATGTATTTGTAGCTTGATATGTGATTAAAACACATAAATTTTAGGTGTGAAACATTAAAGTTGGTATGGGCTTCTATGAAACGAAGGTGCTGAGTTCATTTTCTTTTCTAACTTCTGGAAGCCTATTCATGGCAAAGACAAAGAGCTTAATGTGCTATGAATTTCCTTTTCATGGTTCTCTTCTATGTAAAACAGTACGCTTTATTACGGATGTTCTCTCTTAGCATCCATGAGCCTTACAAGGATGAGGATGTAGCAAGAGTGTAAAACAAAATAAATGGAAGTAAATAGCAAGAGAGAATTGGCTATTTCTAGTTGCGTAGTTGGAATCTTTTTTGTTTTGTTTTGTTCGGGTTATGTATTAATTGAATAAGGGCATGCTAAGGAAGCATGAAATGCACTTGAGATTTTGAATGTATGTGAACTTCTTACTCAAACTATTTATTTTGGTTGGGCTATGCATGCTGGATTTCTTAATGATTATTATTTGAGAGTTTATTTTGCTGCTTGACACTATAAGGGGTTTAAGAAATTTATAGTGAGTGCACCTCTCAAGTTTAAAAGATACCAATTATGTATCACGCTCTATACCATATTGTGCCTGAGTTGACATGCATTTTGATTTCAAATATTCACTTCTAACACATTTGATGTAAAGTGAGAAAAGGGGATATAAGTTTACTGTGATCAAATTTTATGAATCACCCAAAATATACTATTAGTATTATTTAGAACGAATGTCCCAACTTTTAAAAATAAAAAATTCTATAGATGCTTGAACTCTTAGAAAAATGCATCATGTGCTTTATCGACCTTGCTTTGAAGGCTGTATGTTCATTTTGAAGAAATTTATTTTATGTCTTGTGAAGATTAAGAAGGAGACCAGTGGGGCTAACTTTTGAAGTCTTTCTAGGAGGAATTCCCACACTTAACTTGAAGAGGTGGTCGTTCAAGATGCAACTTACCTTGCCCGGTTGTACACTCTCTCTTCACACTCTTATATTGTATTGTTTATCATTTGATTGGGCTAGATTGATTGCATATCATATTTTGAGTCTTGTGTGCTTCCTTTATTGTTATGGGGAAAAATTTTAAATTTTAAAACAACTGAAAAAAATTTGTTTTGGATGTGAGAATTGCAAGTATGAGGTAATCCTTGGTTTGGATGCAGTCTTGAATTGATGAGTGATTGATCGTGTATTGAGTTGAAAAGCTACAAGGCAACAGTTTTGGCTTTAGGTGAATCTTAAGTAGGTAGTCATGACCAGTGAGGTGTTTGGTTCTAATCATATTCCTTTCATGTGTGTACCACCTATCTTTTCCTTACTCTAGAACTTGGCTTGCATCTTGTTTGAGACCACATATTTTCATTTTCTTTGATTGGATTTGATTAATCATGGAGGGTGCATATCCTGAATATTCTGATTCATGCATGAATCGCTTATATTCATCGTTAGATTGTGATGGCTAAGTTGATTATATTACGAAAGTTAGCCCTAGAAACAGTAAGGCAAATGCTTTGCGATCGTTAGTCTTCGATTGGATTTTGTGAATATCTCACGAGAGAGATATACCCTATTTAGTTGGAAGGATCTTTGAGCCTATATTTCCAAAAATTGTGTGATTAACCTCCTACGCTGGTAACTCTTCAGAACTTGTTTTAATTCTTTTTATGGCTACTTTCCGCATGTGCAATTCTTTAAAATGATAGAGGCATTCATATTCTAAACCCTATTTATCCCAAACACAAGCCACAAATATCATTATCCCTTGCTACCCCTTTGAGCCTATCATTTTTCTTAAATTACATCGTATTGTGGTAAGTTATTGTGCATGTAAATATATTGCTAGGCATTCTGATTTGTCATATAGTAAATTACATCTTGTGGTATTGTTGCTATTATTTAATTATGTGTGGGATGGCAAGAAATGAGAAAAAGAGATTGCAAAAGAGAAAGGAAAAACACTATAGCTCCAAAAGGAGGGGGAGAAAAAGGCATCCCATAAAAAGAAAAAAGGAGCCAAAGAAAAGCAAAGAAAAATATATAGCTCCTTAAAAGGGAAAAAATGCCAAAAACAATCAGAAAAGCAAAGGAAAAAAAGAAAAAAAAAGAGAAATGAAGGAAAAAAAGAAGAAAGGCATCCCACCAAGCTCTCTTGATTAGCAACATTATTACTCCTTTTTATATATTGTATGACAGATTTTGGATGCTACTTATTTCTTTTTTACATGCATAATACTTACCACCCCCATCATCCATTCCACGTGGCCTTTTTCCAACATTACAAGCGGTAAAGACCTCTCGGTTCTTGAATGCACATGTAAGTGGTGGTAGTAATTAGAATTATTACAAGCCTATGGTAGGGCCTAGCCTAGGTTGGTTTGAGAGCAAAAAAGCCCATAAAGGAGATATGAGCGAAACACTTGCATCCCTGTGAGACTCTCTCGGTTATATTCCTCTTTCCTAATTGTGTTCATAACTTGATCTCTTAGCATTATTATTCTGTAACTTTTGCTAACTGGGATGATATAATTGCTGAACTATCACTTTTATGCTTGAATATGAATGATTGCCTGCTTGTTGAAGATATTTCAGGATAGTTTTGTGCTTTGCTCATGAGTGAAAAGAAACAAAGATGTTGAGAAAAGAAAAGAGAAGGAAAAAAACCAAGTTGAGAAAGGAAAGGTAAAACAAAGTTGAGAAAATTGAAAAGGGCAAAACAAGAAGAAGAAAATAAGGAGAAAAAAAGGAAAAGAAAGAAAGAAACAAAAGAAAGAGAAGTGTATACATCTCTTATTTATGCATATTTCCCTTTCATGTGCTGCTAAGTGGTGGTGAATTCAAGGGCTTAAATTATTGTATGTGTATTCCTTCTTTCCTATGATTTACTTAGTGGCTCTTGATTTTCTAAAGCGCCTACTTTACCACCCAATAAAAGTCCTTTTGATCTATGTTTAGCATTTGATTGTTAGTGGTGGAGAACCTAGATAATAGCCAAGATTATGGAAAGGGGATTAGATAAGGTGGATTTTTCATTGTAAACACATGCCCATAAACTTTGAGTGAGAGAGCTAAACACTTTCCATTGGTGAGGGACTACTAGCTTAGGTTCACCTTGTTAAAGCTGTTGCCATGGTGCTTCGAAACTTGATTCACGTGAAGTTACTTTGATAGGAAAGATGTTGAATTACCTTGGTTTTCCTTTGCTTGTGATACTTATATATTTCCATTTGATTTCCTTTTGGTTCTTTTGGTCCCCTTTGGTTTTTCTTTTCATTTTTTCAGTTTTCCATTTGCATTTTAGAGTAGATCTTTAGTTTTGGGCTGGACTATATAATAATGTTTCGTAGCTTTCCAACCTTTAATCTACATAAACTAATCTCTTTTGTACATTGGATTGTTGCAGGAGAGGTTGAGGAAGGAACGTGAAGAAAAAGAGCACAAACAAAAGGAAAGGCCAAGCTTACCATTATACTATAATCTTTCTTGGTTTTCCAACCTTTTATTTATGTAAACTAATCTTTTCTGTAATGGATTGTTGCAGGATAGGTTGAAGAAGGAATGTGAAGATAAAGAATACAAAGAGAAGGAAAGGCTGAGCTTACCATTATACTATAATGTTTCTTAGATTTCAAACCTTTGCTATAGGGAAATTAATCCGTTTTGTACAATGGATTGTTGCAGGAGAGGTTGAAGAACGAACATGAAGAAAAAGAACACAAACACAAGGAAAGGCTTAGGCTTACCTTTATACTAATATAATGTTGCTTGGTCTTCCATCCTTTATTCTTGGTAAACTAATCTCTTTTGTACAATGGATTGTTGCAGGGGATGTTGAAGAAAGAGCTTGTAGAAAAGGAACACAAGAAAGAAAAGGTTGAGACTCACCTTTAAACTATTATAATGGTTAGTTTGTTTCTTCCCTTTATTATCGACAAACTAATCCTTTTTTGTACAATTGATTGTTGTGAGAGAGTTTGAAGAAAGAACAAGACAAAGATCACAAAAAGAAAAGGCTCACGATCATCTTGATACTATTATAAAGGTTCTTAACTTTCCAACCTTTTTCTTGATGAATAATATCATATTTGTGAATTGTGGGTCTTATATTTACCTCCATTGTCTAGTGTTGTGAGCCGCCAAGTGAAACTACAATTACAAAATCACTTATTTTGGGTTAAAAATTCATTTGTAGCATTTGTTCTTGGTTGGCACAAGATGAAGATCTTGCAGAGCCAGTTTTAAGAAGTATATGCGTTGGACTTGAGCTATGTGGATTTATCAGTCTTTTCCTTTTTTTGTTGTTTTTTATTATATATTTATTTATTTGGGTTAAGGTTATACAGGACACCTGGAGAGAGCAGGTAATTGGTGGGAAGCTTCGGGAAATTACTGAAGTAGCCAAAAGCTTTGCAATTGGGAAAATGGTTCTTGCTGTGCTTCTTGTGCATACACCAGCTGGTGAGCTGTAGCGGTAAATTAGATCCTGGCTTGTAGAGAATTTTGATTTTTATTTGTTACTGGGAATGATGCGTCTGGTGGTTCAACTGGTCAGTTGGATCTTCTCTCAACTGCAATTTTGGATGGATGACAGGACTTGGGGCTTCCTTGCCTCCTAACACTGATGCTCTTGGCCAGTGTCTATACTCCTCAACTGCAGTACTTGAAGGTATGTGTAATGTTAAATATCTAGAATGGCTCTTCTGAATTCATATGCTATTCTGGCCAAAAAATAAAAAATAAAAAATCATATGCTATCCAATGATTTCCTAATATACTTGAAAAAGCCTTATACTTTATATTGGTAAATATGTTTTGAGTTTGGGTACGCAACATCACATCTCGTAAATTATTGTAACAATGATGGGCATAACGTTCAGTGCTCAGGAATTACAGTTGGTTTTTAATAGCCTCATAAGTCTTAAAGTATGCTCCTATCATATTCTACATATTGACTTAACCTTTTCCTCCCTCTTTTCTTTTCTCCACTTGTCAAACTCTTGATCTGAACCCTGTGAGCCAAAATGTTGCTACAGAGAATAATGCAACATCTCTCCACTTACTAATTCAGTCATTAATTCAAATTTCTCAATTATCGCTATAAATGCTGTCCTACATTACCATGGATAAGCTGATGTGGAAATATTTATTTAATAATGAATGACTAATAAATGAATAAAATGCATGTGTCTGGTTCAGCTGATTTCTGTTTTCATCCACAAACTTTTTATGAGGTTTACATTTTTGATAATGTGTCGGATGTGTGTCTTCTGACATTTGGTTATCAGGATATTGCTGAGACGTTGGCAACTAAAAATAAATCAATTTTAATTTCCATCAATTCATTTTTTATTTTGT
Source organism: Acacia pycnantha (assembly GCA_025563575.1). Classification (NCBI taxonomy): domain Eukaryota; kingdom Viridiplantae; phylum Streptophyta; class Magnoliopsida; order Fabales; family Fabaceae; genus Acacia; species Acacia pycnantha. The sequence goes on along the minus strand of JAMWYP010000166.1, from coordinate 206,436 downwards.
GACCTATGTTCTTTTGTTAACTTAGATATGCATGGTTACTGTTATAAGCAGGTTTTGTACTCAACTAGAGGAATCTCAACACATCCTTCTTAGATAAATGTTACACTTTCATGCATTGACATTGTTTACTTCTCATGATCAGATTTTACAGCAAACGAGAAGTGACGTAGCTTTGCTGAATTGGACGATAATAATTCACCAATTCCAAGTCCTTCTACTGCAGCCCTAGATGCCTTATTAGCCTCCCTCATTTCACTTGATGGCATATTAAAGCAAATCAAGGTTATTTTCATGTTCAAATTTATCTAACTGAACCCAAAAAAAAACTATTGTTTATCATTTAGATAAGAAATGATAATTCAAATAATTATTCGAACAGGATATAACTGGACAGGCTAATGTGGTTGCCTTGAGCAGCAGTAAGAGAAGAACAATTCTTGCTTCTCTGGATGTACTGACGCGAAGTGTGCCTTCGCTTCTTGAAATTGATCATCCATGCGCTCAGAATAAAATTGCAGATGCTCTCCGCATGTTTGAGGTATGGGATCTTGTCTATAAATTTATTGCTTTAACTTAAGGAATTTGATTGTGCATTGGAAGCGTTTTCTTCTGTGACTTTCTGTACATATTGGTAAGGAGTAGCACTTTTAGGGGCTTCCTTTGTAGAGTTGTAAATAGAGAGAAATGGGCCAATAAAGTTGTGCATAATCTGAAACTGATTATATCATCGCATTTATTAATACTGGGTGTTAAAATGTATTTGTAGCTTGATATGTGATTAAAACACATAAATTTTAGGTGTGAAACATTAAAGTTGGTATGGGCTTCTATGAAACGAAGGTGCTGAGTTCATTTTCTTTTCTAACTTCTGGAAGCCTATTCATGGCAAAGACAAAGAGCTTAATGTGCTATGAATTTCCTTTTCATGGTTCTCTTCTATGTAAAACAGTACGCTTTATTACGGATGTTCTCTCTTAGCATCCATGAGCCTTACAAGGATGAGGATGTAGCAAGAGTGTAAAACAAAATAAATGGAAGTAAATAGCAAGAGAGAATTGGCTATTTCTAGTTGCGTAGTTGGAATCTTTTTTGTTTTGTTTTGTTCGGGTTATGTATTAATTGAATAAGGGCATGCTAAGGAAGCATGAAATGCACTTGAGATTTTGAATGTATGTGAACTTCTTACTCAAACTATTTATTTTGGTTGGGCTATGCATGCTGGATTTCTTAATGATTATTATTTGAGAGTTTATTTTGCTGCTTGACACTATAAGGGGTTTAAGAAATTTATAGTGAGTGCACCTCTCAAGTTTAAAAGATACCAATTATGTATCACGCTCTATACCATATTGTGCCTGAGTTGACATGCATTTTGATTTCAAATATTCACTTCTAACACATTTGATGTAAAGTGAGAAAAGGGGATATAAGTTTACTGTGATCAAATTTTATGAATCACCCAAAATATACTATTAGTATTATTTAGAACGAATGTCCCAACTTTTAAAAATAAAAAATTCTATAGATGCTTGAACTCTTAGAAAAATGCATCATGTGCTTTATCGACCTTGCTTTGAAGGCTGTATGTTCATTTTGAAGAAATTTATTTTATGTCTTGTGAAGATTAAGAAGGAGACCAGTGGGGCTAACTTTTTGAAGTCTTTCTAGGAGGAATTCCCCACACTTAACTTGAAGAGGTGGTCGTTCAAGATGCAACTTACCTTGCCCGGTTGTACACTCTCTCTTCACACTCTTATATTGTATTGTTTATCATTTGATTGGGCTAGATTGATTGCATATCATATTTTGAGTCTTGTGTGCTTCCTTTATTGTTATGGGGAAAAATTTTAAATTTTAAAACAACTGAAAAAAATTTGTTTTGGATGTGAGAATTGCAAGTATGAGGTAATCCTTGGTTTGGATGCAGTCTTGAATTGATGAGTGATTGATCGTGTATTGAGTTGAAAAGCTACAAGGCAACAGTTTTGGCTTTAGGTGAATCTTAAGTAGGTAGTCATGACCCAGTGAGGTGTTTGGTTCTAATCATATTCCTTTCATGTGTGTACCACCTATCTTTTCCTTACTCTAGAACTTGGCTTGCATCTTGTTTGAGACCACATATTTTCATTTTCTTTGATTGGATTTGATTAACTGCGGAGGGTGCATATCCTGAATATTCTGATTCATGCATGAATCGCTTATATTCATCGTTAGATTGTGATGGCTAAGTTGATTATATTACGAAAGTTAGCCCTAGAAACAGGTAAGGCAAATGCTTTGCGATCAGTTAGTCTTCGCTTGGATTTTGTGAATATCTCACGAGAGAGATATACCCTATTTAGTTGGAAGGATCTTTGAGCCTATATTTCCAAAAATTGTGTGATTAACCTCCTACGCTGGTAACTCTTCAGAACTTGTTTTAATTCTTTTATGGCTACTTTCCGCATGTGCAATTCTTTAAAATGATAGAGGCATTCATATTCTAAACCCTATTTATCCCAAACACAAGCCACAAATATCATTATCCCTTGCTACCCCTTTGAGCCTATCATTTTTCTTAAATTACATCGTATTGTGGTAAGTTATTGTGCATGTAAATATATTGCTAGGCATTCTGATTTGTCATATAGTAAATTACATCTTGTGGTATTGTTGCTATTATTTAATTATGTGTGGGATGGCAAGAAATGAGAAAAAGAGATTGCAAAAGAGAAAGGAAAAAACACTATAGCTCCAAAAGGAGGGGGGAGAAAAAAGGCATCCCATAAAAAAGGAAAAAAGGAGCCAAAGAAAAGCAAAGAAAAATATATAGCTCCTTAAAAGGGAAAAATGCCAAAAACAATCAGAAAAGCAAAGGAAAAAAAGAAAAAAAAAGAGAAATGAAGGAAAAAAAGAAGAAAGGCATCCCACCAAGCTCTCTTGATTAGCAACATTATTACTCCTTTTTATATATTGTATGACAGATTTTGGATGCTACTTATTTCTTTTTTACATGCATAATACTTACCACCCCCATCATCCATTCCACGTGGCCTTTTTCCAACATTACAAGCGGTAAAGACCTCTGGTTCTTGAATGCACATGTAAGTGGTGGTAGTAATTAGAATTATTACAAGCCTATGGTAGGGCCTAGCCTAGGTTGGTTTGAGAGCAAAAAAGCCCATAAAGGAGATATGAGCGAAACACTTGCATCCCTTTGAGACTCTCTCGGTTATATTCCTCTTTCCTAATTGTGTTCATAACTTGATCTCTTAGCATTATTATTCTGTAACTTTTGCTAACTGGGATGATATAATTGCTGAACTATCACTTTTATGCTTGAATATGAATGATTGCCTGCTTGTTGAAGATATTTCAGGATAGTTTTGTGCTTTGCTCATGAGTGAAAAGAAACAAAGATGTTGAGAAAAGAAAAGAGAAGGAAAAAAAAACCAAGTTGAGAAAGGAAAGGTAAAACAAAGTTGAGAAAATTGAAAAGGGCAAAACAAGAAGAAGAAAATAAGGAAAAAAAAAGGAAAAGAAAGAAAGAAACAAAAGAAAGAGAAGTGTATACATCTCTTATTTATGCATATTTCCCTTTCATGTGCTGCTAAGTGGTGGTGAATTCAAGGGCTTAAATTATTGTATGTGTATTCCTTCTTTCCTATGATTTACTTAGTGGCTCTTGATTTTCTAAAGCGCCTACTTTACCACCCAATAAAAGTCCTTTTGATCTATGTTTAGCATTTGATTGTTAGTGGTGGAGAACCTAGATAATAGCCAAGCTTATGGAAAGGGGATTAGATAAGGTGGATTTTTCATTGTAAACACATGCCCATAAACTTTGAGTGAGAGAGCTAAACACTTTCCATTGGTGAGGGACTACTAGCTTAGGTTCACCTTGTTAAAGCTGTTGCCATGGTGCTTCGAAACTTGATTCACGTGAAGTTACTTTGATAGGAAAGATGTTGAATTACCTTGGTTTTCCTTTGCTTGTGATTCTTATATATTTCCATTTGATTTCCTTTTGGTTCTTTTGGTCCCCTTTGGATTTTGTCATTTTTTCACTTTGCCATCTGTATTTTACAGTAGATCTTTAGTTTTGGGCTGGACTATTTAATAATGTTTCTTAGCTTTTCAACCTTTAATCTATGTAAACTAATGTCTTTTGTACATTGGATTGTTTTAGGAGAGGTTGGAGAAGGAACATGAAGAAAAAAAGCACAAACAGAAGGAAAGGCCGAGCATACCATTATACTATAATCTTTCTTAGTTTTCCAACCTTTAATTTATGTAAATTAATCTCTTTTGTAATGGATTGTTGCAAGATGGGTTGAAGAAGGAACGTGAAGATAAAGAACACAAAGAGAAGGAAAGGCTAAGCTTACGATTATACTATAATGTTTCTTAGATTTCCAACATTTGCCATAGGGAAATTAATTCGTTTTGTACAATGAATTGTTGCAGGAGAGGTTGAAGAACGAACATAAAGAAAAAGAACACAAACACAAGGAAAGGCTTAGGCTTACCTTTATGCTAATATAATGTTGCTTGGTCTTCCATCCTTTATTCTTGGTAAACTAATCTCTTTTTGTACAATAGATTGTTGCAGGAGATGTTGAAGAAAGAGCTTGAAGAAAAGGAACACAAGAAAGAAAAGGTTGAGACTCACCTTTAAACTATTATAATGGTTAGTTTTTTTCTTCCCTTTATTATCAACAAACTAATCCTTTTTCGTACAATTCATCGTTGCGAGAGAGTTTGAAGAAAGAACAAGACAAAGATCACAAGAGGAAAAGGCTTACGATCATCTTGATACTATTATAAAGGTTCTTAACTTTCCAACCTTTTTCTTGATGAATAATATCATATTTGTGAATTGTGGGTTTTATATTTACCTCCTTTGTCTAGTGTTGTGAGCCGCCAAGTGAAACTACAATTACAAAATCACTTATTTTGGGTGAAAAAATTCATGTGTAGCATTTTGTTGTTTGGTTGCACAAGATGAAGATCTTGCAGAGCATGTTATAAGAAATATACATGTTGGACTTTAGCAATACGGATTTACCATTATTTTTCTTTTTTTGTTTCTTTTTTTTGGGGGGGGGGGGGGTGGTTTGTACAGGACACCTGGAGACAGTAGGTAACTGGTGGGATGCTTAGGGAAATTACTGAAGTAGCCAAAAGCTTTGCAATTGGGAAAAAGAGTCTTGCTGTGCTCTTTTTGCATACCCCACCCGGTGAGCTGCAGCGGCAAATTGGATATTGGCTTGCAGAGAATTTGTCATTTTGGTGACAATTTTATAGCACCAATTAGAAAAGGAAATGTGCATGCAGTTCAGTTCCATCCTGAAAAGAGTGGAGGCAAGTTTTAATCTTCTATATCATAATTTGGTTTTTGCTTCATTATGTAGGGTACGTGCATTTGATTTGTTAGGTTTTAACTATGTAGAAAACAAGAGATTTGATGTTTTGTAGCTAATTGTTGGTCAAGCAAGAGAGAAATTGAATGATTCAATATTTTATTTTTTGAAATAGTTAAGTATAAAAGGTATGTGTAATACCCGGATATTTATCTGGTATATTATAAATAAAAGTTGGATAATTCTGATAAGTGAAAATTCAATCTCCAGTCTTGTATAATTATAGTATATTTTCTAAGTAGAATTTCTATAGGAAATTAGGGAATTTAAGGGCCAAAGTGCCAAAATGACCAAAATGCCCCTGGAAAGGGTAATCAACTTAGGAAATTATGGAAAAATACCAAAAGGCAGTAAAATGACCAAGTGAATTAGGAGAGTATATTATCCCTAATTATGGTAATTTAATAAAATATGAACTTGGGAAAATTGTATAAGAGTGTTCAAAAAGTAGTAAAAAGACCAAAATACCCTTGTAATTATGGAATAATGTTAGAGATATGAAAATACTAATGTTAATACAAGAGTATGAAGATAATGAGACATTGTAATTAAGAAAATTATCAAGTTATGATAATTAAGTAATTAAGTAATATTGGGCTAATTACTTAAGCATAAGTGAAGGAAATTCACAAATAATTATATGAAACCCTAAAATTGGTGGTTTTTGTTTTAAAATTAGTAAAAATGTATTTACTAATTAATTGGAAATTTTTATGAAAAATAGTTGAGTTTAGGTATTTTTAGGCCTAAATACAAGAATGGACCAATTAGGTAATTTTGTGAAATTTTGGAAAAATTAATTAAATAAATCATTAAATAATTAAATAAATTAAAAATAAATATTTATTAAAATAAAATAAGGGCCAGCCGAAAATTAGGTCAAAATAAAAAGAAAAAAAAATGAAAATGAAATAGAAACAAGTTGTGCAACTTGCACATTAAAAAATAATATAATTAAATTAAAGTAAAAAGTATGAATAGTAATTTAAAAATTAGGAAACGGATCCTATCTTGAGATCTAGGAATAGGAATCCCAAGGTCAAGGTAAAATATTGATCAGTGAGTTTTTACCTTTAAGTGACCTCTTCCGGAAGTTAATTCCGAGGCCGTTTGTGCATTTTCCTAATAAGACAAAATAGGGAAAAATGCATATAGGCATATTTTTGGAAAAGAGGAAAATAAATTCTAACTCAACATTTAGGAATGGGTTTGAATTTATTTTGACATATTTGGAATCAGTGAATTTTTCTGAAGAAGTTGGTATTTTCAGAAATGCGTTCTGAAACCGGACGCGATCGGACACGTTTTTCGAGGAAACTTCAACTGGACTGTTGGAGGCCTATACGGAATCAAAATAAAGGTTAACTTGGACATTTCTACTAAGTGAGAACATGTCTTCAAAGTTGTAAATCCAGAATTTTGAGATTTTTCCGAAATTACGCGAATCGGGTACCGATCGGAGAAATTCATCCGGGTAGGCTTCTAGAAGGGCCACATGGCCACTTCCCATTGGCCAATTGGTGCCACCTCAGCAAGAGGGCAGGTCGGCCAAGAGGAAGGAAGAAGAAGGAAAAACTTTTTGAAAAAGTTGCTTTGGACGGTCCAGATCGATTCTCACAAAGTTGATCCGACGACCGAAATCCTACACCTTTTCTTATAAATACCCCCCTCCTTCACATTTTCTTCACACCATTCCTTCTTGCCTATTTCGAAATTCTAGGGAGAGAAAGTAGAGAGAGAAGCTCTGGGGGAAGTTCTGCCGAAGTCTTCAACGGGTAAGTCTTTCGGTCTTTAGTCTTTAGTCTTTAGTTCAATAGTTAGTAAGGCTAGAGTAGTCTTTATTTTTATGATTTGGGTATCATATGGGAGGGCTATTTTAGTCTTTATTTTCAAGAATCATAAATGCGTCGAAGTTCTGGCGAAATTTTGGGAAGAAAATAGCCTATGTAGCGGAAGCGCCGGCGAAATTCCGCCAAGTAGGGGTATAGGGGCAAAATGGTAATTTTTACCTAAAATGCCGCTTATAATGTCAAATTACTAATGGAAGTGACATTATTCTCATAGGATATCTGTGCCCGACGTGCCGCTGTAGGATTCTTGCACGTTTCTCCGTAGAAAGTACGTTTTCCGCCGGTAGTACCTAACGTTGCCAACGAAGGTACGGACGCGTACTGTAACACTAATCTTGTGCTTCTTAAATGCATATATGTCTTGGATATGTCGTAGACCGTTATACAGACAGTTATACGGGTTATGTTTGGAACGCCGTTTTGTTTTCCTAGCGCTGAGGACACGAGTGTTTATCGTGGCACTGGTGAATAGTGCAAGCTGTTGTTGTTTTACATTGTGGGGCTTTCATATTGCTTATTGCTTATGTTTGTCGGCATAATGATCATGCATCTCTAGTATGCTTATGATATACTGTTGTATTAGCTCTAGAATATCTGTTTGGCTATATACTGTGTTGTTTGGGTATGAGGTTAACCGTTACCTGAGATTCAATACGATGAATTGAATCTCAGCTGTAGCTTCAGGGTCAGGTGGACCACAGTTCGTGAATCGAGGCAAATACCCGGAGTAGGCGTGCAGCTGAAGATTGTTTCTATCTTTATCGCTTTACGCATTCCTTTCCGCTTTCTGTTCCTATCTGTTGTTTCTTTTCTAAACATTAGGACTACTGTAATCTATACAATGTTACACAATGGTTGATGTTTTGGCTAAGAATCCAAATACTCTTTCGCTCTATTGCTCCACTCTGATTGTTTGTTTGAAAAAAAAAAATTTCCGCATTTCAAACATGGGATGTTACAGTATGTTATTCTGTAGCATTTTCTATGGAGGCCTCATTGACTCAGAAAAATGAAATGAAAAGGAAAATGAGGGGAAGATATCTACTCTGATTTGAAATTAAAATTTTACTTTAGGCTTTGATTTTTTTAGTTCTTAAGTTTTGAGTTGTTTATTGTTAGTTCTTATGCCGATTTCTAAAATTTAAATTTGCAGATGTTGGCCGTTGTGTTCTAAGAAGATCTTTAAATCCAAGTTTAAACAGGACAAAGGTGGCTTTCATGCTATTCTGAATATGCACATTGTAGAAATCAATTCTATTACTATCAATTTTATCTCAAGTTGGCTAACCATTTGTAATGTTCTAATAACAGAAGGCCGATGGAGGGAAGGCTTCAAAAATAGCAAAAAGGTATGGTGATGGAAGCCTGTAGTATAGTTGTTTATGTATATATTCTTGGGCTAAATTTTTCTTTGAACCTGTCTACTTGATTTCCTGGCTTTGACAATTATACTCTGGTTTTAGTTTCTTTTTACATACTGATTTTTTAGGAGTTTTTCTTCTTTTGGAGGGAGATTGGGGTCAGTGTGATAAAAACACTTTTTATTTGGTTTACTAACTAGAGGTTCTCTGTTAAGATTATTGCTTGTCTTGATGTGAGGGCAAATAACAAGGGGGGCCTTGTTGTAACCAAAGGAGACCAATATGATGTAAGAGAACAAACAAAAGAGAAAGAGGTATTGTAGATAATATTTATTTTATTTTTATTGGGTTGCTTATGTAAGAGAACAAACAAAAAAGAAAGAGGAATCTCAACACTTTCTTCTTAGATAAATGTTAAACTTTCATGCATTGACAATGATTACTTCTCATGATCAGATTTTACAGCAAATGAGAAGCGACGTAGCTTTGCTGAATTGGACGATGGTTCACCAATTCAAAGTCCTTCTACTGCAGCCCTTGATATGCCTTATTAGCCTCCCTCATTTCACTTGATGGCATATTAAAGCAAATCAAGGTTCTTTTCTTGTTCAAATTTATCTTATTGAACAAAAAAAAATTACTCTTTATCATTTAAATAAGAAATGATAATTCAAATAATTATTCGAACAGGGAGCAGCAGTAAGAAAAGAACAATTTTTGCTTCTCTAGATGCACTGACGCAAAGTATGCCTTCGCTTCTTGAAATTGATCATCCATGTGCTCAGAAGCAAATTGCAGACCTCCGTATGTTTGAGGTATGGGATCAAGTGGATACACTTCTTATTTATGCATATTTCCCTTTCATGTACTAGGTGATAGTGAATTCAGGGCCTTAAATTTATTGTATGTGTGTTCTTTCTACCCTAGATTTACTTATTGGCTCTTGATTTTCTAAAGCACCTACTTTACCACCCAATAAAAGTCCTTTTGATCTATGTTTAGCATTTGATTGTTAGTGGTGGAAAACCTAGATATAGCCAAGCTAATGGAAAAGGGATTAGATAAGGTGGATTTCTTAGTGTAAACTCATGCCCATACACTTTGAGTGAGAGAGCTAAACACTTTCCATTGGTGAGGGACTACTAGCTTAGGTTCACCTTGTTAAAGTTGTTGCCATGGTGCTTAGAAACTTGATTCACGTGAAGTTACTTTGATAGGAAAGATGTTGAATTACCTTGGTTTTCCTTTGCTTGTGATTCTTATATATTTCCATTTGATTTCCTTTTGGTTCTTTTGGTCCCCTTTGGTTTTTCTTTTCATCTTTTCACTTTGCCATTTGCATTTTATATTAGATCCTTAGTTTTGGGCTTTACTATTTAATAATGTTTCTTAGCTTTCCAACCTTTAATCTATGTAAACTTATCTCTTTTGTACATTGGATTGTTGTAGGAGAGGTTGAAGAAGGAACGTGAAGAAAAAGAGCACAAACAAAAGGAAAGGCCAAGCTTACCATTATACTATAATGTTTCCTAGTTTCCAGCCTTTAATTTATGTAAACTAATCTCTTATGTACAATGGATTGTTGCAAGATAGGTTGAAGAAGGAACGTGAAGAAAACGAACACAAATAGAAGGAAAGGCTAAGCTTATCATTATATTATAATGTTTCTTAGTTTTCAAACCTTTGCTATAGGGAAATTAATCCGTTTTGTACAATGGATTGTTGCGGGAGAGGTTGAAGAACGAACATGAAGAAAAAGAACACAAACACAAGGAAAGGCTTAGGCTTACCTTTATACTAATATAAAGTTTCTTGGTTTTTAATTCTTGGTAAACTAATCTCTTTAGAACAATGGATTATTGCAGGAGATGTTGAAGAAAGAGTTTGAAGAAAAGGGACACAAAAAAGAAAAGGTTGAGACTCACCTTTAAACTATTATAATGGTTAGTTTTTTTCTTCCCTTTATTATCGACAAACTAATCCTTTTTTGTACAATTGATTGTTGCGAGAGAGTTTGAAGAAAGAACAAGACAAAGATCACAAAAAGAAAAGGCTTGCGATCACCTTAATACTATTATAAAGGTTCTTAGCTTTCCAACCTTTTTCTTGATGAATAATATCCTATTTGTGTGTCTCATATTTACGTCCACTGTCTAGTGTTGTGAGCCGCCAAGTGAAACTACAATTACAAAATAACTTATTTTGGGTGAAAAAATTCATTAGTAGCATTTGTTCTTGGTTGGTACAAGATGAAGATCTTGCAAAGCCAGTTTTAAGAAATCCATGCATTGGACTTGAGTTATATGGATTTATCAGTCTTTTTCTATTTTATTATTATTATTATTATTATTATTATTATTATTATTTTAGGTTGGGGTTATACAGGACACCTGGAGAGAGCAGGTAACTGGTGGGAAGCTTCAGGAAATTATTGAAGTAGCCAAAACTTTGCAATTGGGAAAAAGGTTCTTGCTGTGCTACTTGTGCATACACTAGCTGGTGAGCTGGATCGGCAAATTAGATCCTGGCTTATAGAGATCTTCGATTTTTTATTTGTTACTGGGAATGATGTGTCTGGTGGTTCAACTGGTCAGTTGGATCTTCTCTCAACGGCAATTATGGATGGATGACAGGACTTGGGGCTGCCATGCTTCCCAACGCGGATGCTCTTGGCTTGCTTTTATTTGAATATTCAAAGTGTGTCTATACTTCTCAACTGCAACACTTGAAGGTATGTGTAATGCTAAATATCTAAAATGACTCTCCTGAATTCATATGCTATTACGATGATTTCCTAATATACTTGAAGAAGCCGTGTACTTTATATTGAGAAATATGTTTTGAGTTTGGGTACTCATCATCATATCTGGTAAATTAGTTAGCCAATGATGGACATAACATTCAATGCTCAGGACATTACAGTTTCTTTTTAATAGGCTCTCTAACCTAAGGAATAGGATAAGAACTCTTTGGAGCCTTGACTTTGAGGCTCATGCTTTTGTTATTGCGGTGTGGTATTGAAGATTATCATATGAGAATAATTGTTGTATTATTCAGATGAGTGAACGATTACATTTATAGACAAAGTAGAGAATCTAATCTGTTAGTGAGATCTATAATTTGAAATTTGAAAACTGATATCTAACAATAATCTCTAGGTTTAGTTAATCCCTATAATTATGGATTAATAATTGATTCTACACTCCCCCTCAAGTTGGACTATAGATGTCAATCAAGTTCAACTTGCCAATTAGATACTCGAATCTGTCCTTGGGCAATCCTTTGGTGAGGATGTCTGCATTCTGTTCTTTTGAAGGTATATACCTTAGATCAACGATACCCTCATCGACTTTTTCCCTTATAAAATGTCTATCTATCTCAACATGCTTGATTCTGTCATGTTGAACCGGGTTATGAGCAATGTGAATTGCAGCCATATTATCGCAATAGACCTTGATTGGTAGATTTATGCATTTCCTCAAGTCTTCTAGGACACGCTTTATCCATATGCCCCACAGATCCCCAGTGCTACAGCCCTGTATTCAGCTTCAGCACTGCTTCTTGCAACTACACTTTGCTTTTTTACTTCTCCATGTGACCAAGTTACCCCACACATATGTACAATACCCAGATGTCGATTTCCTGTCATCTTGATCACTTGCCCAATCAGCATCTGTAAACAGCTCTACATTCCGTTTGTCAGTTTTCTTAAATAGCAAACCACGTCCCGGAGATCCCTTCAAACAACGAAGGATCCTGTAGACTTCATTTAAATGTTTCTGTTTGGGGTCATGCAAATACTGGCTGACAACACTTACTACAAATGCAATGTCTGGTCTGGTATGTGACAGATATATTAGTTTGCCTACCATCCGTTGATAGTTCCCTATGTCCACCGCTTTACCACGATCTGTTTCTTCATCTACTTTATTAATCTGTATAGGTGTGTCACTGGGTCTGCAACCTGTCATCCTTGTTTCCTTTAAGAGGTCTAGTACATACTTCCTTTGGGAGATATAGATTCCTCGATCGAGCTACTTCCATCCCAAGAAAGTATTTCATTTCTCCAAGATCTTTGATTTGGAATTCTCGTGCTAGGGCTGCCTTGATTTAATTAATTTCTACCTCGTCATCTCCAGTAAGAATTATATCATCAATATACACGGCTAACACAACCATCTTACCCTTGTGATGTTTAACGAACAAAGTGTGGTCGCTCTGCCCCTTAGTATACCCGTGTCTCTTCAGAACTCAAGTGAATTTGTCAAACCAGGCACGTGGAGATTGTTTCAACCCATATAATGATCTCTTTAGCTTGCAGACTTGATTAACCTTTTTTCCTGGGAACCCTGCAGGCAACTTCATGTACACTTCTTCCTTGAGATCTCCATTGAGGAAGGCATTCTTTACATCGAGTTGGTGCAGATCCCAGTCTATATTTACTGCAATTGATAAGAGAATTCTGATGGTATTCAATTTGGCTACCGGAGCAAACGTTTCAGTGTGATCCTCCCCATATATTTGAGTGAAACCTTTTGCAACTAATCTAGCTTTGTATTTCTCAAGTGTTCCATCTGCTCTATACTTTGGGATGAATACCCATTTGCATCCAATAGGCTTCTTTCCTTGAGGTAGATCTACTATATCCCATGTCTTATTTCTTTTGAGGGCCTCCATCTCTTCCAGGACAACCTGCCTCCACTTAGGTATAGTCATGGCCTTATCAACAGTGTCTGGTACCCTTATGCTATCAAGGTGAGAAACAAATGCCCTGTATTTAGATGAAAGGGCCTTATAGGAGACAAACCGCTCAATAGGATGTCGAGTGCATGATCTGGGATTTTTCCGTACTGTGATGGGAAGATCAAGGTCAGAATTCTTTGTTACCACTGTTTCTCCTGGACCTGCCTCTTGTTCTGATTCCTGGTGAGTGCTAATAGCTTGTGACTCATTACCCTTTTTATTTCTTCGTACGTAGGTCTTACCCCACTTGTTTGTTTCCCCCTGGATTTGGCACATTATCAGGATTACCAGAGGTATCTGATTCTGTATGGATAGGTGTATAGATTGGAGGTGTATAGATTGTAACTGTTTGGTCATCTTTTGGTGTCTGGAATTCACCATCTCTCTCCTCCTGAATTGCAGATAGGGAATAATACGAAGTAGTTTCATGAAAGGTGACATCACAGGTAACGAAAAGACGTTTGGAAATCGGGTCATAACACTTGTATCCTTTTTGGGAATTAGAGTAACCAAGAAAGACACAACGGAGGGTTCTAGGGTCAAGTTTGTTGGTATGATGGAGGTGAACATAGGATGTGCAACCAAACACTCTAAGTGGTAGAGTGTTTTCAAGGTATAGGAGGTTATAGTATTGATGCAAGAGCTGAAGTAAGATAGTGGTCGGCTTGGCATTCGGTTAATGAGGAATGTAGCAGTAAGAATAGCATCGTCCCAATGATGTTTAGGAACATTACTACTAAACATGATGGCTCTTGCAATTTCGAGAATATGACGATTCTTTCGTTCGACAACCATTTTGTTGGGGTGTATTGGGACAAGTGCTTTTGTGAATAATGTCATTTTTGGATAGGAAGGTAGATAGCGACTGATTGAAGTATTCAGTCCCATTATCAGTGTGTAGGATCTGGATGTGGGTTTAGAACTGGGTTCGAATCATACTGTAGAAGTTGAGGAAGGTTTGATACACCTCAGTTTTATCTTTTAACAGGTAAACCCAATTGACACACGTATGGTCATCAATGAAAGTGATGAACCATTTGGATTTTGATCGGTTTGGTGTGAGGGATGGTCCCCATAAATCGCTGTGAATTATGGAAAAAAGTTTTGATGCATGGTACGGAATTTTTGGAAATGAAGTATGATGATGTTTAGCCCTTTCACATGAATCACATTGAAAATCAGAAGCAATTTTATTAGAAACAAGAGATGGAAACATTTGAGACATGTAATTGAAATTTGGATGACCTAAACGTTTGTGCCATAGCTCCAAGTCACTACTCCTAGGGAGAGACACTTTATTGCAAGATTTAATCCTACAATTGTCGCTTTCATCAAGGTAATAGAGATCATCAAGCTCTTTAGCACTCCCAATCGTCATTCCTGTCAGCAGATCCTGAAAAATACAATAAGTAGCAAAGAAGTTAGCCTGACAACATTCATCATTAGCTAATTGATTCACTGATAATAAATTACACTTCAATTTTGGAACATGCAATACAGATTGAAGAGTAAGTATAGCAGAGATTTGTATAGAACCAATTCCAGTCACTATAGACAGAGAGTCATCAGCAATCCGCACAGTCATTCCATTGGTGATAGGTGTATAGGATGAAAAAAGAGCTTTATTTTTTTTGCTCGGAAAAAAAAAGAGCTTTATTGACAGTCATATGATCCGAGGCACCTGAGTCAATAATCCAGCAATTCCCTATACACCGACCTTTAATTACAGCTAAGGCTTGTAAAAAGTTACCTCTCTTGACTATTATGGCAGTTGGTTGTTTTGTAGTCTGTAAGGTGACTAGCATTTCCATGATTTTGCTTAGTTGGTCATTCTGGGATGGTTCTTTGGAGGCTTCAGCTACATAACCTTTTCCTCTTCCTTTCTTTGGCTTCCAGTTAGCAGGCTTACCATGAAGATCCCAACAGGTGTCTTTGGTGTGTCCTGGTTTCTTACAATGATCACATAATGGTCGTCCTTTGGAACCTTTGGATTCCATGGATCGAACAACAAGTGCTGAGGCTTCAAAAGGTACATGAGTAGTAGCGGAATTATTTTGATTCTGAAGCATTGATTTGCGCCTATCCTCTTTATCGCGCAAAGTGGTATAGACTTCACACACAGAAGGCAGGGTTACTGTTAGACAAGACTAGGGGTCAGACGAGACTAGGACGTCGAACGAGACAGGGACGGAGACACTCGATTGATTACGTTGCAGTGGGCAACGTTCTCGAGCGAGATTTTGAACGCTTGATTGATTACGTTGCAGTGGGCAACGTTCTCGAGCGAGACTTTGATGTTACAGTGGGCAACGTCTTGATAGACAATCAATTAATCTCTTCTTCTTTAGACTGCTCTGATACCATGAAGATTATTAGATGAGTGAATGATTACATTTATAGACAAAGTAGAGAATCTAATCTGTTAGTGAGATCTATAATTTGAAATTTGAAAACTGATATCTAACAATAATCCCCTATAATCTCTAGGTTTAGTTAATCCCTATAATTATGGGATTAATAACTGATTCTACAGGTATTTTCATGGTTTATTTGCTTGAGTTGGATATTCATACAAGTCTATTTATTTTCTTGTAACTATTAGTTTTACTGTTAAGTAATTGGCAAAAGGATATGTGAATCTAGACTAGGTAAACAGCCATTCTCTCATTGTTACCCCCACCAATTCACTGCATGTGATTTCATAATTGGTGCTCTATCAGTGATGAAAAGTCATTTGCCCAAGGGCTATTTTTGATTGTCTGACTGTATTATAAAATGCATAGTTCATTGGATAGTTAGTGTATGACGCATATTAGAACTGAACATTCTATTAAGTCACCCATCTACTTTCACCTAGCAGGCAGTGTAGTCAGTATTGATCCTCTCAGAGTTTATGTTAAGAATCCCATTGATGTGCAATTCAAGACTATAAAGGTGTCAAATCTAGGTAATGATATGTTTACTGAACATCCACTGTGAAATTGGTAGATTAGTCAATCTACCAAAACAAGTGCAGGTTTATCGTCCTTTAAGTCTGATATTGAAGAATTAGCCCTCACGATAATTTCCCAATGTACTTTGCTATATTCTATTGTGATTTTCTCCTTTTCCATTGGCTTGATATGGCTAGTCATTATCAGTAATTATAGCTCAGAAGCAACTGTTAGTTCTAACAAATTGAGCTGTGTGTTTTCTTGAAAGGTCCCCTTTTTTAGAGGAAATTTTTGTGCTTAAAGTACAGCATCCCAGAGAGCAACTGTTAGTTCTAACAAATTGAGCTGTGTGTTTTCTTGAAAGGTCCCCCTTTTTTAAAGGAAATTCTTGTGCTTAAAGTACAGCATCCCATAGATGTTTTGGGATGTAATGATAGATAGAAATCGTTTAATTTTTTAATAATGATTTGTTCCTTCTTCGTTTATTTGAAAAATAAATTTCAAGTCCAATTGGAGAAGAATGTGCTTGGTACTGGTGTACAGTAAGCCCTATTTCCTCATCTCTTTACTTATTATTAAACACATTTTTCTGGATGGCATTCTTGACTAATTGTCTACTCCTGTTGAACATTTTCCCATTTGATCATTGTTCTCACCCAGAAAAAAGTTGAATGACCGTGAGAGACTTCAAGAGCAAACTAAATACTAATATAAGATCTGTTTTTAGTTAGTTATATACTAGTGAATTAGGAATGCATGATGTATTGTAAGGTTATTACAACCTATCTTGGCAATTTTTAATTATATACACTTTAGAGTTTGACCAAAGTCATAATGATCCTAAGGGCATCTCCCTGTGTCTATGATTAGAAATGTTACAAGATTTGTCACCATGAAGTTTTTCTTGCTTGAAAAGTATGGTTATCATCTTCCTCATCATTGCTGTTAGATAGCTTGATATAAAGTAAAAATATAGCTGTCACAATTTATTTTTCTTAGTTGTGTAGATTTTAGAGTTCAACAAGAGTTTAAATGATATTCAAGGGATTTCTGTGATTAGAATGCAACCAGAAATGTTGCCATTAAAGTGTTTTTTATCAGAAGATAAACTTAATTTTGCGTATAGTTTGCCAATAACTTTGTTCGATTGATCTTGCTTATAAAAGGAGAAACTTATCTCAATCTTTCTCTTCAATGATTTTTGTTTAGGATGAAACCATTTTACTGCTTGCTTTCTAAGGTGTCTTCCCCCCTTTTTAAGGTGAATGGGGGATAAGAAGGCCGACCAATTGAGGCTTATGAGCTTGCAAAAACAGTTGAAAACTTGGTGCTGGAGTAATACTGCTTAACTGCATTGACTGTGATGGTAATATACAAATGTTTTCATGCTTTTTTTTTTTTTTTTGTTTTTTTTTTTAAAAAGAATGATATTTTGATGGGTGAATGAAAGACTACTCGGGTAATTGTATATGGATTTGAATGAAATGAGGGTCGAGTATAGATAGCTAAATCGAGAGAGAGCAGCATGGTAGGAGGAAGAAAGACAAGACTCGAGAGGAGTGGGTGACTGAGTTGGGAGAGAGAGTACAAGTTCTTTAAAAATTTTATAGAGGAGAGGGATGAAGATGCACATGCTTCTAAGAAAATAATTAAAATAACAGAGGAAGGGAGGGTTGACAAGGAGGCTGCCGCATAGGATAAAAATGCATGAGGTGTCGTGATTTTATTAGCCAGTGCATAAGTGAGGTGGTGCACTAAGTGCATGTGCATGCAGGAATTTCTCATAATTAAGACGCCACCTGGATTAAAAAAAAAAACAAAAATTTCCATCGTCGTCTTCCCCCAGTTCTTAGGTTCTGTGTACGAAGGCTGAGGCCACTGTGGGAGCTCGGCAACAAAAAAAAACGGTGGTGCTGTTGCTGGTGAATTGGGGGAAGTTAACCTAAATAACAGAGCTCAAAGTTAAGAATCGCAGTTTAGTGGCAATTTGTGTCATGAGTTACTGGTTCATCAATCAATTGTACTAATAGTAATACAATAGTGTTGTGGTAATCTTAGTTCCAATTTAATTAGTGGCAATTAATGTGTCATTTTGAGATGACAAATGGAAAGAGATCACTGTTTCTTATGTTTTTGTGCAGTTTCTCAAATTTTTTTGAGTAAGGATCATGCTTGCTTCAATCTTTCTGAGAAAAGATGTCATAAAAATATCTGGTTTCTTAGACCAGTTTGAGGCAGGATTTGACATCAACATCACGTTCGTTTCCTACATCTTTTCTAACTTTCTATTTTTCCATTATTGAAATTTCAGGTCAAGGGAAAAGATTGATATATAATTTGTTAAGTTGATTTCGGATGCTGTAAGTATCTCTGTGATTGCAAGTAGTGGTGTTGGTGCTGTGGATCACTTTTCTTAAGTGTGTGCCAAAACAAATGCATCTGCTGCGCTTGCTGCTGGCATTTTTCATAGAAAAGAGGTAAATTCATTTTATCATTATGCACATTGCTAATATTCTCAATTTAATTCTACAACAAGTGATTAACTTGATAAATAATCTAAAATTAGTGGTAAATTTGAGCTTTAAATGGTCAAAGGTTAATCGTGAAGCAATCTAATTGAACAACTAAATTTAGCAATTTTGTTTTTTGTTTTGTTCTACTGTTTAAAATATTTGCAAGTATTATGAAACCATATTCATTGATTATATATATGTGGGTGGAAAATTTACAAAAATACTACAAACAGTAAAATAAATTACTCAAGTCCATAGGGTGGAAAATATTTATCAAAATGTTATCCTTCAAATCATTCACGCAAAGATTGACTTTATTTTTTTGATACATAAGAAAATCAAAACCTAAATAACAGGAATTAACATAGGGGAATTGAATCCCAACATCTCTTGTAAGACCAAAGATCTTAAAAACTTAGGACATACATCCAAAAACAAAGTCAATAAATTACTTTAAAATATTTATATTTATCATTTTTTCTAAACTAATTTGTCTGACTTATAAATTGATGTAACATAATGATATACATAAGTAGTTAAGAGAGATTATGCAATATATGGTATAATTAAATAATTTATTTCAGATACTAAATTTCTTTTATGTTAATAATTAAAGCTTAGCATCTTTCTCTCGAGTATTTTATGAGAGTATATACTCATATATACATATATGTGTGCACGCGTGCCCGCCAAGTATACGATACTTTAGATGTCGGGCAGGTTAGAGTTGGCCCTCTCACTGATGAATGGCCTTCAATATTTATGTGGAATATATAAGAAGAGACATCACATGAACATGATCACCAACCACCTAGTGAGAAAAATAGAACGGTTGAGAAGTGTTGCCACACATGTCGCCTTAATGAGTTTGAGATGAGTTCTATCAATACATATATGCATAAGAATGAATTGAAACTTAAGATTGGTTGTATTGGATAGCTGTTGTTTTGGCATTGTGTATACTTAAAACTTAAGTTAGGTGCTGACAAGTCAGAATATCGACAAAACTCTTATAAAATCAAGATGAATACCATAGCATGCAATTCATATTGAATATATTCTCTAAGAACTACAATAAAGGATGTGATTGAAAGGATTCACGTTCCATTACAATGTAAGTCCTAGAAGGAGAAGATCCTTTCATAAATCCTTAAAACTTAGATTGCATCATAAAGGACTGATTTGGTGACTTTTTAGCTTATGGTCATGAGTGATTCAATCTATTGTGTCAAATACTAGAAAAGCAACCAAGTTAGGTCTGATTGATAATTAGTTGTCAAGAGAGAGATTCACCTTGAAATACACATTTATACTAGTGCTTGTGGCTAGTCCCTTACAAGTTATTCAGATAACACGTAAGTGTGAATGCTGAGTATAGAAGTGGGATGAGATATGTGATGAGTAATGTGTATGAATGATCTATATGGAGCATTTGAGGTAACAAACAAATAAATTGTAGGTAAATAAAGGGTGTATTTGTATGTGTTGGTCATGCATAAGACACTTCTAATACATAAGCATCCAAAGCAAAGACATCATGCCCATACGGTTACGACAGACACTGAGTAAGAAGTAAGAGAGATCTGATTATTGGATGATGAAAGACTCTTTAAGTGTGAGTAGGATATGTTGGATTTCAAGTGCACATCATGATTTAATTCATTGAGTAAATTGACGCCAAAAAAAAAAAAAAAAATCCTAAAATGTGAAATAGAAAAAGTTTCCTAATATGAGAGATTCCAATGCCCAAAAATGCCATATACCTGATTTTTTTTTTTAAAAATCTCTCATTCTCTCTACGATGGGTCTATTGTGACACTACCCACTTTGATTTTAAGGTAATGGTGCAAAAATACATATATGATTTTCTTAAAAGTGTATCCAACATTAAGTGTTTTTTAGGTGCAAAAGTGACTATATAGTTACAAAAGTCACAGATTTCATTAAATGTAGATGGCAGAGTTAATTTTAATCTAACGACGTCAGATATATTTAATGAAATCTGTGACTTTTGCCCTATTTTTGTAACCACATAGTCATAGTCACTTTTACACCTAAAAAAATACTTTATGTTAGACGCACTTTTAGAAAAATCACATGTGTATTTTTGCACTTTAACCCTTGATTTTATGATCTAGTAGTCTAAACCACGCATAAGTGCTTCTTTGACTTCAAAGCTTCAGCGATCCGACCAAGATGGCACCGCAATATATTTTCTCCCTCTTCCTCTTTATTTTCTCACAGGTGATAACAATTATTATTAATTTTTTTTGGAATGATTTGGAGACTGGAATTTTTTTATTTTTTATTTTTTATTTTTGGAACACTGGAACACACACACTTTGGCAAACCACAAATTGGTAGCCGTTCGGGGGTCTATAGGTACTAATTAAAAAATTAAAATTAATGTAAACTGTGGGAGCTAAACAAAGAATTTTGTTGCTGGTAATAAAAAAATAAAGGTTAACAAAAAAATAAAAGTTTAAAATTGATGTAAACTGTGGGAGCTAAACAAAGATGTAAACTGTGGGAGCTAAACAAAGAATTTTGTTGCCGGTAATAAAAAAATACAGGTTAATATACAATTTTAACAGCAATATTTTATGTTAGAGGCAACTGGCTCCATTAAGTTTTTAATGGTGCTAAAATATAACCAAACTTTAAAAAGTGGGGGTAATTTTACCACAGCGGTTAAGTGTGAGAAAACGGACGTTAAGTGGGTCCCACACGGCATACAGTTGTCATCTTATTGACCCTTTGACCATTTGAAATTAACACGTCAGCGTCGTCCCATTGACCTGAAAAACCTCCATTGCAGATGCAAGAAGCTCTGAATCTAAAATCCTTGAACCCATCGTTATCCTCACACAACCACCAGCATGTTCCACTGAAGCTAGTGAGCTTTTAATTGGTTCGTTTCTCATTCTCTTACACTGTGTCTTCCTCCGTTTCTCCTTCATCTGATTCCATTTAATTTTTTCAAACTTAGTAAGTGGAAGCATGGAAGAAGCTTAGCCGCTTAGCCACCTCCTCAGCCGATCCCTCCTACTCCCTTATTGATTCTTTACGCAACTTACCTCTCTTATGTTTCTGAAAAACAAGTTTCAAGCATCGGCTGTTTCTTTTCCAATCTTTGAATGTCTTGTACTTGAAGGCTGTGATTTTGGAGTTCAAAATACGATGGATTGTTGTAATCTCAGACTGAAAAAGGACTGATTAACAATGGAACCACCTACTGGATTATGAGCTTCATTGTCGATTTCTTTTTCGCTTTCTTCCCTGCTTCACCTGAGATCTGAGTTAAGCTTCGAATGGACCATGTTCTCCTGAACCTTTTTTGGGGAAGTGAGCATATGGTGGGACCCATGAGGTGTGGTTTGTCAGTTTTCTAGAACACAAATGGGAGGAACATGCCATGTCAGCTCAAATGTTTTTAGGAAATTATCAATCAGGCCTCAAGAAAAAAATATAAAAAAAGGCTCAATCCCAAATTTCCTTTAAAAAAAGTTTTTAGAGAATTTTTTTATATAAATTATGAAATTATAATATAAAAAAATCTCTTTATCAAAATGGGTTTCTATATTGTTAAAATAATTTTTTTCTGTTGTTAAAATTTATCTATGAAAATATTGTTGTCATGGTTTTTTTATGTTGTCAAAATTACTTTTCTTGTTGTAAAAAATTTTCAGAGTTTTTCCTTGGGAGTGTAAAATCTTAGAAACCTGGAAATTTTTTAACAACATGAAAAGCCATTTTGACAACAATATTTTTAAAGGGAAATTTTAGCAATAGGAAAAGTTATTTTAATAATATAAAAAGACATTTTGACAATCAAATGTTTTTTATATTGGAATTTCGTAATTAATATAGGGGATTTAGGGTTGAGACTTTTTTTATATTTTTTCTCTTTCTTGAGACCTTACTGATATTTTCCCAATGTTTTTGTCTTTGGTCAACGTTAAAAGAGTTAACGGTGGTGGTAGAGTTAGGAATCAAGGCCGATCTTGAAGGGCCGAGGTAAGAAAAACATCTATTTTTCAAAGTCTGACTCGAGAGCACCAAGGTCAGGGTCGGCCCTACATGGTCCGAAAGTTACTATTCCAAAATTTAATTATTTTTCTCTGTTTTTTTAAAGAAATATAATTAGTAAATTATAACAACTAAATTTCTAATTTATTAAATAAATGTTGTAAACATTAATATTCAAATAACATGAATCATCCAACAAATAAACACATTTACTAATTCATAATCAAAAGCAAACTATTGTCCACAAATAATTCACATAAAACATAAGAAGCATATCTAGGCTATAAATTTAAACTATTATACAATATTTCTATGGTAAAATTGACCTTATAATTTATGATAAGAAAGTTGCTAATATAAGGAGCAAGTTGACTTTCATTTTTCAATAAATATTCAAATTTAGGTACATCTCTTCCAACTCTTTATTAAATTAAAAAAAAAATTAACAGTGCCTAATGGGCCGACTCGAGACCCTCCAAGGCCAGCCCTTCAATGCCGCCCCTATTTTATTTAACTTCTTTAATTTTCAAGTCCGATGCTTAAAGGATAGGATTTAAAAGGTCCAGCCTGACAACCCGACCCAATTTTTCAACTCTTGGCGGTGGTAATAAATTTGTGTTTTATCTCTAATATAAAACATTATTGTTAAAATCGCAGCGCCACCCAAAAAAATCATCACCAAGTTTCGCCCTGATCCGCCTAGAGATTTGAGTTGTGGGAAAACTAATCGGATCATATCCACCCGAAAACCCGACCCACACGGCGAGATCTGATCAGATTGGTAAATAACTAACTAGCACCGCGTACTGTTGTAATAGAATCCGAGTTCTTTTGTCACAGTCTGATTCTTGAGTCCATCTTCGTAATCTTTAGACTCCGCCTAAGAGCTTGTTTGTCATCTGCATCAGCCTTCGTATTTCTAAGCTAAGTGCTCCTGCTCTTCCTCATGGTGCGTGCCTTCTCATTTCCGATCTCGGCTTCACAATTTGCAAAGTAATTGTTTCTCGATGGGTTTTCAGCTTCTTCTTCCTCGTATATACCAATGCGTAGCATGACATAGTATATTGGTGTTTTACGCATTTTGACGGATAGTTGGTTATGCCTTTTGTTGTAGCTACTGGTGATGTATACTCGGTGCATCAGTCACTGACGGGTAGTGCTGGAGAATCGTCACGGTTGAAGGAGAGAGCTATAATTCTCAAAACGAAGCTTCTGATTTTTAATTATGAGAAGGTAGGGGGAGAGAAAGGTTAACGCTTGATTTGATTGTTAATCATTTCAGGGGTTATTGTTCTTTAAACAATGCTTGCTTTGTTATTCGTTGCAGAGCTGGTTTTCACCGGCAGCATGGGAGGCAAGGAGCTGGGGGAGGGTTAAAGGGGATGATTGTGAAACTATCAATTGCCGTTCTTGTAGTTTTGATCTGCACAATTTCATTCTTGTTTTCCTCAACAAGCACTAATAGTGTTCAATCCAACTACCGCTCGGAGGTTAGTGGAAACTGTGTTGTGAACCATTGTTGCTTATCATTAAATTAAAGTAAAAAAGAAAGAAAATGAAAAGAAAGGTGTTGAGAAATAAAACAAATTCGGATTCTTTTATTGTTTCATTAATCTAAGGTGAAAAAAATGAAATTTCAGTTATGAATCTCTCACAATTTGACATTGCATATTACAAGTTACAACTTCTGAGAAATTTACATTTTGGATCTTAGTTAGGAAATGGATACTATAAGTTTCTTCCAGTATGAAGCACTTTGGGTATATTTTCGTGTCTCCTGGTGTTATATTAAGAATTAGCTTCATGTTGGAGATACAAGGGATTGTTAGAGGCTTTGCAGTCTACATTTCTGAATTAAATAGGTGATATCTTTGAACCTCTGGAGTTTGACTGATAGGACTTTGCAAAAGTTGTAAAAAGGACTGTGTGCCTCTAGTTACTATCATAAATAAGTAGGACAAGTCTAATAGAATTAGAGTTGGCTGTTTCAAATGATTGGATGCCCCTTTCAGAAGACTATCATATGCCCAACAATGCTATGCAGCATAACCACACTTGGTTCATGTTCAGCAATTTGGAGTAAGAATGTTATAACAACGTATTAGAAAACTATGGAAAATTATTGACAAAATTCTGATTCTTTCTATCATTTCCTTCTTTGAGTGACAAAGTCAAGTCATGTAAACTTCAATTTAGTTTTCTCTGTACTGTGATGTGATTTGTTTGTCTGATTTAGCATTTTTTTTGGGACAATCTAATTTACTTTTTCATTAAAAAATTAAACACTTAACAATTTTGTACAATGATTGAAATTTCAATGAATCATTGAATTATAGTAATGAGGTAAGTATTTTTAACATCAATATTTTAGATGATGGGTGAAGGAGAAAATTGGTTGTGTCATGAAAATAGAACCAAAGGATCAAGTGTCATCATTTTTTAACTGTGACCTTCAACAGAGCACACAGCAGTAAACAAATTTATTTTTATGATATAAAACTATGGTTCAGAAAAGGACATATTTTCCCCAAATTTTTATTGAGAATGCTAGTTCCACCAATTCAGTACTTGTCACTCATTGTCTTTTGTGTTTGAACAGATCCGTATAGAAGAACTTTGGAATAATGCTGATTCTGGTGGTTGGCGGCCATCATCAGCTCCACGATCTCACTGGCCTCGTATTTCCCTTTTCTTTCAAGGGTAAATTATATATTTTTTGTTCTTGAAAGATTACATACTCTTTTGATTTGGCCCTCCAAATTGTAAGCCTCTCAATTTTGTTTCTCAATAATTTCCTGGCTATAAATTTGTAGTTTTGTATTATTCATTTGTTATACATGACTGAGTTAATGCTTCTGTGGCCTTTAAAATATACAGTCACCAAATCCTTTAAATTCTTGCAATTTTCCTATACTCGCATTGCCACTTCTCTATGATCACTTAAACATCCTGTTAGGTCAAGTCAGCAGCTCAAGTTCATGTCAGTCAAACAAAAAGAAGGACCAACTTGATTGGGGGAAATTATTGAATGATAGAATTGAGAGGCTTAAACTTGAGAGGACTCAAATGAGAATATTGTAATCTTTTAAGGATGAAAAATGTATTTTACTCTTCTTTTTTATTATTTCCTTTTGATGTAGGATTTATATTTGAATTTAGAATTCTTAGAATTTTCTGATGCTGTATCTATCTTGACTTTATGTTATGGCAGCTCCTCCAAGTGAGAACAATGGTTATTTGCGTGTTCGGTGTAATGGTGGCCTAAATCAGCAGCGTAGTGCAGTTAGTAACTTCTTCCCACTTTGTGAATCTGCGTTAGATTTTGTTTCTGAGGGTATTTATTTATTAAGGCATAAAGTGAAGAAGAAAAATATTTTCTTTTCACTGCTAAGCTCTTATATCTGTGGTAAGAAAGTAATAATAAATACTTATTTTGATGCAAGGTGAATCTAGTGATGTTGCTAGAATGCCCTATGTTATTCTGCATTATGTGTGTATTGTTCATTTGTTGTATTTCAATCTTGTAGATCTCTAATGCTGTTCTTGCTGCACGAATCATGAATGCTACATTAGTACTACCTGAGTTGGATACTAATTCTTATTGGCACGATGACAGGTGACTGTCATAATATTCTGATCCTCATCCTTGAACAGCATCCATTTAATTTGACAAATTCTTGATTAAGATTGTTCTTTACGGGGAAAATGGAATCAGTTATATTTTTGTTGAACATGTACATTGGTTTTGTGATGTTGATGAGATGGACAAATTGGTATTGTCAAAATCATTGTTAATCCATATGAGTTATTTTCACTGATAGAGGTTAGATAATATTTTTTACTTTTCCATTGATATTTAGAAGATATGTTCTGATAAAGTTCATATATATCAAGGAAAATAATTTCTGGACTACTTTTTCTTGGAACGTCAGTGGAGATAACTAGCAGAACAGTCACCATCCACTGAGAATTTTCCATTTTTGGTCAGATGATGATCTAAGAACCATTTATATGCATCCATTTTAAGAATTGCTTCAGAGCATCATTTTTAAAATCGTTGGGTAGCTGATTTGGATTTTCCTCTGCTGGTTTTTGTGTCTGTCATATAACCTGTAAAGGGAAGAAATAGAGAAAAAATAGTGCGAAAGAAGGAGAGCAAGAAGGAAACTATGATATTTTAGTGATTCTCCAATACTGGGGTAGATTCTTTATTTACAGGTCTAGTTTGTCCAAACTAAAAATTCCTTACAATTTTGGACAGAAAATCCTATAAATTTTAATGCCCATAGAACTTCCTATCCAGCCAATGTACTCATCAGGCCATCAACATGTGCTATCAAACCAAACTAGCAGGAATTGCTTCAACTGTAATTATTTTTTGAGTTTACAAACTCTATGTTGTTTCAAAGCTAGACAGCAGCTGCATATTTACTTCCTGCTCCAAACCTCTATTTAATTACGCATTCTTCACATCAATTCAATAGAGGAGCAATTAAGATAAGTTGCTAATTAGAGAAGGTATAAGGCTGAAAACTGCAACAAGTGCAAAGTCTCATGAACATGAGAATGAACTAATTGGGCTTGAGTGAACCCTTTAACTACCTATCTTCTTATGATGACTAATACTGCCATCCAAATTGTACTTAATGCTGAATAACCACTTGCTGCTAGCAAGCTTCTTCCTCTTTGGTAGCAAGCTCCCATGTTCAATTTTCCTTAGCATTCATCTCCTCTTCAGTGGCTTTCCTCCATTCAGGTTTCTTCATTACCAACGTTAGAAATCTTTTTGTTAGAAATACTTGCTACAAAACTTTGATAACTTGGAGACGAATTGATATAGGAAATCTAGAAATGTATAGAAATAGAATGATTGGGAATCAATTGGGATAGGCAGAAAACACAGAAGGCTGTAAATGGAGGAGAGCTGACTCTATTAATAAGGCAACTAGAATGACGGGTATCCCTTGCAATAACCAAATGGCTGGTGCTTGAAAATAGGGGAATGAAATTAAGCATTGAATCGTTTGGTTAGATTGGGATATTTAGCTTATGACAATTAAGGTTGACTGAGAGGTAATTTGGGTCTTGAATAAGGAATGTTAAAGTTCTGACTAACACACACACTTTGTGCTGTTTTTTTAAAATATTATCATGGAATGGAGCCCCTTTATATCAGGCAACCATTGGTCCATTATAATTAGGTGCCAGATTCTTTATAGTTCTCTGTGAGCCCGTAATTTTAGTTGAACCAAAGATTCTTACTCTTGTTTGATATGCTATTTGTTGTTATGTAGAGTTAATCATAAAACTGATTTCCTTATTGCATGCAGCGGTTTTTATGGCATCTATGATGTTGAGCACTTCATCAAGACGCTGAGGTTTGATGTTCGAATTGTTGAAAGCATTCCAGAAATACACAAAAATGGCAAAAAGAAGAAAATAAAGGCATTTCAGGTAGAACATAATGATTTCGTTCTTGATCAGTTGGTGCAAATTATTTCAATTTCTTGGATAACACTTTGAATTATTATTTTAATTCAGCTTCGGCCTCCTAGAGATGCCCCTATAAGTTGGTATACTGGTGTTGCTTTAGCAAAAATGAAGCAACATGGTGCCATCTATCTGACTCCCTTTTCACATCGCTTAGCTGAGGAAATTGACAATCCTGAGTACCAGCGATTAAGATGTAGAGTTAACTATCATGCATTAAGATTCAAGCCGCATATCATGAAACTGAGTCAATCAATAGTTGATAAGCTACGGTCACAAGGTCACATCATGTCCATACATCTTAGGTTTGAGATGGATATGTTGGCATTTGCTGGGTAAGTGTTATAATCCTCTATTTAATTCCCTATTTTATTGGTCCTGTTATCACCATTCTGTTTATGATTGTTGGTTGCTGATTTTGTGGGGTTTGAGGCTGATGTAGAACACCAAAGAAAAGGAGGGGAACGGGTAGGAGAAAGAGGGAGAAATGAAACGACAGTGAGATAAAGGGAGAAAGGGGAGAGAGGACTGCGGAAAACAACTATTATAAATTTCAAATCAACAAAGTTTGACAAAAGAGAATAACCTACCTTGGGCTATTTCCAGGAAGGCCAAAACATACTCCTCCAGTCCTTAATATAAGTCATATTTGGGGAGTTGATCTTGGTTCTAAATATAAAATATAATTTTCATATTTGTCAGTGCTTTCCTAATTTGCCTCTATTGATGCTCCCTGAATTATAGTTAAGGAGGAGAGGAAATGAGGGAATTAAGATAATTAGAATGCTTTAGAAAATACATGTCATATTTAGTAACTTAACCAACTTTTTAATCTAATAAAAGTAGGTAAATATGTCTTATATTGAGGATTGGAAGGAGTAGTAACTTAAAGTGAAAGAATGTATAATAAAGAAAACAAAATGAAGTAAGAAAATGAATTAATGAAAACATAAAAATTACTAAAAAAAAAAAAAAAAATCAAAACAAAGTCTCCTATGTCTATAGTAAATTCTTCCAAATTCCATATCTGTCCTTCCTAATTGTTTTGGAAACAGTATGAGAATTCTTCTTTTTCTGGATTACTCATGCTGTGTGCTAATTTGATTTGTAGATGCTTTGACATATTTACTCCGAAGGAGCAAAAGATTTTGAGAAAGTATCGAGAAGAAAATTTTGCACCTAAAAAACTTGTCTATAGTGAAAGGAGGGCAATTGGGAAATGCCCATTGACTCCTGAGGAGGTAAACAAGTATTTGCTAGTATTTTTGCTTCTTACTGCTCTTTTAACTTGTTTCTCGTTGTTTGTTCAAAGAAAAAAAAATTGTTTCTGTGGGTAAAAGGGATTAACCTTTGAATACAGGCTAGTGACTACTTTCTTCCATACTTGAAGGTTGTTATTAATTGGACTTCATAATGCAGGTTGGTCTTATTTTGCGTGCTCTGGGTTTTGATAATTCTACCAGGATATATCTTGCAGCTGGGGAACTATTTGGTGGGGATCGATTCATGAAGCCATTCCGAAATTTGTTCCCACGACTTGAGAATCATAGTTCTGTGGAAACCTCTGAGGAGCTTGCTGAGAACACTAGAGGATTGGCTGGTTCTGCAGTGGATTACATGGTCTGTCTTCTTTCTGACATTTTCATGCCAACATATGATGGCCCAAGCAACTTTGCAAACAACCTCCTCGGACATCGCCTTTACTATGGCTTCCGGACCACAATAAAGCCTGATAGAAAAGCTCTTGCTCCAATATTCATCAATAGGGAGGCCGGGCACACGGCAGGCTTTGAGGAAGCTGTAAGGAGAGTCATGCTCAAAACTAGTTTTGGTGAACCCCACAAGCGTGTTCCACCAGAGTCTTTCTATACAAATTCTTGGCCTGAATGCTTCTGCCAAACATCTGCAAAGAATCCTGCAGACAAATGCCCCCCAAATGATATTTTAGAAGTCCTCAACAGCCAGTTGGAGCAAGAAACAACAGATCACTCAAATTCAACACAATCTTCGGCAGACATATAAAAGTTGTTGCTAGCTTTGTGCTGGTGATTCTTTGCCCCCAAAATGATTCCCTACTTATTTGATTCAGATTTATAGGTAATGTATATGTTTGAGAAGCCAAGTTGTACATCAGAGGAGAGTGATTCTCTTACATGTGAAGGATTTAAGGTACTGATTTGAGAATTAGCCTTTAGTTTTGCTTGGATCATAGTAGTTGGATGACTGATTCAGATTAGAGAGCTGTCAGAAATGTGACTGGAGTTTGCTTAGTAAAATAGTGAAACCATGAAAATGACAACCCTTCTGTGAGAAAAGGATGGTAAACGTCAGATTTATGCTGGAAATTTGGAATTCTGAAAGGAAAATTTGTGCTCATTAATGAATTTCATTTGTTTTAAGGTGGGGATATTACTGTGATTCTGTAATATTTCTCACTTTTCTTTAAGGTAGAGAGAGAGATGTCTCATTCACTGCCCACTTAAGAGCTTTAAAAGTTATTGTGGTTCCTTGTTTCATTTCATCACCACAAAAGTTTGATGAGGTGTTGCTTTACTGTATGCGATGAAATTTCCAATAGGTTGCTTGGAGCAATCTTACAACCTTCCGCGGGGCAATAGACTAAAATTAAAATAAAATGACATTAAATAAATAAATAAATAAATAAGATTACAAAGTATAGGTACTTGCTGAAGTTATTTGAAATTAAACTAAAAAAGATATTTTTATTTTGTAAATGTACAACATTCCACCAAAACAAAAATATTTCCAGTGAAACGAAACGGTTAATTAATTATAGTGTTGAGACCATTAACATCAAAAGATGCAGCCTATATATACATTATTTACTTGTAAATTTCTTTGATATTTACAATTATTTCAAATTCATCCTCGGTTATGTCAATGTAACTACATGATTTATTCTTTTGAAGTTTACTAATTACTTAGATTATCCAAATCCCTCCCAATTATATAGATTGATTTGGATCCATTAATTAGTCATATTGATTGTTTTTTACTGTGTTTATGTATGATACAGAGTTTGTTTTGTTTTGCTTTTCTTCTCCTCAACCTCAAGCATTCTCTCTCAGTCGTCTCCATGTCTCCTGGCCTTGTCACTCATGTTCTCAGTTGTCTCCGTCGGTTACCATGCTCCTCCCTCATGTTGCCATTGAAGTACAGATCCGAGTTTCTAGTTCGTTCTTGTCTTTCTGCAGGTCTCATCTCCATCGGAGACCAGGTCTCTGCTTCTGTTCCAGGTTCAAGTAGCTTTATAGCTCATGCTTGCATCTTCCTACCTCCAGTGTTTCACGGTGAGTCACGGCCGTTAAATGGCCGGCGATTCACTCTTATCTTTGTCCTCGTGCTTATTGTGCTTCCTTTTCATGCTCCAAAGGTACTAACGACGATGACAATAAGAAAATCAATGATCATCATCCACATGAAGAAGACAACATCGTGAACATCAAAACACATGTATCTCCCTCTTCAGATAATGAAGCTAAATACATGTCTTCTGTTAGACGCTTCACATTTTGGGTAAGCGCCACCATAACATTTGGTATTGTTGTAGGCTTCAAAGAAGGTATAGACAAAGCATCTGAGTTCTTCACTGGCTATATATTAGAACAGCTTCTATCAGCGGATAATCTCTGTGTCTTCATTCTAATATTCAAATACTTAAAGTCCCAAAAAAGCATCAGATTAATCGTGTTCTTTCCTATGGTATTGCAGGCGCCATCATTTTTCGTCTTACATTTATACTTCTAGGATCAGCCACACTTCAAAAGTTTCAGGTTCTCAATCTTGGACTAGCTTCAATATTACTGTACTCATCATTCAAGCTTTTTCACAGTGACGACGAAGAAGAAGATAAAAAATCTGACTTATCTGATAATTTGGTTGTGAAGACATGAAGAGACTTATTCCAGTAACAACATTTTATGATGGGAATCGATTTATAACGAATCAAAATGGTGTTTGGAAAGCAACACCTCTGCTTCTTAGTGTAGCAGTGAGTGAAGTGAGTGACATTGCTTTTGCAGTTGATTCAGTATCTGCAGTTTTTGGGCTAACACAAGATCCATTATAGTTTTTAGTTCTAATCTGTTTGCTATAATGAGTTTGAGGTCACTTTACTCTCTGATTTCTAAGGTTATGTCTGATTTGAAGTATTTGCAGCCCTCGGTTGCTGTTGTTCTTGGATTTTTTGGGTGCAAGATGATTCTGATGGATTATTTTGGAATTATACATGTTTCTACAGCGACATCTCTGGGTTTTGTAGCTTCAAGTCTAACAATTGGAGTTTTGTTGAGTGTGTTGAAGAATTCTAAGAAATTAGGTTGAAATAATCTTCATATAGACCCATTCAATATTGAAGAATTAGTTTGTAGCTTATGTTGACGTATGTTTTAATTAATTGTCGTTGTGTTGTGTATTTTCTCATACCAAAGTTGTAAATTATTTGTTATGTTGGTTTCTGCTTTGCCAAGAAAATATTATACCTCTATTTCAAATACAAGACTTTTTTTTTGGGGGGGGGGGGGTCTCGTATACTTTTTGTATATGAAACGGATGGAAGACTTTTTTTTTTTGATATAATAAAAGTTTTGGCGGGTTCGACATCAGTCCCCCACTAAGGTCAGGGCACGGCCCCGGGCTCTATGAACACTTACTGGGGACTTACGAGATCGCCTACTAAAGGAGTCGCAGCGACAGCAGAGTGGACTGTTTGTTACTTTCAAAGCAGATATTTTATGGAAGAACCTTTGAACATGATTTGCTATAGTTACGTTCCATGGGTTTTCTGGGTTATTTCGGTGATGCTTTCAATCAAAACGTAGACTTTTTAATTGCTATTGATGAGCTAACAAAATTTTGAAACCATATAGAAAAATAGATTTAACTACAAAGCTTTACGTCCTTTAAATATGATGTCTTAGATTTAAACAAACTGTGTATATGGAAAAAGCTGTTGGGAGAGGCAAAACTTACTTTGATGACCTCTCTACTTTGGAAGGATTAGTGTCTAACTATCAATTGGGATACCGAATTCTATATAAAAAAAAAAAAAAATAGACCAAAGTTTTGTCATAAGACTATTCATGATAAAAAAACAAAAGGGAGCATAATTTTAAGGAGGAAAATTGTTTTTTTTTATATTATTATCCGAAATCCGATTTAGCTTTCATAACTATCTCTCCCAACCCAGATGTCTCTTGTAGGAGACGAATTCAAAATTTAACAAGGCCTTACACAGTTAGACAAACTTTATATTGAAAAAATTGTTAAAAATGATATATATATATATATATACATACATACATACATATATGTATGTATGTATGTATATATATATATATATATATATATATATATATATATATATATATATATATATATATATATATATATATATATATATACATATATATACATATGTATATATATATATATATACATACATACATATATATATATATATATATATATATATATATATATATATATATAATTAGTATTATATATATGTGGGTCCCACTATTTCATGGGTAGAGAAGTTTAAACCTTATATATATATATATGGGTTTAATGTTTCTGTAATTGCTGCAGAATCTTTTTTCAGCAGCACTCACATAAATGTGAGTGGGCCCCACTAATGTTTTCTCTCTCATCTCTCTACAATGGGACTCATTCACTTTTATGTGAGTGCTGCAGAAAAAAGGTTTCTGCAACAACTGCAGAAATATATATATATATATATATATATATATATATATATATATATATATATATATATGACTAAAATATATTTCATATAATCTTAAGCCTATGTCGGAGTTAAATAACTAATATGTAAAGATTAAAAAAATTCAAATTAAATATTTATAAAAAAATGTGCTGTAGTTTATGTAAAATACTATTTTAATCATTTGCATTGGATATTACTTATTTGATAAAAAATGCTTTTAATATGTATAATGAATAAAAATAATTTATGAAAAAAATTATAAACGTTAGACCTTATAGAAAGAAAATTTATCTACTAATTCAGTAATTCTTATACTAGGCTTTATGGGGGTGTTTAATCCATTGAAATAAAGTTACCCCAAGCCCCAATTAATAAGGACAACACTTTTAGCCTTTAGGTTATACTCCCTCATTCCAATCCTAATTATAAGATAAAGTTAACTTTTTCTAGAGAAATTAAGAAAGCTAATTAAATTAATTTAGAGTATTTTTATTTTTATTTTTTCTCTAAACTAATTAGTTTGACTAATAAACTAATATATAATCTAAGGATACACAACATATGATATGATTAAGTAATTTATTTAGTTTCCTCAATCTCTCAAAAGAAAATCAACTATGGGTGTGCATGGTAACGCTCCCAGAATGTGTTTTTTGTTAATTTCTGTTCCCCGGAACACAAATGGATGAGAAATCTGTTTGGTAAATCCGTTTTTTTTTTGTTCCCAGGATAAACCGGTTCAATTTTTGTGCTGGGGAATAGAAAAAAAAGCAAAAAATTCTTGCATTTCTATTTCTAGGATTGAATGTAGTATTTGGTATGGTTGTTGAGAAAAATGAAAGAAAAATATTAAGAATGATTTTTTTTTTAAAAAATGATTGAAAACTTTATTTACGCTTTTTTAGAATTTTTCCTCTTAATATTCTTTCTTTTCTAACTTTTTTTCATTGGATAAATAACCGAAAATTACAGTAATTCCACGAGGTCTCCATGAGTGAGCTGACGCGGCTAATGTTAGCCGTAAACTTCTGTGTCACTGAGCTCCAGTTAAGCCACCGGCGTATGTTTATGCCACAACTCGGTGACATGCTAAAATGCGCCAACATTGCACACTTGTCACTCTTACACACGACATCTGTTAAATAAAAAGCATATTCTTCCGCACACACTCTCTTCCCCTTTTCTAAAACGTCACTTTCAATACCATCATTTCCCTCTTCCTTTCTTGATCTTCCTCTGTTTCGCCACTCCTCTTTGTTTGTTTGTTTCCTTCCCGGCTTTTTTTTCCCCCTTAATTTTCTTCGTCTTTTTTTTTTCCCGAAGCTTAGATTGAAAAAAATCATCCGCATATTTCGAAATCCAGAAGATTTAGGAAATCTTCTGGAATCACCTTCTTTTCAGCGAAAGGCCCAATTAGGAGGATTGTGGTATGGATCTGTCTGCTGTTCATGTCAAGAACATTACTCGGAGCCCTTTTTTGGTCAGAAACTCGTTTAACGAGAGACCCACTTCTGGCTGGACTTTGGGACGGACGGGAATTTCTTCCCGAGTTGAAGATGGGAGGATTTTTGAGATCAAAATTTTGAAGCGCAAGGATTGCTTTAAAGGGTATCAACCATTTGCTGTGAAAGCTATGGGGAAAAATAAAAATGACAATTCATCGTCTTCAGGTAGCTTTATTTCCATGTATGCGGAATTTACTTAATTCCCTGTTTGGGTTGCTCTATATCATTGTTTTGGTGGCTTGAAACTGCTTGAAGTGTGGCACTACAGTGTGCCAGCTTGTCTATAGAAGTGCTTTTATCTTTGAAGGATAGGGATTTTCTGAAATACTTCATTATTGTTAGGCCGAAGAAGATCTTTTCAGTCGTTTCGTTGGTTACTGAAAATCTATGAAGATAGCCGAAACAGACATGGCTGTAACTGACCGTGGATCACAATTGAATTCAATCTTAATGACAAATATCATATTCTATAGAAAATAGTCAACTTAAATTAGCACAAAATTAGGTGCGATATGGGCTGGTAGAGAACTCCATCATATATAGTGCATTGGGAAATGATGTGAAGGGAAAAGAAAGTTTTTTTCTTGCAATGAGAAGTTTAATCTTTCTATACAGAGGAATTTGGGCATTTCATCAATATATCTTTCCAAATAACGAGGCTTCCCTAGATTTTTCACATGTTGGCTGAATATGGAACTGAGGTACACTAATATTACAGTTAAATCTTCATTCCTCATTTGAACTGCAAATTTTTTAGTGTGTGTGTTGGTTACAGCTGGATTCATCTTTTAACACTTGCTCTTGCTGGTACATGGCATAAATTATTATGTGCTAAGGTGGATAGATACTTCTTGTAGAAGTTCATAAATCTTATTTACCGTTTTCTCCCCCAGTTGGAAGTTTATATAGATTTTGACATACTATCTTTCTTTTCTTCAACAGAAGTGACTTGCTGAAAGTCACATGTTCTTGTTGATCCAGTTTGCCAAATCTGTGTTCCTATACCCTCTTATCATAAAGTTTGTTGTGCTGAAACTTGAAAATACAATTTTAAGCTGGAAGTGAATACATCAAATGAAAGAGTTCCAGAAGCAAAGTTTTCTTGGAATGCATTCCAGAAAGTGAGTTGGAATTTGAGTCAATGGTGTATAGATTTTTTTTTGTTGTTGGGGGGGGGGGGGGTAGAGAGACTAGAGAGGGATATATGTAGATAGACCCTCCGCCCGGGGGTGTGGCTTACTCAAAAGTTTGCTTTAATGTAACCATGGTGAAATGGTATGGTGATTTAGGGACCGATTGAGTCTCGCTATGAAGCCCTCAAATGATGGCGACGCTATGGCTGTATGGTGGTCGCCATATTGTTGATGATAGTAAAACAAGTTTGTCACCTTTGTGCTTAAATCTTTAATGGGCTGTTGTTTTTAGGGGTAAAGGGATATATTGAAGTTCCTGCTCTATGTCTGAGGCTTTGAGGTAGAGGGGCACAATGAAGCATCCTCAAGCTCTTAAGTCATGGAGGAATTCTTATCCTGGTTACTTGTAGAATTCTTTAACCTCTTATTGGTTTTTTGTTTTCCTTCATTATCTTGAACTTTTTGCTGAGATCCCTCTGCCTTTTTTTTTTTGTTTTCTCTAAATGAAAATGATAGCAATTCAAAAGCTTCAGCTTTGTTCCATTGGTTTTTATTTAGTTGATGTTGTCCTTCAATACTTCTAAGTCTAACTAATTCAAGTCCTTGTAGTTTGGGTTTTTGTTAACGAAAATAACAACATCAATAATGAAATTGTGGTTTATTCACACACATGGATATTATTTTGGCCACAAAGATTCTGCATATGACAAGCATTCAAGTAAGGTAACGCTGAATTTTACTCACACATTGGAGAAAACTGGATTAGGGATGGGAGATCACATGACTAAAGAATGATATTACCGGTTACTTGTCATCAAGGAATCAACTTGGCCCAAATTTTGTCTGTGTTTTAATGATTACATATATATATTTGGTTGCCGAAACAGCAAAACTATGCAACATGTAATTATATTATTTCTAACTGTTGATGGATAACATTTACTCAGTCAAAACTGGAGGGACCAGATTGAAACTTCTATTATGCTCTGTCAATATGGGTCTTACTATGCATCTGTCATGGACTCATGGATGTGCTTCCCTATTGGGTTTCACACTCCATTGATAACAATGAACTTCAAGAATGCTTCCTGTCATTTAATAATCAATAGATTTCACAAACTTAAGTTAGAACAACCTCAATTTGTTAGATGCTCTTCCAAGTTAGAAGCCTTCTGGTACACTGTTATGTTCATCGTGCTATCTTAGATTCCAAGATCCATACAATATGCCATCTTTGGTTGAAAATATGGGTTTAGGATACATTGGTTGAATTATGGGGAAGTTGAAAATTTTTTAGGTGCATAAAATTCAAAACGTGCACATCTTAGTAGCATATTACAACAAACTTATAAATAAAAATTGAGAATTCTTAGTGAATGATACT
This sequence comes from Acacia pycnantha, assembly GCA_025563575.1. Classification (NCBI taxonomy): domain Eukaryota; kingdom Viridiplantae; phylum Streptophyta; class Magnoliopsida; order Fabales; family Fabaceae; genus Acacia; species Acacia pycnantha. Next base: position 168,344 of record JAMWYP010000166.1, on the reverse strand, counting down.
TTTGAAATTTGGTTCTTCCTAAGGGGCTGCGTATGACCAGATAATGAGGAACAAAGGTGAGAGTATGTGTAAATAAAGTAGACAAGAAAAAGTCCTGAAAGGTAGATGGGATGTGGATGCCTCCTTAGGACTGAAACAATTTTATCCAAAGATAGATCTGTATCTTGAAGCAATGTCACAGCCACCTCAATTTTGGTTAGTGCAGCTGAGCTATACAGAAGTAGCTATGTTACACAGCAGATAGTGGAACACAAGGACCTATCACTAATTCAAAAGTAGTTATAATAAGACCTATTGCTGGGTGCTTCTGCCACTCAACATTTATGGGGGTTCAAATCTCTGAAAGTTCACCTTTCCTAACTTATACCAAATGCCAATTATATTATTTTAGTGTAAACTTTCTATTTCCGTATCAAATATGAGACTCTTAAATATCATTGTATCCTTTGGCGCCTTTGTTTCCTTTTGAATTTAAATATGACTTTAGTACAATTTAAGTGGCTTTTAGACTTCTTTCTTTCTATTGTTGCTTCCAACTTGTTTAGCTGTTATGCATGATAATTTATGCAGCTCTGTTTTATTATTTTGTTTGGGAAAGATGCTAACCACAATTAATTCATAGTTCAAAAATCTTTTTGAACTCCACAGTTTTAACAAGCAGTTAAAACTTCAAACATGATCGAGATAACAAATATAGGAATGTTCTATATTGAAAATTATTACAAATCTGATCTTTGTGTATTTTTTTTATGCAATTGTTTTACTATTATTTTTGGTAAAACTAACAACTTGGTTATATATATATTTTTTTGTATTTTGTCTTATTATTGATAATTTTTTATCAAATGACTTTTCTATCATATGAACTTATTTTGAAAGTTATTATTAATAATTAATAAATATTAAGAATAAAAATATAAAATAACAAAAAATTATATGTAATTGTGTTTTTTTTTTTTTGATACAACAGGCAGGGGTCGAACCCCTGAGGGGGAGGGGGAGGCCAGACTCCCAAGTCTGGCACTAGTGCCAACTCGCTACAAGGCACTTGGCGTAATTGTGTTTATTTAGATTTGGTTTTTGATAGAGGACAATGGTATCATTTAGTTTATTGATAGAGCACAATGGTGCCTCTATATCTGTTTCCTCTCTCTCTCACCCATCTAAATTCTATGCCTAAATTTCATTTTTCATGATCTTCAGGTTGCAGTTTATTGTGTGTATCATGCTCAAATCTGTCCAATTCAATGTTTGAGGCTCTAAATTTGAAAACAATTTTGAAGGTTCATTGGGGAATAGCATTTTTGAAGCATGTTTTCATATATTTTATTATGATGGAGACTTGCATTGTTGCTGAAAATAATAGGAAATTAGTTACAATCCCCTTCGGTGAATGGTGGAAGAGGAAAATGACAGCAAAATTCTAATCCCTATTACTGTATTAACAGTAGCTAAAGTGGGCAGAAAATGTAAGAAAAATAGCAAAGTTGGTAACCACTTCCATGAATTTCGAGAGGTCAAGTCCCTTAGCCAATCATGCCAATTGCTTGCCTTGTTTGTTCCATGTAATCCTAAATGATGGGGTTAGTGTTCTGTACTTCTGTCAGCCCTCTCCTTGTTTCCCTTGCTTTCATCCTCTTTGCTGGACCTGTCTTCTCTAGTGCCCTTGAGCCCCCTTCTTTTATAAACGACCCAATGGACTTTTGGGCTCATCATATTACTCTAAATATTTTATTTTATAAAATTCTTTTGAGAAATTACATTTCACTTTCCAAAGGAAGGAAATTCAAATAAATTCAAATATTTGTCTATATGAGTTGGTCATGGATAGAAAACTTACTTTGTTATTAACAAAAACTTTTCTATCATCTTCTGTTACAGATCATAATTCTGTATAGAAATAGAAGAGAGGGAAAGAGAGAATAGAGAAGAAGAAACAAAGGGTTTGAAGAAGATTGAGAAGAGAGACAGAGAGGAAGAAAATAGGATTCAATCCATTAGGCTAATTGCAACACACATCACACACTGGAATTACACTGATTATCTCTATTTATAGGCTTATAACTTCACCTATAATTAATGCCAATGGAACTCTAACTAATTCTAACAGCTATTTACCATTGGCTCACAGTAACTAACGCTAACTAACTTTTAACTCTTTATTACATTCACATATCGTCCTCATAGGAGTCGGATGTGATGGTATCTAACAAATCCCTCCTTTTCTCCCTCTACCCTTCTTCTATTCACTTTTGTGGTGAATTTTCTTTGTTAGCTCTTGATGATACATTATTTCCGTGATCTTGTGCAAGCATTCTTTGGCTAGCAATAGCAAGCTAACTTTTGCCCTTTTCAATTGTTGCGTGTTATGTGTTCATTATAAAAATAGGAATAACCCAAAGAGAGGTCCATTGATCAGCTCTTTTATGCCATATGATAGCAGCCACCATGGAATCTTAGCAAAAAGACTCTGCACTTCTAAGATTGTTTTCTCAGATTTAGAATGAGGTCCCTGGGTTGTGAACATCTGGAAGTCAGCACTGGGAGTCTTGGCTAATCAGTTAGTACTCATTAAGTATTTCACACAGAATAAAGATTCTAAGTTGTTGAGGAAGATGAATTAACAATTGAACTATTGGGAACTAAATGAGTAGTAACTGAACAAGCGTGTTGTCTGATTTTGGTGCATTAAGATTGACCAGCAAATTGTCCCAAAAATGAAAATCAAACTAGTTTTATGCAGTATTCTCAAATATACTATCTGTATATATTCTTTTCAAAGAAACTGCAGCTTGTAGGAAGTTTGATATGCATTTTGACTAAGATTGGCCAGTAAACTGTCAATTTTTTCTTTTCTAATGATTACTTGGATTTTTATTACAAATATGATTTCATTGGATCTTATGAGTAGAATCTTCTCCCCTTTATGGATATAATGATTCATTACAGGAGATGGTGAGCGGTCTATTCCAGAAGGAGATGGTGTTGGAGAGAACAATTCCTCTGATGGCAACAAATCAGACATGAATTCTGGGAAATCTGATCGTACTAACTTGGACTGGAGAGAATTCCGAGCAAAGCTATTCAGAGATGAGCTGGTATTATATTAGTTCCTTGAAAGCATGTCTAGCTGTCATCTCTGATTTTGTTGCTTTTGCATGTTTGTGTCAAGTGGATATTTTGATTTTTGAGTTCTGAAAATGTATTATATTTGAGATCATTTGTTATACTCTAGTCTCAAACATGCGTTGGAGAGAGCTGGTCTGAAATCTGAATACACACAATGAGGAACCTCATCTTGATGACAATTACATTTCTTTCCTAATATATATATTTTTTTGGTAAATTTTAATTCCATTAAAGTCCCTTGGGACTTTACTTGTGTCAGGGCATTCTATGGGACCACTCTGTCATAACCCTATTTGAATGATACCTAAATGTCATTCTCCCCATTTTTTATTGTTGTTAAGGAGATTTTGGATTTTTGAAAATGCATGCTCAGAAATTAGAATATAAAATGATCGCATTTTTGCTTGAGTCATAGATAGCTAGCTTTGGAGCTAACGAGCATTCCGAGTCATGATTCATACATTCTCAGGTAATGTCCTTGTTAGTCTCCATGCTTCAAAGGTTTTAGTGATTTCGTCATTCCTCGTGCATGTCATGGAAACGTGCATGACAGTTGCGAGATGATGTCTTTTTTATTGATTTGCCATAATGCCATCAATTTGGGGGCAATGAATTGGTTGAGGTTACAACTTGATTTTGCCTGTCCTCTTATTAAACTTCTCGAAAGCTAGAATTTTCTATATTATACACTCATCTTGCTTTTCTAATCTCTCTTTATGAAGAATGGACAATTTATAATTAGTGCATATGTAAGAAGTAATGAAAAAGTGCTACCTTTGATTGTGCTCCATTATATCTTAAATCACTCACTTGATTTACAGAAAGTAGCAGCAGAATCTGATATTCACAATCAAGGTGGGGCATTGCACAGTTCCAAACCACTTGGCGCAAAGTGGGCTCACCCTATTCCAGTACCTGAGACTGGATGTGTACTTGTTGCCACAGAAAAGCTGGATGGTATTCGCACATTTGAAAGAAGTGTTGTGTTGCTTCTCAGATCTGGAACTAGGCACCCACAAGAAGGGCCTTTTGGAGTTATCATCAATCGGCCGCTTCACAAAAGGATTAAGAACATAAATCCTACTAATCTTGATCTAGCAACCACTTTCTCTGACTGTCCCTTGCATTTTGGGGGACCTCTTGAGGCAAGCATGTTTTTGCTAAGAACAGGGGAGAAGTTGAAGCTACCGGGATTCGAAGAGGTGATCCCCGGCCTATGCTTTGGAGCTCGAAACAGTTTGGTTGAAGCAGCAGTGCTGGTGAAGAAGGGAATACTGAAGCCGCAGGATTTCAGATTCTTTGTCGGCTATTCAGGATGGCAGCTGGATCAGTTGAGAGAGGAGATTGCGTCAGATTATTGGTATGTGGCTGCTTGTAGCTCAAGTTTGCTTTGTGGAGCTTCCACAGATTCCTCTGAAAATTTGTGGGGTGAGATTCTGCAACTAATGGGCGGCCATTACTCCGAATTGAGCCGCAAGCCAAAGCAAGATATTTAGTTGCACAAATTTAGCAATGCTTCATGAATTGAAGCCTCTTGACAGATAATGAAGCATGCTTTGTAATCAGGATTTTGTGAAGTACAAAATGTACATAAGTGATCTTTTATGCAAAAGACTTGGATATGTTTACCCTCTAGCCTTCACTATTATTCATCTCAATAGGAATTTAACTCTATAGGAGTTTTGTAAGTATTCTTGTTCTATATATGGGATCAGGTTTTTTTAATCAGAGTAAAAATAACATGGTGCCACCCAAAAGAATATATATATATATATATATATATATATATATAAAACAATTTTTCATGGGTTTTTAGCCAACTTAGCTCTAATTTTTTTTCGAACTTAATGATTATGAACTTGTCACCTTTTTCTTTGTTGCTTTTTCCCGACTGAATGCCATGTATGTTCTCGCCATCTGAGCTCATCAAACCAACTCTCTTATATTGGACAGTTTCGATTCCTAGGCATTATGTTTGGATTTTAAAATCCTTTTGTACTTATAAACCTCTGTTTTTAACAACCATAGGGTGCAACAATCTGTTCAAGCTAATGAATAAAATTAAATAAAAGGAATCATTAACAATATGATGGTGTTTCATAATATTTGGCTAAAACCATTCTTATTTTAATCATTTCCTTATTACAGTCCTATTTATAAAAAGGTTAACACTGAATAATTGATAATTCCTTGAACACCAAATAATGGATAATCCCTTAGTTAAGTCTATTCATATTAAATTAAAATATTTTATTAATAAGTATTGCAGTACTTTGTGTTTTAGTAAACAGATAGAACGTTTCTTTCTTATGGGAAATGGGAGACTTTGACTTCTCCTGGCATCTCAATAGTCTTCCTTCTCCACCCACTTTCAAATGAAAATCTGACTTTGAGCTTTTTAAGATGTCGTTTCAGCCAAATCACTTCTCTTCTTGGCCACAAGGATGAGCTCCTAGTGACTCTATTTTAACAATTTTTGAGGAGCAAGTCATATTAAGTTAAAAGTAGGGTTATTAAGCCCGGACCGGAAACTGGTTTGGGCACTTAACTGATATGGTCTGGTCATCAACTCAGGTTACTTTTTAAAAAAAAAAATCATTTTTTTTTTTAGAAATTTCTTCATAGTCCTTAAATCTTTAATTCCTCAACAGTTTGGCTCCGAGTTAGCTCTATTTTAGCTTTGATCCGACGACCCATTGACCCTTAACCTAATACCCCGACCGGTCCAATGCCCAATCCGAATTTAATAACATTGGTTAGAAGTATAAATACGAAGTCATAACAAGTTAAATTTGAGAGACTGAGTCGTGATCAAGTTAAATGTACATGAATTAAATAATTAAATTTCTTTAATTAATATGATATTTAAGTTTAGTATAGTTAATAACGATAATATTGTAAATCACTTAAATTTTATAAAAAATTAATATTTTTAACTATTTTTATTCGTATATGTGAATTAATTAGAAGTAAATTATAATTACAACATGAGAGACTAAAAAAAAGCCCAAGATAAAATTATGAAATCACTCAACTTTACCCGGGGGATTTGAAAGGAATGTGAGGGGAGGCAAAATTTTTGTTAGTGAGATTTTAAAAAAATAGAGAAGTTGGGTTAAAAGATTTTAATTAATTTTTTCACTCTTTTATTTTAGATTTTCTTTTAATCAAAATTTTACAACCCCACTTCAATTTTTTTAAAATCCAGCTCACAAAAATTTTATCTCCTCTCTCTTATCCTCCAAATTCCTTGTACCAAATAGTCCTTAGGAATTGATCAGTGACCAGTTAAACTTTAATAATTGAGTTCAATTTAAGGTACTAAATATCTATTTTTCACACACTATGCACATAGAGTAAATTACTACCTGATCTTATTTATAAACAATGTTTTCTCTCATATGTCTGGTATTGTATATGAGCAACGATTTGACTTTGCTAATAATTTAATGTACCCTTTGTTTTTTTTTTTTTTTTTCATTTTTATCCCTTATTGATTACTTGTGTCTCTCATCTATTTTTTGCACTCATTATTTCTCATCTTTTTTTTTTTTCACTCTCTCTCACACACAACATCATATTCATAAATACTTGTATATCAAAATAATTTGTTTCTCTAGTACATTTATTACTTTTAACTAATAATTTGCAGATTTTAATAGTTGTTTCTGGTTACTAACAATTCAAATTGAATCTGTGCTGGTTAAGGATAACGTACGTGAGGTCAGATTGCCTCTAATACGTGTAAAGTATCATTTCCTGATTGATAAAATCCAAAAGGAGCTATGTGGATGGAAGAAACAGAACCTGTCATTAGCAGGAAGGCTTACTCTTGTTCAGGTTGTGACAAACCAAATGGCTATTTCTCATATGCAACAGTACTTGTGCATCCCTATGGGGGTAAGACAACTGATGGAAAAAATTCAGAGGATTTTATTTGGGATAATGAGGAGAGGAAGAGAAAGTTTCATCTGATGAATTGGGATCTTATGTGTACATCGAAGGAGAATGGTGGTTACGGGTTAAAGAGGTTGGAGGTGATGAATGATGCTCTCCTTGCTAGCAAAACCAGATTTATTAGTTTCAAAGGTTCTTAAAGGGAAGTATGAGAGGGTGACGAATCTTGAAAGAGAATGCCTAGCAGAAAAGGTAGACTCTGAGCTATAAAATTGGCAACAATTACATAAATGTTGCTGGAGAAGATATAATAATGCTCTATTTTTTTCAGTTTCCTTTTCTACATAAATAGTAGTTTAAGCTAACTTATGCCATCCACACAGATTTAAACTTGTACCTTTTTATCTTGTCATAACAATATTCCCTCTATTCTATATTCTAAATACATTCCATAATATTTTGCATGTTTCACATTTCCACTATTTTGCTTGAACTTTGCATATTCATTTATTTTTAAGACAGTGAGATTCTTACGAATCTCAATAGTAATACAAACACCATTCAAAACTTTAGTTACGGTGCCTGTGCAATGTAAATAATTAAGGTAGATTTGTTTGGTTCATCATTCATCTAAACTTTTACTCTATGTTTGGATGGAGAAAAAGATTAGAGGAGAAAGAATACTAGGAGGAAAATTTTCCAAACATAGTATTTAATTATTTACCATTTTAGAAAGTTTTCATTCCTATTATTCTCTTCCCCATATTTCCCCCTCACTTGTCCAGTTGTCCCTCCATCCAAACATAGAGGTAGATTCCTGAGGTTACATCTTAGCTTGAATTCGCTGTATAGTTTCTTGGGATTGACATATTTGATCACCCTTTATCTTAATCTTATTAATTGATATGTAACAAGTAAAAAATATTAATAATGAGTATAAGTGGCTCTCCTAGTATCTTGTTTCCGAAGCATTATTGATGGACCTTGATTTGTTTTTTTTGGCCAAAGAGTCAATTTCATTAATCACAAAAAAAAAAAAGTACAAATACCAATAGCCGAAGCCAAAAAACACTAACATAAAACCTATCACACCCTTACCAAACCTAAACAAACAAACTAACATATTCAAACTCTACTACTAATACTAATAGATACCAACATCTACAATTCATTATATCATAAAACACTAGTATTAGCCAATTCCTTTCTTCTTGAAGCTGAACCCTCTCAAATCCAAAGAATCCTCCTTAAGTATATGGCACACATTGGGAATGTTGTTACCATCATCCAGTCACCATGGTACATTCCTTTATAAGCCTCAGCTGTAAGATAATCTCCAGCTTTATTTCTTTGGCGTTTCACCAAAGAGCTAGAAGGAACAATTTAACATAGATTCCCTGAGTTCAAGAAATTCATGAACTAAATCTTTACATTGCCATTCAAAATATCTTACATCTACACCAATCATCTAGTCAAATAAAGTTTTGCAATCCATTTCAAAACATACCTGATATGATGCGAATCTCATTGGTTGACCAAAGGCTTCCTCCAAGGCCCGTTAGAGCAGACGGTGCAACCACTTTCCTACCTAAACCACCTTTGAAAATCGCATTTTCACCTCTACAGACAATCCCAATTTCAGCGTCCCCACTATCTGCATGGTATGCCCTATCCAAATTCATTTTTTTTAGTACCTCTCGGTGTTTATACAACCAACAAAATTTCTAACATATTATAAATTTTATTAATTTTGATTATATTAAAAAATGTTATAATTTTTTGGGTATATGTAAGTTTATAATTTTAAATTTTCATCATATTTATTGGTGGATAAAAATCTATTTCAAACACATGTTTTTTTTATCACATTGTATAAATCTATTTCCGCAAAACCAAAAATGACTTACCTTGATAATCTACTTAAAGCCTTCATTATTAAAACCAAAGACAGTATTGATGTGTGTGAGTGTATCTGTGTTATAAAGTATTTTCTAAGAAGGAAACAAAAAATTCACATAGACTCATTAATTTTTATAACGCTTAGTACAAATAATACTATATTTTCATAGACCCTATACAATGGAAGCCTTGTATACTGGGCCCTCTTTTGGCAATTATCTTTTTAAGTTATTAGAAGATTTTTTTACATAGTTAAAAGTTTCATTAATGTAATTGATAGGGGGTTATTGAGCCTAACTAATTTATTCTTGAATATATACATGATCTAAAATTCAACAAAATTTGATAAAAATATCAAGAAAGTCTTCTATGAAAGAAATAAAGTGTTCAATTTTTTGAATGAATGTGACATACATAATATTCAACTTTATTTGATTGATCCATTCAACATGATACTATACCCACAAAAATATCCATAGCCTCATGTCACTTTTTAATTTCTTTGTCCGTCAGTTCTCAATTTATTAGCAAACTTTTCCTCGGAAGAAAAGTAAAAGACTCTGCATATCAATATAATTTTTATTTTGAAAGCTCACTTTAAACTCAAATAATTTTATTTGAAAATATATGATAGAAATTTAATAAATTTCAGGTAGGGCTATTTATATGAAAATGTTAAATTACACACTCATTCTGGAAGGGAGAAGAAATATAGTTGAAAGAAACAAAAGCAAATATACACTCTAACTACTTTTTAAGAAGTAATTAATTTTTAGGGAATATGACAGCTAGGTCCCAAAGAGCATACAAAATCAAAAAAGTCTCAATCCAAAATCACATATCCAAAAAGTCCCTAGGGACTTTTTTAATATTATTTGTATTGACAACAAGAAGTGTTATATTCACAACAAAATTTAAACATCTGGATTTTGTTTCAGCCTCAGGTCCCTAAGCGTATAGAGGTCATTCACAACAGAAAAAGCTAGATTCACAACAGGAAATGCTATATTCACAACAAAATTTTAAACCTGGTCATCCACAACCGAAAAAACTATATTCACAACAAGAAGTGTTATATTTACAACAAAATTTAAACAATTGGATTTTGTTTCAATACAAATAATATCAAAAAAGTCCCTAGAAACTTTTTTATATGTGATTTTGGGTTGAGACTTTTTGATATTTTGTATGTTCCTTGGGACCTGGTTGTCATTTTCCCTATTTTTTAGTTGTTGTTGTGTTAGGAAGGCCCAAAGAAATCTTATCATGATGATATTTTAGCAAATGCCATATAGTTACTTGTTTGGAAAATGACAATAATTGAAGCTTTTAAAGTAACTTTTTAACCGTAATTTATGGTGTACAAAGTAAATATATGAGAAGAGTATTGTCTCAATTTACGTAAATAAGCACTTTTGAGGTTTTCAAACAATCTCATAATTCTACACTATAATTTAGAGTAAAATACTCTGACCTCCCTAATATTTTGTCTTAATTACACAAATCTCCTTTCTATTTTCAAAACTCATATAAACCCCTCTTCAAATTAAAATGTGTTTCACAAATCTCACTTGTAATTTGAAGTTTCCATTTCCATCCATAAAATTAAACCATTAACTGACCGTTAAAATTATTTAAACATTTATATTTACTAAAAAACATTATACAACCAAGAAATAATTCTAATATATTTTTTGTTCAAAATTCCCAATATCTTAATAAATTTATTAATTTTGATTACATTATAAAATTTTATAATTTTTTTGGTATATAAAAGTTTATAATTTTAATTTTTCATCATATTTATTTATTGATGGATAAAAATCTATTTCAAACGCATGTTTTTTACCAATGATATAAGTTTTTTATATTACATAAATAATTGAAAATTTATAAACACATTTTTGCCACAAACATTTATAAACACATTTAGTTAAGTATATATTTATTAAAAGAATAGATCAAGTTTTTAATCAAGATTTTTATTTGTACGTTGACTGGAATACTCAAATATATGCTCAAAACATTACTCAAATGAATAAACTTGTGAATTTGCAAATATAACTTATCAGTGGGGTGAACAAACACAGCAAAACAAATACAATAGTACTGTTGGAAAAACCCATGGCAATTTTCTTCCGAGTTGGTAGATTTTGTGACTATACGTGACCCGTGTATTGGTATTTATAATGTTAGTAAGGTGGTCTCACGGGTGAAAAAAAACTTTTAAGATCGGACAAAACAGGTATATTAGGACCGGACCTGCGACCAGTCTTGTTCCAGGCGGTATTAAAAGTCTCCCTATTAAGACCGGACTTGTAAACGGTTTTAAAGAGTTTCTTTTAGACCGGACATTTTAAGCATTCGGTCTTAAAAGTCGTACTAAATAAATCTGAAATATTTTTTGTTCGGTCCTAAAACTCAAACTTTAAGACCGGACAAAAATTCGACCGCTCTTAAAAGATCCGAATATTAAGACCGGACAAATATAAATCCGGTCCAAAAATAGTAGATTCTAAGATCGGACGACTAATTACCCGATCTTAAAAGATTGACTTTCAAGACCGGATGTTATAAATGGACCGGTCTTAAAAGACCAACTTTTAAGACCGACTTAATACCTTTAAGAGCGGCCATAGAAGTACATCCGGTCTTAACATTTGAACATTTAAGACCGTCTTATTTATTTGCGGTCTAAATTTTTCCGAATTTTTTCCCTGTTCTGTTCTTCCTGATCATATATATATACACAAATCCACCATCCAAAACAAGCACATAAAAGTCGATATACTTTAAGCTACAAGCTATGAACATGAATAAATTGAATTGGAAAAAAGAATACAAATATTATCCACAATGAGTTATGTGGCCTCTTAAGCCTACAACAACTAACTATGTCTTGCAAGCTTTTATGCAAAATTTCCACATAAGAGCAAAACCAAAAACGACTTACCTTGATAATCTCATCAAAGCCTTCATTATTAAACCCAAAGCAATATTGATGTTTGTTAGTGTATTTGGGTTATAAAGTATTTTTAAAGAAAGAAACAGGAATTTCACATAGACTCTTTAATTTTCATAACGTTAATTACAAGTGACACTATTTTCATAGACTCTACCTAGTGGGAGCCTTGTGTATTGAATTCTCTCTTTCCAAATACCTTTTCAATTTATTAGAAGATTTTTCGACATAGATAAAAGTTTCATCAAAGTAATGTTTACTTCAAATAAAATAAAAATTTACAAAGTTTCCTTATCTCAATCCTATACATGTGTGTTTGGAAGTCTTTTTACTATTTTAACTAGTCTTTTTGCGTATTGGTTTCTTTGTCCATCACTCTCAGTGTATAGGCAAACTTTTCCACACAAGATGAGTAAAAGGATTCCTTTTGAAAGGTGGTCTTTGAGCTTAAATAATTTTTTTTGAATATATATATGATATATGATTCAACGAAATTTGAAAAAAATATGAAGTAAATCTTTCGTGAAAGAATTATATTTTTCAAGTTTTGAATGAATGTCACATAATATTTAACATTATTTGATTGACCCATTCAACATGATATACTAGAGACACAAAAATTCCATAGACTCAGTGTTACTTTAAATTTCTTTGTCCCTCCCTTTCCTTTTATAAGCGAACTTTTTCCACATAAGAAAAGTAAAAGAGAAAGACTTGCAAAAGGTGAAGACTTTGGAATATGCAAAAAAGATGAGTTACCATAATAGTGATAAAAGAAATTATCTTGTTTGAAGTAAAACTTGAGATAGGAAATCTTGCACTTTCATTACGTAGAAATATTTGCTAATGAATTGAGAAAGCATTGACAGATTTATTTCTATCTCCCTCTCTCTTCTTTGCTCTTCGCCTCTTGCCTTCTGCTCACTCTCGCCGGCGGCTTGTTCTCACAAGTCGCTGGCGAGCACCTCGTTCTTGTGGCACAGATGAGTCAGAGAGGTAGTTTAGAGTCCAGATCTTGGATCTGTGGTCTTCTCTCTTTGAGTTTCGTCAGATGTGGCCATCTCCCGTCCTTGTGGCGAGCCTTCTCTTCTCCTTCTCCAGATCTAATCTGTGGAGGTGAGTTGTATCTGTTTTATGTTGTTTTTTTTCTAGTTCTTGGGTTTATGGAGGTGTTCTTGTCTCAAGAAATAAATAGATCTGTTAGATCTACGTCCAAATCCTCTTGGTTGGCTGGTTGTTTGAACGTTATTAGATCCGATTATCACTTATTAGCTCGGATCTACGTTCTTGGGGGAAGATCTAAAGAGGCGTTGCTGGGTGTGTGGTCAAAGTCACCAGATCTGATTCAACAATGGAGTAGAAGTGTTCTTCAGGATATTATGGGTCTTCTTTCATCTGAGGTTGGGTTTTCCGGGTTCTTTTACCCAATATGGGGTAACTGTACAGCTGCTCTAATTGCAGCTCATGCTTATAAGGAGGTGTGCCCGTTTGGGTGGGTTTTCCAACCAACACTTTCTTGCTTGTCGCTTCTAACCTTGGATATTGAAGAATCTACTTTTGTTCATGATTCTTCTTCTATTCTTCAATATTTTATGTACGGTGATTTGACTGTTTCTTTGTATTTTATGTTTTTTGTTGTATTGGATTTGGCTTAGTTGCCCTCACGTGGTTGTAAGAGTTTTTTTCTATTAGTAATGAAGTATTCTAGAATTGTTCAAAAAAAAGAATTGAGAAAGCATTTGGTAAGAAAGATGGAAGGGTGAAGAAGACAATTCCATGATTCTTATTGCCCTGATGAATCAGTCAATCATATAGTAGAGAAGAAAGTTTCCATATAAGTTCTCTAATATATAAAATTTCCTATACATCTAAATATGCTTATTTGTTATAATTGTTATATTTGACATGATGACAATAAATAAATCATCTACAAGTGAGAGGTTTATATATATATATGTAAAAAAAAAAAACCTGATGATATCTTTGAATATAATATACAATTCATTTAGAGTTTATTATTATTGTTAAATTATTTTAGTTGAAAAAGATTATATATAGGTTGTTATTTTTATGAGGTGATTGAGAGATGAAGAAGCTTAAACTACCAACAATTTGTTGGTTGATGTGGTAACCATGACAAGGAAAATACAAGTTCCCTTATTAAGAATGTACTTATTGAAAGAGGTAAAGACCTTGATGGTTAATGCTCTAAGCCTAAAAAAGGATTGTACCCTAAACCAAATAAAAAATAATTAAAACATTTATTCATCGTCAGTCACTATATGATAGACGTATTGATCAAGACACATAACATGAAATTTAAATGGACATAGTATTGCAATTTCACGGAAAATACTAACATAATCTCAAACTTTGTGGGAGTTCTTTCTTTCATCCCTCTCTCATCATACACATATCCTCTCAATCTAGTAACAAATTTTTCCACATAAGAAAAGATTCCTTAACAAGTAATAATTACTTCAATTCAAGTAATTAATTTCTTAAGAATATAATTACAATGATATTTCTTCTTCTATTATCCCTCCATTTTAAAATTTTCGACTTTTACAAGACTTCTACTCTATTATAAAATAGTGTGCCTGTCAACAACTTCAAACTAATATCTAATTGTTTATGGCTTCGTATTTATTTATTTTTTTAAAAAAAAAATGCTATATAAAACACATTAAGATACCTATAATCGTATCATAGACCATATAGTTATATTAAAAATAATGAATACGATTGTGAATATAAAATAGATAGATTGCTTGCACTTCAATCACAAGCTTCGTTTTTTTTTTTTAAATCAATAAAAATTCCTATATGAAGATTTTCTTAGTCAGAATGATCTAATATTTTTTCATATATAGAAAATACTAGTCATTCTAACAAATATAAAATATAAAATAAATATTTTTCAGTTTTCACTCTTTTTTTTTATAGACACAAATATCCTCCTATTTCAGACAACTATATTCTAGGCATATATTATTAAATTTGGGTACATCTCTCAAAGAGGATTTAAACATTAATTTATCATATTGTCAGGGACTAGCAACACAATCCCCCATATTGGTTCAAATTTTTTTTTTTTTTGGAGATAATCATAAGCTTACCGACCAACGTATCCTAATTGTGGGCTTGACAGTGTTTAGTTAGCATTTTAGTTGGGCGCTTTACATTTTGAACCAAACATTTACTTGCTCTGTTTCTTTTTATAAAATATTTGTTTTTTAATACGTCATTTTCCTATTTATCATTGTATTATTTACATTCACTGACACTCTCCCCACCACAAATTCTCTATATTCCATATCTTCCACCCATCTCCTTTTTCTAATTTCCATATTCTCTTCCTTATCTTCTCTCCCGTCCCCCATAAATAAGGTTATTTTTGAGCAAAAACTATTTTTTGTTTACATTTTTATTATTTCAACCTAATTTTAACCAAGCTTTTGATTGGCGAGATTGAGATAATTGTCTTTGGAAACTGAGAGAGTATTAATGTAATACTTGTTGTTCAATAATGGGGAAATCCATATCAGGGCTCAAATTAGTAAAAAAATGTTAAAAAAGGCCCCCCAAAAAAAGTCACATGTTAAAAAAGATCATAGGGCCTTTTCTGGTATTATTTCATAAAACGTTAGTTGTTAACGTCTACTGATATAGTTATTAACGGGTGCTGATTTAATTGTTAATGTTACCGATTTAGTTGTTAGGATATTGTTGTTAATGCTATTGATTTAGTTGTTAATGGTCTACTGATTTAGTTGTTAACGTTTATGAAATAATACCAGAAAAGGCATTGAGGCTTTTTTTGACTGCATGTGACTTTTGCTTGAGTATTTTTTGACATTTTTTTGTTAATTTGGGCCCTGAGGTAGATTTTCCCTTCAATAATTTCCAAGTTCCACAAATAGTACGGTGGATTGGGGCGGCTATAGGGCCTAAACGTTGGCAATGAGGAAGCTCTTTATATACTTTGAACTGTGATCATGGAGTGGTTTTCCTGTTTGAAGAGGATGAACGAAGAGTGTACCGTGCCTAAGTACAGAAGGTCCCATATTCTTTGTATTACATCTGTTCACATCTTCATTGTATTACATCTTCTCAACAAAACTTATTCCGTCTTTTTGTGATTCGTGATTTATGAAATATTCCTCCTTTAAATTTGAATCACATTTTCAATGACATGAACTAACTTTACAGTTATTTTACAAAATGATATTTTATATATTACTATCTCATATCCAGTCTGGGATTCTAGGCTGCTCCTTCAACTGTATCCTAAAATCTTCAATTTCTCATTAGTTTGGTTTCGGGTTAACTCCGGTGTGACTCTAGTCTGACCTACTAACCCTTGACCCACTACCTCAACCCGATTCAGTGACCAGTCCGATTTAATAACTTTGATATTTAGAGTTTCAAGTCATAATAATTTTTATTGTTAAAACATCATTGTCGTGATTAATGTGTCGATAAAGTACTCTCTTGGGCCTTTTCATAAGCAATAATATGTTTCATATAGATGGTGCTAAATATAAGAACAGATTATTTTGTTTGAAATTTTCAATTCATCTTTTCATTTTTACTCCCATTAAAATATATGTCATTTATTATCTTTCGGCAATAAATATTCACTCATTACCTTTCATGTACTCAATCTATTTATAAAAAGGGGTATAATTGAAAAAAATATATATCTTACATATTTATTGCTTTTAGCTTAATTCAATTAATATTTTAAATTGCTTAACTTTCATAATTATTCTTTCTAAAAGGGCCAGGAGGGAGTGGAAGCCAAAAAGAACTTTTCTTATGATGATGAATAATGATGGCCACATGTACCCTGGCCAAATTTTTTGCGCCATTTAATAAACATTGTGAATGGGTTCCAATTAATTTGTAAACATGTTCCATGACATTAATTGATCCACAACGATATATGGTCCAATCAATTCTAGCCATCCGATATTCTGCCTAAGTACAGAAGGTCCCATATTCTTTGTTTTACATCTTCTCAACAAAACTTATCCAGTGTTTCTGTGATTCTTGGTTACATTGTATCTCTATGAAATATTCCTCCATTAAATTTGAATTACATTTTTAATATCAAGAACTTTACAGTTATTTTACATAATATTTTTTAAAAAAATTATTATCACGTATCCAATTTAGAATTTGTGACCGCCACTCCCAATACAAATATCTTCTCTAAAATTTGAACTCAAGGTGAATCTAATTATGAATTAATTTGATGATGCGGCGATGCCAAATGTTAAATGGTTGCCAAAGAAAGGTTTGTTAGATAATTAGAGTGTCATGTCCTAATATTTTTTATCGTTAAAAATCATTGTCGTGATTAATGTGTGGATAGAGTTGTCTCTTGGATCTTTTCATAAGCAAAAAGAGACCACACACTCCAAAAGAGTCGATAGGGTTTTTGGCACACCTTATCAACTCAACAATTTTATTGGACCAACTGATTCTCAAAGACTAGAAAAAATTATTGTTAGATAAGGTTTCGATTTCAAGACTTGTAAATAGGGAAAAAAAAATTACATCAAGGTAGTTTTTGCTCAATATTTAAGATAAAAATATTTAATAATGAATTAATTTGGTGATACGCTGATGCCAAATATTAAATGGTTGCCAAAGAAAGGTTTATTAGATATTTATTATTTAGAGTGTCATATAGTAATATTTTTTATTGTTAAAAATCATTGTCGTGATTAATGTGTGGATAAAGTAGTTTCTTGGATCTTTTCATAAGCAATACTATGTTTCATATAGATGGTGCTAAATATAAGAAGAGATTATTTTGATTGAAATTTTCAATTAATTTTTTCATTTTTACTTCCTTTAAATATATGTCATTTGTTATCTTTCGGCATTAAATATCCACTCATTATCTCTCTCATGTACTCTACTTATTTATAAAAAGGGTATAATATATATATATATATATATATATATATATATATATATATATATATATATATATATATATATATATATATATATATATATAGAGTTTATCGTTTGTCAAGTGACTTGATATAATGTTATGTCAAGTCACCCCAAAACTATGTCGTTTTGGGGTCAGGGATTTAATGAAGGATGTTTTTGTATTTTTGTTTTTGTATTTATTATACGAATTTTGCTAAAAGATCCTTCATTAATTCCCCTAACTCCAAAACTACGTCGTTTTGGGAGTTAAGGAAATTAATGAAAGGTGTTTTGATATTTTTATTTTTGTATTTATTATATGAATTTGACCAAAACACCCTTCATTAATTCCCCTAACCCCCAAAACGACGTAGTTTTGGGGTGACTTGACATAACCTTACGTCAAGTGACATGACAAACGATAATCCAATATATATATCTTACATATTTATTGTTTTTAACTTAATTTATTTAATATTTTAAATTACATAATTTTCATAATTATTCTTTCTAAAAGGGACAGGAGGGAGTAGAAGTCAAAAAATTTGTTGTTGGAAGACTCGACTAAATGTCACCCACTGATGCAATCCTTAATAATTTCTGCCAGGTAAGCACTTTGTCGGATTTACATTAGGTGCTTGTCCTAATGTACTTTTTATATGTTTGTTTTTCTAATTAGAGAGACAACCATATTTTATTTTATTTCTTATTTAGATTAAATTATATGTTGTTTTCTATCCAATATCTGACATTAATTAGTTTCTAAAATACTGATGTTATAGGACAAATATATATGTATGTAGAAATAGAAACTAATTAATTTAAAATACTGGGTGAAAAACATTTTCAGAAAGCAGCATATAATTTAATCAAAAATATATAAAAAAATAAAAAAATGTTTGACCCTCTAAATTAGAGAGACAAGCATATAAGAAGTACATAAGGGACAAGCACCTTATGTGCTTCTGCACTTTGTCATATATGCCAAAACCTTCAAAACTGTTAAAGTGATGATTGTTCGGATTAGTGGTATAAATTATTTTTCTATCATGATTTATGATTTATGATGTATGAGGTAAATATGTGAAAGAAATTTTGTTTCCACGTCAACTCAGGTACAAAATAAATTAAAAATAATATGTAAGAGAATTGTCACATCAAAATCATAATGAGTAGTCTGGACATGCCATCCCCTTCCTCAGTAACCTAATTTTTTTTGGTCAGAACTCTGTAACCTAATTCAATCCGAACTTTTCTTGTGATGATGAATAATGATGGCGTCATGGCGACGTATATAGCTGCCAGAATTTCTTGTGCATAATTGGCCTTTTATATAAATACCTGTAAGCTTTGCCTCAAAATCAAAAAAGATCATAACCCATAAAAGCACTAGCTATTAGTACTCAGAAAACTCAGTTGCAAGAATAATAAGCTACATGGATTATAGTATGGAGCCATCAGAAGCAGCAAATTTGCAAGAGAAAGCACTGTGTGAGATTGGCCATAATGGAGTGTTTCATCACAACGTAATGGAGAATAGAAGATCAGCAAATTACAAACCCAGCATTTGGAAACATGATTTCCTTCAATCACTCACTACAAAATATGATGTGAGATTTCTTTTGTAATTAAATAAGATTGTTATTTCAGTTTTTTTACTTCATAGATTATACTCCCTCCGGTTCTATATATATAATAGAACTTTTTTATAGCGATGACATGTTTCTATTTATAACGTATACTAATAGCTTATTTAAAAATTTTAATATCATTTTTTATTTTAATATTTTATAATCATTTATTAGTCTCACTGCATTAGCGACTCCATGTTCAGTTTTTGCTCATTATCTTTCTCACTTTCTCTCTATCCATAAATGATTATGTTTTTATAAATGAAGTTATATTTTTTCTTACATATTTTATTGTCTTTAATAAACTTTTGAATTGAATTTACGTAATTCAATCTTTTTTATATTCTAGAAAGGAAAGGATGGAGCAGTTATTGCTTAAATGAATGATTGATGTAGTTAGACATTTTTTGATTTAATCACATTTATATACCCACTTTTACACACACATATATATAAATTAATTGTGTGAATGTATACAGAAAGAAGAATTTGGCATGAGGTTAGAGAAGTTGATTAAAGAAGCAAAATGTCTCTTTGTCGAAGAGATTGATCCATCGTCCAAGTTGGAGTTGATATCTACCATTCAAAATCTTGGTCTCGCAAATCATTTTCAGGAACAAATCAAGGAGACTCTTGAAACCCTAATCTCAGTTAAGAATAATAACAATATTAGTGATGATCATGGACATTTGTATACCAATGCACAATGCTTCAAAATTCTTAGGCAAAATGGATATGATGTTTCTCCTGGTAAGTCTCTTTCCTCATCATATATAGAACCAACTAACTAATTACATCCTTTAAATGGAAGTGAATAGAAAATAATCAAAATTTACCCAACCAGACTTACATATATCATTATTGCATATCATTTTGTGGATCCCACAAATATAAATCATACTTATTAGTTATTACTCATATATATTGACCTTACTCTTCTGGTCCTATTTATATAAATCACTTTCAACATATTTTACCATTTACCAGAACCAAGAAAAACTTTCAAAACCATTAACTCTGCCTTAGGCTTTACTAAGTTTATAACTTTTCCTCTATTAAAATATACATATTTTGTATCTATTTTAATAAAATACATAAACATTTACTCGAGGAAAATGAGTAAAATTATAAGAAAAAGTCAATAACATGCCTTGTAAGTAGGATCAAAAAATTCATTCTCTCTCCGAAATATACATAGGAATATAGGATCATTCTATTGTAAAAAAAAAAAAAAAAAAAAAAAAATCCAAAGGCAATTGTTTATCAATTGTTTTTCCGATTATGAAGTTATGAACTGCTTTCACATGCTTTTGATATACAACCGTAACTAAAATAACTTTGTGATGTGTGTGGTGAAAACGCAGATACTCTGGCTACAATATTCTTATCTGCAAAGGAGAATGAGTGGAAGAAACTATCAACTTCTGATGAGGAAATCAAAGGCTTAATTGAGCTTCTTGAGGCTGACTTGGCTTTGGAAAGTGAAAATATATTAGAAGAGGTTAGAACGTTTGCTATTAATTCTCTCAAGAAATCTGCTTCCACCAAATTGCCTAACTCATCAGATGTTTCAAAGCAAATGGTCCATCATCATGCCTTGGAACTCCCTTCTCATTGGAGAGTTGAGTGGTTTCAAGTGAAACGACACATCAAAGAATTTGAGAAAAACCACAATAATCATCACATCTTACTTGAACTGGCCAAACTAAACTTCAACATAGTTCAAAGCTAATCTTCGAAAGAAGTTAAGGAATTATCAAGGTATTGTTTTGTTTGGCTGAAACTGTTTAGAAACGGTATTGCTTAATTTAAAGAAACAGTTCTGTTAGATAACTTTTTCTCTAACTATTTTTGTGATACTTTTATTTATTAGGTGGTGGAAGAATCTTGGATTAGAAAGAGAGTTGAACTTTGCAAGGAATAGAATGGTTGAGAGCTTCATGTGTGCAGCAGGAGTATCCTGTGAACCAAAGTTCAAATGTTTGAGAAAATGGCTCACCAAAGTAATCAATTTTGTGTTGGTGATCGACGATATTTATGATGTGTATGCCTCATTTGAAGAACTGAAGCAGTTTACCCTCGCAGTTGATAGGTTTGATTTCTCTTTAATTTATTTATTATTGCAATTATTTAAACAATATAGTCAAAGTGTCTTCTACTAATTAAACCAAGCTATATACAAAGATATAATGAATATCAATCTTTTTTCTTTGGCCTAATTAAGATCATTCATCAATGAATATGAGAGAAGCAAGACCATAGAAAGAGTTATCTACTTAATAATTACGTACGTGGCTCTATCTCTCTTTAGAAGGGCAGGTGCCCCTTTGGAGAAGAATGTAAGACATAGAGCTAGACAAGCCATGTGCCATTCTCTCTCATAGCAAAGACACCGGGCATGTAACTAGTACGTAAGTGGTCACTGCTATATATGACATTTTCTAAAAGAAATTGGTGATTCTCAATTTCTCCTTATATTTTTTTGATTGTCCAAGGTGGGGAGAGGGGTGCGGGCTCGAGCCCGAGACAAGGGGGAGGTGCCAGCTCCTAGAGCTGGCACTAATGCCATGTGCGCTACTAAGCGCATGGCAATTTCTCCTTATATTTTGAGATGTTAAATATTAGTACATCTGGTTCTAGTTATAGGACATATAAAGTTTGTAGTATAATTTGCATTATAAACTATGTCCTCTAATTAGGACCGGAGGGAGTACTTTTTAAGATTATGGTTATCCCTGTTTAAAGTTTGATACAATTTTTTGGTTTCTTAAGTGTAATTCATAGTTTTAAAAATAGGTAAATTTGAAAAAGGAAAAGTATATATTTTCTAGCACATAATATACAATAACTTAATCATATTCGTTTGGACCAAAGTAGTATATATTCCATCTGTCCTAGCTTATTATAAGATTCAAATAATCTAATTGTGTGATTTGGAAAAACTGTTAAAATTACTTAAAAGTAATAAATATAAAAAAAAACGTATTTTTCCTAAATTTGTCTTTATTTATAAGTGGATAAATGAGTGAGAAAAATGAAAAAAGAGAAGGTATGTATGAAAAAATATATTTTAATTTTTTTTTGTAAAAAGCAGTTAATAGACAATTCATAGAGCGAATCTTATAAAAAGCGATAGGACATAAAAAATTGATTTTATAAAAAGGGATGGAGGGATCGAGTACATGTATGTGTGAGATGTGACCTGTCTGGATGCTGTGGATATACAAGGTGACAAAAATAAATTAGTTGCCACACTTTGCTTTCATAATTAGTGTCAAAATCAATATCGTCGAACGATCCCCAATTAATTATTCATTTTATTTTCATGTGCTTCTCATTTTTTTCTCAGGTGGGATGCAAACGAACATCATCAGGAACTTCCAAAGTGCATGACGATTTGCTTCCAAGCACTCAATGATGTCACCATTGAAACTGCTCTTGAAATTTCTGGACCAAACAACGTTCACATAGTCTTACCCCACATCAAGAAATCTGTAATATAATTAACAACTCAAACCTCCCCTTTTTATCTTAAGTTTTCTGAACTATGGTTTAACTGAACTAAGGAGAGAGAAGAAGAGAAAGTGAACCCCATTATTATATTGTTCCGAGAAAACACGCACACACACATCTATACATTATTTCTACATTGGGATATCTCAACCATAGATTTTTTTTTTTTTTTGAACAGTGGGAAGACTTCTGCAAATCTTTATATGTGGAAGCGAAGTGGCACAAGGAGGGTTACATACCATGTTTGCAAGAATATCTCAACAACGCTTGGATTTCATCTTCAGGACCTGTGATTTTATTGCATGCATATTTTGCCACTTTGTATCAACCAACACATGACATCAACAATTTTCTCCTGCTAAACCAAGACTTCATCTTCAACGTATCTCTTATAATTCGTCTCTGCAATGATCTAGGAACTACAGTGGTAAGCTTTCCTTTAATTTTATTTCCTCTACATGTTTTAGTTTTTTAAATGATATAATATAATGAATATAATATGCCCTTAATTAAAACAGGCCGAAAGAGAGAGAGGTGACGCAGCATCATCTATAGTGTGTTACATGAATCAAATGGATGTGACAGAGGAAGAAGCAAGAAGGTATATTGAAGACATGATAAAGAGAGCATGGAAGAAGATAAATGAACACTGCTTCTTCTTCACTACTCATCAATTAGATGCTTCTTCAGAACAAGCATTTGTGAATCAAGCCATGAATGCTGCTCGTGTGGCTCATACTCTTTACCAGAATAATGGTGATGGTTTTGGAAAACAAGATGGAGACATCAAGAAAATAATCTTATCATTGCTTATTGAACCCTTTCTAGATATATGAGTTTGATAATTAGTTATGTTCACTACTAGTGGTGCTTGATGTGCCTCTAGCACAATAATATTATTGTGGGTGTGTATTTTTCTATTGTATAATTACTTTTTATATCATGAAGAATAAAGTTTCTGTTAATGTGAGTCCTATTATTATGATCCCTTCAGTCATATTTATAAGAGTCTAATAACCGAATAAATTATTGTGAGTCCTATTTCGATACTCCCTCCAATTCTATTTATAAAGTTTATGATATTATACCAATTTCTAGATATCGAATGGGTGTTTGCTCGTTGTTTCCTTGTTAGAGTTTCTTTGTTTGTTTGTTATTGTTTTGTTATATTTGGTTGGTTTCCCATTCTCTATTTGCACTGTTATTGAAGTTTAATAGAAGTACCTTTGAGTAAAACACAATAATAATAATAATTGAAGCAGTTCGTTCCTGCCTGTTAATAGGTTTAATTTACTTTGTTTACTAACTATTATATTTTTATTATTTATTAATCAGGTAAAAAAATAGCCTTTAAAAGAAAAAAACTTTGCTATACTTACCAAGTATAAATCTACTAGGAGGAAAAAAAGTCCCATGTAGATAACAGTAAGGTCATTGAACAATTATCAGGTAAAAAATCGAATGGTCACACGATGCCATAATTGAGTGTGGAGGGGTCATAAATTGACAAGAAGCAATGAGTTGTTGTGGTCACAATTGTCAAAACTTGACTTATTAGTAGATTAGTATGAATCAATGGTGGGTTACCGTACAATATAAATAAACAATAGGTGAAAATTGTTAACATTTAAAAAAACTGAAAGATGACAGCTTTTAACTAAAATAGGTTTTTTGTATATTGATTAGTAATTATGTTTTTATTATTTATTAATGGGATAAGATATTGACACAACCATTTTTTGTCACTACTATTTTTTTACTGCTAGATCAGAATTCTATTTACCTTTATCATTTCTCTCTCCTATTAAGATTATAATCTAATGGTGAAAAAGTAGTAATGACAAAAAATGATAATGACAATATCCTATCTCTATATTAATCGGAAAGTCAAAGAGTCTTGACCAAAAACATGCTTTAAATATGTTTATTAAGTCTAAATCTAGTTGAAAAAAAAAAAAATCTCATAGCTTTAATCCCACAACTAGTCTGACTCTACTCCGGCACGGACAAACCCGACTCTCTTTTCTAGTGACGCCGCCATTTGGTCCTCAGGCACACTAGCCTGTTTCAATGTTTCTTTAATCTCATCTAGAGACACAGTTTAGTCCTTTTGCATCGGCTACTAGTCTGCAAATGCGCCTCAAATCTCCATATATAGTCTAACATTAAACTAAATGTTAAGTACTAATTTTGTCCCTGAAGTACGCGTCCAGGAGCAATTTTGTCCCTTAAATTTTCAGCGGAGTAATGTTACCCGTGAAGTATTAAAACGGAGCAATGTTGCCCCTCCGTTAGAAACCCTTTGACCGTTAGGGTTTCTAACGAAGGGGCAACATTGCTCCATTTTTTATACTTCAGGGGCAACATTGCTCCACCGAAACGTAGCAATGTTGCCCCTCCGTTAGAAACCCTAACGGTCAACGTTAGGTCAACTAACGTTGACCGTTAGGGTTTCTAACGGAGGGGCAACATTGCTCTGTTTTGATACTTCAGGGGCAACATTGCCCCGTCTAAAACTTAAGGGGCAAAATTGCTCCTGGACGTGTACTTCAGGGGCAAAATTGATACTTAACCCTTAAACTAAAGAACTCCCTTTTGAACCACAAATGTTTGAGTCCACATTACATGCTTATACTTATATGCTTATTAGGTGCTTATACCTCTAATTAGAGGTATAAGCATATTATTTATTTATTTTTTTATATATTGTATTTATTTATATTTAAATCATATGCTGCTTTCTGAGTTTTTTTTTGGCATCCAGTATCTCAAATTAATTAATTTCCATAATACTAGTGTTACAGACAAATGCTGAACTGTAAATTAATTAATTTGAGATACTGGGTGCAAAAAAAGTTTCACGATGCAATACATAATCTAATTTAAATAAATAGAATGTATAAAAAATTTAAAAAAAAAAAAAGTCTAATCCCACTAATTAGAGGGAAAAGCACATAACAAGCACATAAGGAAAAAACACCAAATGTGAATTCGTGAACAACATTGTTAAAATTTAAAAAAACTGAAAGATGCAGCTTTTAACTAAAATAGGTTTGTTTTGTACTTTTGTATATTAATTAGTAATTATGTTTTTATTATTTATTAATCAGGAGTCAAAGAGTCCTGACCAAAAATAAGCTTTAAATATGTTTAAGTCTAAACCTAGTTGAAAAAAAATCACATAGCTTTAATCCTAAAATCAGTCTGTGACTCTACTCTGGCACTGACAAACCTGACTTTCTTTTCTAGTGTTGCCGCCATTTGGTTCTCAGGCACACCAGCCTGTTTCAATGTTTCTTCGGCCTCATCCAGAGACACAGTTTGGTCCTTTTGCATCAGATACTGGGTCTACAAAAACAATGAAACATTACAATTAAGATGTGTTTGTTTATGAACTTAAATCACATCAGGAGTATAGGGGAAAAAGAAATAGAACAGCTAAACTAAACCAACCTAGCTGTAGCTTGCGCTTAATAAGAAGCAACCTGTGTATGAATATTCCTAATTAATGATAGCATCTACAAACATAACTAACTATCATTTCTTAAGATATTGTTTAAAATTATTTAATGTGCAATTAAAATTGAAATGATACAAATTATTCTTCTCAATTTATTTGTTCTAACGAACCATTTAAGAGCGAACTGCAATTCTAGTGGTATATTATCCTAGAGTTGATTATCACATTGTTTATTTCCTTTGCATTTTTTGTAAGCAATATCACATGCAATGAAAAACTCTAATCACTTTTCGTTAATGATCAACAACATAACCAAAACTTTGATATTAGAAATGGATGATAAGCATTGTTTTGACAATTGTTTGGTGTAGTAAACATGTTACTAATTAACAATCTTTCTAATTTGTAAGTAAGAATACGATCATCATATATCATTATAAGAATTTAATAATACAATACTTATAAATTTTCATTATTAACTTAATGAAAATGTATATTTTGAATGAGTCATTTTTCTGCCTTAAACACGTTGACAACATCAATTCATGTAATTAAATTTACAATTGTGGTGCCGAGAATTCTGTCCTAAGGAGGGAGGAAAAATCATAGGTTGCCTCCAAAATTTTTAAAACAAGGATAATTTTGGAAACCTTTCAGAAAAACAAAATGGTGTGTGAAAACCAAAGTAGGATTTGGGAGTCGATTATATTGTGCATAAGGAAGTATTACGCGTTCCGTGGCTCCTGTTCATGAAACCCTAAATTAATTCTAAAAAATAATTTGGGCTTTTGACACTACTACAAAAAGGTTAAAAGTAGTAGGAATATTTACAAAATAAATAACAAGAAACTATTTACAAAATAAAAGAATAATAAAAGGAAAAATTTGTTTATTTACATGATTGAATTCTACCTAGATGAGGGCTTAAGACCTAAGTACCCTTTAAAGGGATCAAATAAGGGGTATTAGAATCCCATAGGATGTCAAGAAAAGACCAAATCAATGTTAGAAGTGGCCCTAAGTGAGGACCTACATTTTAGGTGGATTGTGCCTAATTTCCATTCACTTAAGCTCATTAAACCTTAGTTTTCTTGAGCCTAATAGAGGACCTGCGTTTTTTTTTAAGGAGGGGGCCTAAACAAGATGCGTCCTACGTCATAATTTGCAAAAGTTTGAGGGTAGAGAGGGGTACTCAGCTAGCACAAAATTCTAGAGAAAAGTTCTTGCGTTCTTAAAGATCCCAAGGCACATGTAAGCAGATCTAACCCTCTGTGACTCTCTAATATATTCCTCCTCTATATTCGTAGATTTTGAGTAGTCTCAATATCCTTAATAAGAATAAGAATCTTGGTTAAGGTGTAAAAATGTATATGTGTTTTATCTTGAAGAACGTCTAATACCAAGTGCATTTTTTAAATGTAAAAATGACTACGTGGTTACAAATTAGGTGTAAAAATACTGTTTAACTATTAAGTTTGACTTTTTTTGTTGACTAGATGATGACATGACTTTTAAGGTGCAAAATGACACATGTGGTTTGGTAAAAAGAGCTCCCAACATCAAATGCTTTTTTTAGGTGCAAAAATATCATTTGACCGTTAGTTTGACTTTTTTTTACTAACTGGACGATGACGTGATTTTCAAAGCGATTGTGGGAAAAAAAACTTGCCGACTAGTCACAAGTCTAAGTTGGGAAGAATTAATATCACTATCCTACCCCTTTGTTCTCCCCTTATAACAACAATGTACCTGAAAATCACAATCTGTCCAATGCGGATATATTTTTCATCCACACGCCACTTTAGCTATATGAGTTTCATGGGGCTATTTCTGAGGTAACAACGGTACACGTCGTTTGATGCATACTCACTTCAGCTGACTCCATGACAGTTCAATTTTAATGGATTGAGGGTGATGATAGCATTGAGAATGCTAGTTTGGGCAAGGTCTCCGATTTCTAGCTGGAGGATATGTTGGCGCAGTCACCGATGACATTTTCAACAAGGTGAAGGGTGATATATCCACATTGAATAGGTTGTGATTTTCAGGTACAATGTTGTTATAGGGGCAAATAGAGGGATAGGATGGTAATATTAATTCTTCCCAACTCAGACTTGTGACCAATTGGCATGTTTTTTTCCACATAGTTGTTTTGAAAGTCACGTCATCATCCAACAAGAAAAAGTCAAACTAACGATCAAACGATATTTTTGCAACTAAAAAAAGAGTACTTGGTGTTGGACGCTTTTTTGGCAAAACCACATGTGTATTTTTGCACATTGAAAGCCACATCATCGTCCAGTCAGGAAAAAAAAGGTCAAATTTAGCGGTCAAACGGTATTTTTGCACCTAATTTGTAACACATAGTCACTTTTGCACCTAAAAAAAGTACTTAGTGTTGGACGCTTCTCAAGATAAAACACATGTGCATTTTTGCACCTTTACTCTAGAATCTTCTCCAATCTCTTTTGGCATCAATCAGAGTTATAAGAGTTACTCCCTCCGGTCCTAATTATATGAGCAAATTTTGGAGTTGATTTTGATCCTAATTATAAGAGCAAGTTTTAACTTTTGTCAATTTTTTCCTATAATACCCCTATCTATACTTATTATTAGAAGCATTTATATATATGTGTGTGTATATATGTATGTATATATGTGTGTACATATGTATGTATATATGTGTTTGTGTGTGTATATATATATGTGTGTGTGTACACATATATATGTATATCTGTGTTTGTGTGTGTATATATATATGTGTGCACACACACATACCCACCCACCCACACACGCACATATATAAACATATATATATCTTTGTGTGTGTGTGTATATATGTGCGTGTGTAGATAGGTCTACATTTATACATATATACACACATATATGTTTATATAGTAAGATCATTATTTCAATTAGAAAGTGTGTGAAAAGGAAAATTGGTCGGACAGTATGTGGTAGGGTTGTAATTCACTCTTACTTATGTCATTTTAAATTTATATCAGGGTATTTTAGGAAAATGAGTAAAATTAACTAATTTAATTTTTCTCCTTAATCCCTCCAAAATCGGTTAAATTGTTCCTATAATTAGGACCGGAGGGAGTATATTATAACTCTAAGAGGCAATCTAAGGAGTTCATAAGCCTCTGTTATGGATCTATAGCTAATCAGGTATGGGATGAGCAAAGTTACTCTAAGAGCCCTTAGAGATTAATAGAATTATAACTCTAATTAATTGGGGTATTTTGCAAAGCATATTTTTCTGTGAAAAAGTTTTAAAGCTGCTTTAAAATTGGATATAATTGCCCTTTACTAATAAGTTTAGGCTTTTGTTCAGTTCAATTTAAGCAAACGTGTAGAACATATGAAGTACTACTATGTATGTTTATCTTTGAACAAAAAAAAAATACTATGTATGTTTATCTCAGAGCTCATCAACTTGCTCCTTCGTCATAATGCAGTCGCCATTTAAACTCATCAAATCACTTCTCTTATATTGGATAGTTTCGATTCCTATACATTATGTCTAGATTTTAGAATCTTTTTGTATAAACCTAAAATATCAATATTCAATATAATACTAAAATTCCTCATATTTGACACAATTTTGTGAAACCAATGTTTAATTATTTAGCTAATGAAGTACTTTATAGTCTTTTTCATATTACCTGCAGGTGGACCATAATTCCTGAGTCCGGTTTCTCTCATAAGCGTTTCCTCTTATTATCTCTCATCATCGCGATCTGGGCCGTCCAATTTTTGATCCAACGATCCAAAGGGGATTTCTGAAAAACCGCCACTCACACACATGCACGTACATGCGCGCGCGCACACATGCACACACGCACGCACGCCCATGCCCACGCGCGCGCACTTACACACACACACACAATGTTTATATAGTAAGACCATTATTTCAATTAGAAAATGTGTGGAAAAGAAAATTGGTTGGAGAGATATGTGGCCGGGTTATAATTCACTTTTACTTATGTTATTTTAAATTTATATAAGGGCATTTAAGGAAAATGAGTAAAATTAACTAATTTAATTCATCTCCTTAATCCCCTTAAAATCGGTTAAATAATTTCTATAATTAGGATCAAAAGGAGTATCAAATAAACAGTTGCGTTGTAAATGAAGGAAAAAAAGAAGAAGCTAAACGGTTGTGACATTTATCCACCATTTTAAAAGATTTGCATCTTTACTCTTTTAATTATATATATACCATATCAATTTGATCCTTTTGCATGTCATCATTAATTAGGTGATTTTAAAAAGCTTGATTATGTCTATTCACTCCGCTGGTTTCATATGTTTAATTTACCAGATAGTTCCTGCAGTCCTAAAATATAACCTCATAATTAATTTGTGAAAATTAAAAAAATTTGATTAAGTTCGTTACTTTTCATTTATTATTTTCCAAGATACCCCGAGGCCCGAGAGTATTAAATATGAGCGTGGAAGAGAGATGTATAGAAATAGCATAAAATCTAGATTTAGAAATTGTAGTCCAAAAGCTTCATAACTTAGGAAATATAGTTTGACTTCATTCTCGTCTCAACTTAAAGCAAACAGACTGGGAACTTTACATAACAGAGCATTCAACATATATCAATTATAGGAATAACCTAAAATCATATATATAGCCCATGGATTCATATACATTAATGGGTAAAGGGGCAAAAATACACATATACTTTACTCCAGAACGCCAAAGACCATGTGCTTTTTTGGGAGCAAAAATACACATGAACTTTCCCAAATGGAGCAAAAATACCATCTCTGTTAACTCCCTAAACGTCTGTTATTTTTTTTTCTTTGTGGGCCCCACAATTTCCACGTGTTGTCTTTTTCTCCACAAGCGCCTGACTGCTTTTCGTCATTCTCCTTCCTCACTTCTTCTAATTTCAAACTTTCTCTCTCTCTTCCTCTCTCTTTCTAAATCCTTTTTCGTTTCCACCACTTCTTCTTCCTGTGAATTTCATTCTTTCATTCTTTGGTTTTTCTTTTCTTGTTCTTCAACATGCCGATTCCTTGGAAGAAGAACAAGATCACTCGCATCTCCCAAATCGTCGCCGACCTTCCTCACAGTACGGATATTTGAGGAACAATAAAGTTAAAACTGATAAAGGAGATGAGTGCCCAATGTTGCTGACTTATGAACCTCCCTCGAGCTCCTTTATAAATTAAACTCTTAAGAACCCTTTACACAATTCTCTCACTCGCTACTCCTTTATAAATTAAACTCTTAAGAACCCTTTACACAATTCTCTCACTCGCTACTCCCTCACTTTCAAAAACACACACACACACACACACACACACACACACACTTATGAACCTCCCTCGAGCTCCTTTATAAATTAAACTCTTAAGAACCCTTTACACAATTCTCTCACTCGCTACTCCCTCACTTTCACACACACAGTACGGATATTTGAGGAACAATAAGTACGGATATTTGAGGAACAATAAAGTTAAAACTGATAAAGGAGATGAGTGCCCAATGTTGCTGACTTATGAACCTCCCTCGAGCTCCTTTATAAATTAAACTCTTAAGAACCCTTTACACAATTCTCTCACTCGCTACTCCTTTATAAATTAAACTCTTAAGAACCCTTTACACAATTCTCTCACTCGCTACTCCCTCACTTTCAAAAAAACACACACACACACACACACCCCAATGTTGCTGACTTATGAACCTCCCTCGAGCTCCTTTATAAATTAAACTCTTAAGAACCCTTTACACAATTCTCTCACACACACACACACACACACACACACACACACACACACACACACACACACACACACACACACACACACACACACACACACACACACACACACACACACACACACACACACACACACACACACACACACACACACACACACACACACACACACACACACACACACACACACACACACACACACACACACACACACACACACACACACACACACACACACACACACACACACACACACACACACACACACACACACACACACACACACACACACACACACACACACACACACACACACACACACACACACACGTATTCTCAAGGTGAATATCCACTATGAGCACACAGTCAGGAAACTCCTTCAGAAAACTGATGGTATGCCTAACCGCCCCTTCTCTTTTCTTGTCCCCTGAATTCGCCTTCAATGTATTTAATCTTTGTGCGGTACTTTTGTTTCAGGGGTTTATTCCGTGAACATAGATGCAGATTCAGGAAAGGTGCTGGTTGCAGGCAACATGGATCCAGCTAAGCTCATAAAGAAGCTCAAGAGGTCTGGGAAACACGCTGAGCTATGGGGTGGCCAGAGAGGCAACATGTACAATCAAAACTACCCTCCCGTTTCCCTACTTCCCTCATTGCTTGAATCTGAAGCCATGTTGGAGTACAAAGAAGGAATCCATTTCTAAAACCTTTTTAGTTTCTCTGACATCTTTTTGGTTGAATTCGAAGCGTATAATCCGATGGATCACAACGTATATCTAAAACAGAGACGGTACAATCAATTTCCACCTCTGTGGCTTGAATTTCTTCTTCAAAAAAAAAAATTGGCTCAAGAATGGAAACTTGTATTACTAAAACAGAGACGGTACAATCAGATACAAGAAAGAAATGAAAACAGAGCATCTAAAGAACAAGAAAAGAAAAACCAAAGAATGAAAGAATGAAATTCACAGGAAGAAGAAGTGGTGGAAACGAAAAAGGTTTTAGAAAGAGAGAGGAAGAGAGAGAAAAAGTTTGAAATTAGAAGAAGTGAGGAAGGAGAATGACGAAAAGCAGTCAGGGCTTGTGGAGAAAAAGACAACACGTGGAAATTGTGGGGCCCACAAAGAAAAAAAAGTAACGGACGTTTAGGGGGTTAACAGAGATGCTATTTTTGCTCCATTTGGGAAAGTTCGTGTGTATTTTTGCTCCCAAAAAAAGCATATGGTGCTGGGCGCTCCCAGAAGTAAAACATATGTGTATTTTTGCCCCTTTACCCTACATTAATTAAGAGGATGCTACAAGTACCCAAGTCACATAGAGCACATCAACAAGACAACAACAAAATCATGGTAATATACAGCTAGAATATAACCTTTATAAACACACATAATAGCATGCTCTGTTTTGTTCCACTAGTGTAAACTGTAATGAAATAAAATCATATATATTCTTCAAACAATAAAGTATAAAGTACTCTCTCCGGTCCTAATTATAGGAATGCATTTTGGAGTTGGTTTTAGTCCTAATTATAGGACCAAATTTTAACTTTTGTCAATTTCTTCCTAAAATACCCTTATTGATACTTTCTTAATAATAATTAAAGGCAATAATAATTTAATAATACACCTATATGTTCTATAAAGTATGTAATGTTTGCAACTCATTAATGTCATATACACCTCAATTACACTATTTTTTAATAAAATATTATGAGCAATTTTTGTCATATTTTTCACATATCACTCATATTAATACTTCCTCCACAATAATTGATTTAACAACACGCTTATATTCTATCAAGTGAGAGATTTTACTTCATTTTTTATTTTTAAATAAAACAATTTTAATATTTCTTTAAAATTGGAAAATTAGAATAAGATAAATTAATGTCTTTTCAAATTTCAAATTAGTCTATTTGCAATTATAAAGTTTCATTCTTTTGCGTATTTCTACGGCTTCTTCGTATAAAGAAGATGATCATGTGGAAAAAGTCATTTTCATGCAATAAAAGAAAATTATATTGTTTATTCAAAAAAGAAAAGAATCATTGACAAATATTCTTTTTACCAAGAAGCAAGGTTTAAAATTTAATGAAATTGCTCTACTAATTTCCCTAAACTCTTGCCTAAAAACATCCAAAAAAGAGGGAGTTGGGGAGAGCGGTAAATTAGGGTGACAAACAAGGGTAGTTTTAGAAAATAATTATAATTAACTAATTTAACTTCTCTCCTTAATCTTTCTAAATTCTGGTAAAGTGTTCCTATAATTAGGACCGAAGGGAGTAATAGCTATGGTAATTGAGAAGCATAGATAAAGGATGAAACTCAGTTGCAGTAGTTGACTGCATAACATGTTATCTATGTGAACACAATCATAACTTTGGAGAAAAGAACATGAAATTCCAACCAACTACTTTCCTCTGTTTCTTTCTATTCTTATCTTCCTAAGTTTGTTTAAGCAGAATAGATCTATAAAGAGATGATACTTAAATTGAGTTTTATGTTCAAGGTCCCATACTTATTTTGACACGTTGCTAACTGTAAGTCTTGTCCATATTTATCTCATTTCACAATGGTAAATTCTGGGATTTACCATATAACATATTTTGTGCAAATTAGTCATACAAGTCAAGCTATTGGGGTGGTTACATATTTGAAAGCAGAGAACGACCAAGACCTAAAGCGCAGATTTATACGTACGTACACAAGGATTCTAAAAATCCAGACATAATACCCACGAATGGAAACTGTCCAATATTAGATTAATTGCCTCAACCAATGCAAGGGTTAATTGCTTCTAATATATAGTACATAAATCATTATGT
Organism: Acacia pycnantha; assembly: GCA_025563575.1. NCBI lineage: Eukaryota > Viridiplantae > Streptophyta > Magnoliopsida > Fabales > Fabaceae > Acacia > Acacia pycnantha. The sequence goes on along the minus strand of JAMWYP010000166.1, from coordinate 133,336 downwards.
TGATTAACCAATTACAGAGATACGCCAACAATGATAAGTCTAGATAAATCTCACATTAATTATGTACAATGCACAGACACCAACTATAGTTTTGAATGGTGTCTATATTACTATTACTGAGATTTGTATGAATTTCACTCTTCTAAAAAATAAATGAATGTGCAAGGTTCATGAAAAATGATGGAAATGTGAAGCATGCAAGTCATCATGATATATATTTAGAATCTAGAATAGATGAAACAGATAGCTTTTCTATAATACTGAATTGTTATAAACTTGAGTTGCTGTTTGGAGACATTATATTCTTATGAAAAAATATAAAGCTGTAAGCTTAAATCTGTGTGGGGATGGCATAAGTCAGCTTAAACCATTTGTACAAAAAAAGAAATTGAAAAATAGCATTATTATGTCTTCTCTGTTTCGACCTATTTTCAATGTTGAAACTGATATGTATGGTATATCAGTTACATTTCATTTTATTTTAAGGCTACAGCAAACAAAAACAACATATCTAAGTAATTAAATTGGTGTAGAAAGGAATGAAATCGATTCTAGGAGATGATAATTTGATTTCATGAGGTCATGGTTTTACAAAACACAACATTAATTTGGAGTTAGAAATATAAGAGTGAGAAATAGTTTAATTTCGTAGAGTGAGAAAACTTTAATATGCACATATATTTTTCAACCAAACTGCTATTAAAACACATAATTAACTAATGAAAGATTAAATAAGGGAAAATTTGTAAAAAAAAAAAAAAATGTTCCTTTCGGTAACTCCCAAATCGAGGTTTCAGAAGCATTTTTCGTAAGTCGAAACAAAACTCATCTCATATGCTTACTTCGTAAATCATAAAAGTTATTCTTTAAAAGCTAATCCAAATACACACGCCATTAAATTGTTTTTGAATTTTAACCCTATTGAATATTTAGGTGGGAGAGAGTATATAACATCTCTCTGTTTTTTTTTTTTTCAATATTTATTATTATATAAGGGAAAATTTTGAAACTGAATCAATTTAGCATATATATTAAAGGTCTTCATTTTTATTTCTTATTATGTGAGATTTGATCAAATTGAACATAGGCTAGAGTGATATCTTGGTGTTATTATATTTACCCTGAAAGTAAAGCTAGGCCAATTCTTCTTAAAACTTGAGCTATTTCAGTTTCTTTTATTATTATGTTAAAAGGAATACTTTATTTGTTGTACAGTGTTTTTCACTAATACTTTACATAAATTGTCTCCAATGATGTGTAGATAATGTAGAGACGAACTCAAAGTTTCATTAATGGAAGAAAAAAGAGTTATGACACATTGAAATATGTTATATATCAAAAGTTGCATGCATATAAAGATTGGTGAAAATTGTAGTATATTGAAGGTATTCAGTTGAATACAATGTACCTGGTTTACTATTGATTATTTTAAGAGCTTTGACAAATGGGATTTGAGGTGTGATTGAGTCATTGTCATCCTGATTGATTGGGCTATTTCTTGCTCCCTTTGTGCATATAAAGGAGTTCAGCTCTGCAAGTTAATTGTTGTAATGAATTAAACATGTTTAATAAGAAAGGCTGCCAACACTATATATATCAAGTATTTTACAGAACCTAAAAAATATGAACTTACTGAGGCAAAATTGTCATCCCGCATCAACCCTCTCTCTCTCTCTCTTTTTTTTTTTTTAAGTTTACTGCTACTTCTTTCTCCTCCATCCTTGTACCCACTTGTTCTGCTGAAGGACGATAAATAATTATTTTGTTCCAAATCATATCTATTAGGGGTTCTCTATAGAGAATTAATTAAAATAAAATTTCCTTACCTGTTATATAGCATGCATATATTTGTTTTGACCATGTTAACGTACAGACTGAAATATTTTTAGAAATGATTTTAACGGTAATTGTTTGTCTAAACACACACACACACATATAAGTAAATGTGTGTGTATACACACATGTATGAGTTTTGTTTTCACATTGCGAAATGGATCTTATAATCATTGTAAATAATAAGTTATGCACCAAAGACATCTGACCATACAAAATTCGGAAAAATAATGTTTATTTTACTATAACCATCAACTGATGAAAACTCAAATAGATATTGATGATCATCCTCATCATCTAAAATTGTGTTATGTACATAATATACTATGAAAGTTTGTGAAACTGGCAACAAACTATAATCAATATGTAGTTTGGAGAATAATGTAATTTTAATTTGAAAAACTCAAATTAGTAGTGATTAGATCTGGGAATCAGGGCTAGTTCTTAAAGACTTTTTAGACTCAAGATAAGAAAAATATTTGTTTTTAAAGGCCCAGCCTGAGAACATAGTAATGCGATTTTAATTTGAAAAACTCAAAATTAAAGTGATCTAGAAGTTATAATTTGAAAGATTATAATTGCTTTATAATTTAAAACAAAAAATAATGTGATTTAAAATTTTATAATATATTCACATTGCCATTTACTTATTAGTATTTATTTTTATAAAGAGTAGATCTATCATAGTTTGAAGAAATTCTTTAGAAAAAAAAAAACAAATGACTAATTCAAATAGATTGAATCACTATTCTATTCTATCAATTCTCACTAGATATCGTGTAGCCAGTGTTGTTATTTTTCTTTTAAAGAAATCCACCCGACTACAAACTGAACAAGTAATTGGTTCATCCAGATAGTTATATGGGATACTATTTTTAGGGTTCATAATCAGTCTCAGTCAAGCAAGGGGCAAGTTAAGGGGGGAAAAATAAATAGGCTTACCGAACTAGCCCTTTTAAACCCTCGGCCCTACAGAGCTGACCCTTTTAGGCCTAACTTCCTTTGGAAGCTCCAATCTACAAGCTCAGCCCTTTACTTAATAGGGTTTAAACGGCCTGGTCTGATTTCCCGGCTTTACAACCGTTCTATCCTTTCAAGACATTTATCGGACTTTTACTTAATTGGGCTTAGTTGCCTACTTATTTTAGGATAATTCTTGAATTTCTAAACCATTAATTTGGTATATGACATAAGGTCCTTCTTCTGTCTCTTTATTTTACTCCTCACAAATAGAGATAAAACTGGAAAAGAGATAAACTTAATTTTCAAAATAAAACATTAAAGTTTACCCATGATAGATGGAGAAGAGATAAACTTACTATTTAAAAACGCTATTATGGATAAAAAGAGAAAATGATTTCACTAAACGTTCAGAATTATAATTATGATAAAAAGAGACATACTTAATTCAGAAATGCTTTCATGGTTAAAAAGATTTTTTCTTTTTTTTTGCTTACGCAAGGTATCCCCACAACCGGTAGCCATGAGACTAATCCTTCGCCCTTCTGTCAGCACACGAAGCGGTAGACAATATGAAATGTCACAACAAATGATGATAAAAAAAGAGCAAACCCAACTATATTGGTTATATTGTTCAAAAAAAACTATATTGGTTATAAAGGATCAAACCTGGCCCTGGTAGACAATATGAAATGTCACAACAAATGGGATTTGGGGCATTTCCAAGCCCACATAACAAAAGTTTCCACAAAACAAGCCCATACCCAACAACCATCAATAATCATTTTTTAAACAAGGTGAATTCTAAATAACACATCATTCATAATATCCAAATGATGGGTTGGACATCCTCACCAAAAGGGAGAGGGAGGGGTTCGATATTCTAGAGTTGGTCAAGGCGTTGGGGGAGGTATCATAGGGGTTTAGAAGCAGTGGAAATGATGAGAGGAGGTTGAGGCATGTGCATGGTAGTTAAAAACTCGTTTTATCACTGCGATTTTACGTTTTGATGATTTTTTTTCATTAAAACGATTTTACTAATTTTCCAAACGCTTTTGTGTTTTTACGTTTTTACTACGTTACAATTTTACGTTTTACGATATTACTAAGTATGTCTCTTTTTTATCATAAATCGTAATTGTTGGTCTGGGCGTTTTTGAGCAAATTTCTCACTATTCAATTGTTGGTCTGGTAAGAAATAACCCTAAAATATATGACCCCTTATTGAATAGCCTTTTGTAGTAGTGGAATGATGCTTTCTACTTTCTGTATTGATTCTTTTTAAGACTATGAGCGCCACTTTTGTATGGATCCTACAGTGAATTGCATTGTTTATGGCTTATGAAATTTGTTATTTTCAATAAAGTTTGTATTGTTTTTAGATACTTTTGGGTAACATTGACCTTATATTTTGGAAATTAGTCCCCTATATTATATAGATCTTGGTCCCTATATTCAGATGAGCTGGCTAAATAAATAATCTCATTTTTAAGATAACAATTAATCAATTTCACGGAGACTAGCATAACTACCCAGGGTTGAATTTAAAGGCCTCGGGGAGATCGATAACTTACTGGATTCCTTTCGACAACGCTCTCGCTACTTTCTTCCCTCTCCCTGAATGGCAATAAAAGAAAAAAAGAAAACAGATGATGTTAGGTCTTGCTTTGGAATTCATTATTGATGACATTACAAATATTATTCATCACCTGTTTTTGCTATCTTCCCACCATTGATCAAATTCAAGTTTACTTGCCAGACACCACCGACATCCCATGATTGCCAAATCCCGGACATCTCTTGAAGTGTTGGTTGTTAGAAAAAACAAGAGAGAAATCAATTAGTGTTGAATGTGGTCGACACTGTTCTTTATTAAAAGGATAAAATCCTACATAAACCCTCCATTCATCATCATCATCAGGTGCCAGGATTCCATGCATTTCAGTTTTAGTGGTATGGCTTTTATCTTGAAACTTCCAAACAGCGTAGCTTCGCCATTCTTGAGATAAGGATTTAAGATAAAGGCAGATAGCAATTCCCCAGCATTCTTCATCAGAATCTGCAACAACGTTGGAAGGTATGTCTGCTGTTATGGTTACAAATTCACCTGACGTATCCTTACCCCAACAATATTCCAACCGTTCAAACCATTCTAAGATTGTTGTCCCTGCTCTCGATTTTATTATAAAAATTTTATAATAACAGTCATCCCACTTATTTTTTTAAAATCTAACTCATCATCAAAGTCTTTTCCCTCCTCTCCTCCTCTCCATTACCTTAGCCAAAACCGGAGTAAATGCATGAAATTCTGAAGCTAATTGGCTAAAAACCTCAATTTTTAGGGCACTTCTTAAAGAGTCGTAGCTTTGATTTAATCATTCAAGTAAACCTAATTAGAAAATCATGCTTATTACTTAACCATACAGATCTTCCTCAATAAACCAGAAGCCTACTTCATCATTGTTGGGTTTCCTGGAAGCTTCTAGTCAATTAATCAATCCAAATCTAAGATCCCTGCAGCTAAGCCTTGCAAATTCAATATTTCACAAATAAGCCCACATATAGCTGCCCAGTTTATCCTAATTAAATTAAATATAATTGCATCAAATCCAATGGTAAGACACCCTTCAAAATATCATATTTCGAGTTCACATCAACAGACATCCACCAAAGGAGGACGATAAGTATGTATACTTTTGTTGGAAAAATTCACAAAATTAAACTTCGAAAATGTTTAAAAAAAAAACAAAAAACGGGTCATCTGCATCTCTATGACCCCAAGTTTTATTTCACTATGACCTCTTATCCTTGCCATCACATATAACACACAATCAAAGCAGTTCCTCATGTTGACTTTGCAATAATCTTGCTAACTCATTTTAAGTGCTTTATGAGATCTTAGACCAAAATCCCTTCGTGTTAACCTGCAATTGATGAGTAAATTGGAAACTTAATTATTGTAAGGTTAGAGAAGGATACATAAAGAATAGAAATCTGGATAAACTTGAAATAAAAATCAGAGAATAAAATTTCAGTGTATATAGATGAATAATAGAAAATGCAATAAGAGATTTGAATTTTTTTGCCAATGAATTATGTTGAAGTTTCTTCTGATGTTCAATATTATGAATTAAAATCAGTTTCTCTCCCTGTTTTTTTTGGCCTTTCTTTTACTTTAAGGAACTGTAAACCTATAAAACAAAACAAGTAATCTTGCATGGTGGCATCTGACATTCTCCTTGCTGCAGAACAGTAAAACAAGTAATCTTGACATATTTGAAACTATGCGTGTTCACTTTATCAAAAGGTCTGCTCCCCCTCTTGTATTTAACTAAAAAAACATGGGTTAAGGCCAATTTTTATTTTGAAAGTTATCTAAAAATTTCAATTTTGCCCTAAATTTTTTTGGCACAATATTACCCTGTTGATTTGACTTTCAAGACATGCCACCTCATCATCTAACCTCACTCATCATCTGATCACTTCCTCTTTCATGGGCGACTTCCTTCCTTTGCCTTTCCTCTTCCACTCCGTTGCCTTTTCCTTATCCACCGCCATCCTCCTCACCTCCTCCCTCCTCACCACCGGCCCCACCTCCATCCCTAAGATGCGTCGACCTATTTCCGATCCTACTCTGAGCCACTGCCGACGATGGCAGCGAATGATTGTTAGAATCTGGAATCTGGAATCTGGAAATTAACCAATTCAATTGGCTGCAGGGTGTTTTGTTTTGTAGTGCTACGAGGTGTTTTTTTATACCTTGTTCATGATGTTTTTTTACCTTGTTCATGATCTGGTGTTTGATTGTGAACTTGGCCTTCAGTTGAAGAGTACTCCGTTTGAAGATGGTCGACCAAGTTCGCGCAAGTGGAGAAATGCCAGAGACATAATACACAAGTGGGACTCCAAGGTGAAGTAGAAGCCTCCGCGGTCTTGCACTTCAGATGTAGCTTAATCTTGTTGGACGAACTTGCCCTCACCGATGCCAAAACCTCTGAATATTAATTATATATCAGAGTTCTCAAATCTTATTGATAGTGGTTCATTACTTTCTTTATATAGACATATACAGAGTGCGGTGCATGTGCGTGGTGTAACAGACTTGATAACAGATTGACAGGTTGCATGACACGTCATAGTAATGTTAAACTAACTAAGCACACGTGATAAGGACGCACACTGATCCTACAACAATTACTTAACATTCTTCCTGCTGAAGTCTGGCTCTTCCTCTAACTGATTTAACTTCACATTAGAAGTGGCACCATTGTAAACTTCATCTTCAGATAGGATGTTCAGCTTGTGTCGACAGTAGGAGAACATTCCAAATACTTGTGGTTTTGTTAGTATGTCAGCAACCTGGTAAGATGAAGGAATGTAGCCGACAGTGACAAGGCCGGCTGCCACTTTCTCTCTAATGAAGTGGACATCTAACTCCACATGTTTAGTTTTTGAGTGCAACACAGGATTAGAAGCTAAGGCAACAGTCCCGGTGTTGTCACACCAGATGCATGGTTTGTTGACAATTGAGTCGGCGACACTGCGATATTCAGCTTCGGTGGCTGATCTAGATACAACTTGTTGTTTCTTAGATATCCACATAATTGGATTTGCACCAAGGTACACACAGTAACCGCTGGTGGATCGTTTATTTTCAGGAAGCACCGGAACTTCTTCATCCTTGTTTTTCTTTGAGGTGATACCTGCCCAGTCTGAGTCCGCATAGGCTTGAACGTTGAACTGCTTCACTGGTTTAATGAGCAATCCATGTGTACTTGTGCCATTAAGATATCTTAGGAGTCGTTTAACACAATTCCATTGCTTAACAGTGGGTTTCTGAAGAAATTGACTTAGTTTATTTACAGTGAATGCTACATCAGCCCTGGTGTAGCATAGGTACTGCAGTGACCCTATTATACTGCGGTATAGGTGTGGGTTTGAAAATGGCAAGCTATCATCTGCAAATAATTGAGTGTTTACAGCCATGGGGGATCCATAAGCATATGCTCCACTCATATGAGTCTTTGCTAATAAAGCATGGATGTATTTTTTCTGAGTCAGATGGATTCCTTTAGCTGATCTGTTGAACTCAATGCCAAGAAAGAAGGAGAGTTCACCGAGATCCTTCAATGAAAAGACTGCACTCATAGATTTGATGAGATTTTGAACCTCATTTTCGCTGGATCCAGTAATGACCAAGTCATCCACATAGATGAGCAGGTATGTAATGTGTTCATTAGTTCTTTTAATGAACAAGCACGAATCGGCCTTGGCAGATACAAACTCCAAAGTCTTCAGATACATGCTGAGCTTCATAAACCAAGCTCTTGGGGCTTGCTTCAATCCATAGAGAGCCTTTTAAGCTTGCAAACTAGGGGTTTTCCAGTGACATCTAGTTTAATAAAACCTGGTGGTTGCATCATAAACACTTCTTACATTAAGTCTCCATTTAGAAAAGCATTGTTAAAGTCTACTTGATGGAGCTTCCAGTTATGTGTGACTGCTAGAGTGAGTAGTGTACGAATGGTGGATGCCTTGACCACAGGGCTAAAGGTATCCCTATAGTCAGTTCCAGCCTCTTGAGCGTATCCCTTAGCCACTAGTCTACCTTTGTACCTTGCAATGGATCCATCAGTGTAACACCCCAAAATTTGACACCCAAAATCTTGGCCAAAACACTTGAAATAGCTCTAACAAAGATGTTCAACATCCAAATCAATAAAATACGTAACTAAATCCATTAAAAATGTATTTTTGAGTCAACATAAATTCCCAAAATACTTAATAATAAAATACAAAGCGGAAGTCTTATAGTCATGGCAAATAGAATAACATAACATAAGTTCTAGGAGCACAACCGAGCCTTCAAGGCTCACTCCATAGGTTCTTTCCCTTGCTCCCTACTTGAACAATCACCTGAAGATTTTTAATATAGGGTGAGATTTACATCTCAGTAACTACTGAAAGTTTCTACCGTACACAAGTAAGTCATATATGACAAAAACGCAGAGCTGATTACATATATATATTTGTATATACCATAATTTCATCCAACATAAATTATCAATATGTCAATGTGAAACGTACTATTATACAATATGCGTATGCAACCTCCCTATACACCGTCCATCCTCAACCGCGAACCGGAGCCATAGGCTAACACATAGTCCAATAGAAACTCATCCGTGTGACTGGATTGTCCCAAGCTCACCAAAACTTAAGATACACCCGGCCAAAGGTATAGAGCTTAAGCATGGACTATGGCTCCCCTCCTTAAAAGAATACAACTAAGGAGGTGTCCCATGTCCCACAGCTCCAATGCAATCCCGGCCAAAGGAAAACATGCATGGAAGAAGGGGCCCTGACAAGTGTCATCCACTGTGCACCGAGTGATGACATACCACGTGGTATAAGATATCAACATACAAATCCCTCCTTACTCCAACCCATCACAAATACATCCGCCATGACAAATATGTTCAGAAACAATAAATCATGCTTCATTTCGTATAAAATATCAATTTACAATACATACACATATACATATGATTCAGTCCTTTAATTTTCAAATAAAAGATAGTTACTCACAATCACACACAATTTACAAGTATATGGAAGAATATTCAGAGTTACTTATTACTTTCTAATGTACAATTAACACACACAAGTGTCACTCCAAAGCTCTTAATGAGAGTCTACAAAATTACACACATAAATTTCTATTAACATATTACTCGAACTATTCTAAAACCTTAATCTACCCTTTAAAAATTGATATTATATATTCACATAACTCTCACAATTTATATTACCCTATTATTTTCCTTTCCTTTTCTCTTTTATAAGTACACAGCGTTTTATATCAGCGTATTCTTTCTTATTCCTTTCTAAACCAGCGCCATATATGTGTATATATAATCGTTCAAAAAAATATATGTGTATATATATACTTTCAAGATTTTCTATTTCCTTTCCAAATTCTGCAACTCACACGTGTGTGTCTATATATATATATATAGAAAACAACAAGGCTTACTTTTAATGTTCAATGTTAATTTTTTATATGTATCAGCAACATAACATCCAAGTATAATAATATAAATATATGTATATATATACTTAAGTCTTCCTTCTCTTTTCACAAGCAGCTACCACATGCATATATTTATATATGACTTTGGCTCTAAAAATATCATTTAAGTTCATATTAGTTTCCAAGGTCTCTACATGTGACAGCCACGTTTGAGAGCAATTTCCTATTATTTTCATATGTAGCTACAATATATTTCAGCAAGGTTTCGTTCAGTTATATATATGTAACAGCATATTTTCTTCCCTTTCCATGCGCAGTAGCATGTATATCTAAACACATGACAGAAACTTTTCAGGTTTTTGGCTGAACTTTGGAAAATTATTTCTCTCATTCTACACATCCGTTTTGCGTGTTCTTTGGGTCGTTTTAAACATTAGCATGTCTACTATTTTCTGCCAAAATTTCAAGGAAAAACTCTTACGTTTGCCTATGAAACCGACCAGCGAAAGACACTCTGTTTTTCAGCCAAATAACAGAGCAAGTTTTTGTTTTCCTTCTAACCAGACAGATACCCAGCTGACTATAACCCTGAAAATAAAAGGAAAAGGCTTACGGAACTCACCTTGGTTGATTCCTTAAGCTTGCACAATGAGCTCCTTTGTTTTCTCCGCCTTGCTCTCCCTCAACTAATGTCTCTCCCTCTCTACGTTTTTTTTTTTTATATCTATTTTCTTTCTCTGTTCTATGGGAAGGAATGAGAGTCTAGAAGCAACGTGAATGAGAATGGACACGGTTGAGGCACGCAGATGATGAGAACGAAGACCAAGGAATATATAATATATGAGAGGTCCAGTCCCTGTTTCATGGTGCAAGACGCAGGCAAGCAAGAAGATGACTCTCTCTCTCTCTCTCTCTCTCTCTCTATCAGCTTTCTCTTTCTCTCTCGGTGGAGGGCGCTGGTTCTGAATGAGAACCAAAGAGTAGCAACACATATATAAGGACCAAAAGGGTCCAGTCCGAGAAGCATGAATGAACCGAGGAGGAAGAAGGACCAATGGTTATATTGAGAAGGAGTGTGGTGCAGAACACTGGGCTCAAGGAGTATGGTCTGTGTTGCGTGTACAGTTGAGAGGAGCATGGGTGTGAGCGGATCTCTCGCTGCAAAATCGTGTGGCGTCTGTTCCTGTTTCGTGTTCTGATGGAGCGAATCAAAGAAGCAGATACTGTGCAGATGGTTTAAATGAATGAATAATGGTTTGGGTTGAATATACATATTGGGCTTGAGATGAGAGGGGATACGTTGGAGGTGTTTTGGATAATTAAAACTCAAGGCATAAAGGGTTGGGCTAAACGTGTGTCACTGCATATATTGGAAAATTGATGATCTGAAGGAGTATGGGCTTGCATAAGAATGTGAGAAATATTTCTCCCACTTTTAATCCTCTACAAGGCTCTTATTTACAAATTAGGATCATTACTCAATTTATTGCAATTATTGGTTATTTATGGAAAATAAATCCTTAATTTAATATAAGGATTTTTCTCTATCAATTTATTTTCTCTAACTATAAAATATTGATTTCATTTTTTTTTTAATTAATAATTAATTATTCCCTTATCTCTTTATTATTGCTTAATTACCAAATAAATGCTAGAAACGAGTCCTTGATGTTTTATAAGGATTTTCTTCCTCATTTAACTTCCTTAACCCTCAAAGTAATTTTTCTAACAATCTTGGGCTATAAATCAACATCTAACTATTTTTTTTTGAATTCCTCAAGAAAATAGGTCCTTAACTTCTAGTAATTATTTTCATAATTATTTTAGGCTAAATTTTCATCATAAATTTCCACACAATATTTCTAATTCTAAATCTCAAAATTTGGGATGTTACAATCAGCATGAGTCTTTAAGCGACACAACCATCTACAACCAATGACTTTTCTGTCATGTGGTAGAGATACAAGCTCCCATGTCTGGAATTTCTGAAGAGCTTCATATTCTTCTTGAATGGCCTTGGCCCAATTAGAGTCAGAGGGTGCTTCTTCAATGGTTTTAGGAATGGAGACATCTTCTGCCACTGTGAAGAGTTTGGGTTTGAAGACCCCGGTCTTGCTACGAGTAACCATAGAATGGGTGTTGGCTGTGGAAGGGTGTAGGGGAGTAAATGAGGGTGAGACAGCAGCAGAAGTATTGGGAGCACTATGCTGATGTGTAGTAGGGGAGGGTAAGAGAATAGTATGAGGGGTTACAGTAGAGGTCAGTGAAGGAGAGATGCTGGAAGGTATATCAGATAAGGACGGATGTGTAGTTGGAACTGATGTAGGTGGCTTAAAGCTGGTTGAAGCAGTGGATTGAGATGAGACTTGTCTGATAGAAAACTGAGATTGAGCAGGAAAGGAAGCTTCATGGAACTGAACATGTCTAGTAACATAGACACGACCAGATTTCCTATCCAAACACTTGTATCCTTTGTGATGTGTGCTGTAGCCTAAGAAAAGACAAGAGGAGGACCTGAAATCCAGTTTATGTTTGTTATAAGGGCGAAGCAAAGGAAAGCATTCACACCCAAAAACCTTGAGCAAGGAGTAATCCGGTTTCTTGCCAAACAATTTCTCATAAGGCGTTAGGCCTTGTAATACTGGTGTGGGTAACCTATTGAGCAAGAAAACAAGAAGAAGAAATGCATCTCCCCAATAGAATAAGGGAAGTGAAGCATCCACTAGTAGTGTTAAACCGGTTTCTACAATAGACCTATGCTTTCTTTCAACCAAGCCATTTTGTTCAGATGTATGAGGGCATGTAAATCTCTGTTGAATTCCATGTTGAGAGAGAAACGGAGTGAAAGACAAGAATTCCCCTCCATTATCACTTTGAACTTGTTGAACTTTGGAGTTAAATCATTTTCGGCAAGAAGTTTGAATTCCTTGAACTTTGATAGTGCATCGATTTTTGTTTAGGAGATATATCCATGTAAATCTGCTGTATGTATCCACAAATGCAATATAATACACAAAGCCATTAGATGCAAATGGTGCAGGACCCCACAAATCCATGGTAATCAACTCAAGAGGTTTATTGTATAATGTGGATGATGCTACAAATGGTAGTCTATGGCTCTTCCCCATCTTACAAGAAGTACAAGCTAGTTCAGTATGTGTCTTTGATAAAGAGATATTGAGTGATTTCAGTACATTTGTAACAGTAGTAACATGAGGATGGCCGAGTCTTTTATGCCAAAGGTCAAATACATCCACTGTATCAGCAATATGACAGCAACCTGATACTTTGTGACTTCTCTGAGGTTGATAATGCAGCATAGATGATGATGTTGGAGCTGCATTTAACTTGTACATGCCTCGAAGTCTCAATTCCGGTCAAGAGCGGCTTCTTGGTCGCAAATCCTTCACAACACATTCATGAGGGAAAAACTCAATTGATACTCCATTGTCTTTTGTAACTTGCAAGACTTGTACCTCCACCAACAATAACCATACTTCTACCTTTTGGTGGTGCAGAAGATTGAAGAGCACTTGCTGAGTTTGTAATGTGTTGAGTAGCACCTGAGTCAAGGTACCATGCATCATCGGTTATGACATCAGGTGATGCTACAAATGCTTGAGCAACACCAAGATCAGATGTGGAATGAGCATTATGCATATTATTAGTAGCTGATGTACCAGACACAGGAGTAGTAGCAGCAGGACTAATGTTTGAAGTAGGTTGTGCAGTAGGATTTACAACAGAATTATAATACACTGGAACTTCAGTGTACTGAGATGGCCAGCTGTTCTGGTTGGTGGCATCATATGATGGCATACTATTATTTGGATCAGCATAGTGTACCTGAGTAGCTTGTGATGGCACATGATTATTTGTATCAGCATAGTGTACACGAGTAGCTTGTCTAGGTGATGGTGAGGAATCATATCTGAAGAAACACACATCAGCTAGGTGTCCCACTTTATGACAGATTTGGCATGAAGCCTTGTTTTGAAATGGAAACGAACGACCACGACCCCTGCCTCTGATATTTGAGTACTGAGGACGATAAAAAGGTCCAGGTTCTCGACCAACTGGCAGAGAAGAATGTTGAGCAGATGAAGCAGCATAAAACGACTGATTCTCTTGAGTATAATCCACATAAGGATTCTGTACATTTGCATAATGAGCCTGAGCTACAGAGTTTGCTATGAATGACTTCTGCCTAGCTTCAGAGTCCAGGAGCATCGTGGATACAGTGTCTAAGTCGAATTTTGTTTTAGACGAGTTAATAATAGCAATAACTGATTCATACTCCATAGTGAGACCATTTAAGATATGAGATATCCTAATTGAATCAGCTAAGTGATCACAAATCGATTTCAAGTTGGCAAGATAGTCTCTCATACTGAGTTCTCCTTTGCGTTGATTGGTGAGCAAGTTCTTGTAGTGCAGGATCTTTGAATCTGATTTGTCAGAATACAATCGATTTAACTTCTGCCAGATCTGAGATGATGTTTCCAGACCAACAAGATCAGGAAGTACCGAGGGAGTGACCGAAGCCAGTAGCCAGGAAGCAAGAGCAGAATCAAGCTGCTCATAGACAGTAAATTCAGGATTGTCAGTTTCTAGTCCAGTTGTGGAATCGCGAGCACGACGAGCTGGTGCACGAGCAGAACCGTCCAAGTAGGAGAATAATCGGTGTTGTTTTGCCATGAAATAGACTTGTTGCTTCCATATGAGGTAATTAGAGTCATCTAACTTCACAGTGATCTTCTTATTTGTGAAGTTTATTGTTTTGTCCCGGATCGCTAGGACAGGGAAGGATGTGGACATTGTTTTGGCAACTAGTCAATCCCGGGGATACGGAGACAGATTACCGCCAATGCCTCTACGTCCGATGAGTTTTCTGATCCAGTGATAACCGGAAACAGATATTTACCGACGTGATAGTGGCTCTGATACCATGCCAAAACCTCTGAATATTAATTATATTTCAGAGTTCTCAAATCTTATTGATAGTGGTTCATTACTTTCTTTATATAGACATATACAGAGTGCGGTGCATGTGCGTGGTGTAACAGACTTGATAACAGATTGACAGGTTGCATGACACGTCATAGTAATGTTAAACTAACTAAGCACACGTGATAAGGACGCACACTGATCCTACAACAATTACTTAACAACCGACTCACCTTGGCCGGAACCAAAAGCGACAAACTTCCGAAGAGCCTTTAAGCGAAACCAAGCTTCCCAAATTTTAAAATCAATCTCGCAAAAATGCTCGCATCCATGAAATCTCTTCCGTTTTCTCTCACATTTATGCTCAACTTCTTCTCCATCCCCCTTTTGTCCTTAACATTGGGCGTGAAACCACCGGAATCGCTATCTCCGTGGTTCGCTTCTCAAATTTGCTCATCCACACACAATCATATTCAGTTTCCACATAAAGGTAATCGATTATTCATTCTATTTTGATTATTTTTCTTTACTTTGATTCAAGAAGTTCAGCAAAACATGTGAATCAAGCTTCTGTTCAGCTGCATTCACTCTTACCGATTTCTTTCTTCTTATTTTTCTTTTTCGATTCAATGTTTAATGATTATGCTCATATTGATTTTTTTTTTTAGTAAAAGTTTAGATGGGATAGACACCACCCCACCAAGGCAGGGCATGCCTCCAGGGCAGCGCTTATATTGATTTTAGTTACCATACCTTTGAATCATAATAGTGACTTCGTTACTGAGATATGGAAAGTATGTGGGCATCGAAGGAGGTCATGGTTTTGGAACTTTTTTGTTAATGGAGGAGGGAGAGAGGGGAAGGAGAAGATGATGAGTTGTGACGATAATGTGGAGAGATGAGATGTCTTGTAGCTGCCACGTATTCATAAGTTGGTCGAACATGAGGTTTATTGCTCAAAATTAACAATTGTGAATCCAACTAATTGATTGAAAAGCTATATAATGCTACGCTGCGAAATTTTCTTTAAAATGATTCCTGTTGCCTACTTGAAAAGTATTAAAACCGTTCTCCTTCATAATTAACAGAACCAAACTGAAATAATATGCGTATTAAAGAAAATAAATATGCCTATTAATAGCTATCATGATCAAATATTGAACCTCTTATGTGTATGCATATGGAACGCATAGGATATTTTCTGGTTTTTCATAAAAATATTGGGAAAAAATATTGTAAACACGCATGCTCAAGTCACGAAATAGTACTGGAGAAATAATTTTGTTTTTTAGCTAACAATTAATTTTAGGGTGATAATAGTTGTCCAGGGTTGAGTTAAAAAGCTTAGCCAGAGCGATCAAACTCCCTCAATTTCTTCATATTTTGAAAAGGCTTGGGGAGATAACTTACTGATTTTCTTTATTTTTCCTTTTTCCTTTCCTTTCGGCACTTTCTCCCCTTCCCCTGTGGCAATAAAAAAAAAAAAAAACAGCTAATGTTAGTCATGCTTTAAAATTGATTATCGATATATTAAAAATTAAAAATATTAATATTAATGATTACCAGTTACGGGAGTCATGTCCAGAAGGTGATTGTGCTCCATTAAAGTTAAACTACTTTAATATAAATCTTCCCTTCATATCAGTTTCAATGAAATTATGTACGAACCTTTTTAAATTGTTTTCTTGTAATTGTTGCTTCTTCTTTTTTTCACATCTTTTCATCAAAGTACTCACGTTACGGTGAATCTAACTAATTGATTGAAATTAAAACTGTTGGACGTACACTATATACGCTTGGAAATGTTTATTTAAAATGATTCCTGTTGTCTACTTGAAAAGTTATAACCAAACTGAGAAATAATATGCTTGTAGTACTATTATTGAATAAACAAGTATGCCTAATATTAATTAGCTATCACGCATGATCAAATATTAAAAATATATGAATAATATAATATACAAGGCTTTTTCTTTTTATCGTTTTAAGTTTAATACTCTAACCCTATTTACAATTTATCTTAGAGTTAAGGTGCATATTTGCCAACCAACAATTACCTGAGGAACATCTGCCACAAAAAACAATTGAGGGGACCAAAATTACCAATCAACAATTAAAAAGTGAAAAAAAACAAATAACTATTAAAAAAAAATATCACAATTAAGTTAAAATATGAGATACTGACGTTGGACGGTGGCGGAGACACCGGAGAAAAGAGCGATTAAGCCTTCTTGTTGGATAAGGCAAACACCAATAGAGATGAAACCCATGAGAGCAGGCGTTTGTGGTAGCGACGGGTGCTGCTTGTAGCATCGGAGGGATGGAACCAGGGTGCAAGGCACGTGCCGGTCGAAAGCTGTGGACTACTGGATGAGTTCAAGAAGGTAAGTGGAACACCCAACAATAACGGAAGCTTTGGAGACGCCGACGTCGCCGACACTTTGACAGTCAATAGAAGATGGAGACACCAAGACAATGACGGGGTAATAGTTCGTTGGCGAATCTGCACCAAATTGTGTTTTTTTTTTTCACTTTTTAATTGTTGATTGGTAATTTTGGTCCCCTCAATTGTTTTTTGTGCCAGATGCTCCTCGGGTAATAGTTGGTTGGCAAATCTGCACCTTCATCCTTTATCTTAACTCTCCGGACATCCCCTATATCCCTATATATATATATACGACCCTCTTTACATTTTTATCTTAATTATACCGGCATCATCTGTATTTTAAAAACATACACTTAAGTGTAAACTCTTAACTCTTTTAGAATATTCTAAAAACCATTTTTAAATTAAAGTTATAGCATAATAAATTTTATTTACTAATTTACCCTTCATCATACTATATCTTTAATTTTGGATAAAATTGTTCCAAAGAATTTAAGAGTTTGCTTTTTCTTTTTCTTAATTTTATTTTTCTTTAACAAGTAATTATTTGTTTAATATTTTTTATATAAATATAGAAGTTCAAGTAATTTAGTTAAGATAGACATAAAAAACTTGATTGAAAATTTAATTAATCCCCTTAATAAATATATACTTGACTAAATGTGTAACATCCAATTTTTCTGATTACAAGTACAATGAGAAAATGGAAGTAAAATAGAAAGATGCTTCTAAGATATTTTTGAAGTTAATGTACATAGGTTATTTAGAATTCAAATATCTCAATAATGAATTATTAGCCAAAAAAACAATTATCGGGAGAAATTTTAAAGAAATAAAGAAAAAATAGTTATATAAAAGTAAGGAGACATTATGAAATAATGCTTTGGGATTAAAACAAATTATGAAAGGAGTTTATTTTCTCAATTAAAGGTCTATTTTCTAAAATAATTATTGAAGAAAAATAGTTAGATATTAAATATATACTTTATTCCTGAAACAGATCGAGGAGTGCGAGAGGGACAGAGGAGTGTTAGAGGTAAGGAAGAGGAAGAAAAGGAGGGGATTTCCTACGTGCAAGTTAGATTTCACCTAAGGTAAGTTTCCTAATCCTCCTTCTACCTATTTCACCATATGAGTGATGCTTTGAGAGTATTTGCTGCTGTAATCCGAGGCTAAGTGACGAAAAATCAGCAATTAAGTGGAGTAGAAATGGTAGATTTGAGTAGAATAGAGCTTAATTTGATGTATTGGACCATTGCATATGTATAATCTACTCTGGTTTTTTATTTTCTTTGCTGCCTCTGGTTATGAAGCGTTGGGTTCTATTTTAGATAAGGAAAGGAACCTAGTAATTCAGATTAACTATCTAAATAAATAATACTATATCATTTTTAGGTAATACTAGTAGTAGATTCATTTCATGGGGACTAGTAAAGCTGTCCAGGGTTGAATTGAAAAAGCTTGGGGAGATATCTTACTGAATTTCTTGAATTTTCTTTTTTCCTTTCCTTTCAGCAGCGCTGCGGCTACTTTCTCCCTCATCCCTGAATGGCAATAAAAAAAAACAGCAAATGTTTGGTCTTGCTTTCAAATTTATCATCGATGACACGAGTATATTACATATATATATTAACGATTACCTGTCACGAGAGCCATGGCCAGAAGGTGATAGTGCTCTATTTTCCCACCATTTGTCAAAATCAAGTTTACTTGTGAGCCGCCATCCACATCCCATTATTGCCAAATCACGGAGATCCCTATCAGTGCTGGTTGTTAGAAAAGAAAGAGTGAAATCGAGTTGGGTGGGTTCGCCATTAGTTGGATTTCGTCTACACTGTTCCTCACCAAAGGGTAAAATCCAACATAAATCCCCAACCATCATCATCATCTGGCGTCAGGATTCCATTCATTTTATTACTTAGATGGGTTTCGCGTTGATCTTGGAAGCTCCAAATTATGTAACTTCGCCATTCTTGAGATAAGGATTTAAGATAAAGGCATATAGCAATTCCCCAGCATTCTTCATTAGAATCTGCAGCGACGTCGCTTGTGTCTGCTGTTATGGTTACAAATTCACCTGACGTATCCTTACCCCAACAATATTCCAATCGTTCAAACCATGTTGGGATTCTTGTCCACAGTTGGAAGTCATAGAAAAGGTGAATGGGACCCTGCAGTTCACCAGGACGCTGGAGCCCCAAAAGGGAAAAAAATGTCGATAATTTCAGGGTGCAGGAGTTATGGGTTTGTGTGTGTGTAAGAATTATCTGGCTTTCACACACTAAATTGATGACATAATGATTCATTCTTAATTTAAAATTGTTAAGAATTTGTAAGGATTTAGTCTGAGTTTAATGGTAGGTAAAGTAAATTGTAGGTTTGGTTTTGTTCCTTGTATATACTTTTAACAAGTTTGAATTTTGGTCCCTACACTTAATAGGGTTAATTAAAGCTAACGCCATTAAACTCCAGACCAAGTCCTAATGATGAAACTATAGAGACAAACAACCATGATTTGAAATTACATGGATTCCAACTAAAATTCTATTGAACCGAACGACTAATAATGATATTAACCTAAAATTACATGAGGAAAAAAAAAAAAAAAGAAAGATATAGAGATGACTACCTTTGGAACTCGCGATGTAGAGAGATTTATAAGTTGAACTATTGTGTACTTCAGCTTAGGAGAGTTGCTTGCACAAACAATTAAATGAGGAGGAAGATCAGGAGGTAGGGACTTAAGTTCATCGCAATTCCACAAGTCCAAAATCTTGAGATTTATTAAATATTTGATGCTTGAAGGAATTTGAGTGATGCCAGTGTGGCTTACATTAATGAAATATAGACTCTCCATTTCTTCACCAAAGTTGGGCAGATTCTCAAGCCCTACGCATCCCACAAGAATGAACTCTTGTAGATTATTCATTTCCAATTTTGTGGGAAGAAATTCAAGTCTTTTACACTTTTTCAAACTCAACTTAACCAGCTTCTTCAATTGCCCAACAGATTCATGAACCCGGACAAGCTTTCTGCATCTATTGAGCAACAACTCCTCAAGGTTTGGTGTACCACTGAAATCTGGGGTCTCACTTAGAGATTCAGAACCACTCATATCAATGATCCTCAGCTTATTCAAAACCTGATCGACAAATAAGACATAACAAACAGAATGAGTCTGTATTCTCAAAGTAAAGAGGTAATATTTAATTCGAGTGAGTATTATTCAAGATTGTGGATGGTTAAATCATACCGGATTTCCTTCCCATAGTTTCTGGATATTGGTATTGCACAATTGAAGGCGTTCAAGATTGCATAATTTTTCTATTGATGGCAGACAATCCTGAGCATAATCATCCCATCTCAGAAATTTCAATGAACTTGGAAGAGACTCGAGCTTTCTCAAAATATGCACCTTACTCAAGTCCAGCAATCTAAGATTTATCATCTTTGAAAAACAGTTAGGGTCCCAATCCGCTTTAACAATCCGTCGTTGTTTCTCCAAAACTATACCTTGAACGTGTTTTGTTCCCTAATGTACATGTATGAAGATTAAACATGATGCAAGAAAATATGATATGATGCAAATAATGCAATATATAACATAACTTTAGCACCCTTTAAAAAGAGTTAAGCTGTAAATTTAATTTCCTCAAAAGTTTTCAATTAGGAGCAATATTTCCCAAAAAGATTGTATTCAAAATTACTCTAGAAGTGTTAAAATTGGGAAATATTGCCCCTTATCATTAAAATTGTTAACATTCAATGTCAATTTTTTTAATAGTCAATGTTGGTTTTTTAACGCAAAAACTTATGGGGTAAATTTACACCTTACAAAAAAAAATAATAATAAATCACCTCATTTAATTTCAATACAAGATCGATATCCTCTAATGACCACAATCTGCTGCGTCTACCAGCAGTTGGAGATTCCTCAAAGACAATGTTTCTTCCCATCTCTTGAAGCAAATCATGCATAAACAGGTATTCTTTTGAAGCCTCTTTGTCTAACGCCTTGTATAGACGTGCTTCTATTTCAGTGTTCACTTTCATCTTTTGAAGCCTATCATGCATGTTCTGACGTTGTTCTCTTGCATTTTGTCTTGATTCCAAATTTGATCGGGAGGAACAGAGCAATGACTTTTCAGCAAGAACTTTTATTCCAACTATTTCATCAAGGCCGCAAGAGTTCAATATATTTGCCACTTTAAATTCGGCCTCCTTGTTAAAGAAACAAGCAATATGCAAGAATATTGTTTTATACTTTCCTTCCAATTCATCATAACTAATGCGCAGTTGGCTAAAAATTTCTTTAGGTAAGCCTTGCCTCAAGGATATTATCCTATCAACCTTTAATCGAATGTCTCCAACTAAATGTGTAACATTAGACGGCATCTCAAGGAATGTTTCTTTTTTATTAACTGATACTTCATTCTCCTCCATCCTTGTACACACTTGCTCTGCTAAAGGATGACAAATGATTATTTTGTTCCAAATCATATCTATTAGGGCTTTTCTATAGAGAACTAATGAAAATAAAATTTCACACACACACACACACACACACACACACACACACACACACACACACACACACACACACACACACACACACACACACACACACACACACACACACACACACACACACACACACACACACACACACACACACACACACACACACACACACACACACACACACACACACACACAGACGTCGTTTGGGGGGCTTGCGATCAACTAGTCTAGAGGAATCGTCCTATCCTTATTCACCATGTGGTAGAGACGACCCCAAACGACGTCACTAGTTGATCGCAAGCCCCCCAAACGACGTCTGTGTGTGTGTGACGTCACTAGTTGATCGCAAGCCCCCCAAACGACGTCTGTGTGTGTGTGTGTGTGTGTGTGTGTGAGACATATATACATACATCCACATGTGTGTGTGTGTGTGTGTGTGTGTGTGTGTGTGTGTGTGTGTGTGTGTGTGTGTGTGTGTGTGTGTGTGTGTGTGTGTGTGTGTGTGTGTGTGTGTGTGTGTGTGTGTGTGTGTGTGTGTGTGTGTGTGTGTGTGTGTGTGTGTGTGTGTGTGTGTGTGTGTGTGTGTGTGTGTGTGTGTGTGTGTGTGTGTGTGTGTGTGTGTGTGTGTGTGTGTGTGTGTGTGTGTGTGGATTTTATATTTGTATCCGCAAAATTAGTGGGGGAATTCAGGGGTTCAAGGGCAGCGCCCCGAATTTTTTTTAAGGAATATTTTAAAAACATTAAGAAACAAAAGAATATAAACAAAAAATGAAAAGAAAACTTCAACTTAACATAAAATAATAATAATAATCAAGAGTCAACTAAGCTATTACAAACAGAACGATTACAAAAATATTATTCGATTCATCATTCTTTAAAAATATTGTATTATATCTTCATCATCAATCTTATCAAATATATCACGTTCAACACAAGTTAGCAAGCATGAGTTAAATCAATCATCACGATTGTGCAACTTATTCTTAACCAAAGTTATTGCAAGAAAAAAAAAATCACTTTCGTTTTTTTTAATATATGTATAAGCAGTGAAAGATACCTGGAGTTCACACATTATCCTACATATTGTCAGATTGGGTTCTCAGCCTTTTGCAGTTTGATAAACAATAATACATATAGTATGGCATCTTAAGCTCTTATAGTATTGCCTGATTTCACTTTGCATCTAACCTTGATTTTAAGAACGTTTAAAGAACAAAAGTGATTTAGCTGCAGCACATATTCTTTTATTAACATTTCCCCCTTCATTACCAGTTTATTAACACCGAAATGGAAGGCCTATTTTCCTTATCAATGACAAGATACCCACAGACAGGCAAGCAATTTTCCGGAACTCATGTGTAAAGACGCCTCATCATTTTTATAAGCAAATAATTTCAACAGCCAAGTTTTTGTAAACAAGCTATTTCTGATAAGTGCTAAAGCAGACCTAAAATACAATTACATAGTAGATGGGGGAACCATAGTTCTTGACCTAACATAATGAATTCAGAAACTAGTAAAAGGGTGAAGAAGATGAAACTCTTTACTGCTGGACAAACATGACACTGATACTAGTTACTCATCAGAAATTTAGCACAGAACATGACCTCTGCTCAGGAAAGAAAAGAGCAAGGAAACAAAAGTGATACAAATAAAAATCAGTGATGATGAATTAACATATGATGTCCAGACTCAATGTCAACTTAAATCCCTTTTATTTTCTTTTCCTCCTCTTTCATTTTCTCAAAAAGCGCAAAGATCAATTTAGCTAGCTCTTCACTCTAATGACGCCAAAACAAAAAGGTTATCTCATAGGAAATGGTTGAAATCTTGTTAGAAGCAAAGCCCTCTCAATTGAAACTTAAATCAACTATGAAATGACAAACCGAAAGAAAATAAAAACCCGTAGAAGCCAAAAGCAAGAACAACAAAGCAAAATCACCAAACTTGTAACAAAATCTAAGAAGAATGACCAAGTATTTAACAAAAGAACTAAAAAAGAGAACAAGGAACATATAGTGGCGAATGTGAGGGAAGGAGTGAGCGTGGCAGAGAACATGCCAGAAGTAAAAGCAATTGACGGCCCAAAGCAAAGGAAGCAGTGCGAAACTGAACTTGTAAAATTTGCGAGCATAGTTGAGTGCATCTTTCTTGGAGAACCCAAGTGGACCATCGATAGTCGGCCAGAGAGGTACTGAAGACGATAAAGAATTCCCGATTGGAGTAGGGTTTGTGTCTGCACCTGCGGACACTTACCCCAGTGTGGCTCCGCCACTGCATGCATGCATGTGTATGTATGTATGTATTGCATGCATCATGCATGCATGTGTATGTATGTATGTGAGTTTTGTTTTCACATTGCCAAATGGATTTTATGATAATTTTAAATAATAAATCATGCACCAAAGACACATGACCATGCAAAATTCAGCAAATAATGTTTATTTTACTTACTATAACAATCAATTGGTGAAAACTCAAATAGATCGATATTGATCATCATCATCATCTAAAATTTGTGTTACATAAATATATTATGAAGGTTGTGGAGCTGACAACAAACTATAATCAATATGTAATTTGGAGAATAATGCAATTTTAATTTGAAAAACTCAAACTAGTAGTGATATATAGAGGAAGAGCGCATGTGGAAATTGAAATATATATGTGATGTATCAAAAGTTACATGCATATAAAAATTGGTGAAAATTGTAGTATATTGAAGGTATTGGGTTGAATATAGTGTACCTGGATTATTATTAATTATTTCAAGAGCTTTGACAAATGGGACTTGGGGTGTGACTGCGTCAATGTCATCCTGATTGATTGGGCTATTTCTTGCTCTCTTTGTGTATATAAAGGCAGTTGAGCTCTGCAAGTTAATTGTTGTAATAAATTAAACATGATCAACAAAAAAGGCCACCGACACTATATATATAGAGTATTTTACCAAACGTAAAAAATATGTACTTACTGAGGCAAAATTGTCGTCCCCCATCAAACCTCTTTTTTTATTAACGACTATTTCTTTCTCCTCCATCCTTGTACCCACTTGTTCTGCTGAAGGACAATAAATAGTTATTTTGTTCTAAATCATATCTATTAGGGCTTCTCTACAAAGAATTATTGAAAATGAAATTTTCTTACCTATTATATATAACATGCCTATGTTATTGTTTTAATTGTGATGACATACAAACTGAAATGCGGACTGAAATATTTCTAGAAATTATTCTAACGGTAATCATTTTCCTATATATCTATAGGAAAATGAATGTGAAAAAAAAAACTATATATATATTCACATTGCCAAATGGATCTTATGATCATTTTAAATAATAAATCAAGCTCCAAAGACATCTGACCATGCAAAATTCAGCAAAATAATCTTTATTTTACTTACTATAATAATCACCTGATGAAAACTCAAATAGATATTGATCATCATCATCCGTGTTATGTACATGAATATAATACAAAAGGTTGTGGAAATGACAACAAACCATAATCAATATATAATTTGGAGAATAATGCAATTTTAATTTTAAAAACTCAAACTAGTAGTGATAGAGGAAGAGTGCATAGGCTTACCTTGATTACTCCAAGTGGAATCCAATGTTTGATGATAAGGATTTGTAAAACTGATATCTTCCATCTCACTAAGTTGTTTGATTACATACATCCCGGTCTCTTCTATAACACTGCCTTTATCCCTTTTATCTGACAGTACACAAACCTGTGCATGATACCACTGATCTTGTACAAGATCCTCAAACTCAAGGTCATACGCGAGTATATGATCCTCTTCTAGACAGCACACAACTAAATGATAATCATCCAAATAATATGATGGCTCATATAATAATCTCGTCTCTCTATAACAAAATGCCGGTTCCTCATTGATGTCCACCCGCACGTCAAAGGAACAAAATTCTGATTCAACATCCGCTGGTTTAAGAAGAAGACAGAGGCATAGAGGTAGAGGGAATGAGTTACGAAACCAAAAAGAAATAGAATCTCCTTTGCTTCTGTGATCAAACCACTTCGGTATGCTTCTACTCGGCACATAAAAAAAGTACGGTTCTTTTGGATTATAATTGTATCTGCCAGGAGCCCCATGTAATTCCTGTGGATCAAACCAAGTGTTGACCAAAATACACTAACTCAATAGATATATTTTTGTGAATATAATAAGAACTAAAAATCAAAGAGAGAAACTGATTACCTCACTTAGTATTATGCTTTTTGACTCTAAACTCAAGAACGACTCTTTTGAATTATAATTGTATCTGTCAGGAGCCCCATGTAATTCCTGTGGATCAAAACAAGTGTTGAGCAAAATACACTAACTCAATAGATATATTTTGTGGATATAATAAGGAATAAAAATCAAAGAGAAATTGATTACCTCACTCAATATTATGCTTTTGGACTCTAAACTCAATGACACACAGTTTGTTGCTTCTAACCATCTCATGCTTGGTGGAATCCCTTCAACTTCTCTCAGATGCACGCACTCATTTAACACAAGTGTCTCCAAGAAATGACATTCTTTTATCCATGCGGGCAAAATTGTGAAATTATTAAACGATAAGTCCAAATGTTGCACATTCATATATCGACTAAGATCAGTTCTAACGACATCATCTGATATATTACATCTTGGGAGTTTAAACTCAACTTTGTTGGGACATTGCTTGGACCAAATTGCATGTTCTTGTCCTTCCTTCGAATTACATGATACCACCTTCCCTGTACTATTCACTTCGATGTATTTTATTTCCGGCAATAGAAAAATGCTATTTGGGATCTCAATGACTGAGTTTTTCTGATCAATGCGTAACTGCCAAAGCTCAGAAAGATTGCAAATTGACCAAGGCAATTTCTCTATTCCGGTTCTATATAAAATTAGCTTTTCTATTTTCACTTTGTCAAGTATTTCCGGAAAGTACTTCAGACTTTTGCAGCGTTCAAGACTGAGTATTGTAAGAGAGGGTAACTTGATGGCACGTGGGAAGGTCTTCAGCCGGACACAACGAGATACATCCAAGATCTCAAGTTTTGGTAAATAGCCAATTGAATCATGAATTTCAATCAAATTCTCGCAATGCATAAGGCTTAATTCCTTCAAATTTCTGAGATTTGATAGATCTGGTATCTCTTTAACATATTCACAACCTTTAAGATTCAAAATGCCCAAATTGTCCGAAGTCTGCAATAATGAATTCATCTAAAAAGTTTAATTAAAAAAAGAATAAAATTATCAAGTAAAAGATAGCTAACAACAAATGCTTATAAGATATATAGGGATCTTGCCTCAGTTATTGTTTGCGAACTCAAATAACTAAGCCCCAAGTCAAACACAGCAAGCTTCTTTGGACTAAAATTAGGAGGCAAACATGAAGAAGGATACCCTCTCCACTTCAGCACTTTTAAGCTCTCAGGAAGATATTTGGGATCTTCCGAAAATTTCACATTCTTAAAAATGAGAATTTTTAACTCTTTCATACTCTTGAAGGCTTCTCCGTCCCAATTTACTTCTATGCATTCCGACCAATTGTCTTGACCTATCATCTTAACTTTATTTGTGCCCTTTCAAGTGAACAACAAATTAAAATCATCTTAAAAGTTAGAAATTTGAAGTGTATGCAATAATAGATTTTTTTTTTTTAAAAAAAAAAACCTTTTTTCCACAAATTTGAAATAGTGACATACTTCAGCATAAAAGTCTCGCAACCCAGTAAATAGACCAAAAATATCTTCAACTCAACCTCAACATAAATAGACCAAAACTAACATCATTTATTACGTATTTGAAAATTAAATTTTATAAGTTTTTTTTAAAAGAAATTGAATTATTCCTGAAGTAAATATATTTACTTTTGAATAATGTGAAATCTTTCAGAAATTTTTATATAACTTTATATGATTTTTGAAAAGGAAATTCTTGTAAATACAAAACTAACCGTTCATGCACCATTAAAAATCAGTTCTAAAAATTTCACCTTATCAAAAACTAATTCAACCCAATCATTCATTAAATACATTCCATGCATTGAATTTATGAGTGAGACAAAAGGACATAACAACTAGGCACAAAAAAAGGAGTTAACAACTTCATATAACAAGGAAAATAAACATAAATCACAAAGATAAGGATACGCCAACCAAGATATTGTGAAAATAACAATAAAATTAAAACACAAAAAATTAAAAAATAAATAAATCATCCCAATTAGTGTTACTTACTGTATTGCATTCCAAAACATCAACAATATCTCGATGGAGCCATAATCTGCTCCGTTCTCCTGGATTGTCTGGTGATTCTTCACGAACAATTTTTCTCCCCATATCTCGTATCAAATCATGCATTTGAATACGATTCAAAAACTTTTCAATCTTTATAAGGCGTTTATCAACCAACACTTCAATAAAATAACTTAAATCATCATAGTCATGAACTGCTTCAACCATATATTTGACATATTCCAAGTTTTCCCCATTGAAGAGACAAGCAATATCAAGGAATATTTCTTTTTCAGCTTCTTCTAGGACCTCATAACTCAACCTCAATACTTGATGAATGTCTTTATGGGGACTTAATTTATATGCGTCAAGCGCAGATTCCCATTCATTTATAGTCTTTTCACACAAGTTAGAGCCTATTAGTTCAAGGGAAAGTGGAAGACCTTGTGCATAAGTTACTGCACGATTCAAAACATCCTTGTAATGTGGATCTACTTGGTGATTTCTAAAAGCATTCCATCTTAACAATTCAAGAGATTCTTCAGCATTTAAAACCTCCATGTCGTATCTAATTTCAACGCTATGTACTACAAGCAACAGTTCATTCCTTGTCGTTATAATAATCCTACTTCCATCATTAAACCAATTGCAACCCCCAGCCAATTTTTTCAATTGCTCATGATTTTCAACATTATCGAGAATCAAAAGCATTTTCTTTTCTTTGAATCTATTTTTCATTTCTTGAACTCCTTCATTAACATTTTGTATTTTGATGTCCACTCCTACAATCTTTGAAAGTATTATCTCTTGAATTCCTTCTAGGCCAAGTTTCTTAGATTTTCCTTTCACGTCATGGAGAAAGCACAAACCTTCAAAATGATCAGCAATTGAATTATACACAGCACGTGCTATTGTTGTTTTACCCACTCCCCCAATTCCACAAATTCCTACCATGATGACCTTGTCATTTGACCCAATTTGTAATAGAGAGGTTATTTCTTTCACTCGAGACTCTAACCCAACAGGATATTCAGAAACATCTATAGGAACCCTATTGATTTTACGAGAGATTTCTTTCACAATCGTTTCAATAAATTGATATTCAAAACCATTTTTCCTGAAAAGTTGCAAAAAAATATATCAATTCAAATTATATTTATCTTGCAAAGAAATTTAAGTTTATTTACTTACAAATTAATTTTAAGCTAGGAAAGGAGAAAAACCAGAGGAAAAAAACAAGATGAAAATTGTTAATTACCCTGGAATAAAATGGAGGCTAGAAATATCTGCCACTTCATGTAATGCAAGCTTCCACCTCTGTATCTTGTCCTCATCAGCCCTACGTTTTTCCATATGCATAGATAAATCTTTTTTATAGTTGCCCATTAGATGTCGGACTTCTGAAGGATCCACATCATAAAATATGGGCAATACCAACCGACCCTTTCTCTTAATGCACTCATGGATCTGAACAAGTTCGTCAAGACAGAATGTGGAGAAAGCGTAGTTCTTAGAAAATACAATAATGGCCATTCTAGAATTTTCAATTGCATTGAGAAGTCCTGGTTTAATTTCATCCCCTCTTTTTAGTTCCTCGTCATCAAAGAAGGTGTGAACTCCCACTTTTTTTAAAGCATTATGCAGATTTCCTGTAAAGCCATGACGAGTATCTTCACCTCTAAAATTTATAAACACATCATAAGTCCATTGGTAACTGAAGGAAGAAGAAGCCAATGCTAACCCTGTCCCTGTCATGATGACTTCGGGTAGAAATGAAGGAATCAATGTTACTTTAACTTACAAAAATTATGAATTAAGATGGTGTGCGTGTTCGGACAAAAAAAAAAAGATGGTGTGCGTGTGTGTGTATGGAAATGATGATTCGAATGAGTTTATTACTTAATTGTTGATGACGAAGTAGTTCTGGGGCACACACAATAAAGCAATGGGAACTAATTAACAAAAATTAAAGAATGAGACTTCAATTGCCTTTCTTAAACTCAAATTGGAATGTTAAAATAAGCATTGAGTTAACGGGTTGACTAATAATCTAGCCTCTAACAAGAGATCAGTACTTGATAAATCATAGTAATATTTATACATTTTTTCTCACAATCATTAGGATTTTGATGATAATTTTTGAATTTACTTTGGAGTGAATAATCATTACAATAATATAAAAGTTATAACATAGAAATAATCAACGAGTTTATATAAAATATAAAAACAACAACTTGTATTATTTTAGAATTTATCATCCTAGTTATAGGTAATTTTGGTCAGGAATGTTTATAGAGGCCACACCCTGGGGCCAAAATGCAATATTTGAAAGTAGGGGGCCAAAATCATTTGTAACAAATAAAAATAAACCAAATTTTGTAGGATGGGGAAAGGAGTTATAGACCAATAGAGAGTTCCTCAAGCGGTGTATGGCTACACAAGATTCCTCTTGGTCTCGATTTCGAGTTTAAAAGGAGACACTTGTGTTAGGAGGAGCAGTCACGGATTCAAAATCATATACAAGATAATAATATCAAAATAAAGGAAAAGGAGTTATGGCCCCAATCCGTTTTTATTTTAGTATATAAATAAATTATTATAATGAAATTGAAGATTTCAAACAAGCTTTATTTGATAATATATACACATGGTATAAATAGCCCTTTTATTAAAAAATTTATTGCATAAATAACTTGCTTTACTTTAAAATTCGTTGCCCCATGCGTAGTAAAATAAAAAATAACTTGTTCTATTCATAAACAAATTATTTTAGAATATACTAACTCTTGCATATTAAGAATATATATATAAAAAAAAAAACCTTAATTTTCGATTATCATACATATCACTATTATTTTTAAATTGTGATCTCAATGTAAATTAAAATTAAAATTTAAACCTGTTTTAGTTTAGACTTTATTATCATGTGCATATAAATTATATCAAAAAAAATGTGCATATAAATAACTTAACTAAACAAAAGAAAAATGTAGATAAAGTTCTATTGAAAATTTTGATTAGTGTTAAAAAAATTTAGGAAAAGTGGCTTTAAAAGTCAATGGGAAATACCCAAATTCTAGGTTCCTAAACTTATCCAATCATCAATCAGTCAGATGTCTTAAATACCCCTCCTCCTCCTACCTTAACGTCAAGCCTAAAGTTATAAAAATATATGTGTTTTATCGAGTGTCCAATACAAAATGTTTTTATAGGTATAAAATTATACATGAACTTTTAAAATTGGGGCAAAAATGACATTTGAATTGTTTTACCAAAGTTAAATACAATGTGAAAATACCAAAATACCCCTTAACACAAAAAAACGAACAAAAAGAGAGTAAGAATCGGAGCAGGTACTGGTCGTCCGTGGCCGGAATGGCTCTTTTAGAGACGCAAACCCCTTCCCAATCCAGGGTAAGACGCGGAATTTTCACTGCAATCTTCAATCGGAAGTCGTCCAGTGGATAAGACGGCGGGAGATCGTCGGATCTGGTTGTCCTCCGCCTTCCGAACGGTTCCTTCGGCGATTCCCTTTCTCAATTTACAGGTTGATTAGTGTCAAATGATTTTCATAGGATCCTATTGTTTTGCATTGGTGATTGTGAATTTGTCGCTATTGGTTCTCTGTTTCAGGCTTTGAGCGATTTGTTGTGCTATTTCACTCTCATTGTTGAAGCTAATGTAATTTAATAGCTAGGAAGAAGTATCAGCTGAGAATTGAAAGTGGTTTCAGTGATTTGCTTCATTCTTTATGTCGCCTGATTTTAATTTATTGTTGGTTACGACGCCGATGCGATATTAGTTTCACCGATTTGCCCCAATGCTTCATTACTTTACCTTCGATGTTGATCGATGATAAAGGCGGTTTGGAGAAAAAATAATTGATAAAGGTGCCATCCTAAAATTTATAATAGGAGATTTTTCTTCAATTTCCCTAAATTTAATTGAATTTTTCTTGTCAGCCGGTGTCAAGGAAAAGGAAGGTGGACGTTCTAAGGGATTGAAGAAGAAGGGAGAAGCACACGATTCTGAGTAACAAGAAGAGAGGAGCACACGATGAAAGAGGGAAGGACATTAGAGGAAATTACAAAAAATCAGGTTTTTTTATTTTTTTAAATGGCATGGGGCCATCGAACCCATTCGATATAAGTATTTTTATCTAATTTTAAAAGTTTATGTGTAGTTTTACACGTAAAAAAAACATTTAAAATATATGTATTAAATTATTACATACACGTGTACCACGATTAGGTTCCTAAACTTATCCAATCGTCAGATGTCTTAAAAACCCCTCCTCCGTATTAATTTGGTGAGAACCATACATATTCTTTTTAAAGCAGTTCCTAATCTGCAGAATTTCCTTGGTGTTTACGGTGCCTGTGTGCGATGTTCTGATGCAAATTTGCAAACTTGAAGGGAAGAACAAGTGAGGTCCGATAAAGCATGCCGATTATATAAATTTCATCGCTTAATTATGAAGGTATAAGAATAGAGACTGGATCATTGAGGTTCTGCACATTAGGAGATGGTCGAATTCAGTTGCGGATCATTT
The DNA here is from genome assembly GCA_025563575.1 of Acacia pycnantha. Lineage (NCBI taxonomy): Eukaryota > Viridiplantae > Streptophyta > Magnoliopsida > Fabales > Fabaceae > Acacia > Acacia pycnantha. The sequence continues at coordinate 100,858 of JAMWYP010000166.1, read as the reverse complement.
GGCTAAAGCTAGCCTATCTTCCCTGCCAGGTTTTCATCTTGTCTCTAGAGCTGATACGAAGCTTGAGGAACTGATTGCCAAGGATAAACCTTAGGCTCATGTAAGGATGCTCATGTTTATCTAAAAAAAGAATAGAGACTATGTTTGAATTTGAGAATTGGATTTTGGCGTTTGAGAAAAGATCCTCCTCCCTGCCTTCTCTATTCTTTCCAAAAAGATGGGTATTAAGGTAAATTGATAAAATTTTAACCTCCTGTTTGAAACATATGACTTGATTATCGATTTAATAAGCTTCTCAATCTAAATAAGAATTGGGTATTTCAGGCGACTTTTAAGGGGCTTTTTCCAAAATTTTATTTGCGAGAATGATTTACACCCTACCCACGAACAAAATTTCTTTTCCTCAATCATTCCTTAAAAGAAAGAATTGAGAGAAAAGACCCGATTATTCCCTTCTTCTTTCCAAGCTCAAACAAATCATGGAGAACACAAATGAACCATTCATATTGGAACACGCAAATAAAATATTGAGTAAATACTCTTTTTGTTTCTAACAAAAAATATGGATTCCATTTTGGTCCTGACAAAAAAAAAGAAGTCATTTTTAGTTCATAAAAAGGACGAATAAGGATTGATTAGTGGACATTTTGATCCGTCACAAATTTCTAAAAGGTCTTTTTAGTCCATAAAAATGATGAATAATGGTCGATTTTTTTGTCAGGACCAAAATGAGGTCGGTGTTTTTTGTCAAGAAACAGAAGGGTATTTACTCTAAAATATTCAGATCAAGCACATATGAAAATCACAGATTAAATCTCACCAGATCTGGACAAAGGAGGGAGAAGGTCGTACAGAGATGATGAAGGGAGACGCCGCCTTAGGCTTTTTGACCAATCTAATTTTTTGAAAAAAAAAATATTACCAAAATAAAGTAAATTACAAACTATTTCCCAAAGTAATGCGGTTGGTGGGGCCGGGTGAGAAGTGGCACAGGAAATATTTACGCACCAAGTGGCGTGGGAAATCACGCCATTTGATTACCAAATGGGAAAATCCCACGCCATTTGGTAATCAAATGGCGTGGGATCCATTTGGTAAGCAAATGGTGTGGGGCCCCACGCCATTTGCTGGCCCCACACCATTTGCTTACCAAATCCCACGCCATTTGGCTGAAATGGTATATAAAATAAAAAAAAAATAATAATAATAAATGATAAAAAATTGGAATAATTTAAAGCTCTACTCCATTTAATTTGAAGTCAAAAGAAAGAAAGCAGAGAGTTGAAATAACTCATTAAGAACGCCTTTTAAAAGATTACGCGGTACAATTTAGTTATAACAACAGATCACAATACAAGGGATCTATATATTTGTTATACACCAAATATTTGTATAACAACAGTATTGATTTTGGGGTCTGTATAAAAAAGATACAGATCCCACAAATGCTAATTATATATATATAACAACAGTATTGATCCCACACACACACACACACACACACACACACACACATATATATATATATATAAGCATTTGTGGGATCTGTATCGTTTTTATACAGACCCCAAAATCAATACTGTTGTTATACAAATATTTGGTGTATAACAAATATATAGATCCCTGTATTGTGATCATTGTTATAACTAAATTGTACCGCGTAATCTTTTAAAAGGCGTTCTTAATGAGTTATTTTAATTCCCTGCTTTCTTTCTTTTGACTTCAAATTAAATGGAGTAGAGCTTTAAATTATTCCAATTTTTTATCATTTATTATTATTTTTTTTTTTTTATATACCATTTCAACCAAATGGCGTGGGGATTTCCCACGCCATTTGGTTAGCAAATGGCGTGTAACCAAATGGCGTGGGGAATCCCCACGCCATTTGGTTAGCAAATGGCGTGGGGATTTCCCACGCCATTTGGTGCGTAAACATTTCCTGCGCTACTTCCCACCCGGCCCACCAACCGCATTACTTTAGGAAATAGTTTGTAATTTGTTTTATTTTGGTAAATATTTTTTCAAAAATTAGATTGGTCAAAAGCCCGCCGCCTTAAGTGCCTTCGCACGACAGAGAGATAGAGATGATGAAGGAGACAATGACTACTTATGAGAAGAGGAGCGATAATTAGAGACTCAAGAGCTTACGTGTAGACTCAGGGTCTCTTATATATATATCTCTATATTTATATGGATAATACTCCCTTGGAACCTTATTACCCCCTCTTTTGATTTTGATTTTGATTTTTATTTTTATTATAAGGCATTAACTAATAATTATATTTAGTCTTTTTTATAAGTCACTTGCTTATTTCCAAAGAGCATTAATTATTTTTCTCCATGTTTGTCTATAATTAATAAGGATAGTGGGTGCGAATAATAATTAATATGTCGTCCGATCCTAATTATAGGACATATTTAACTGATTTTAGAGAGATTAAAAAGAGGAGTTAAGTTAATTAATTTTACTCAATTTCCTAAAATATCCATGTATAAATTTTAAATGACATCAAGAAAAGTGAATTAAAAACCTCTGCAACATATCTCTCCAACCTAGAATTTTCTTTTTCACACTTTTTAATTAAAATAATAGTCTTGCTATATATACATATATGTATGTGCGCAACATATATACATGTATATATAAATATATGTGTGTGTACAACACACAAATATATGTATGTATATATAAGCACACACACAGATATATAGATATTTATATACATGTGCACCGCGCGCATATATATATATGTGTGTGTGTGTGTGTAATGTGTGTGTGTGTTTATTTATTGGAAAATCAATGTGAGCTAATTGATAAACAAAGAAAATCAATGTCATCTAATTAATAAACAAATTAAAATCCAACAATTTCAAAGTTTCATTTATGGGAAGAGGTTACGCACCCACATGTATATATTTACCAAAGATCAAACACGCTTGAGAGAATAAATAGGATTTTAGGAAGAAATTGACAAAATTAAAATCTTGTCTTATAATTAGGACCAAAATCATTCCTCAAATGTTGTCCTATAATTAGGGTCGGATGGAGTATAATATTAGAGTTTAGTGTAATTAGTATGGGTAATAATGGAAGTTACTTAAATTGTAAGACAATTTTATTAACTTTAATTGCTTTTATTGGTTTGTGAGAATTGTTAGTTGTACTTTATAATAAGGACCAGAGGGAGTATAAGGCACCAACTAACAATTCTCATAAACAAACAAAAAATAGTTAAAGACGATAAAGTTGTCCTACAATTTAAGGAACTTCCAATATTACCCCTACTAATTACAATAAACTCTAATATCATACTCCCTCCCTCTGATACGTATTATAAGGCACAAACTAACAAGTTTATTTGGTCCTTTTTATAAGGTCTTGCTTGTTCCCAATGAACATTAATTATCTTTTTCATATATGCTCATAATTAATAAGGGTAGTGGGTGAGAGTAATAATTAATATGATAATAGGGTTTAATGCAATTAGTAAAGGTAATATTGGAAATTACTTAAATTTTAGGACAACTTTATTGACTTTAATTGTTTTTCTTGATTTGTAAGAATAGTTAGTTAGTGCCTTATAATAAAGACCGAAGGAGTATTAATCATCACTTTCAACCACTACCCTTATTAATTAAGGGTATACATGGAAAAAGAAAATCAATGCTCCTTGAAGATAAGCAATTGGCTTATAAAACACTAGAGGGAGTAGATATATATAAACAAATGTGTTTTGCCCTTTTTCTTTTGCATTTTGTTTTTAAATTTTATTGTCAAATTACGCTACCGTAAGCTTCGGAGAATTTTTCAAGAATCACAAAACAATAACCACTGACAAATATAAGCTTACAGGCAGGCATCACAAGGTAGCCTAAAAGTTGATTTGTTCTATAATATAAGTAACTTAAAAAATAATTAATCTTTATCTATTAAATTTTCTTATACAATTAATGTTGGAACGTAAATTCTTATATTTTTCTTTCTTCTTCAAAATCATATTTAATATAGATAAAATCGGGAAAAATTAATTTAATAAGTTAACTATCATCCTTTGATTATGATAAATTAATTAGGATGACTTATATTATAGACTGAAAGGAAGAAGTAAGTCTTTTCCCTGGTAGGATAATTCTTCTTGCGTCATGTGTAGCCTATCTTTAAAATATTTGTATATAATTGAATACATGATGAACGTAGTCCATTGAAAATAGTTTGTACGGCTCAAATACATGGTAATTTTGAGTTGTTAAGTTTGCGCTGAACTACTATTCACTCAGTAAATTTCTGAAATTATGATTGACCTTTTTTATAATTAACAAATTCGAGCTAAAGAGCAAAAATTATTGTGTACAACTTTTTACAAGAAACTCTTATTAATTTTCTTAAATTCATAAGCGTTGTGAGAGTTTTTATTTATATATAGCTCATATATATATACACCTTTTTCGTTCCATAATACAAATTTTTTCTTATAAAAATTTTGGGTTTACAATATGCTTGCAAAATAATTAATATTTATTTGATAATTTTATCCTATAATTAATTTGTAAATGTGACTTCTTACATAATCCAAAGCAGAACAAAATTTATTAGCGCCCAACTGAGTTTTGAAACGTTTAAATATTTAAAAAAAAAAAGTCTATGTGCTACGATTTGATAAGAGAATTGGACCTAATACATAGATACAAGTAGAGTGAAGCTAATGAAGAAAATGGTGTAGGGGTTTTTCCTCCACAACCATGAACCCAACACGGAGTTAAATCCGGATTAGTTGAAACCGAAGATTCCGATAAACTGAGTGGGATACCAAAAAAAGTATTATATATATAATTTTTATTATAATTAATGTATGAATAATTTAAAATGGTAAGTTATAATCATTCAAGTATTGATTATTCTTAGTATACTTATATATATTATAAGAGAGCACTAGGTTCCAGGGGAGGCATATCTCGCCGCCCCCGGGATACTTGAATGATAAAGAATATTCCTTTTGGTATGGCATAAATAAATCAGAAGCGCAGAATTATATGATGATTAGATTATTTAACTCTTCCAGATGCTACTTGAAATTACAGAATACCGTACGTAGCTTCGGAGAATTTTCCAAGAAATCACAAACCAAACATTTTCTATTTTACAGTGGTTTTCCTGCCACTTGCATTTATCTTGTGGCTACATTTTTCTTAAATGTAACCAAGGCCCAATGGTGATTGGCTCTCAATATAAAGTAACTTGTACGTAAGGTTGACACAGTAAAATAATGTCTTAGTTTCCTCCGTATTAAATACTGGGATTTATTTTTATTTTACTTGGATGATTTCTCCAACACGTTTGTCATCCTAGCTCTGTTAACGAGTCAACTATGCTTTTGAAGATTCTTGAATGATAAAGAGTAATCCTTTTGGTATGGCATAAATAAATCAGAAGCGCAGAAGAATGGAGTTGTTGATTGATATAGGCTGTAATTATATGATAATTAGATTATTGTTAGTTGGTGCAGACTATACTTTTATCCTAATACATTGTTTAAACTTTGTCACATATACTGTCCTCCTTGCCAACTCACTATCACATTTTCTATTTTTCAGTCCTTTTCCTGCCACTTGCATTTATTTTATGGCTTCATTTTTTTAAAAAAAAAAATGCGACCAACGCCAAACGGACATCGGTTCTCATTTCTCAATATAAAGTAAGTTGTACGTAAGGTTGAAACAGTAAAATATTATCTTAGTTTCCTCCATATTACATATCGGGATAGTGCATATTAGCTTTTGAGGATAATTTTTACAATTTATCTTAATTTTCATATGAGCATTTGAAAATAATTTTGTCTTAATTTACCGAAAATATTAGAGAGAGAGAGAGAGAGAGAGAGGAGTGTCAATTAAAGACTCAAGCAGAAATTGAAGCAATGTGTAGAGTGTTGACCAAAAAAAGGCAATGTTTAAAGTCATAAAAATGGGTGTCTAAATATACTTGGGTGTGTATTGTTAGTATTTAGGTGTCTTAGAGACAATCTGTAAGGACAGATTAACACCATTTTTATTAATAAATGAGCACATTTTATCTTTATTATATTTATGACTCACCTTTGTTTTAAAGTAAATATGTGTTTGAAGATAAAAGCCTTAGGAATAGAACGTGTGTTAATCTTTAGGATCAATGATAGAGATCATGATCATGAGAACTCGAGAACACTGGATATTTATTGCCTAAAACTTGTTCCAAGTCTTGAATCACTAAGAAATGGCATTGATGATCTCAATAAGACTAGTACAACATTATCTACATGTATAAGATACAAAGTATGGACCTCATGGAATACAGACATAGTGATGTCTTAGGCGATGTCGTAGGTAAATCTATTGGAGTACGAGATAGCACCAAATAGACCAGTGAGAGATTCCATAAAGATTCATTGTAGAGAGTATCATTGGATATGTAAAGTCTCTCATCGTTTGGTAGTGCAGATCATCCTGGATTCAAGGATGTCATCGAATACTATGTCCTAGGGTTATATTTTGACTGTACAACTCTATCCTCCTGAAAAGGCGAGAACAGTGTACTCTTTGGTATAACTAGCTAGAATACATGAGTATAGAAGGACATGCCGAGAGGACTCACAATCCCCTACAAGGGATTAGTCATTCACAAAAACCGATAGAGCTTGGATAGCTTCTAATTAACTCAGGGATTAGTCTTCTAATTAAAAGTGTAAAAAAAGTATGACCGGTACCAATTTCGTAAATAAATAGAATACTTTTAAGACCGGTTGTTTCAAAAAACCGGTCTTAAAAAACTAAATTCGCTAAACCTGTTAAGTCCGTGAGTCTGCTTTATCTTCTTGGTGATATAACATTTGCTTAGTTATAGATTCAACAAGCGTCCCAAGAGCCTCACGGGTTAAATCCTTAGCAAAAATGTCATCCTCTTCCTCTAACCTACTCGCAATCTTTGTAAGTCATCCCAAGAGCCACACAACCAAATCTTTAGCAACATTGGCGGTGAGATGCTTCGAGGTTTTGCGATGGCGTCGACTCCAATCCTCAGCAACGGTGAAAGCATACTACTTTGAGGATTATGGACGACGGCGGTTCCTTCCTCTTCGATCTATAGCTCCTCCCACGCCCCCTTCGCATAGATCCGGATTGAAATCAAACCCAAATCTCTTCTTGCTTAAGTCTGTTTATTCCTACCTTGACCGCTCCCGCTCGTATCCGGACTTCAATTTTGGTTGCTTGAAGCTTTGCTAGCACCGACAAGAGGATCCTACTTGATAAGGATATATTTTATAATTAAATAGGTATATATTTTATGATATAATTGGCTGGATTTATTACTATTTTACCTATTTAATTGTAAGATATATATTTTTCTATCTTTTAATTAAATATAAGATAAAAGAATATTATAACAGAAAATCTATTAATATCCTATTTTATTGTGCATGAGATATTATGTGATCTAAGGGATGCAACAAATTAAACTAAATAGAAAAGAAAAGATATGGACCCACACGAAGCAATTGCCACTGGATATTTAATTGGTGAAGTGATATTAAGGTGAAATAATATAATACCCAATCAAAGGAATGAAGATATAATCACAACGGCCCAACACGCAAAAGGACGCAAGCAATATATATATATTAGAGGGGGAGGAATCAATTGAGGAGAGATAGCATCGACGCACGACGCAAAACAAAAAACGAATAGAAAAGGGAAACGAATTGAGAGGAATTGACGGACACGCACAGAGGAAATCAATTGAACGCACGGCCGGATAACAATTCCAGAATCAGAGTCGCAGAGGCACAGATGCAAGGACGACACGCACAGCACAAGGAGACCTAAAGGATTCTTTAAGAGTCTTGATTTATCTGTTCTTTTCCTTTTCTATCTGAACCTAAATTTTTATCAGTTTGTTATGAATTTTCTTATAGCCATGTGTGGCTAACTTTTCTGTTTCAACCTAGATAACCTATGAACTTGTTTGGGTTCTAGTCAGTATTCCCACGGATTATTTTTATTAATTTTAATTCAGTTTATTTATTCTCGTATTTATCGCTATTGCTTATTAATTGGCCCCTAGTGAGCATGTCTTGGGAATTTAGGATTGAACTTGGAAGAGGGAATCCTAAATTGACCATGAGAGTAAATAATGTGGAATTAGGTTTAAATTTAATGTAGGATTAGGTTTTGATCTAATTTGCGTCTAGGATAGGAATATACCTAGAAGCTTTGCATAATCAAATTAGAGTGAGTCCGTTCTAGAAAACGCCTTATTTATTGTGTGAGGAATTACATAATTAATTAAGATAGGTATATAGATGGACCGGAAGGCATCTATAGACATTTATACTCTAGATTAGCTGATTAAGTTAAATCAAAAGTAATTTAGTGGGGGTAAAATCTAAGAAACCAACAAGGGATTAGTGACTCTAGGTTGTACTTCTTGATATTTGAATTCATTCTTTTGCTACTATTAGTTCTTATTGATTTTCTTTTTATTCTTGAAAACAATTCTGATTCGCTCAACTTAAACAAATTAAGGGAATTTAATATCTAATCGCTAGTTAGATTGAGTCCTCGTGGGAACGATAATTTTATCATCACTTTATTACTTGATACGGCCCGTATACTTGCGGAGTTTTAGGCTTAAAGTTTTGCCCTATCACTACTCAGATTTGGTTGCTTTAAGTTTGTGATTTTTTTTGTAAATCTAGACTTCAAATTTGATTTCCATGGTGAATGATTTTTGTTTCTTGTTATTTTTTCTTATTTTGAGGACTTTGTAATCATCTTTTTTGGTTTTTCTTGTTGCTGTTGCTTCCAATCTTCTCTTGGTTCTTCGTCGCTGATGACGAAGGGACATTCAAAATGTTGCTAGATCTGGTGATTTGGGACCAGTTGTTTCATTTGGGTTTTTATTATTATTCTGAAACACTTTTAAGACCGGATATTTCAAAAGTTCGGTCTAGAAACGATTTTTTTTAAGACCGATCATTCATCCGGTCTTAAAAGTAACATATTTTTAATACCGCCTGGAACAAATACCGATTCCAGATCCGGTCTTACGAGGCGTTTTTTGTCCGGTCTTAAAAGACTTTTTTGTACTAGTGTATCTTTAACATAATTCCAAGAAACCACCATCTTCTTGAAAAAAGAGAAACCCAAGGGAAACAAACATCAACCTTGTCTTCGCCTAGCAAGCATCCAAAAAAGAATTCTCATTACAATCGGGGGATAGACGTGTGTTAGAGTATGCTCTTTGGTGTGCTCGAGTAGCGTCTGGGTTCTTTATTAGATTCATTGTGAGAATGATCATGCTCGAGTATAAGTTATATCCTACTCGAGTATACTTCCCAAAGGAGTTCAAATGAGAGAGCTATGAATTGTAAAAGTTTCCACATCAATCAACGTCACACAGCAGACCCAGCTGCGACATATGAACTAGAGTCACATACCTTTCCAAAAACATCAAGATCATGAAAAACGAAGATCAATTGAAGGATATATGATGTTTTGAAGTTGACGGTCAGTTCAGGATGTTGCAAAAAACGCTGGTCAAGAACAACATCCATTCATCTGATGATAACGAGTTTGGAGCTGATTCTTCTTGCATTGGAAAGAAGACTTAAAGAGCTTTTTGAGCATGGGTAGTTTGCCAAATTTGGAGCTATTTTGAAGACGACATGTTCACTGGAAATTGGCTATTGCACTGCCAATGCTATTGCGTTTAAAAGCCTCGATATTTACACGAGAACGACCAGCAGTTTGACATTCGAAGATGATTACTCGAGTTGAGGGTGTTACCTACTCGAGTAATGTCGAGACAAAGCCATCGCTGAAGTAGCCTATCAATCGTACTCGAGTATCCTCAAATACTACTCGAGTAATATCAGGAATCAGTTGCTGGAAAATGATGCTACTCAAGTAAACCACAAACTATACTCGAGTAACAGCAAGATAGAGACGATGCTAAGTTAATCAGCGTAACAATGCTCGAGTAACTTCAAATCTATACTCAAGTAATGTCAAGCCAGAGACATCGATGAGAAATCAAGCTGATATGGTACTCGAGTAAACGACTATTCCTACTCAAGTAACATTGATCCAGAAGTAAATGTCATGACCTGTTGCGATCTTACTCGAGCAAGCCTGTTGCTCTACTCGAGTACGATACTCGAGTAAGTAGGATGCTCTACTCGAGTACTATACGATAGTCGCTGATTATCCTTACTGTATCAACAATCGTAAAATTGAATATTTTGCTTATTCATTCGTTCTGTTTAAATTCTACTCAAATCTTGCTTACAATATTACTAATCATCTTTTTGAGTGAGTTTCAGATGATCAAAAGCTTAGATTAAAGTTCAATGCCAATGGAAGCAAACACACGTGAACCTATCAGACGAACAAAGTACATGGCAGACAAGACGTGGAAATACAACTCAATACTTTATCCAACGAAGCAATCGATGGAACAAAAGTGAACAAACCCATACTTTTTAAAGAATCAGCACTACTAGTGGGTTTCCAACGGACTTATACGAATGCCACAACAGATATCCAACGAAGTTGAGTAGAGGTGGCCCGATAAATCCGGTGAAGCACTTGACGGGACAAGTTAAATGACAAAGCATTTAAATTCGTCAACGACTATTTCTCTTTGTGCGGATGAACACCACAACGGACATTTAATGAAGTTAAATGGCGGACAAAACAAAGAGGAAGTGTAACGCCCCTAATTCCTACATCCATTATTATGTCCATTTATGTCCTAAATTCCTTATTAGACTAATTGGTGTGAAGTTATCAGTGTGAAGGCGTTAACAGATCAGAGTAAGTCACAACAGAGCATGCTTAACGTTTGGACGAATGAGTAAGCGATAACATATGCCCAGGACATATCTTTGGTTAATTAAAATTCCGGAGGAATATAAGTGTGATACAACTTAAGTTCTTTGCGGTGTATCCGGTCGGCACGTTAGTAGTACAATTTCGACTAATCAAAAATTATACATAAATACTATCCCAAATAAAATCTCCTGAGAATCCTCACGCGTCTTTGCTTACCCTTTTCTCCGGCTCCCGATCCTCCAGATCCTGAAGCTAGGGTAAATTCTGAGATTCAATACCCATTGAATCTCAGGTAACAGTTAACCTCATGCTCAAGTATAAACAATATATATGACAGATATTCATTACATTTCAGCATTAACCATACATAGCACACATCCCATGTAAAGTTCACAACACAACAATACATAGCACATAGCACATGTAATGTTAACAACACAACAATACATAGCACACAACCCATGTAATGTCAACAACGTTTGCACTCTCACCTGTGCCACGACAGCTTCTCGTGTCCTCAGCGCTAGGAAAACATACTTACGGCATTATCATGACTATAACCCGCACAAAGCTGAATGTATATAAACAGGTGACCTAAGACCGAGTCTTAGCCACAGTCCATGACCCAAGACCTAGTCTTGTCCATGACTCTATGAATCATCTAATCACATATAAGCATACAAGACACATCAAAGTTAAAGTTACGAGACGCGTCCGTACCTTAGTCAAGTCGCTAGCGGTACTTTCACCTTTGGTGCGATTCTGACTTTCCCGGATATCCTATAATAGTATCACCGCATTATTTCCCTTATAAATAATATCCTAAGAGATGTCATTGTCACTATTGACCTTCCTACCCCTGGTGATTTTGCTATCCCATTTATACCATTTTTAATTATTATTAACTAATAATAACACTCTTTTATTTATTATTAATTAATAACTCCCTTTATTATTTATTCCCATTTTACTAATAAATAATAATAATATTATTTATTATTATCTATCTATCTATTTTATTAATTATTTCCTTACCTAATAATAATATTTATTTATTATTGTTATTATTATCATTTTATTATTCATTGGTATTTCTCTAATTATTTTAAACTCATATGTGTGTGTGTATAATATAACAACAACTTTTAATAACCTAAATAACCTCCAGGTGCAGCGGCGTATACACAATTACACATGCAACAAGGAGACTTTTTTGTTGACAAGGGCTGATCATAATAGATCAGGAAATTACATCGAATATTTTAACCCTCCAGGTCAGAAGGGCTAAGGCAATGACGGAGACGTCCTATTCCGACAGCATCCTCACTGAGGCAGTGTTGTATCCCATCCGGTGGATTCTGCAGAAAGTGCAAACCCTTCTCCAAGCCCAGCGCATATGACGCAAGCCAGTCCGCACAGCAATTCCTTTCACGATACACGTGTGAAATTTCCACTCTCCATTCCTTATTCATGAGGCGCTGAATCCTCCTAATAAGACTCCCATGTGCATGGATAACGTCCTCCTCTCTTCGGAGCAGACTTAAGCGCAACTAGACGGTCGATTTGTACCATGACATCCCGTAACCCAAGTCCCATGCCAATTCCACCCATCTAGTAATGCCCACAGTTCAGCTTGGAGGAGGAGCAATCACCAATGTTCCTGCAACAACCACTCAACCAAAGCCCAGTCTGATCTCTGATCAAGCACCCCGCACCAGCCTGCCCGGATCCCATCTTCCTCGCCCCATCACAGTTTAAAGAGACAGAACCATTCCTCGGTGGATGCCAGGCAATGAGGCGCTCAGACTTTCCTTGGCCGCCCCCACGAGCAACTGAGGTGTTCCTCGCCACATCTCCATTAAATTTCGCAAAGCCGAGAACCTCCCAGGCAAGACTCTCAGGTTGGGTGTGCTTATTTTGGAATATGGCCAAGTTCCTGGCCCGCCAAAGTTTCCAACATGTGATCCCAAAGACAGTCGACCAGGCCTGGCCAGCACCATAGCGCTGATGATTGGTGAGATTCTCCAATATCCATTCTTGGAGGTCCATGAGCTCAAACTGTCGGCGTTGACCATATGGCAACAGACAGCTCCATGCTTCCTTCGCATACTTGCAACGCCTAAGTACATGGTCAGTATCCTCCACCCCTTCCCCACACCTCATACACCTCGCATCAGAAGTCATGTGGCGTCTTGAGCGCTGCGTTGGTCAGGAGGCTATTCCTGGCTGCCAACCAGAGGAAGATTCTGATACGCTGAGTCCCTTCCCACTTCCATATCTCCTTCCAAAGCTGCTCAGGCTCCTCCATGTCCTCATCCCCCAGCCTCTCATAGGCCGAAGAAACCGTAAATCCACCGTCAACTGAATGATCCCAGAATGGCCTGGCAGCCCCATCCTCAGCCTCTGGGGGTGCACAACCGAAGATCAGGGAGAGGATATGCTCAGGAAGGTCTCTTTCAAATCGGTCCCAATTCCAGCCCCCATCATTAGTCACAAACCTCCTAACAGGTAATTTACCTTCCAGCGAACCAATCTCTCAGGACTTGCACCCATAAAGCGTCGGGTCTTGAGCAAAGAGCAAAGCCAAGCTTCATAATGAACGCTCTATTCTGTCGTTCAAGCTTCTTAAAACCACATCCCCCCACCTTCGCTGGTTTACACATATCCTCCCACTTCACCAAACTAGGCCGTCTGTCCGACCCTACACTTCCCCATACAAAATTCCTGATGTGTCGTTCTAAGCGGGAGCATAACCCAGAAGGTAGTTTAGTCGTTTGCATCGCGTATACGGGCATGGCAGCGAGCACCGCCTTGGCAAGGGCTATACGTCCTGCTAAAGAGAGGGTGCGGGCAGCCCAACCAGACAACTTACTTCGGACCTTGTCCTCAATATACCCATAGGTCCCAGTTCGCACACGCTGATGAAGCAGCGGAACGCCAAGATACTTACCAAGATCATCCGTCTTTCCAAATCCCAATTCCTCACAAACCCAAGATTGTGTATTAGGTTGAGTGCTGCGAGAGAAAAATACCGCCGTTTTGGAAGCACTAATCTTGTGCCCAGAACTATCACAGAATTCCCCTAAAATGGAGTGAATAAGCTGAACTTGAGAGGCAGACGTAGAACTAAATAGGACAAGATCATCCGCAAAAAAGAGGTGGGAGAGCGGCGGCCCTCCTCTACTCAAGCAGATTGGCTCCCAAAGTTTGTCAACCACACATTTAAATATAATTTGAGAAAGTCTCTCCATACATAAGACGAAAAGATAGGGAGAGAGGGGGTCCCCTTGTCTTATGCCCCGCGAGGGAGAAAAATTATCTGAACGAGTTCCATTCCAAACCACTCTCATACTACAGGTGGTGACACATACCATTACAGCCCGGACAAAGCTCGCAGGGAGCCCAGCATCATATAACGTTTCCTCAATAAAGTCCCACCGTAGGCGGTCATAAGCCTTTTCCAGATCAACCTTAATTGCCATCCATCCTTCCCCATCTCTTCTAGTCTTCATAGTGTGGATTACTTCTTAAGCAATAATAATGTTATCCGTTATCTGTCGTCCTGCCACAAAACTTGATTGATTTGGAAGGATAAGCCGGGGAAGCCACTGCTTAAGGCGGTTGGCTAAAACTTTGGTAACCACTTTATAGGGAACCGTGCACAGGCTAATAGGACGAAACTCCTTCAATCTCTCTGGGGAAGGGATTTTTGGAACTAGGGTAATAAGTGTCTCATTCAGTCCCTGATCCAAAATGTTCTCAGTAAATAAGTGTGCAACCATTTGAATCAGAGAAGGGCCTACTACCTTCCAATGTTGTTGGAAAAAAGCAGCATGGAAACCATCAATTCCCGGAGCTTTAAGGGGCTTCATCTGGAACAAGGCAGAGTGGACCTCACTGTGGGAGATTTCAGCGCTAAGGGAATTGGCCATCAAGACTTCCACCTGTGGGAACAGACCCCTTCCAGGATAAGGCGTAACCGACTCACCCTCTTTAGAGTAGAGTTGCTTATAAAACGTAAAGGCCCTGGCTTGGAGTGTGGGTCCATCATGACACCACATCCCATCCTCTCCTCTCAGGGCACTTACAGCTTTCCGTTGGCATCTACGAACTGCCTTAGCATGAAAATAAGCTGTATTTCTATCTCCCAATTTAATCCATTCACACCGTGCTCGTTGTGCCCATGTCAAGTCCTCCTGTTCACAAATAGATTCAAATTCCTGGCGTAGCTTTCGTTCTAAGTGATCAAGACGCACATTATTTTGAGCTTCCTGTACTGTTGAATTCCACCCAGCCGAGCTAATAATCTTCGCTTTCGTAGATTAATACTACCGAAAACATCACGGTTCCATACCTTTACCGATCTGTAAGTTGTTGGATGTTGGATTGAACAGAGGACGTAGCATTCCACCCATCTTGCACCACTCTGTTGAACGAATCACAAGTCTCCCACGCTGCAAGGTACCGAAACTGGGAAGGCCGAGAATGTCTTGCATTAATCCTATTAAACATGATACAGATTGGCCGGTGATCTGAGCTGAGCTTCGGCAGATGTTTCACTACAGATCTCACAATGGGTTGATACATATACTCAACACATTTTTCTTCTTTCCTTTTTCTCCAGTACAGCGTTTTATATACATATATATCTACTTATATATATGCTTTATGACAGCAAAGGTATTTGTTTATATCAGCATAGCTTCTCATTTCTCTTCTTAGGCATCGGTATGCATATATAGAAATATATAAACTTTAAGCTACTTATTTTATTATATGACATTAAAAGTTTTCTCCTCCTTCTTTCACAAGTAGCATACACATATGTATCTTACACATGATGACAGCCACGTTTGAGAGCAATTTCCTATTATTTTCATATGTAGCTACAATATATTTCAGCAAGGTTTCATTCAGTTATATATATGTAACAACATATTTTCTTCCCTTTCCATGCGCAGTAACATGTATATCTAAACACATGACAGCAACTTTCAGGTTTTTGGCTGAACTTTGGAAAATTATTTCTCTCATTCTACACATCCGTTTTGCGTGTTCTTTGGGTCGTTTTAAACATTAGTATGTCTACTATTTCCTGCCAAAATTTCAAGGAAAAATCTTACGTTTTCCTATGAAACCGACCAGCGAAAGACACTCTGTTTTTCAGCCAAATAACAGAGCACGTTTTTGTTTTCCTTAGTTTTCCTTTTAACCAGACAGATACCCAGCTGACTATAACCCTGAGAATAAAAGGAAAAGGCTTAACGAACTCACATTGGTTGATTCCTCAAGCTTGCACAATGAGCTCCTTTGTTTTCTCCGCCTTGCTCTCCCTCAACTATTGTCTCTCCCTCTCTACGTTTTTTTTTCTATTTTCTTTCGCTGTTCTATGGGAAGGAATGAGAGCCTAGGAGCAACGGTTTTATAGAGGCTTAAGGGTATGGTCTGAGAAACATGCACAGAGCATAGACCGATGGAGAAGTAGAATGACCAAGAGGTATTCATTGTGGGACTCGAGAGGCACTGTTGCGTGTGGACCTGGCCGAGAATGAGATTACACGTTAAGGAAGTATGGCTTATGGATTTGCTGACAGCTTTCTTTCCCTCGTGTTGCAGTTCGGACGTGTGAGATAAGGTATTGATTTAATGGATATTACATAATTTATTTTTTGGTGAAAGATGGATATTACATTCAGTTGCTGCGTTCTGGTGTAATTGAAGTCAAATGGAATGGGCTGGTTTTGCTGTGATGATCTTCCTGTCACATGTTGGGCCAACTGGAGTGGGTTATTGGATTGTTAATGGGCTGGTATGTTATTCATCTGTGTTGGATTAATTTAGAAGCTCTCTATATTCTATAAAACTCTATTTGTAATTTAAGATAATTACTCATTTAATTGCAATTATCATAAAAAACTAAATCCTTAATTTCCTATAAGGATTTTCCTTTTCCCAATTGATTCTTCAAGGTCATATAATATAAATTTTCTAAAAATTTTAGGCCTAAATTATTCCTTATTTGAATTATTATTTTCCTAAAATAAATTAAGGGAAAAGTAAGCCTAAACTTCAAATAATTATTCTCATAATTACTTTAGGGAAAATTCCACAATTAAATTTCCCATATATTATTCAAATTCCAAATCCCAAAATTTGGGATGTTACAGGAAGCATAGACACTCTAGTAGCCATTCCCAATGGTTGAATACTCGCAACGGTCGAAAGACAATTGCCTATAAATAGCGAAGTCTAAAAACCAGAAGGAAATTTTTTTTGATGAATGACTCGCTGAAGCCAATGAAATGATTTTACTACTTCACCGTCGATAGTTCAATAGCTCATACACTCTCTGTTTCTCAATGTTTATATAGTCAACAATAAAGAGTGAGATGATCGACTATGTTCTTCAATATTTATTCATTCACTTCTGAGAGAGATGATTTATTTGTAAATATTCTATCTGAGAGTTACTCAAGATTGGGTGATCTTGAGTGGGAAACCCATTGTATTGATTACAGCTTGTAAAGGGAGTAAATCCTAGTGAGAGGATTACTTTGAGTACAGAGTATGCAATCAAGTGGGTGTATTGATTACAGCTTGTAAGGAGGAGTGGATCCTAGTGAGAGGATTACTTTGAGTACAAAGCGTATAATCAAGTTGAAAGAAGATAGTGGATTGAAAATCTCAAGTGGAGCTTGAGGACTGGACGTAGGTCAAGGATCGGGTTGAACCAGTATAAATCATAGTTTGCATATTATTTTCCCTTATCTCTTACAATTCCAGCATATATGTTTGAATGATTGACTATCGCTTTATAAATTATTACTATCATACAAACTGCTTTCAATAAGTTTTGAAAAGATGGTCAAAGTTCCTAAAGTTTTATCAGACACCCAATTCACCCCCCCTCTTGGGTGATAACCAAGTCTAACACCCTTTATATTGGACTTGTGAGCATTACAACCTTGATTCTTCCTCCTACCGCTTCACAGACACTGAGTTAAATGACTTCGAAGCCAACTCGGTGTCCTCTTTACTCGCACACGTTGAAAAATATGGTCACGCTAGCATGGCTTCATTGATCTCACAATCCAAACCAAGTTGGGTTTGGCAAAGAGTACAACCTTTTGTATTTGCATTTCACATTCATGTGTCTTTATTTTTTGTTCTATAAATAACCAACCTTTGTGTTCTTGACCTGCAACTCTGAGTATGGGAGGCCTCGATTTCTCAACGTGTTGAAACGCACCAAGACGGCTCCCAGCACTGGAACGACCAAGAAACGCCCACCTCTTGAGCCTGGACAGACTGCAGCCGAGACAAGCCCGCATGAAGTTCAGGCCAAGAAATCCAAAAGTACTATGGAAATCTCGACGAAGGGATCCAAAGGTACTAAGGTGATCCCGGCCCAAGGGACAGAAGAAGCCTCGCCTTCTGCTACACGGACCTCTGCTCCACAAGTCACGCCGACTTCTCCTCCTCCAGTTTCTGAGCCACCTCCCTAGCTTTCCGAAGGAATTCTTTAGGAAGACGGGGTAACGATTGAGCTTGCCAATGCACTCCAGGCTCCGAAGCGCTTCATCCAACCAAACCGCCCGACGGATGCCGAGTTGGAAGAACTAATGGATATTGAAAAGTTCTGCCTGAAAGCCACCTCATTGATTCTGACCGTGGATTCGTTGAAAAATAAGTACGCCAAATCTATTGAAGCGCTAAATCGTGTCAGAAAGGAAAGGGACAAAGCTCTCAGGCAGAAAGGCGAACTCGATAAGGAGAAAAACAAAACTCAAGAGGAGCTAGAAGTGGCCAAGGAGGAGAAAGGCAAGATGCATGAGGAGCTTCTGATGGACAAGACAGATCTTTCCACGGCGAACTCGGATCTGGTCATAGCGAACTCAGAGATTCTTCATCTTCGTGAGCAACATGAAAATGATCATCTATCAATGAAACGTATTCATGCCATGCATGAACGGCTTGATGTCCAAATGAAGGCAACAGAGGACGAGCTCTGCTGGCTAAGGCCGATGTCGCGAGTGAACTAACGCTGCAATGGAGTCCTTCGACAACGCCTTGGAGCAAATTCGATTTATGAATCCCGATGTCGAGTTGAACACCTCCGGAATGCACTACCAGGCTTATGTTGAGGGCGGGAAATTGATCCCACCCGGACAAGATGAAGGAGAGGTTCAACTAGAGGTTTATGCACAAGCGGAGGCTGAAGCTCCCCTTGGTTGACGGGCCGGGATGCCGATCTTTCTTGTATTTTTTGGTTCAGGGCACTTAAGCCCATTTTGCTTTGTATCTTCATTTGCCGGTTTACTACCCCGGCTTATTATGTTACATTTTCCTTCGTTGTATTTGAACAAATCACCAATCAATGAGAGTTTGCTCATTTCTTGACCAACCCGGATTCAATTCTGATTTTTAACTTCAACACTTCAACAGGCTAATTGTATGAACTCTAACATATTTTTCAAAGTTCTATTCAATGACTGGGCCAAAGTCAAAAATGTTAACGCAGAGTCTGCTTAAATATTTGTTTGGTATTAAAATCAAGTATCATTTTTGTGAAGATTTTAATTAATCAATCACATTATATTCCAACTCATTCGACTAGAATCTAATCGGAGTAAGGGCAATTTGTCACATGTTCAAATTCAGTTTGGTTACCAAAACTTTAAACATTTCGACTTGATTAGGGTCAGCATGACAATTCGTCTCATTATCCCAGAATATAACTTTGATGCATCACAATTGTTCTACTATTGTGATTCAAAAAGAAGAAGCTATAATTATGGTGTATGTGCAGTGTACATAATTAAGTTATGAGTTGTTTAGTTTAGGATTCATCTAGACTTGTCATTGTTGGTGTATCTCTGTAATTTGTTAATCAGCATAATGATTTATGTATTAATAAGAGAAGCAATTAACATTTGCATTGGTTGGAGCAATTGATCTAATATTGGATAGTTTCCATTGTTGGGCATTATGTCTGGATTTTTAGAATCCTTTTGTACGTACGTATAAACATGGGCTTTAGATCTTGGTTGTTCTCTGCTTTCAAATATGTAACCACCCCAATAACTTGACTTGTATGAGTAATTTGCACAAAATATGTTATGTGGTAAATCCCAGAATTTACCATGGTGAAATGAGGTAAATATAGTATAGACGTACAGTCAGAATAAGTATGGGATCTTGAACATAAAACTCAATTTAAGTATCATCTCTCCATAAATCTGTTCGGTATAAACAAACTTGGGAAGATAAGAACAGAAAGAAGCAGAGGAACGTAGTTGGTTGGAATTTCATGTTCTTTTCTCCAAAGTTATGATTGTATTCGCATGGATAACATACATGTTATGCTGTCAATTACTGCAACTGAGTTTCATCCTCCATCTATGCTTCTCAATTACCATAGCTATTACTTTATTGTTTGAAGAATATATATGATTTTATTTCATTACAGTTTACACTAGTGGAACAAAACAGAGCATGCTATTATGTGATATAAACACCATTCAAAACTATAGGTATGGTCAGTGGCGGAGTCAGGATTTTATGTTTATGGGTGCATAATTAGTAGTGGGATTTGGGGGTTCAGGGCAGCGCCGCCGATTTTTTTTTTTTAGGAGGATAAAAAGCAACGCACTCTTTCATAAAATTTAGGATAAAAATGGGGTTTAATTGAAAAGTATTTCTGAAGAAATCAATTTAAACACAACAATATATTTTAATCCCATGGCATACAGATACCCAGATGTTACACAATCAAATTCCAAAGCAACATACAAGAAAAAATTATTCTGCTTTGTCATATATGATAGGATATATTAAAAAGTCAAATATCAACGAAAGAGCAAATGAGAGCTTCTTAAGAAATATGGAATGGAGTTTTCTAAGATCATGCAAGGTGAATTTGAAATGTCTATGGTAGGAGAATTAAATTTCTTCTTAGGACTTCGAATCAAGCAAAAGAAAAATGAAATATTTATTTCCCAAACCAAATACCTGTTAGAGCTTCTTAAGAAATATGAAATGGATCATTATATTGCAACAGAGGCTAATACCCCTACGAGCTCAACGACTTTTTTAATATCCTAATTTTTACTTTTAGGATTTATTTATAATTAAGAGTGAAATTATATATGATAAATATATATAATTTATAATCTTTAAAAATATATAAGAAATGGACTTTTAGGATTTATTTATAATTAAGATTGAAATTATATATGATAAATGTATATAATTTATAATCTTTAAAAATATATAAAAAATGGAAATAGTGGGTATTTTGTTGTAATTTTTTTAACTATAAAAAAAATAAAAGAAAATATATATCTAATGATGCACCTACATCGTATGGGAATTGCAAAAAGGGAAAGAAAGATGCACCTACTGGATTCGAACCAAGGATAGGTTGGTGGTAGAGATGTTATTTTACCATGAAGCCACTAGTGTATCTTTATGAGAAGGCTCTTCAAAATATATATCTATTCTGAAACTTTTGTGTCTGCACTTGCAAACACATACAACAATGTGGCTCCGCCACTGGGTATGGTGTATGTGCAATGTACTTATATCACTATTATTGAGATTAGTATGAATCTCACTCATCTCAAAAATAAATAAATGTGCAAAGTTCAGGCAAAATGATGGAAATGTAAAGCATGCAAGTCATCATGGCATGTATTTAGAATTTAGAATAGATGAAACATATAGCTTTTCGATCTATAATAATGAATTGTTATAAATTTGAGTTGCTGTTTGGGGACATTCTTATGACAAGATATACATGTGCCAGCTTAAATCTGTGGGGATGGCATAAGTCAACTTAAAGGCCATCACAAGGAGTAACATAAAATTTAATATTTTTAATTATGTTTTACGTAAAGCGTGAAAATTTTCAGACTTTGCAAATAAAAGTCTGGCAATAAGGGCAAAAATGGAATGGTGAAACCGATTATATATGGTACATCAGTTACATTTCATTTTTTTCAAGGCTACAACCAAGACAACATATCTAAGTAATTAAACTGGTGTAGAAAGGCATGGAGTCGATTCCAAGAGATGATAATTTGATTTCATAAGGTCATGGTTTTACAACAACAACAAAACAACTTTAATTTGGAGTTAGAAATACAGAGTGAGAAATCCTTTAATTTCGTAGACTGAGAAAACTTTAATATACACACATATATTTTTCAACCAAACTGCTATTAAAACACATAATTAACTAATGAAAGATTAAAGTTAGAGAGAAATGCAACAACATTCCTTTTTTGTAATTAATGATGAGAATTCTTACCATGTTCTTAAAAACCTAAAAACGGAAAGAGAATAAAAAATAGTAAAACATAAAATCGTAATATAAAACATAGTTTTTACCTATATATATATATATATATATAAAATTCAAGAAAAGTAAGGCACCTATCATCATCCATACATATACCGATCAATGCAATATCAATCAAAATATTCAACATTGTCATCAAATACCATTCAAACAAAGGCAAACAACCTCAATACAGTTCAAAATTCAAGTCTAATTTAAATTCAGTACCAATCATTATCAAACTGAAACATAAATAATTGTCACACTCTAAACTAATAAATCATTTTTTCCCACAAATGTTTTAAACAGTCATACTTTAGTCCCTCTCCAGAACTTCTGAATCTTTTCACTTTAGTCTCTGGTCAAAACTTGTGTTTTGACCAGGTGCTAGGTCAGACCCGAGAATGTGACCGGCATGAGCTGAGGGAAAGAGGAGGGACCCGACATCCATTTATTGAGGGCGTCGCGGATTGAAGGGGAGACCGGGGAATAAAAGACGAAGACGCGAGATACAGAGGAGGGGAAGGACACGAAGCTCACCTGTGCTTTCTTCATCTTTCCTCGCCGGCGACCTCTGTTTCACCGTTCCCTTGCTCTGTCGCCGGCGAGACGCTGTTAACAAAGGAGGAGAGAACAGACCTGGAGCTAGGAGACCTGAAAAACGCTAAGACAGCGCCGCGAGAAGGGAGACTGGGATTGAGAGACAGCGCCGCGAGAACAGACCTGGAAGTTACATCTTTTCGTTGCATAAGTTCTGCAATCCAAACACCAATTAAGATTTTTATGTTTAAAATATTATATACACTTTCATGAAATCCACATGTCAGTTAGTACCTGGGTGATTGGTTGACTCATCATAAACAAGGATAGCCACTCGTCATCTTCAATACTATTACCTGTTACTTACCTGTTAGTTATATATTTTTGTTTCAGTTTAGATAGAGAATTGCATATTGTTAGGGGTAAATTGGTGGATTATTTTCAAATCAAAGTTCATCAAGGATGCTCCTGAACAAGGGTACCAAGAGAGCCACTTTACTCATTATTAATATTATTTACAATTACATATATCAATTTAATAGAGCTTTGAAATTAACCAGTTTGGCAAGTAATTAATGTCATTACTATTATGTCACACTATCACTTCATTACCATTCTTGTGCTTATTATAAGTCTGGTTTGAAAAAAAAAAAAATTGTTCCTATATACAAGTCATTAAATTGTTTTCCAATTTTAACCCTATTGAAAATTTAGGTGGAAGAAAGAGTATAACATCTCCTTTATTTCAATACTCATTATTAAATAAGGGCAAATTTTGAAAACTGAATCAATTTAAAATATATATTAAAGGTCTTAATTTTTATTTCTTATTATGTGAGATTTAGTCAAATTTGATATATAATTAGGACTAGAGTGGTATCTTGGTGTTATTGTATTTACCCTGAAAGTGAAGCTAGGCCAATTCTCTTTAAAATTTGAGCCATTTCAACTTCTTTTATTATTCTAATAAAAGAAATACTTTATTTGTTGTAGAGTGTTTTTTCACTAATATTTTACATAAATGGCCTCCAATGATGTGTAGTTACAAAAATTGATGGGGAGACCAACTCTAAGTTACAAAAAAAGAAGTTAAGGCACATTGAAATATGTGATATATCAAAAGTCGTATGCATAGAAAAATTGGTGAAAACTGTAGTATATATTGAAGGTATTGGGTTGAATATAGTGTACCTGGATTATTATTAATTATTTCAAGAGCTTTGACAAATGGGCCTTGAGGTGTGATTGCATCATTGTCATCCCGATTGATTGGGTTATTTCTTGCTCTTTTTGTGCATATACAGGCAGTTGAGCTCTGCAAGTTAATTGTTGTAATAAATTAAACATGATTAAGAAGAAGGGCCACCAACACTATATATGTCAAGTATTTTACAAAACATAAAAATATGGACTTACTGAGGCAAAATTGTCATCCCCCATCAACCCTCTTTTTTTATTAACTGCTACTTCTTTCTCCTTCATCCTTGTACCCACTTGCTCTGCTTAAGTACAACAAATAGTTATTTTGTTCTAAATCATATCTATAAGGGTTTTTCTATAGGGAATTAATGAAAATAAAATTTCTTTACCTGTTACATAACATGCCTATGTTATCATGTTAACTGTGATGCCAAACAAACTAAAATATGCAGGCTGAAATATTTCTAGAAATGATTCTAACAATAATTACTTACCCCTCTCTCTCTCTCTATATATGTGTGCGTGTGTGTATTTATTTGTTTTGTTTTCACATGGCCAAATGGATTCTATGATCATTTTTAAATCACAAAATCATGCACCAAAGACACCTGACCATGCAAAATTCAGCAAAATAATGTTTATATTACTATAACAATCAACTGATGAAAACTCAAATAAATATTGATCATCATCATTATCAGTGTTATGTACATAAATATATTACAAAAGGTTGTGGAAATGACAACAAACCATAATCAATATGTCAGTTGGAGAATAATGCAATTTTAATTGGTAAAATTAAAATAAAGGATTTACAGAAAATAATATTTATTATAAAGGATCATAAAAATTGTTATAATTTAGAAGGACCAAACATCATAATATAAATTTAAAATTATTGAATTGCCCAAAATCAAACTTCTTGTGTTATCTCTTGTATTCATAATTAAAAAAAAAAATAACTAAAATTAAAACTAAAACTACTCATCATAATATGATTATATCTTCTCTTTTTTTTTAAATGTATTATTTAATTAAGAACTATTACACTCATATTTTTCTTAATTTTTTATTTTCACCAATTTATATCAAGTTCCCCAAATTATATTATCGACATTGATATCAATTAAGCTCTTTCTATAAAAATAAAAACTAAACTTATTTCATATTTTCAGGATATAAGAGGTTAATTAGATTTTTTTAAAAAAAATTTATTGACATTACATGAATTTTTTAACCCACATAAATTGCTTCTGAAACAAAAATAAATCATACAAACTTTCTTAGTTTAACATATATGATAAATTATAAAAGACGTTGAATTTTATTAAAATTATGTAATTCCATTTTAATGAAATTTTTTGTTGATTTTAATAAATTATAATTCTTACCAATTGAAGAATGTGTAATTTGTTTTTCATAGATATATATTCAAGTTGTGAAAATTAAGAAAAAATATTGTTTAATTTAATGAAAATTTTAATTTTGTATTAATTTTAAAAATAGAATGTAGGAAGGAATGTAGAAGATTTTATTAATATTAGAGGCATTTTAGTACTTTTAATTTTATATTTTTATATTTGATCCTTCTAAATAATTACAATTTTGATGGTCCTTATCCATAAATATCTTTTCTTCTAGGTCCTTCATTCTAATTTTCCCATTTTAATTTGAAAAACTCAAACTAGTAGTGATAGGGGAAGAGCATAGGCTTACCTTGGTTACCCCAAGTGGAATACAATGTTTGATGATAAGGATTTGTAAAACTGATATCTTCCATCTCACTAAGTTGTTTGACTACATACATCCCGCTCTCTTCTATAAAGCTGGCTTCATCATCACTTTCATATGACGATACACAAACCCGTGCATGATACCACCGATCTTTTGTATAAAGCCGTTCTCTCTCACGCAAACGATGCTCTTCTAGACAGCACACAACTAAATGATCACCATCCAAATAATATGGTTCCTCATACAATGAACTCGATAAAACAAAACATTGTATTGGTTCCTCTTTGGTGTCGACCCACACATTAAAGAACCAAAGTTCTGATTCATCATCCGCTGGTTTAAGAAGAAAACAGAGGCATAGAGTTGGCAAGTTGTTACGAAACCAAAAAGAAATAGAAGCTCCTTTGCTTCTGTGATCAAACCACTTCGGTATGCTTCTACTCGGCAACCAAAAAAAGTATGGTTCATTGTATGGTTCACATTCCATTAAATAGCTGAAAGGATCCCCATGTAATTCCTGTGGATGAAAATAAGTGTTGAGCAAAATACACCAACTCAATAGATATATTTTGTGAATATAATAAGGACTAAAAATTAAAGAGAGAAATTGATTACCTCACTCAATATTATGCTTTTGGACTCTAAACTCAATGACACACAATTTCTTGCTTCTAAACATCTTATGCTTCGTGGAATCCCTTCAACTTCTCTCAGATGCCTGCACTCATTTAACACAAGTGTCTCCAAAAAAGGACATTCCTTCATCCATGCCGGTAAAATTGTGAAATCATTACCCGATAAATTCAAATAACCCACATTCATAAATCGACTAAGATCAGTTCTAATGAAGTCATCTGATATATTACAATATGGGAGATCAAACGCAACCATGTTGGGACATTGCTTGGACCAAATTGCCTCTTCTTTGGCTTCCTTCGAATTACATGATATCTTCCCTGCACCACTCACTGAGATGTAGTCTATTTTCGGCAATAGAAAAATGCCCTTTGGGATCTCAATGACTGACTCTTTCGGACAAATTTGTAAGAGCCTAAGCTCAGAAAGATTGCAAATTGACCAAGGCAATTTGTTTATTCCGTTATCTATTATATGTAGCCTTTCTATTTTCATGTTTTCAAGTATTTCCGGAAAGTACTTCATACTTGAGCAACGTTCAAGCATGAACAGTGTAAGAGAGGGTAACTTGATGGCACGTGGAAAGGTCTTAAGCCGGACACAACAAACTACCGACAAGGACTCAAGTTTTGGTAAATGGCCAACTGAATCATGAATTTCAATCAAATTCTCGCAACTCCAAAGTCTTAATTCCTTCAAATTTCTGAGATTCGATAGATCAGGTATCTCTTTAACATATTCACAACCTTCAAGAAACAAAATGCCCAAATTGTTCGAAGTCTGCAGCAATAGCCAACACCATCTAAAAAGTTTAATGATAAAAAAAAAGAATGAAATTATCAAGTACTCCCTCTAGTCCTAATTATAGGGCATTTGTGAGTTGATCTTAGTCTTAATTATAGGACAAAGTTCTAATTTTTGTCAATTTGTTCTCAAAATACCCTATTGATACTTTCTCAATATAATAATTAAACACAATAATAATTTAATAATGACCTATATATTCTATAAGGTGAGTAATGTTTGCCACTCATTAATGCATAAAACTCAATTATACTATTTTTTTTATTTTTTTAATAAAAT
This sequence comes from Acacia pycnantha, assembly GCA_025563575.1. Classification (NCBI taxonomy): domain Eukaryota; kingdom Viridiplantae; phylum Streptophyta; class Magnoliopsida; order Fabales; family Fabaceae; genus Acacia; species Acacia pycnantha. The sequence goes on along the minus strand of JAMWYP010000166.1, from coordinate 73,458 downwards.
AATTTTGAGCAATTTTGTTATATTTAATAATGGCATCACAATTAAATTATACTTCCAATCCCTAAGAGTAGATCATAAGTTTTTGAGGAAGATCAACCATAATAGATTGTGTGAGAGCTCGGAAAAGTCGTGTGTAAGGTAGGAGAAGTCTGATAAAAACAATAGAATCAAAGTAACTAGATGTCATTTTAAATAAGGGTATTTTAGAAAAACAAATATAATTAACTAATTTAACTACTATCCTTAATCTCTTCAAAGTTAGATAAATATGTCTTATAATTATAACCGGAGAGAGTACAATCTAACTAGAAATGCTTATAAGATAGGGATCATGCCTTAATTATTGCTTCCATCGAACTCAAACGAGTATACCCCATGTCGAGCATAACAAGATTCTTTGAACTAAAATTAGGAGGCAAACATGAAGGACACTGTCTCCACTTCAGCACTTTTAAGCTCTCAGGAAGATATTTGGGATCTTTTGAAAATTTCACATTCTCAAAAATGAGAATTTTTAACCCTTTCATACTCTTGAACGCTTCTCCATCCCAATTTACTTCTATGCATTCCGACCAATTGTCTTGACCTATCATCCTAACTTTATTTGTGCCCTTTCAAGTGAACAACAAAATGAAAGTCATCTTGAAAATATTAGAAATTTGAAGCATATGCAATAATAGATAATAAAAAAATCCACAAATTTAAAATAGTGACATACTTCGGCATAAAAATCCCGCAAGCCAGTAAATGGACCAAAAATATCTTCAACTCAGCCTCAACATATATGCATGTAAACCTTTAAGAATCAAACCTTGACTTCAGACAGTGAGTTAATGGCTTTGGTTATTAAAAATATCTTAAATTATCTAAAAAGGGTTTAATCAATTATTGCGGCTAAAAAGGGTGTAAACCTCTTAAGAATATTTATTTGGTTGTAGTACTTAAAGGAGTTGACTGAATCGAGATAAATTGGTTGTCTTCTTCTCAACTCTTTCGACCATCTATGTTTTCACAAAACACACACTCAAACTCGTTTCCCTACTTATACATAAAGTTTATTCATTTACTAAATATTTAGGAGGTTCTTCAAATGAGAATTCAACAATAGCATAAATATAAATGTATTGTTTATTATTTATTTATAAATACTCTTAATTATTCTATGTTATTATATAATGAATTCAAACATTCATTTATTTTGTATAAAATTTTAAGTGACTGTAGTTTTTCAGATTATATCTAGCAAAATCAAATTAAATAAAATTTAAAATATAAACTATCATCATTTATTAAGTAATTGAAAATTGAATTTTATATGTTTTAAAAAAAATGAATTTTTCCTGAAGATTAATTTACTAATTATATATTTACTTTTGAGTGATGTGGAATCTTTCAGAGATTTTTATATAACTTTATATAATTTTTTAAAAGGAAATTATTGTATAAAACCAAAATGTTTATTTTAAAAAAAATACGATAAAAATAAAAGTTGAACACTTGAAATAATACACCCACACATTTGAATGGGAAAACATTTCACCCTAAATCTATAAAATCAGTTCCAAAAATCCAACAGTTCATGTACCATTAAAAATCAGTTCTAAAAATTTCACCTTATCAAAAACTATTCAATTCATTCATTCATTAAATAAATTCCATGCATTGAATTTATGAGTGAGACAAAAGGACTTCACAGCTATGCATAAAAAAAAAAAACGAGTTAATAACTTCATATAACATGGAAAATAAACATAAATCACAAAGATAAGGATTTACCAACCAAGATATTGTGAAAATGACAATAAAATTACACCGCAAAAAAATAAATAAATCATCTTGATTAGTGTTACTTACTGTATTGCCTTCCAAAACATTAACAATATCTCGGTTGAAACATAATCTGCTCCGTTCTTCAGGATTATTTGGTGATTGTTCACTAACAATTTTTCTCCCCATATCACGTATCAAATCATGCATTTGAATATGACTTAAATAATCAATCTTTATGAGGTGTTTATCAACCAACACTCCAATAGAATAACTTAAATTATTAGAGTCATGTACTGCTTCAACCATATATTTGACATATTTCAAGTATTCCCCATTGAAGAAACAAGCAATATCAAGGAATATTTGTTTTTCAACTTCTTCTAGGTCCTCATAACTCACCCTCAATACTTGTTGTATGCCTTTATCGGGACTTGATTTATATAAGTCAAGCGCAGACTCCCATTCATTTATAGTCTTGCCACACAAGTTAGAGCCTATTACTTCAAGGGCAAGTGGAAGGCCTTTTGCATAAGTTACTACACGATTCAAAACATCCATGTAACATGGATCTAATTGGCGACCTTTAAAAGCATTCCCACTTAACAATTCAAGAGATTCTTTAACACTTAAAACCTCCATGTCGTATCTACTTTCAACCCCATGTGCTACAAGCAAATGTTCATCTCTTGTTGTTATAATAATCCTACTTCCATCACTAAACCAATTGCAACCACCAGCTAATTTTTTCAGTTGCTCGTGATTTTCAACATTATCGAGAATCAAAAGAATTTTCTTTTCTTTGAATCTCTTTTTTATTACTTGAACTCCTTCATTAACATCCTGTATTTTTTTGATGTCCACTCCTACAATCTTTGAAAGTATTATCTCTTGAATTCCTTCTAGGCCAAGTTTCTTTGATTTTTCTTTGACATCATGTAGAAAGCACAAACCTTCAAAATTATCAGCAATTGAATTATACAGAGCACGGGCTATTGTTGTTTTACCCAACCCCCCCATTCCACAAATTCCTACCATGATGACCTTATCATTTGACCCAATTTGTAAAAGAGAGGTTATTTCTTTCACTCGAGACTCTAGCCCAACAGGATATTCAGAAACATGTAAAGGAACCCTATTGATTTTACTAGAGATTTCTTTCACAATCTTTTCAATAAATTGATATTCATAACCTTGCCTGAAAAGTTGCAAAAAAAATATATATCAGTTCTAATTACATTCCCTATAGTAAAGAGATTTAAATTTATTTACTTATAACCTAAGTTGAAACTAGGAGAGGGGGAAAACACACAAGATGAAAGTTTTGAATTACCGCGGATTAAAATAGTCACCATAAATGTTTGCCACTTCATGCAATGCATGCTTCCAACTGCATATCTTCTCCTTGTCAGCCCTTAAGTTTTCCATATGCAGAGATAATGCTTGTCCATAGCGATCTTTTTGATGTCGCACTTCTGAAGGCTCCACATCAAAAAAAATTGGCCAAACCAACCGTCCCTCTCCCTTAATGCACTCATGAATTTTAACAAGTTCGTTGAGACAAAATGTGGAAGAAGCATAGTTCTTCGAAAATACGGTAATTGCCATTTTGGAATTTTCAATTGATTTGAGAAGTGTTGGTGTAATTTCATCTCCTCTTCTTAGTTCCTCATCATCAAGGAAGGTGCAAACTCCCGCATTCTTTAAAGCATCATACAGATTTCCTATAAAACCATAACGAGTATCTTCGCCGCGAAAATTGATGAAGACATCGTAAGTCCATTGGTAATGGAAAGAAGAAGAGGCTAGTGTTAACCCGGTCATGATAGCTTCCTACAGGTAAAGATTAAGGAAATAATGTTAATTTTACTTACAAAAATTGTGGAGTGAGATGATATATACATAAATGGAAATGATGAAGAAATGAATGAGTTTATTTTTTTTATAACTGTTTGGGCCACCCGATGTCGAACGTTTTTTTTTTTTTTTGAAAATTTTATTATTAGGCATATGAGTAACTGACTAATCTGAATTGTGGCTTGTGATCAAGATGCCTCTCCCTACAGGTTTTTTTGGAACAAGACGGGATTCAAACTTAGTTCGCCTACTCTATAGTCTATTTGATCTACTTCTAGACCAAGCAATTTTGGGTATTAGATTATTACTTACGAACAAAACTGAATTGTTGATGACGAAGTAGTTATAGGCACACACAATAAAACAATGGGAACTAACAAAAAGAAAGAAGGAGGCTTCAATTGCCTTTCTTAAACTCAAATCAAAATCTAAAAATAAGAATTGAGTTTGACGCAACGGGTTGACTAATAATCTAGCCTCTAACAAGAGAGTACTTGATAAATCGTACTATTATTTATATATTTTTTCGCACAATCATCTAAGATTTTGATGATAATTAGGAGTGAATAATTAATATTAATATAGAAATAGGAATGTATAAATAATTACGAGTGAATAATTATAACAATAACATTAAGGGTTAAGGGGCATTTTGGCCAACCAACTATTAGCTCAGGAGCACCCAGCACAAAAAACTATTAAGAGTATCAAAAATACCAACAAACTTTTAAAAAGGAGCGCCCTTAACAAAAAGTTAACCTCTATCTAAGGTGCAGATTGGCCAACGAACTCTTACTTCAGGAGCGCCCATTACAAAATTCTAAATTTTACTAAATTAAATAATTTTTTTCTCAATTGTCATTATTCAAAACTACTTGTATAGATATCTATGGACAAAAATTATTCATTCTTTACTTTTCATTTTTATTAAATATGATTTTCATTTTATTTTATTTCTAAATATAAGTCTTATTAATCTAAATTTATAAGTATAATTTGTTTCCCTCTTTAAATTATAGTAAGAAATTTAGGTTAGTAGGTTCTTAAAGCTCAATTGTGTCAATTGCCGTATAACTTATTCCCAACGATACACTATATATCTTGAATATAATGAAATTAAGTTAACGACGAAATCAAAAGAAAAGAATAATTTTCACATGATAGAGTAAAAATACATACATAAATTTACTCTAATTTATTTGATTAATAAGTGCACTTTTACATATTTTACTTTAATTCTCTCATATCATTTATCATACATTCTTTTTCTCATAAAAATTATTATTTTATTTTAGAAGAAATTTATGTGAGTTTTATTATAAAAATAAATCATATAATTTTTGTTTAACATATATAATAAATTATAAAACACCTTGAGTTTTATTTAAATCATATAATTATAATTTTAATTAAAACTTTTGTTTATTTTAGCAAATTATAATTTTGACAAAATTAAAGAATGAATAATTTTTGTCCATAGATATCTATACAAGTAGTTTTGAATAATGACAATTGAGAAAAAATTATTTAATTTAGTAAAATTTAGAATTTTGTGTTGGGCGCTCCTGAAGTAAGAGTTCGTTGGCCAATCTGCACCTTAGATAACGGTTAGATAACGGAGGTTAACGGCGTTGTGCTGGGCGCTCCTTTTTAAAAGTTTGTTGGTATTTTTGGTACCCTTAATAGTTTTTTTGTGCTGGATGCTCCTGAGCCAATAGTTGGTTGGCCAAATTGCCCCTTAACCCTAACATTAATAGTTAAAATATAGAAATAATCAACAACGAGTATAGATAAAAATTATAAACAATGTAACAACTTGTATTATTTTAGAATTTATCATCCTAGTTATACGTAAATATATACCACATTTTATTTTAGTCAGGAATGGATATAGAAGCTACACTGTGGGCCAAAATGCAATATTTGAAAATTTTAACATTTTTGCAAATAAAAATAAACCAAATTTAGTCCAAATTTTGTAGGATGGAGAAGGGAGTTATGGACCAAAATAGATATATGCGCATATAAATAACCTATTATTTTATCAACTCATACCCACTAACAAAATTTCTTTCCTAAATCAGTTGTTAAGGGCCTGTTTGGTTCGAGGGATAAGGAGGGGAAAGAGAAATTTTTTCTCTCCTCTTTATAAAATAACGCATAACCCATTAAAACTTTTTAATATTCTAAAAATATATTCTCAATAAAAAAAATATTTTTTTCATTAATAGTAATTAAGTCAATATCCTCCTTTCCAACCCTCCTCTCAAATCAAACAGCCAAAGAATGGAGAGAAAAGACCCTTTTATTCCCTTCTTCTTCCCCAGCTAAAACAAATCATGCAGAACACAAATGAAATATTCATACTGGAACACGCAAATAAAATATTCAGATCAAGCACATATAAAAATCAGAGGTTGAAGCTCACCAGATCTGGACCAAGCTAGGAGGGAGAACGTTCTTCGTCGATCTACTGAAGACGGAGATGATGGAGGGAGACGCCGCCTTAAGTGGCTTCGCACGGCAGAGAGATGATGAAGGACACAATGACTCCTTGTGAGAGAGAGAGAGAGAGAGAGGAGTGATAATTAAAAACTCAAGGAGAGATGGAAGCAATGAATAGACTCATAAAAATCGGTCTCTATATATATATATATATATATATATGAACGAAAGTGTTTTGCCCTTTTTATTTTGCACTTTCTTTTTAAATTTTCTGGTGAAATTACATAATACGGTAACTTGGGAGAAATTTCCAAGAAATCACAAACCAATAACCACCTACAAATATAGGCTCACAGGAAGCGACCGCGTTTTCTTGCATATCCTGTCGTTCAGCTCCTCCTGTATACCGTCCTGATGAGGTATGTATGTTACAGATTTGATTTTTTGATTTTTTTAATAAAATTATTTTGATAAATAGAGAATCTAAAATAAAAATGATTTTTTATTTAAAAATTATAAAATTAAATTTGGAGGGCTCACAAGTAGGGCTGAGCAGGAAACCCATAACCCAGTGAGCCCGCCCACAGCCCGATGTAATTGGGCCAATTTGAGCCCGCCCAAAAAGAATTAAATGGGTTGGGCTAAAACCCAACCCATCTAAGAATTAAATGGGCGGGCTATGGGTACACCTTTGGGTCGCCTATACCCGCCCATTTAGTGTGTATTTTTTTTTATTAACTACCCTAACCCTAATTGCTATTGACTCTTACTCTCTTTCTCTTATATTTGCCTATTTTAATCAAGCGAGTCGTCACAACTGAAATATGCAGATTCAATGGAAACATGTCATTTTTTTAATCTTTGAACTTTAGTTGTAATGTTTTAATTTAAAAGTTGGAGTTTTAACATCAAGATTATGTTATGATGATACTTGCCTAAATTTAGGTTCTTGTGTGAATTATTATTATTGAACTTTGAAGATTCAGATTTCAAAATTTAAAATGATGAATTTGGATTTATGTTTAATGCTTATGTATGTTTTTTTTTTCCCAAAAAATAAACAAGTCAGATATAAATGGGTTACCCAAAACCCAGTGAAACCCACCCATTTATATGTTAGCCCATTTACATGGGTTTAAATGGGTTGAGGTATGGGTATGGACTAACCCATACCCATTTAAAATTAAATGGGCGGGATATGGGTTAGGGTATGGGCTACCCAACCCACCCATTGCTCTGCCCTACTCACAAGAGTGAATGGCCCCACCTACCAAAGGATAGAAAGGAAAACGCGGTGGGTCTTTTGCCCTCTTTCTTTTGCATTTTCCACGAAATCACAAACCCATAATCACTGACAGATACAGGCTGAAAGGCAGGCATCACAAGGATGCCTCGATAAAAGTGATAGATGGATGAACGAGGACATACTCGTTTTAAGTAGTAACTTCTAAAAAAGGATTCTCTCAATTTTATGTTTTTAATTATATTATATATATCACAATGAGAAAAATAACTATTATTAATTGCATCCAGCACACAACATGGTACATTCTTTAGTCTCCGTAGTCTCATAGATGACTTTCAAAGACTCGATCATGCGTGTGTTACTTGGCTTGTTTTAAAAACTTAGAAATTATATGAAGGAATAAGAAATTCCATGGGGAGATGAAGTGATATTATTAATTCTTCTTTCATCTTTCATCTTGACCACATTAATAAAGCCTCAAACACGCCTCTTTCATCTTGACCACATTACTTTTTCATTTATTAATTTATTTTATTCAAACAAGTTGCTTTCCTCCTGTGACTACTGGTACACCCATTAATTTATGGGAAAATTACACACAGGTCTTAAGGAATAGACTTTATTACAATAAAGTCCCTTGAAATCATGAAATTACACAGAAGTCCCTTTGTGTAATTAATTCATATTAGTAAAAGACCTTATTGCCCAGAGGCTATTTATAACAGGAAAAGTATTGATTTACAACAGACAAAGTATATATCAAAACCAGGGTTTTTTCCATTTCTGACTTCCAGAGGCTATTTATAACAGGAAAAGTAAAAATTTACAACAGACAAAGTATATATTTACAACAAAGTTTCAAAACCAGGGTTTTTTCCATTTCTGACTTCCAGAGGCTATTTACAACAGGAAAAATATAAATTTACAACCTATTTACAACAGGAAAAGTATTGATTTACAGCAGACAAAGTATATATTTACAACAAAATTTCAAAACCAGGATTTTTTCCATTTCTGACTTCCAGAGGCTATTTACAACAGGAAAAGTATTGATTTACAACAGACAAAGTATATATTTACAACAAAATTTGAGAGATAGGAGAGAGAGAGGAGCGACTAACGAAGTAGAGGAGTTCAAGGTGGATTGAAAAATATGTTATGGCAATAAAGAAGTCGATGACTCTTTGACTCTCTAGAATGTTATGTATGCTCAAAAGCCCTTCTTCGTCACAATTGCACGGCGCATAATCACTATCGATAGCGGAAACAGAGACGAAGATGTGAGAAGCCAACAAAAGAAAGGTTGATGCTTTCTCCATGGCGCCTCAGCTGGTTAGTACGTTCGAATATCATCTGAAAAAAATATCATATTCCAAATCTTATCCAAGCCTTTTGTAGGAAGGTAAAGGAAGGCTCATCCACCAGCTGACTTCGTAAGATGTCGACACAAAGTCTGTTATATTCAAGATTCGAGATCTAACATTCGCATCCGCCCAAACTCCTCGTACTCTTTCTATTTTTGGGAAATAAATAATATCAAAAAAGAAAAACCTCAGGATGGTCAAAGAAAGCTGAGATTATACCAAGAAATGAAATGGGGAGACCCAAATCACCATGTTCACTCTGGAGGTAGGAAGAAAAAGGGAGAGAGGAGAGAGAGAGGAGAACGGAGAAAGAGGAATTGGAAGGAAGGTCAAATTGGTAATTGTACATTCACAAATAATTACAACCAGGTCCCTTGGAACTTCTATGTAATTTCATGATTTCAAGGGACTTTATTGTGATAAACTCTCTTCCTTGGGACCTGTACATAATTTTCCCTTAATTTATTTCATTTCTCTCTCCCCCCCACTTTTTCATTTCACCACGTTGCTTTATCATCCATTCATTTATTTCATCGTCTCCCCACTTTTTCATTTCCTATGCATCCATCAGTTTAAATGAAATGTAAAGTTGGAAATTTATTCTATAATCATTAAGATACTTATCTTTTCTTGATATATGAGAATTGGTCAAACTCAGCTTATAAATAGAATCATAATCGTATTCACGCAAGTTTAGATAAATCACGTTCAAAAAGTAATTTATATTATTAATCTAAATGGATATCTTCCTCTTGAGGGGGGAAAAATATCTTCTATTTTTTCCCTACCTTTTCATGTTTGGGAAACACTGAAACCTGGTTTCAGAATCCTTTTTCTGTAAGTAAAGATCAAACTCATTCCATATATTTACTTTATAAATCATAAAAGTTATTCTCAAAAGTTAATATATTTTCCAAAATCAATTTTTTCAGTTTTTTCCCAAAAACTGATCTTCAAAAGCTAATCCAAATTATTCTCTAACAACTATATATTCTCCAAAAGTTAATCTAAAAATCTATTCTTTGCCATCACTTTTTTTTTCACTTTTAATTCTAATATTTATGCCATGAAATTTCAATTGACAGATATGCCTGATAACCTCTTCTCAAAACTTTTCAATAAAGCATCATTGAATATTTAAAAAAACTAAATGAAATGATTAATTAAATCTCCTAGAAGATTAGATTTGATTTGATTTTATAGAGTGATCAAACTAACAAATGTGTATGAAGAGCTGTTCTTTATGATATGTAGACATGTCAACTCAACATATTTAATCAATTGACGATCAAACTTAACCTAGATAATGGTTAGAGTGACATTGCTATGATTTGAAAATTTCTTAGATAACATTAAACAAAACAAAAAAATCTAATACTCTAACGCTCGTGTATGAAAACTTTTGATATAAATTTGTATCTTAGCCCATTTAATTTTAGGGTTAAAGTGTAAAAATATACATGTAATTTTTCCAAAAATGCATCCAAGTGTTTTTTCCCCCAAAAGTGACTATGTTATAAAAGTGGAGCAAAAGTCACGTTAAAGTGGATGTGGGCCCCACCAACATGAAGTAACAAAATAAGTGACTTCAAAAAAACACAGTGTTGGACGTATTTTTAGAAAACCACATGTGTATTTTTAGAAAACCACATGTGTATTTTTACTGCTTAACTCTTAATTTTATTAAAAAAACTAGGGTATTCTCCCCAAGTATTGCACAGGTAGTGTGTACTGAATAATTAGGGAGATATGATATTAATTTAGTGTCGATTTTTAAATAGCTACGCTAGCTAGAAAATTTTATATGGATAGAGAGCATTGCTCTGATTGGTGCTTAATTGGCTCGAATAAATTTGAAAATGTGGGAATTTATTCATTTATAGGTAGATTGTCTGATTTTTTGGTCAATGGTGATGAATATTATTTAAAAACAAAATCATTTAGAAAAAAGTTGAATGCCTACGGAGGACAAAAAGATGATGTACACATTTAAATTGGACTGTAGAATAATTTTTTTCAAAATAAAATAAATGGCATTTGGTTATGAGTTATCACGAACACTGGATCTTTTATATAGTAAATACTCTTAAGTAAAGAGTATTGAATTATTATTATTTTATTTTTTTGGTTTTAATAAAAATAATAATTAAAAAAATGTGACTCGCTAAACTCTGGAAAAAAAATTATTTAAGATAATATATTTTAGAGAATAGCTTCTGAAAAAAAAAAAAAAACTTCCTAAGGATCGTCTAGATGAGATTGGATAGTTCAGATTTTTTTTTTTTCAAAATTATTGAATAGATAAAGAATATAAAATAAAGATGATTTTTTAACTAATATTTTTTTTAAAAATAATTTTTTATTTAAAATTATAAGATAAATAGTAAATAAATCTCAGCTGTTCAATCACATGTGCTGCCTATCCGAAAGGTAGGAAGGACACTCGGTCATCAGCCTTTTGCCCTCTTTCTTTTACATTTTCTTTTTAAGTTTTCTTGTGAAATTCCATAATAACGTAACTTCGGAGAATTTTCCAAGAAATCACGAACCAACTAAACCCTAAACCCTAAACCCTAAAAAAAAAAAAAAAAAACAAAAAAAAAAACAACCACTGATGAATATAGGCTGCCAAGGCAGGGTTCACATGGATGGAAGCCTCAATGAAAGTGATGGATGACTGCACGAAGGCATACTCCTCCATTCTATAGTATACGCGTTTGTGGTTAGAATGTTACTTAGCCTTGTAATTTGTTAATAACATATAATATCGCATTTACAATTTAATTAAAGTTTGATTTTGATCATTATAATTTTAATGTATGATATTTAGTCCGGATAACTTCTTATGAATTTGTTTTCAGTTTAATAGTGTTAATTAGAGATTTAATGCCATTAAGTATTGAGGTAAAACCAAAACTCCTTAATAGTAAAAAATAAAATAAAAAGAAAACATAAAAAGTTCGATTTTCAACAGATAAAAAGGAAAAGTGCATCTGATGCTCCCATGTGAAGCCTGCTGCTATGTGTAAAGTAGTGAAGATGGTTTGTGATTTCTCGGAAAATTCTCAGAAGTTGCGGTTTGTAAATAAAAAGGCTAAAGAGGGCAACACACATTTGTTTTGTAACGAAACAGTTGTGTTGTAAACGAAGGGGCAAAGAAAGAAACAAAAGTACCACCAAGCACCTAGATCAACTGGTTGGGGTTGTTCTAGCTTAACCAGAGGTCTCAAGTTCGAGCTCTGGGAATGCAGAAGTGTTTGGTGGTAGAGCTTTCCGCCTTTGTGGTCCAACCCGGCTCGATCTGGATTAGTCTGGACCCCCAATAAATCCTCCGAGTTAAAAGGAGGTAGGTCCAGATACCAGAAGCATATGCAAAAAAAAGAAAGAAACAAAAGTAGAGGTTAAGGGAGGCACAGTAGTCAACAAAGCTGTCAATCGCCACAGGAAACAAAGTATAGACACTTTCGGGGGAACGAGTTTTCAACAACATTCTATAGTCTAAATTAAGGTTGGGTTTTTCTCATTATTTCTTTTTCATTATCCTTCATCATCTCTAAATCCTATCCATCCAATCAACCATAATACCATTTTAACATTTCTCTCACCTTCTCAATTAATGACCTATATGAGTTAATGAGGGAAAATGAAAAAAATGATGATGAGAGAATCCTCTTCCCTAAATTAAATTAAGGGTGCTCATCAGTAGGATGTAGGAAATTAATGAAAAGTGGGTACAATCCAGGAAATTAAAGAAGGGTGAACACTCAATAAGTTCAAGTACATATATTTTAATAACAAAAGTATATTACAATAAAAATAATTACAATATCATCCTTCTACACCTTATTTTTTTATAAATTCATCATAATTGTCTTATTATCAATGTCAATTTCCATAATAAACACATCTTTGTATCAAATTCAAAGGTGGGCACTTGCCCCCCTTTCTCATACACTTGGATCCGCCTTTGGTGCTCATTGTTACTAAGAAAAAAGTGTATAGGCAAAATCAGATTAAAAATTACTATAGGATAGGAAGTGCTACTATATATATTTTTTAAGATACGAATAATACACCAAAATTTAATTTAAAATATTGAGTGTTACTAGTACTTCATAGTAATGAAACTTAACCCATTTTTATATGAATACTAACTTTCGATTTATCACATTGTTTCAATGTGCCATATCTTCTTTTTCAACGTTGTAAATCTGAGTTTGTCACTCAGTAACCTACACATCATTGGAGACAAGTGATGTAAAAAAGTAGTGACAAAGCACCCTACAGCAGATAAAGTGTTCCTTTTTTCTAATTACCCTTGCATCTTATGTACAAGAATAATAAAAGAAAATGTGATAGCACAAGTTTTAAAGAGAATTGTACACCAAGATAAGTGACACCAACATTCACATTAATTAAAAACCAAAACAGGTTTCAAAGCTCTATTTAATTGATATATGTAATTGCAAACTATTAATAATGAGTATATATAAGTGTGCATTTCATGACAATTTTGATTTGGACAATGGGCACCTAAAAATTATTCTTCAGGGGGCAAAATGTATATAGAAAGTTTTAATAATAAGACAATTTTGCCCATCCATTAACTACATTCTAACAATCAAAGTTTGATTACTAAATATGCAAAGGTAACATGCATATGTGACATCTACCTCATCCTTCTTTTATCCACGTTGGTCGTTAGATTGTTTAAATAAGATTCTTTTTTTAAAAAAGAAAAAACAAAAACTGAAATCCACCCCTGCAATGTCTCAGGTCCTTAATATAAGACTCACTTAAGTTATTTGGGAAGATTAACAAAGCTAAATAAATTAGTTAATTATATAATAGTTTCGAACCCCACTTCCTCACTTTCAAATTAATTTTGTTTAAACCCCAACCCCTTCAAAAAAAAACCCCCACCGGTGGCCGCCGGCGAGGTTTTTTTTTTTGATTTTTTAAAACTAAGGGCAAAAGGGTAATTTCACGCGAATTTGCATATCCCTCATAGGTCATTGGTACCTCTCAGTCTTTTTACAAATTCGACAGACTTCTGGGGGTTTTACAAATTCAAATGGTATTTATTTGGAATTTTCGCTATGAATATTATCTCAAAATGAAATAATTTTTTTAAAAAGAAAAAATTGAATGCCATGGCTATTATTTGAAGAAGGTGATTTTATTTCAAAATTACAATTTAAACTTGCGGAACAGAGCATGTTATTATTAAGTGTGTTTAATAAGATTATATTGTAGCTGTATGTTACCAAGGATTTTATGTGAAAAACTGTTGCTTGTGGAATTGTCATAATAATATCACTCTTCCAAAATCACTAATTAACCTTGCTATTATGTTGTTTGCTCTGTTTTACAAGCAGATATATGTAAAGTTTAAGTCTGCATGTTTTAAGTACAGAGTTGATTATAGATGAATAATCAAGCTCTAGTACTCTAATATTTCTTTAAATCAGTTTTGGAACAAAGAATATGAGTTCACACGTTGGGATAACAATGCATTTCTAAATGGTTTTTTATCTAAACCTGTATTCATGGACCAACCTACTGGGTTTATTCACCTTTCTAAATCTATTTGTGTGTAAACTTTATAAAGCACTCTATGGATTGAAACAAGCACCAAGAGCTTGGTTTAACAGACTTAGAAACATTCTCTTAAGCTGGGGTTTCACTAATTCTAAGAGTGATATCTCTTTGTTTATTTACTCTGACAAAAATCAGATCCTAATACTTTTGATCTATGTTGATGACATTCTTGTCACCGATAGCAACTCCTATAGTCTGAAATGTTTTGCTACCATGCTACACAAAATCTTCTCTCTTAAAGATCTTGGCTCTCCTCATTATTTTCTTGGCATTAAAGCATATAGGGATAAGACTGGTTTGTACCTGACACAAGGTAAATATATTTGTGATCTCTTAGATAGATTTCACATGGGAAATGCATCCCATTGTCAAACTCTGACGGCTACTTATAAATCTCTTTCTGCGTATTCAGGTGATTTACTTGAGAATCCATTGGAATACAGAAGTGCAGTGGGTGCACTGCAATATTTGTGTAGCACAAGACCAGATATCAGTTTCAAAGTAGGAAAACTGAGTCAGTTTCTCTCTCAATCTACCACTGAACACTGGAAATAGTCTTATGATATCTCAAAGGAACCATACATTATGGTACACATATCAGGCTTGCAAGCATACTGGACCTTGCTGCTTTTTCTGATGCAGATTGGGTCTCTTGCCCAGATGATAGAAGATCTGTGGGAGGATATTGTGTATTTCTTAGAAACTCTCTAGTGACATGGTCATCCAAGAAACAAGTTGTGGTCTCTCGATCCAGTTGTGAGTCAGAGTACCGATCTCTAGCAAATACTGCATTTGAACTCAACTAGATAAAATCTCTACTTTCTGAATTGAATTTGAGACTAAAGAGCATCCTAACCATTTGGTGTGACAACACTAATGCAACAGCCCTTGCCTCAAATCTTGATGTTGTCTTTATATAGACCTTGAAATTAAAGTGAAGCAAGCCCAATTTTCTTTAAAACTTGTGCTATTATATTTTCTTTTTAACTTCTTCTATATATTGGATGCAAGGGGGACAAGAAAAAGGAATACTTTATTTGATGTAGAGTGAAACGTCACTAATATTTTAAATATATAGTCTCCATTGATGTCTAGTTTATGCTTCTGAAAAAAAAAAAAGTTTAGTCTAAGCAACAGAGGCGGATCTGTAATATCTCAAAATTCACATTCGTAATAAATCTTATATTTTGATGAACAATTAGAATAAAATGAAGGTGAATATGTGTTTCAAGTTATTATAATTTATTAATTATAATTTTAGGCAAATTTTCCTTGGAATTAAATAAACAAAAGGTAAAATATAAGACTACAAATTAAAGGAAATAAGCAAGAACCATTGTGCAATTAAACTTACACTAATTAAAATCATTTGTATAATTATCCAAATGGATCATAGGCAAAATAAATTAATAAAAAAAAATGTTCAGGAAAAGGATGCATATTTCGAAAGTTGGAGATCAAAAAAGGATGAAATTAAATATTGATGGTTGGAGTTGAAAAGTCAAGATTTTCAACTACCCAATTAGGTAATTAAGCTATCAAGTTATTTGGCTATTTAAAACCACATTAAATGGATGACTTAGAGGAGGCATGTCGGCACATTGAATGAAGGGATAAGATGAATTTTCATAAAGCTCTTTTCAATCTAAGGGATGAAAGGAAATATGAGATTTTGGTTCTCTTGATAATTACCCTTTGACCATTGTAGCTATGCCTATAACTAGAGGCACCTCCCTTCACAAATTCTTCACACCGAAATCTGATCTAGAGATAGAGAGAGTTTATGAAAAATTCATAGGAAGTAAGAAGAAGAAGGAACAAAGTTCTTGATATGAGTTTTTGAGCTTTAGTCTTTAGTTTTTAGTAAAATTGTACTTTAATCCTGAAAATTGTAATTCCTATATTATTTTTTAGGCCTCCATTGAATTAAATAATGTTGAGTGAAGTAAAAACATAGTAGGAAATAATTTTTGGAATCAATAGAGCAAGATTGTGAAAATTGGGAAAATTTTGAAATTTCAGTTTTTCTGGAGTCAGTCAGATTAAGGGCGTTAATTTATGTGACAAATGAAGTCCTAAAATCATTCAATTTTTCATGAATAAATTAGACATCAAGGGATTTCTAAATATATAAAATATGTAGCAATTTGAGTTTTGTACAAGGAGATAAAAATTCTTGAAGTTCGGTCACGTTTTTTGAAGATAATCTGAATAGTGGTTGGAAAACTTAAAACTGGTATTGACTCATATATTTCGAGTTAAAGACGTTATTTTTACAAGAAAATAGACTTGTCAAGGGTCATTTTGGCTTTGGAATCACCTCATTTATATTTTTGTAGAATTAGTTATGATTTTTGAAAGTTACCGAATTTTGGCTTTGGAATCACCTCATTTATATTTTTGTAGAATTAGTTATGATTTTTGAAAGTTACCGAAAAATCTAGGCAGAAATGCTGAAATTCCGTTTTTAAGGAAATGTAAGGGTGTAATTGGAATAACAAATCCACCAAAGGTAAAAAGGTCAATAGTGGCTAAGGTATCTCTTAGGATATTATTTATGAAGTAAATAATGCGGTGATAACATTATAGGATATTCGATGAATCAGGAATTGGTACCGAAAGGAAAACGTACACGGGTGGAAAAAAGGCTTTTAAGACCGGACAAAACAGGTATATTAGGACCGGACTCGTGACAGGTCTTGTTCCAGGCGGTATTAAAAGTCTCCCTATTAAGACCGGACTTGTAAACGGTCTTAAAGAATTTCTTTAAGACCAGACATTTTAAACATCCGGTCTTAAAAGTGTTTCAAAATAATAAAAAAAACAGAAAAAACTCAAATGAAACAATTGGTCCCAAATCACCAGATCTGGCAACATTTTGAATGTCCCTCCGTCATCAACGACGGAGAACCAAGAGAAGATTGGAAGCAACAACAACAACAAGAAAAACAAAAAAGATGATTACAAAGTCCGAGAAATAAACAAAAATAACAAGAAACAGAAATCATTCACCATGAAAATCGAATTTGAAGTCCAGATCTACAAAAATCACAAGCTTAAGTAACACCTCAAATCCATCACCCGAAAACTTGGCCAAAATATTTGAAATATCTCCCACTAGGATAATCATTAACCAAATCATTCAAAAATATAACCGTTTAAAATAGAAATCATAATACAAAACCCAAAATATGTCTCCAAAATATTTCAGAGTTTAATACAAAGCGGAAGTCTTAGGGTCTTGGCAAATAGAAATAACATAACATAAACTACGGGAGTACAAAGAGCCTTCAAAGCTCACTCCATAGGTGCCTTCCCTTGCTCCTTACTAGGATATTCACTGAAAAATGTTAATATGGGATGAGATTTCCACATCTCAAGAACTCACGAATATTCTACCGTACACAAGCAAATCATATATGACTAAAAACAAGAGATAATGAAATACATTTATTTTTGTATATAACTATATATATTCCAAAAGTTCTCATAAAAGATTTTACAAAAACGTTTATCATTTAATCAACTTAAACCATTCAATAATATAACATGCGGATGCAACCACCCTTATATCCTCTTCCGTCCTTATACCGTATTGGAGCCATAGGCTAACACATAGTCCAACGAAACATATTCATGTGATGAATTGTTCCAAGCTCACCAAAACTTAAGATATACCTGCCAAAAGTATAGAGCTTAAGTATGGACTATGGCTCCCTCCTTATCGAATAAAGGAGGTGTCACATGTCCCACAACTCCAATGTAATCCCGCCGGAGGAAAACATGGAAGAAGGGGCCCGAAAAGTACCAATCCACTTGTGCACCGAGTGGTGGCATAAAATCATAACATATTAGATTCCTCCAAACTCCATCCCAACACAAATACAACCGCCATGATAAATGCACTCATTCAAAAATAATACATTACGCTTCCATTAATATCAAATAAAACCATTGAAATTCATGATCAATAAATAGTATCACTGTATGTATTCGTGAATAGTAATTTACCATACGTAAATAGTAAACAGTAAATAGTAAATAGTAAACAGTAATTAGTAAATAATAATTAGTAAACAGTAAATAGTAAATAGTAAACAGTAAATAGTAAATAGTAAATAGTAAACAGTAAATAGTAAACAGTAAATAGTGAATAGTGAATAGTAAATTGGTATGTATAATACGTGCATTTGGTGCCATGTACAAATACAATCTAAAATTTCCATAGCAGGATCTTAAAACCTTACAACCCATAAAATATTGTATCATATATATCATTTCCTTCCTTTCTCTCTCTCTTTCCTTTCTTTCTCTCTCCTCTCTTTCCTTTCTCTTTTCTTTATGCGTTCTGCGTTGTGTGTGCGTGAGTTTATATAGAAAAGGAAAATGGGTCATTAACTGTAATTTACACCTCTGGGTCATTCTACGTAATTTTCCCCGTGCCAAATTTTCAAAACTTCACGTGAAGACTGTCGGGAAGTTTGCAAATTATTTTTCAGTGGGTCCCACATGTTTTGTTTTGTTTCCAATGTTTTTCTTCCCGTGAGTTTCTCATTCGTCCATACATATATGTAATATAGCTTATATAATATAATAATATAATAATAATATAATATAATAATATAATATATAAGATAATTATTCTACCGTCCCTACTCCCTTTCTATATATATATAATATAATTTAATAATATATTATAATAATAATTAAATAATATATTTATTTTATTTATTTATTTATTTTTAGAAAAATAAATTTTTATTTTATACCTCTAGATCTCCTTTAAACCTTAAATACTTAACAAATCATCCTAAAAATACTTAATTACTATTAGAAAAATTGGGATGTTACATTTCTTCCCCCGTTAAATAAATTTCGTCCTCGAAATTTGCTCTTGTCTAATTCTTAGTAATACCTCAAAGAACCATTGTAGTTAGTTTCATTTCTTTACATTCCTTTGAGAACTCAAATTTTAGAGATTTGCTCATTTAGTTCTATTCTTGTCTATCATGTGCCTGAGCTTCTCCAATCTAAGTTTTCAAACAGCATTCCTCTTGACTAGCACTGTAACCAACGAAAACTATTTGACTTAATCAGTTTAGAGTTGTGGACCATTCTTATCAGTTTCTGTTCTGGTATCATCATAATCACCAACTGCACCTACCTTTCAATTCACTATTCAAATGTGTTTCTTAAAATGGCAAGTGATTCAAAAACAAATATTCTACATACATTTGGAAAGGCTTAGCAAATAGTGTGCATACAACAGTTTCTGACCTTCTCTAGCTTTATGCTACTTCCACTATACGCATGATTCAAAATTCATTTCCAGTTCGGTCTTACAGAATCCTTTCCATGAGACAACATAATTTAGGTATGACTACTACAAATTGATCTTAAATCCTGTTGAAAATATTTTGTTCAATAATTCTTAAGTATAGCAGGTGCACTAGCAAGTTCAAAATTCAATTTTTTTTTCAAACATACTCAGGAACCAGACAACTGTTTTAAATGGTCATCAACTTTGAATATAATTCAGGCTTCAACTCATACTACTTAACTTCCATAGAATACTCATAATGTCACATTTCAGTTGGTAGCAATCCTCTGGAAACCTAAACAAATTTCAAGTTCATCATCCTAATTCTGAAACCTCGAGCATACCAAATAATCATACTATAATCATCATGTTTCATAGCTTATATCATTCAGGACTATCCTCAAACATTCCCTAAAAGTAACAAGCTGTTAAATTACAAATCAACTCTCGAATTTCAACATCGGTCAATTTGAAAATCATGTTTCCTCAACAATACCCAAAGTATATTCCGAATCATAATTCACGGTTCCTAGACTAATCTTCAAAACATTCAAATATTATTCTCACAACCTTAGTATTATGCACGGGGTTCTAATTCAATTCATAATATCACAAACATACACTAAACATCATTCATTTACCTCATAGTTAACCATTAATCATACTCAAATAATATACTAACATTTTATCCTTAATCACACAATTCATACCTTCATGAGTTTAAACATTTTGACCTATTCACTAGTTCAGGTTAGTTCGAATTCATGCCTACCCTCAATCTCTACCATAGTCATTCGAACATTTTATTAGCATTCCTAAGATCATCATTTTTCGTACCTTCTATTAAGAAATCCGTCTGATACTTCACTAACCTCAAAGGTCGATTCCCCGATAACTTTACGATTTGTTATCACGACGATTGTACTCTACAGTTCACCGCCACGGTGACTCCATTTTATGGTACTTCACTTATTGCTTTCCACTTTAACTGGTCAGCCTCCTCCGATCAGAATCCTCCGTGGGTAGCTCTTTCCAATCAGATTCCTCTGTAAGTAGCTTTCTCCCTCTCTGGTTGATCTTTGAGTTATCTGTGACTAGTTCATAAACTTCTCTGGATACTCAGTGAAAGGTGCTCCCAAGTTCAATTACACAAAACATAATCATTCAAACTCCCGGAGCTTCTCTCTAATCGTCGCATTCAATGCTAACACACCAACTCAAATTGGCAGTATTCTCCAAGTTTACCCAGAGACAAGGTCATAAATATTTATCACGCATGTGCAAAAAAGCCTTAACAGCTCAAGGTTAGGGGGTTGCTAGAGTTTATTAGGGGTACATTAGGGTACAGCGCTGTAAAGTTCTACGTGATCAAAAGGTCTACACGGTTTTGAGCTAACGACAGATTAGGATGCGGCGCCGCTTGATTTCAAAAATAAAACAATATTACTTGTGTTATAAAACATGGAAGGCATAGGTATCGGTTTCTTTCATTCTCAAGCTTCTGAGAAACCGGTTTACTCTCTTACGTTTCCCTTCGTTCATCTCTTTCTCCTTACTACTTCCTACTTTCTTCGAACATGGCAGGTCCAAACAACTACATTCCCAGTTTTGATTCATACAACCCTTTCTTTCTTGAAGCTTGACTAAATGACAATCAGTCTAACATGTTGGCTGACTTGTCTAATAATGCACCAATTTCCTATTCTTCTTTACTTCCTCAGAATCCCTTAGAAATGAATATTCCTCCTTCTGCCTCAATAATTCATATTCCAACCTCTCCTCCGAGGGTTCAAGATTCTAACCCTATGATTACTAACAGAGAAGAATCAAAGCGGGTCCATCAAAGCGACTGTCAAGAAATGTCGTAATATGGCGAACTTATGGAGTCTACGAGACCTTCTCCACCAAGGAATCCTGCTTCCAACCCGTCCGAAACCACCAATCCTCTCTCATGTAGTTCTTTGCCACGTTTTACGGGAGATCATCCATACAAATGGACTTCAATATCATAAACTTGAGGTTCATGGGAGAATAGGTATGATATGTCATGCTATCTTTCACCAAGATGTACAAAGAGGTTCTTCCAATGCTGATAATCTTCAAATGTTTGATTTTAGTAATAAAAATATAGAAGAAATCAAACATTTCCTAGAACAGCATTGCTCGTACCAAAAATCATTAGGTTATGTCTTGGTGTCAGATCCCTTATCTGCCTATTATGAAGCTCTGTATTGGTTTAGAATGGACTATAAATCAAAATGAAACCCTCAGTAGTTCATTCCCAATCAACACAGAGAATATATCTTCTAAAGGAAAAGAGCCCGCGGTTGAAAATAATTTACCAAATGATTATTCAACCCTCGCTTTGAGTGAAGCATATAGGGCAGGAGTTGAACAACGCCAGAGAATAAAATCAATGTCACTGAAAGATTTTAGTGATCTTTTCCATCTAACCCTTGAAGAGGCAAGCCAACAGATTAATTTGAAAAGAAGCGCCATAAAAGGAATATATCGAAGGAACAGGTTAAAAAGATGGCCACACAAAAAGCTTCAATGTCTTATGAGGCAAGTCTCTATTCGAGAAAGAAATTACCTAATCGAAATCCCACATCAAGAGCTTCCATTCAAGATAAAATTAGGTTGCTTCGAGATTTGTGGCGGGGTTGTACCAACTGTTGCTCTTACTACTTGAAATAATATTGTCTTTTCTTCTTAGTCTTCTTGTTTCTGATTGCATCTTTTATTCTAAGGTTTATGCGTCCTTTCAAATTTGAATATTTTTCCGCCAAATCTAATTTATCGCATCAGTTTAAGCTCGAGCGGTAAATTCTAAATTATTTGTCAAAACTTATGTTCTAACCGAACTTCTAAATTCGAGCGAGATAATTCTATTACCAAAATTTCTTTTCTAATTCCAACTTGCCACTCAGAATTATACTATTCACATTATCCTGGGCATACTAACCAAAAGCCAAAATTTCTACTCGTATAGTAGAACTCGTAAGGTACGTTGAGGGTAAGCCTCCATCAAAAGTCCTCATCATGTTTTTAAAATAACTAAGTTTTGTCAAATCCTTTTTCCAAAAACCTTATCCAAACTGATACTCAGATTTCTTTCACTATAAGGAAAAGAATTTATCATTTTTATAACTTTTCATATAAAACCCTTAGATAGAAACATGACAGTTCGCATATACTACAACATACTGAATTTATATATATATATCTACTAGCATATTGTATAATCAAAACTATATCGGTATACTTTTCTAATATTGCCATCCATTAGCTATATAAATTAGCTAGGTAAGTGTTTATCGGTGGGAGTCTCTTCGTTTTTACTATGGTAACTAATCGAACAACCTCCAAATAAAGATTTAATCTCTGAATCATTTTTCTAGACACCAATGGTTACTAATAATGTTCCTCTCCTTCTAAAAGGAATTTTGCCTACAGAATTCAACATCTAATAAATTTTTTTTTTCTACTTACCTCCAGGATTGCATCGCGTAATTCTGCTAGAAGGGCATTGTTATCCTGAGGAGGGGGAACATTTTGATGCGAAGAGGGACCATTTTGTCGTGAAGCAGGGGTTGTATTAGTCCTTCGAGTTCTCCCCATTTTCTTCTCCTATGATCTACACTATATGGATGCTAAGTAAGGGTTAAGTAGCTAAATAAATTCTAAATCTAATCAAAGAGAAGGGCACATGTTATGATATTTAATTTGCCACGACCTCTAAAAAGATTTCAAAAAAAATCATTTTAGAAAAACAAAATTTTCATGGAACCTTTAGCTCTGATACCAAAAATGTAACACCTCAAATCCATCACCCGAAAACTTGGCCAAAATATTTGAAATATCTCCCACTAGGATAATCATTAACCAAATCATTCAAAAATATAACCGTTTAAAATAGAAATCATAATACAAAACCCAAAATATGTCTCCAAAATATTTCAGAGTTTAATACAAAGCGGAAGTCTTAGGGTCTTGGCAAATAGAAATAACATAACATAAACTACGGGAGTACAAAGAGCCTTCAAAGCTCACTCCATAGGTGCCTTCCCTTGCTCCTTACTAGGATATTCACCTGAAAAATGTTAATATGGGATGAGATTTCCACATCTCAGTAACTACTGAATATTCTACCGTACACAAGCAAATCATATATGACTAAAAACAAGAGATAATGAAATACATTTATTTTTGTATATAACTATATATATTCCAAAAGTTCTCATAAAAGATTTTACAAAAACGTTTATCATTTAATCAACTTAAACCATTCAATAATATAACATGCGGATGCAACCACCCTTATATCCTCTTACGTCCTTATACTGCTGACTGGAGCCATAGGCTAACACATAGTCCAACAGAAACACATTCATGTGACTGAATTGTTCCAAGCTCACCAAAACTTAAGATATACCAGGCCAAAAGTATAGAGTTTAAGTATGGACTATGGCTCCCCTCCTTGTCAAAATAAAGGAGGTGTCACATGTCCCACAGCTCCAGTGTAATCCTGGCCAGAGGAAAACATGGAAGAAGGGGCCCTGAAAAGTACCAATCCACTGTGCACCGAGTGGTGGCATAAAATCATAACATATTAGATTCCTCCAAACTCCATCCCAACACAAATACAACCGCCATGATAAATGCACTCATTCAAAAATAATACATTACGCTTCCATTAATATCAAATAAAACCATTGAAATTCATGATCAATAAATAGTATCACTGTATGTATTCGTGAATAGTAATTTACCATACGTAAATAGTAAATAGTAAATAGTAAACAGTAAATAGTAAATAATAATTAGTAAACAGTAAATAGTAAATAGTAAACAGTAAATAGTAAATAGTAAATAGTAAATAGTAAATAGTAAACAGTAAATAGTGAATAGTGAATAGTAAATTGGTATGTATAATACGTGCATTTAGTGCCATGTACAAATACAATCTAAAATTTCCATAGCAGGATCTTAAAACCTTACAACCCATAAAATATTGTATCATATATATCATGCGTGAGTTTATATAGAAAAGGAAAATGGGTCATTAACGTAATTTACACCTCTGGGTCATTCTACGTAATTTTCCCGTGCCAAATTTCCAAAACTTCACGTGAAGACTATCGGGAAGTTTGCAAATTATTTTTCAGTGGGTCCCACATGTTTTGTTTTGTTTCTAATGTTTTTCTTCCCGTGAGTTTCTCATTCGTCCATACATATATGTAATATAGCTTATATAATATAATAATATAATAATAATATAATATAATAATATAATATATAAGATAATTATTCTACCGTCCCTACTCCCTTTCTATATATATATAATATAATTTAATAATATATTATAATAATAATTAAATAATATATTTATTTTATTTATTTATTTATTTTTAGAAAAATAAATTTTTATTTTATACCTCTAGATCTCCTTTAAACCTTAAATACTTAACAAATCATCCTAAAAATACTTAATTACTATTATAAAAATTGGAATGTTACAATTTTGTTAGAGAGACTTTAGGAATTAAGTTAGCAGATCAAGGTTTTTTGAATTTCGTAATTAAATTTCTGATTGTAATCATCTTAATTAAGTTGTTAGAGAGATTTTAGGAATTAAATTAGCAGATAATGATTTTTTGAATTTCGTAATTAAATTCTTGATTGTAATAATCTTAATTAAGATGTTAGAGAGATTTTTTAGGAATTAAGTTAGCAGATCATGGTTTTATGAATTTCGTAATTATATTCCTGATTGTAGTCCCTAAATTATAGGAACTGCCTAGGTTTATTTACTTATTAGCATCTGTATATAATTCCAATTAAGCGAAGGAATAAATCATCGCATTCTCAGACTTGATCGCGTCTTCTCACAATATTTACGAAATTGTCACAGGTCATACTTTTAAGACCGGATATTTTATAGCCCGATCTTAAAAGTGTTCTATATATTTACAAAATTGCCACTTAGGTCATACTTTTAAGACCGGATCTTTTATAGTCCGGTCTTAAAAGTGTTCTATATATTTACGAAAGTGCCACCTGCATATTTTTAAGACCGGATCTTTTATAATCCGGTCCAAAAAGTTCTTTATATTTACGAAACTGCCACCGGTCATACTTTTAAGACCTGATTCTCTATAATCCGGTCTAAATGAGACGGTCTTAAAACCCTTTTTTGCACTAGTGGTACCATCAGCTACGCAGACTAAGGTACGAACGCATACTATAACTTTAACTCTGATGTGTCTTGTATGCTTATATGTGATAGGATGATTCATAGAGTCATGGACAAGACTAGGTCTTGGGTCATGTACCATGGCTAAGACTCAGTCTTACCCAAGACCTAGTCTTAGGTCACATGTTTATATACATTTAGTTTTATGCGGGTTATAGTCTTGATAATGTCGTAGGGTTGTTTTCCTAGCGCTAAGGACACGAGGAGCTGTCGTGGCACTGGTTAGTGTAAACGTTGTTGACATTACATGTGTTGTGTGCTATGTATTGTTGTGTTGTTAGCATTACATCTGTTGTGTGCTATGTATTGTTGTAACCTTACATCTGTTGTGTGCTATGTATGGTTGATGTTGAAATGTAATGAATATTTGTCATATATATTGTTATTACTTGAGCATGAGGTTAATTGTTACCTGAGATTCAACGGGTATTGAATCTCAGATTGACCCTAGCTTTAGGATCTGGAGGATTGGGAGCCGGTGAAAAGGGTAGGCAGCACGCGTAGGGACTCAACCGAAGTTTGATATTTTAGGTTATATTTATATTGTTAAATATTTTGTGTCTGTATATTTGGATAACTGTATTGATATTCCCTCGACTGGATACACCGCAAACGGTTTAAGTTATAGTTACGTATCAGTTACTCATCCGCCCATGCTAACTATTACGCTCAAAGGAATGTATTTGTCTGCTCAGAGCATTTATTCCATTTGTATCCTCTGTTGCATTAAATGCTTCTGACACAACCAACGACTTTTCGGCTAATCTCAATTTAAACAAGGTTAATCAACTAAAATCCACTCAAAAAGATGATTAGAGATAATGGAAATGAGTTTGAGTGAGATTAAGAATAAATAGATAATGACCCATTATGATATAAACAAAGATTAACAACATAGCGATGGTTTCTGGAGTTTGAAAGAAAATTACTTGAGTAACACAAATGTGTTACTTGAGTAATATTCATATCAGTTCAAAATAATGCTCTCTGGAACGATATTACTTGAGTAACTTTATTATGTTACTTGAGTAATATCTCAAGTTTTTAAAATAGATGTGTTTGTAGAGTGTAGCGACATTACTTGCGAAGAGTATATATGTAACTTGAGTAAGGTTTGAAAGTAATATTGAATAGCTTCTTGGAATATGAACGAAGCGACATTACTTGCTAAGCAAATATATATTACTTGAGTAAGGTTTGAAAGTAATATCGAATATTTTCAAATAAAATCCCACTGGAAAGATATTACTTGAGTAACAACATTTGTTACTTGGGTAATATCGAAGGAGTTCAAAAAAAAGAAGTCTCTGTAACGTATAGCGAAATTACTTTTGGAGCAAATATACATTACTCGAGTAACACCTGAAAGTAATATTGTTACTTGCGGAGCAAATTCTCATTACTTGAGTAATGTCTGAAAGTAATATTGAGAGAGCTAAATTACTTGCGGAGCAAATACTCATTACTTGAGTAACATCTGAAAGTAATATCGACTTAGCTAAATTACTTGCGGAACAAATACTCGTTACTTGAGTAGCGTCCGAAAGTAATATTGTTACTTGCGGAGCAAATACTCATTATTTGAGTAATGTCTGAAAGTAATATCAAGAGAGCTAAATTACTTGCGGAGCAAATACTCATTACTTGAGTAACGTTCAAAAGTAACATCAACTTAGATAAATTACTTGTAGAACAAATACTCATTACTTGAGTAACATCCGAAAGTAATATCGACTTAGTTAAATTACTTGCGGAGCAAATACTCATTACTTGAGTAACGTCCGAAAGTAATATTGACTATTAAGTTATCAACATACTTAACATTTACTGATTCAAAAACACAATTTCTTTTCAATAAAAAGCTTTGAATAATTAAGTCTTATTATGATCAAAACTCCCAGAACCAACAAATAAGAGCAAAATACACATGTCGTTAAAATTCCTAAACTGCCGTTACTTTTAGGGTGGGCCCCACGCCATTTAAAAAAATAAAAACGCCTCACTTTTTTTAAATTCCACACTTGCCCTTCTCATTAAATGACCTGGAATCTGGCTGGAAGAAAAACACAAGGGTCTGGGTTATAACGTCAGTTCCAGCGCGATTTAGGGAGGCAAGGGTGATGATCTCAGTTCCGGCGTGACGATCTTAGTGCCGGAGATGGCGTTTTATTTGAATGAGTTTCCATGCTACTGGAGATCGATCTTCACAAGGGTTTGTGTACAACGTCGACGGAATCCAAGAGCAGCTGGAAGATGAAGATTTGTGGAATTTCTTCGAGATCCTTCTTCTCTTCTTTTCAGATCGTGCCCTTCCCTCTTTCTTTTTCATCAACCTTCTTCTTCTCTTCATTTTCTTTTCAGACGCTGGTGACGGTGGCAAACAACGGCAGCGGCGTTTCTCTACTCTACTTTGTAGATCTGAAGTCATCGAAGCCACTAATTTCCACGAACTGAAGCAGAAAAATCTGGTACTTAGGTCTTTCTTATTGCTTCAGTTTATACTATTTCAGTATCCATTTGATGTTTGTGTCTCGTTCTGGTTTCAGACTAATTTTTTAAATTTTAAACCCCTTTGCTCCCAATTCCAATTTATATTATTAGTCAACCTGCGATTTTTGGTTTAACTATTTTGACTGAGAAAAACTTGTGTATTTTTCTCACCAGATCTAAATCATCGAAGTCCTCCAACAAGGTCTCCACTTCTGCCACCGCCTCTTTTCTTTTTCTGAGATTTCTTCATTTGAACTCAGTAGGGTACAATTTGGGTGGTGATTTTTGTTTATGTTGAGCCTCTGGATGCGAAGAGGAAGAATTGAATAAGTGAGAGGGGACCAATGTATAATATCATATAAATTGTCTTAAAAATAAATTAAGTTAATGAGTTAATTTTCATTGTTTAATTCTGATTAATTAATTGTAAGTGAGGTATGTATATCATCATATAAATTGTCTTAGTTTTTTGAAAAAATCAGTGCAAATTAGTATTACAGCAGTCCATGGGACCAATGTATCTCTTTAATGTTTATTTGAATTCAATGTGGACGTGAGGCTAGTATTTCAATTTCAATTATTACCATAAACAGTAAATTACTTTAGTAAAGTCCCACGAATAAAAAAAGCAATTGAAGAAAAACGACGTTTGCGTGTTCCAAAAGTAAATAGCTTCATTTACGGTATAGTAATGCACGTGATTCATAAAGAATATATTTTCTTTAATATTTCAACGCTGATGTAATTTTTTATCCTCTTTATTATTACAAATTTTTATCCTGCTTTATTATGTTATGACTATGAACAAAATGGTTGCGTCTTTTCTTATAAAATGTTTAATCATTTCTGTATAACCTCTCCCCTAGAATTTTTAGAGTTTAAATTTAATCTTCTTAAAATATTAATTTTTAACATGAAAAAACAGTCTCTCAATTTTATGTTTTTAATTATATTATAAAGGGTTAAGGTGCAAAAATAGACATGTACTTTTGTCAAAAGAGCGCCCAGTAGCAAATACTTTTTTTAGGTGCAAAAGTAACTGTGTGGTTACAAAAGTGGAGCAAAATTAGCATTGACCGTTACTTTGACCAAAAACATTAACATGGATGTTGACTTAGCAAAATTTTTTCCTACTTGGCTGTGAAAAAAGAAAGAAGAAATTAAAAAAAAATCCACACCTTTCTTACTCAGCAAAATTTCTTCCTTCCTTCCTTTCTTCTTCCTTCCCCGTCAGACCTTCTTCTTCCTAAGAGTCACCCAGTCGCAGACCCACCCCCCCACTCCACGATCGACCGCTGCCCCCCACCTCCACGATCCGCCACCCCCCTAATCTCCCCCCCGGCAGCACTTTTAGCTGGCGATTGAGAGAGTTGACGGAGAAGAGGGAATCGTTGAAGCGGTGGCCGGCGGTGACAGAGCGAGGAAAGTCGGTCGTTAGGGCAATTTACGGGTGAGAAAGATTGGGAGAGCCGGGGTGAGGAGTTCGGATGGGACTTGACGAGAGAAGGGAATCGGCGCCAGGAAGTGGCGGCGGTGACGGAGCGATAGAAAATTGGTGGATTTGAGTGCGTTGGTGGGCGAAATTCTTGCCTTCAAGGTTCGGAATCCACACACCTAATTCTCTCTTTTGATCCAACCTTTTCTTGGTCCGATTATGGTTGTTATCTTTGGCTATTACATTTGTGTGGGGCAAAGATTTTCGTTTAGGATTTGAGCGTTTAAACGGTGGGAGTCGTTAATTTCAGTGGGAGACACGAATCGGTTTGGTTGTGAATCAAATCAGATTTTGAGAGTTAAAAGCCCTAATCTAATGAATCAGCAACCAAGATTCAGAGCAATTCATAGCATCGACCCCACAAACGCAACTTGGTGAAATTACCTCCGTTGATTCGACACCATCAGCCGTCGTCCGTCGGCATTCTCTGTTCTGCTCCTGCGATTCTTCCTCCTATGGTATGTGTCGGTGTACGCCATTTAATTTCCCAAATCGGTTCTTCCTCCTGTCTTTGTGCATCGGTGTTCTGTTCAGTACTCCTGCGGTTACGTTTCAAGTTGTTTTTCAGTATTATCCATTGCTTTGTCAATAACTAGACGTCTATACATGCTATATGTATATATAAATAGCAGATTTTTATTTCTCTCTAAATTGTGGTTCAGGGTTTGGCTTAGCACGATCTGAGTTACCATTTACATTTATTTTGAACAAATATATGGTGGTATTATATCTTGTGATTCAGATTCATGTAAACTTACATTCTGTGAAAATTTTAAAAGAAGAAGGTCGAGGAAGAAGAAGGTTGAGGAAGAAGAAGGTCCGTTGAAAATTTGACCAGAGATTTAAATGAAAAGAGTAAATACCCTTTTTGGTCCCTGAAATAACACGCGCTACCCATTTTGGTCCCTGAGTAAAAAAAATGTCATTTTTAGTCCTTAAACAGTAAAAAAAATGTCCCTTTTAGTCCTTTTAGTCATTTTTGTGGGCATTTTAATCCTCACAAATTCCCAAAAAATCATTTTTAGTCCCTAAAAAGGACCGAAATGACATTTTTTACTCAGGGACCAAAATGGGTAGAGCGTGTTTTTCCAGGGACCTAAAAGGGTATTTACTCAAATGAAAATTTTAAAAGTTTATAGAGGGACTAAATTGAAATTTTTGAAATGTATCTGGGGCTGAACTGTAATTTTATAAAGCATTAACATCCACGTCATCTTCCATGTCATCTTCCACGTCATCATTTTCAGTTTAGAAAAAGTCAACTAACGGTCAATGCTAATTTTGCACCATTTTTGTAACCACATAGTTACTTTTGCACCTAAAAAAAGTATTTGCTACTGGGCGCTCTTTTGACAAAAGTACATGTCTATTTTTGCACCTTAACCCTATTATAAATATCACAATGATGTTGGGGTTCTAATGATAGTTTAACACCTTTAATGTCATGAGTTGGCAATGACTTTGTGGGAGTGCATATTAAAAAAGAAATTAATTTACTAGTCAAAATTCACCTAGGCTATCATTACTATGATTTGAAAAATTCGGACACTACAATGAACAAAACAAACTTGTAGATATGAAGTGTTTTTAATAGAGACAAAGAGATGCCTCTTCCCCTCTTCTCCCCGCGACCCCTTGATTATAGCTTATGCAATTGCAGCTACACAATTTAAACCAAGCCCAACTTCAGCTGATTTTGGATGTTGGTTCTTACTAGACAGAGAAAAGGAAACCTCTTGTTTTGGTAACCACCCTAAAGTTTTCACCTTCACTGGGTTCTTTCTCAAAAATTATCACTACTATGATCTAGCACGTGAGGCTTGATTTTCAAAAATTATTGCTTCTAATTCAGCACATCATTGGTCTCCAAACTGGGTTAGTCGTTCACTTACTTTAGGCTTATTTTCAAATCTTAAGGCCTAAAATTCACGATATTACATATCTATATTTTTGAGAGGTGGTGGCTTGAAATCCTTTCATGATCAACATTTACCCAAAAATTATCCAGTGTTGCCCGCGCTGGTGGTTGGAGTTTTTTTTTTAAAAAAAAATGTGAGAATAATTAGCTCATTTCACCCCAAAAAAAAAAAAAATCAGAATGATCCCAAGCGACTTCAGAGTAATTAAAATATTTTGAATGACCCTTTTAAAATTCTCATATTTTGGAATTCATTTTTGTTTACGCATGAGACATATCTGAAAAAAAAAATCATAATTTGTTTGGGCGATAAAAAATATCGCCTGTAACACCCATCTAAAATACTCCATTTAATTGCATATACGGAAGCATTATTATACAAATACTCAAAAATATATGTAATTACTATTTACGTATACAGTACTATTCACATTTCACTATTCATGAATACAGTGAAAACTCAATCATTGTCATCCTTCGGTTCCTCAACATACCTTTTACTGGTTCGTCTTTAAGCATCCCTCCTTTTAGTATCTCGTGCAACACTTCTTCATCGTGCTCACCTGTCTAATGGTTGGTTGTGGGGTGAGATTCTGGGAATCTCAGTAGCAAACAATACCAAACAACGCATGCAAGATAAATGCTAATGTATAATATATACTTGCCTTGCACATGTTCATGTTAACATATTGACATTATTGCATGCTTCAATGCTTCATGTATCATACTCATGGCCATAGCATAATCATAAACAGAGCTTCAATTATTCAGATATGTTAAACATAACAAGCAAGCATAACAATCATATATAACAATAATATCAAATACATATAAGTAAAGTAAGCCCACTACCTTTTGTCTTGTGTTCTCCTCTTTACCTTTTCTTCCAATCACCATCGGGTCCGTCCACTTCTTTAACAACTTATGACCCTAAGAACATATTCATAACTTTAGAACCACGGAGATGAATGTTTACTAAAGTTATATTAACCTTACAACTTTTATCCCTTAATTTCCTTACTTTTGTACTTAACCTTAAATTCTCAGAATTTTCTTTAAACTCTGAAAATTCATAATTAATTCTCTAGATCTCCGATCGGGGTGATTCAAATTTCTATACAAAATTATATAAATCTAGTTTAAGGGAAAAATAGTCATCAAACCAAATTATGACTGTATAATTCCTAGGAATTCATAAAGTAGACGTTACTTAAATCTGAAACAGGATTTTCCAGGTTTCCGGAACAAACTTTGAAAAATCGTAACTCCCTCAATACTTATCGGAATTCGACAAATTACCTATCAAATTAAAGCTCTATGTGTCTACTATTTATATGGAAAATTTCACATTTGTTTAAATTTTTTTACTTTGTCCGAAATGCAACGTCATTTTGTTGCTCCAGAGCCATACTGAAACTTTTCAGATTTTTAGCTCAACTTTCAAAAATTATATCTCAAGCTACAGACCTCCGTTTACAGTGATCCAAAACTCATTTTAATCCTTATTGTGTCTAATAATTACTGTAAAAATTTCATGGAAAAAACAAAAGGTTTTCCATTTCAAAATCAAGCCCGAAAATCACTGTTCACCGGAAGTGCAGAAAACGTTCTAGATTTTGACTAAACTTTGGAAAATCATATCTCTCAATATACTCGTCCGTTTTGGGTGTTCTTTGGCTCGTTGGAAATTTTGAGATGTCTACTATTTACTGTAAAAATTTCGTGCAAAAAATCAAACGTTTTCCATAGAAACAGAAGCACAAAAAATTCTCTGTTTTTGTATCCGAAAACAGGGGTGTTTCAATTTTCCAGCGTTTTCTTTCCTTAACCAACAAACCCATCGTGCATAAACCATGAAAACAAGAAGGGAAAGGCTTAAGGAACTCACCTTGGTCTTCCTCAAGCTTGCATGAACGTTTGGTCTGTTTTCCTTCCAGTTACGACTCTCCGTCTACGTCTTGCGTTTCTGTTTTCTCCTTCTCCCTCTCACAGCATTCTGGTTCTTTAAGGAATGAGAATGAGACTCTCCTTGTCTCTCAGCCTCAGCTCTCTCACCGAACCTGCACACACACACACACACTCTCTCTCTCTCTCTCGCTTCCCAGTTGTGCCTCGCATATTTCTGCGTCTTTCTCTGCTGTTTCCCTCTATGTGCGTTGACCCCAAGTGAGTATATTAAGGAAACATGACCGTGGAACATAGTTGGAGTCAAGAAACATTCACGCATGCCCGTGATCCTCGCTGTCCAAGCTTCTGGCGAGATAAACGAAAGTGTGTTTGAATATATATATTTGAATGTTGTGGGTCCCACCCCAAAATAATCTCATTTGACCTTTGCAAGGCTTTTATTTGCACCATGGTATTTTTTTTTTTCAGTTGCCCATCCGGTATCCAGAGCTTTACCCTGACTAATCCGAATCCGACCCGAGTCGCGCACCTGGCTATGGTGGGTGAGTATCCCAGCGAGACTTTTCTACATTCACAAGGCTCGAACTCGAGACCATGGTATTTTATTATACTTAGTTGCAAATTTCAAATGAGTGATAGGAATAACTTCTTAATCCTATATAGGATATTTAATACCATAAAATATTGACATCAGAATTACTAAGCCAATAGTCTCTTGATGACTGGGAAAATAAGCCATAAATTCCAGTGATTACTCATATATTCAAACCATAATTTCATATCGTATACGTGAATAATAACGTATACATGAATAGTGCCGTATACGTGAATAGTAACATCACTTTTTTTTTGAAAGAACACTTTCTTGTACGCACAAAATGAAATATTTAAGACGGTTATTCCAAATTCCAAAAATTTGGAATGTTACATCGCCCAAACAAATTATGATTTTTTTTTTCAAATATGTCTCATGCGTAAATGCTTTATTTAAGAATTTATAAATTCAATTAAAACAAAAAGATCGATACCACATACATATATTCCCTTTGGTTTTAATTATAGGAACACTTTTGTAGTGTAAATTGTACCACGAAAATGCTCCTATAATTAGGACGGGAAGTAGTAGTTTTTAAAAACTCAAATTTTTTTTTTTTAATTAAGAGAGGCAAGCCGAAGCTTGAATACAGAGAGGGCTAAACCATGAAGGTGAAACCCTTAATACAAAACAAAAATTAGCAATTACAAGCCAATTGATCTTTCAAAACCATGTGAAGGCAACCACTTGGAATTGTGGGAATAAGAACCACATGAGCAACATCCGGAGTAGCATGGCCTTGCTTGGCCAAGTAGTCTGCACAAGAAATGTTGTCCCTTGGAGTATAGCGAATTTCCACCTGCCAATCCTGGAAAAGAAGTTCAAGCAGGTCTTTAATGACGTCTCTAAGCGGGTGGTCAACGCCGCAGTCACGCATAATGATGTTGATGGCATCGAGGGAATCAGAGTACACCTTATCAACTCAACAATTTTATTCAACCAATTGACAGTCAAAGACTAGAAAATATTATTGTTGGATAAGGTATTGATTTCAAGACTTGTAAATGGGGAAAAAAAGTTCATCAAAGGTAGTTTTTGCTCAATATTTAATTATGAATTAATGGAAAATTACGTTCAGGTCTCAAGGAAGGAAAAAAATATAAAAAAAGTCCCTTGAAATCACAAAATTACCCAGAAGTCCCAAGAGAATTTTTGTTGTAAATACATGCATTTCCTGTTGTAAATGGTTTGTGACTTTTTTGATATTATTTGTACGGAATTAAAATCCAGGTTTTTAAATGTTGTTGTAAATACATACATTTTCTGTTGTAAATACATACATATCCTATTGTAAATTGTCAGGTATTTAAATGTTGTTGTAAATATATACATTTCCTGTTGTAAATCGAAGTCCCAAGGGACTTTTTGATATTATTTGTATTAACAACAGGAAATGCATGTATTTACAACAAGAAATGCATATATTTACAACAACATTTAAACACCTGACCATTTACAACAGGAAATGTATGTATTTACAACAACATTTAAAAACCTGGATTTTAATTCCATACAAATAATATCAAAAAAGTCTCAAACCATTTACAACAGGAAATGTATATATTTACAACAACATTTAAACACCTGACCATTTACAACAGGAAATATATGTATTTATATATGTATATATGTGTGTGTCTACACACAAACATATAGACACACACATGTGTGTGTATACATATATGTATATCTATGTGTGTGTCTGTCAATATGTGTGTGTGTGTGCATATATATGTGTGGAGATACACACACATATATATATATATGTATATATAGTAAGACCATTATTTCAATTAGATTGTATGTGAAAAAGGAAAATTTTAGGTTTGAGAGGTGTTCTGGTGTAGAACTCTGATGTCCGGCCTATTGAAGGTCCGGTGATTTGATATAGGATCTGTGTGCCCTTCCTGTATGCTTATGGGACAAGCGTTCAGGAGAGGGTATGATCACGGTACACAAGCAAAGTTTCGCCTAAAGGAGTGCCATGTGTGCAGTGTATTTGAATGTAGATAAGTCGTGGCTTAGAATCAATGTCTCGGCGCCCGTCTCCTTCCTCTCTGATATATAGAGTATACATGGTTAGTTAGTCCCTTGGCCGCCACACCGTACGTGTCTCCGTGCGTGTCCGGATCGTGTGTGCATGACCAGATCGTGCGTGCATGTCCAAGGTCATGGCCGGGTCCCACGGATAGTAGGTTGCCCCCTCGTACTAGCTGAGATAATGGGCCTAGACTAGGTCCGTAACAGCTTGCCCCCAAGCTCTGGCCTTCAGTCTTTGAGCCGCCGAGTTTAGATGTTCGCTTGACTCGAAGAACGGAAGTCCGAGTCTTTGTCAAGTCCGAGTCTTTGTTGATCGCTGGCAACATGATATCCTTGCCCTGCACCGGTTGTCCAGTCTCTCGGTCAACCGGTGGACATGTTGCTGAATCCCGATGTTGTATAGGAGCTGCCACCCCCCGTTTTACTTTGATAAGGTGTCTATCGAATTTCAAACAACCTCGAACTACAAGTCTTCTCGGTTGAATTGCCCCTGCATACGTGGTCCTGGTTATGTTTGTTTAAATTTTGTTGTTCTTCGACCATCCGGGTCCGAGCTCGCTCTTGCACTGGGCCGAAAACTCCAAATGTGGGTCCTTTCTCGAGGCCGATTAGCTAACCTACGAGCCTCCTGATACTTGATTGTGAGCGCTGCCCCTTGTACTCAGGCGCTACCGTCGATTTCTCTTCTAAGTCATCATTAGCCTCTCGCTACCGGCGTCCTCGACCGTCATGAAGCCGAACCGAGGGGTTGCTAGCCTATACCGCGCTTGGCGTAATTAATGCCCGATGATGCGCATTAAATGAACAGGTCACGTCATCCTTACTAATGAATGAAAAGGCGCTTTTTCCCCCGTCGATTGGGTTTTTCGAAAGGTTTATACCCGCCAGCCTCCTTCATGCCCTTTTACCCAAGTTATTCTCAAGAAATTCTCTCCCGACGATTTTCGCTTCCGAAGATAATCGCCTCGTGAGCGATCTTCATTCCGCAACTTTCTTCGATCATCTCCCAATCTTAGGCGTGTATTATTGTTTTCCGCTCTTTCTTTTGTTCTCTCTCGAATCGCTGTTGCATTTTAAATTTGCGTCTGTACTTAGTTGAAGTTCTGGGTAGATTTCTTCATTGAGTACATATTCGCGTAGTCCTGTTTTCAATTCCTACATTTGTGCAAAATCCCCGTTTTCCGAGCGAGCCAAGCCTTTCGCTCATTGATCGTTAATTCCTTTGAGAGAGAGTTCCAAATGTCGAAGGACATAAAGGATATGACCCCGAAGAATCGGGATGAACTACGCCGAACTGTTAGGGGAACCAAGCCGCTGGTGGCTTTGGGGCGATGAATCTTCTCGTCCAACGTCGCAAACCGTTGCTTTAAGCGATCATCACCGTGGAGGCAAGGGAAAAGCTTTCGGTGGCGGGCGCGAAAATCCGAGACGATGCATCACCTCTGGGAAGCCCCATTGTTTCCTTCCCGCTTCTTTCCAATCCAAGGGTGTTTAACCCGAGCCGATGTGTCCGCTCCCGGCCTTCCGAATAACCGCATAATGGAGTGGCCAGCCGGTCCTAGGCCGAGGTTGATTCCTACATCGTCCCTTGCTATGACCGCTTGTACGAATGCTCACGACTTATTTCTTAAGGGATTCCTCCACACCGACTTAATTTTGGGCTCCCGCCGACATAATTTGGTCCCGGCTCCTCAAGCTTCATCGCCGAGTCCCGTTGACTTGGATTTTAATCTTACCACAACCGTAGAATCCCGCCTTCAATTATTGACACTGTGCATGCTAGGAAGATTCTCGATCTTGCTTATATTTTTATTTGTGTTAGGTATAATGGCGTCGTCTTTCTTCCCACGCGGCCGAGTCGAGTCCGGAAATGCAAACCGCGCTAGCCCCCACGTGGCTTAATTGAACAATTCCCTTGGGTTACCCGCGAAGTGTTATCCTATCTGGCCGAAGCTCGACCATAGAAGACTTGGAAGGTCTTCCGCTCAAGATACTAACACCTACTCTCTCTCGTCTCCCCGAAGAGGAAGAGCTCCGTGTCTGCACAGGGAGGGGAGCCACAACTCCTTTTTCTTTTTCTATGCCGACTACATTACCGTGTTTGGGATTCGCTTCCCTTTTCCGAATTTCAAATGGCCACCCTCCAATTTCTTAGTGTAGCTCCTCGCAATTACACCCCAATGGATGGGGTTACTCGATTGCCTTTGAGTGGTTTTGCCCGAGCCTTGACCGCCTTGCACCACTTCTATGTTCTTCTACTTCTTCACCCCCACACCTCTCGTTCGGGAAAGAACCGCCGAGCTCAAGGGCTGGACATCCATTCGGGAATAGCCAATCGGCGCTTGTTTACCCTGGCCTCGACTCTTTCAAACGCTTCAAGGGCAACTTTTTCAAAGTCGTCGCTAAACCGGTACAACTCCTTGGTTCCTCAAAGGGCCTGACTCGCAAAAGTCGACCGGGAGTTTAATTTGTATTGGTGTCAAGATCACCACAATGTGTCCCCTAGCGCCTATAAGGTAGAGCGGTCCAATTCGCCGAAGCCCGAAAAGAAAGCCATCGACGCCATAATGTAGACCACGTTAGAGCGAACTGCAGACTGGGGTTTGCCTCCTTGGTAGCCCAATATCGGGCCGAGGCTCATCGGCCGAGATGAGATGGTGTCGTGGCCGAGTATGATATTTCGTTATTTAAATATCGGCGTTGTTCCGCGCCTTAGTACAAGTATTTATCGTCTTTGCCTTCCTAGTAGCTAACATGGTGTATGTGTTTCGTGTGTGTCTCAAGATGAAAGAGCCGCAATATCTTTCGGGATCCCCGTGCCAACAAATGCCTCCTAAGTCGACCGACGTCGAGCCCTCCTCCTTGCCTGATACCCCGGTTCCCCCTCGTCCTTCCACTGTCATTCCCCGTTCCCATTTGTGGAGTAAGGGCATTACCGAAGAACTCAGTATTGCACTCCTGCCTCCTACTCGTTATCAAGAGCCGCACTTTGCGGGAAGTAGACGTACGAGATGTCCGTGCATTGGGAAATGCTTTCCCGAAAGGTGCCGGTTTGACCCAATCTTTTCTCACCCTCAACCACAAGTATGCGAGATCGCCGCGGAGCCGAAGCGTGCCCGAACAGATCGCGACGAAGCTCAAACAATGGCAAATCGCTTCGAACGAGTTCCGTGCTCGTGAGGTTCACCGGAGAAAGTGGAGTTTCAACTAAAAGAGACCGAGGGGCTCTTGGCGACTCCAATGTAATAATTGAAGGCTTTAAGGCGGCTCAAGCTAGAAGCGAAGAGCGCTTGAAAGCCATGACAACCGAGAGGGACTGTTCGAGAGCCGAAGTGGACAGATCAAAGCCGAGGGGGAGGCGTCCTCAACACATCTGTCCGCGGAGATAACCCGCCGCAGGAGTTGCTACCGGGTTCGTGGCGGAGGCGTTTGAGAATTCTCTGCCCTGATCCGGCTTTGAACCCGGGGTCGAGCTCAACACTACAGGCATCATTTCCTGGCCTTATGGACCGACGGCGCATTGTCCCCTATGTGGAACCTCCCGCTAACTCCGAGACCCGGATAGATGGCGATGCGGCCGTGTGCCGAGGCCGAGCAGGCGAGGAAGTCTCGACCGCCCTCAAGCACATGGATTGATTTCTCTTTTTCTTTTTAATTTGTATAACTGTCCTATTGTGTTACCGGCAATGACTTTATTGAACAGATTGGCCAATATGGCCATTTTTGGCTACGATTAACAATAGATGGTAATTTAGCAACCATAATGCATCGTATAAAAATATAACTTTACCGCTTATCGCTGGCCGACCGGCCAAGGTCTTATGAAAGTAAGCGTAACCGCGAACGCGCTTTTGGTCATAAGACCATGATGTTTTAAAGTGCTAGTGTTTGCACCGCTTTATAAAATTCCCGGTATTGTAACCGAGTCATCCAAAGGTAAATGAAAATTGCCACCGCCCGGTTCCTGGCTTTGTCCCGATAGGCCCGAGCATTTTGACTCGATCGTGGCTCTGCATGACATTTTCTATTGATACCCCTGAGTAAATAAGCGTGTCCGGGCCGCGATAGCTATCCAGACTGCTTTCTTCACCAAAAGCTAATAACAATTGAATCTTGAAAAAGACAATGTTTGGAATTCAACAAATACCCTCGAACGAGAGTTTCATTCATATTCGACAAAGCAATTGTTGCGAAGGGAAAAGCCAGCAGCCAACGTTGAACAAAGAACATAATGGAAAACGATGCTTTAAGAAAAACAAAAGATAAGCCTAATCGAAATATGCCTTTAACTTGTCCGCATTCCATGTTCGCTTGATTGGGGCTCCATCCAAATTTTCCGTAATGTAAGCTCCTCTCAAGAGTTTCCCGAACGCGATAAGGTCCGTCCCACTAGCCGCAAGCTTGCCGTCTTTGGAATTCTTGTTTCCAATGTCGGCCCTTCTAAGTACCAAGCAACCGGGGTGGAATGTCCGTGGTCTAACCTTCTTGTTATAACGAGCCGCGATCACCGCTTTCATTGCAATATCCCGACAATGGGAAGCGACCCGGCCTCATCGGCCGATCCAACTCGATCGCTAACGCCTCACTATTGGTCGCTTCTCCTTGTGATAAAATGCTCTTCCCGCGCCAAGACATCATCCCTATTTCAACAGAATCATAGACTCACAACCGTAGGCCAACCTATAAGGAGTTTCTTGAGCGGATGTCTCGAGCAGCTTGTTCGATTTCCCAAAGAACAAAGGGTAATTGATCAGCCCAAGAGGTGTCGCGCCTCCAAAGATACGTTTCTTCAAACCATCAAGGATGACCTTATTGGCGGCTTCGCCTGCCCGTTGGATCGCGGGTGTTCCACTGAAGCAAAGTGATGCCGTATTCGTATTCATAAATCAAATCACGAAATCCGACTCAATGAACCGAGTTCCGTTGTCTCGTTACTATCTCTACTGGTGCTCCGAACCGCGTAATTATATTAACTTCAACAAATCGCCGCACACGAGCCGAGGAGATCGTTGTGAGAGGTTCGGCCTCAATCCACTTGGTGAAGTAGTCTATCGCCACGATTAGCCACCGTAGTTGCCCGGTGCCGCCTTGAATGGCCCCGTAATGTCCATGCCCCATTTGTAAATGGGCTGTGGGCCGTGATGGAATGCAGCTCTACTGGGGCGCCCAAATAACTCGGCATGTTTCGACAACTATCACATTGTCTTACAAGGGTCTTTGAATCCGCTCCAATGTCGGCGCGCAATAGCTCGCTCAAGGGTTTTTCGGCGAGCGCCTTAGCCCCCATATGCCGACCATTGGCCCCTCCATGAATCTCGGCCAGACATACCCCGCTTCATTTGGGTTCAAACACCTTAGCACGGAGAATGTAATCCTTTCTAGAGTTGATCCTCCACCATTGTGTACTTGGCCGCGTCTCGAACCAACATTTTCGCTTCCATTGCATCGTCTCGGGATGAGTCCACGTTCAAGGTAGTCTTCTATCGGCTTTTTCCAATGATTCGACCGAAATAGCCATCATGCATACCGGATCTTCGAGATTTTGCCGGACAACCGTGCGGTGACAACCACCGCTTAGTGCTTGCCAATTTTGATAAAATGTCGCTCTTGCGTTTCTCCTGGGAATGTGGGTAACAGCTGCTTCATCGAAGCTCGACATTAAGTCCTTAGCCTTTAGGAGATACTTGGCCATTAGTGGGCCTTTAGCCCGATACGTACCTCGATCCGAGCCGCCACAAGCCGGGAGTCTCAGTGAAAACCTTAACTCTTGTGGCCCTCATTTTCCTTGGCTTGAAGAAGCCCCGCTATCAAGGCCTCGTATTCTCGCTTGATTGTTCGAAGTTGGGAAGTTGAGATGCAACGAATGCTCAATTGTAACCCCTCTCGGACTCTCAATAATGACTCCGGCTCCACTTCCTTTCGTGTTCGACGATCCGTCGACATACACCTTCCATTCGCCTGCCATTGTCTCATCGGTCCTAGTAGCCTGGGCGAGCTCTCCGATGAAGCCCGCCAACGCCTCGCGACTTGATTGCATGGCGAGCTTCAGAGGTGATGTCGAATCCCTGAGAGTTCTATCGCCCAATTAGTCATCCTCCCCGCTAGGTCCGGCTTATGTAAGACTTGTCGAATTGGTCGGCTTGTTCTA
Source organism: Acacia pycnantha (assembly GCA_025563575.1). Classification (NCBI taxonomy): domain Eukaryota; kingdom Viridiplantae; phylum Streptophyta; class Magnoliopsida; order Fabales; family Fabaceae; genus Acacia; species Acacia pycnantha. The sequence continues at coordinate 31,008 of JAMWYP010000166.1, read as the reverse complement.
ACAACAATACGGTGACCCCGGAAATAAGGTCTTAATCGACGGCCGCAATAAGGTGAGCGAATGCCACTTTCTCCACTTTTTGGTATCGGATCTCGCACTCTCGCAGGTTCTCGCGACAAAATAAACAGAATTTGTCCTAGTTCCGCCTCTCTTACTAAGGCCGCGCTGACGGCCTCTCGCCGATGGACAAGTAAAGGAAAAGACTCTCGCCAAAGTTGAGGTTTTGAGAGGACTCGGAGGATTTGCCGACATTGCTTTATCTCTTCAAATGCGTCATCGCACTTTGAATTCCACTCCACCGATGCCTCCTTCTTTAAGAGCCGAACACGGGTAAAGCCTTCTCTCGCTGATTTTGGCAAAACCTCGGTTGTGGCGGCCAATCTTCCGGTTAACCGCCGACTTCTTTCTTATTACTCTGAGCCTTCATCTCCATCACCGCCCTACATTTGTCCGGTTGGCCTCAATGCCTCTGCTAGTCGCATGAAACCCAGAACTTTCAATGGGACGCCAAAGGCACACTTGGCCTGTTCGCCGGATTCTCGTAGGTTCTTAGTTTGGCGAATGTCCGCCCAGTGTCTTGTATATGACGTTGCTGGTCCAAGGTTTTGACGATCATGTCATCTATATACACTTCTACATTGCGACCGATCTCGGTCCGCAAAGACCTTATTCATCATCCTTTGATATGTAGCTCCAAAGATTCTTCAATCCGAAAGGCATGACATTGTAGCAATAATTAGCTCTTTCGCAATGAAGGCCGTTTTTTCCCGATCCTCTGGGTACATCGCTATCCGATTATATCCGAGTATGCGTCCATAAAGGATAGGAGCCGGAATCCCGAGGCGTTGTCCACCGCCTGGTCGATGTTTGGCATTGGGTAGGAGTCCTTCTGGCACACCTTATTCAAGTTCTTGTAACTCGTACAAACTCTCCACTTCCCGTTTGGCTTTTTTACCATCACCACATTTGATAACCAAAGTTGTATACCGAATTTCCCGAATAAAACCGGCTCAAAGAATTCTTGGATGTGAATCTCCAATGCTTTCCTTTTTTTCTCGGTCCGTGGTTCCTCTTTCTCTCGAGACACCGGGATTGAGCCCTGATAGACTTCTAGCTTGTGACAACAAAACTTCTGTCTATTCCAAAACCCGAGATGAATCCTGTGCGAAGACATCCCCGTTTTCCTTCAGAACTCCTTCAAACTACTTCTAAGCTCTGGAGATAGGTGTTTGCCAATCTTAGTGGTCCTGGAAAGGGTCTCCTATCACCGATCTTCCAGTCTCCCCGCTGCTCTCGGGCGTACCTCCTCATCGCGGATGTCTAATTCCACTGTATTGACTTCGTCGCCGTGAGAATCTCGGTCCGAACGCTCCGGATAGCCGCTTTGGGGCCGTGATGAAGATCCGCCTCCCCATTCCTCGACCCGCTTCAAAATAGCACTGCCGAGACTCTTTTGATCCCCCGCTACCGTGACCACGGTTCCTTGGTTGCCTATCACCTTGAGTTTTTGATGCTTTGTAGATACCAAAGATGTCCCACTTGTGAATGGTTGGCCTTCCCAATATTATGTTGTAGGGTGAAACGAAGTCACCACTATGAACCGCACTCTTTCTGACTTGAAGGCGTTTTGACTCCAAGGGTGAACCTGAGGTCGATAAACCCTTCTGACGCGATTGTTCACCATTAAACCCGATGAGGGTTGTCTTGCAAGGCTTTAAGTCGTCCCTGGCCCAGTGCTCATTCTTTTGAACGCCCTCCCCGCCTTAGTATGTCGGCCGAACTACCGCATCCACAAATATCCGCTTGACTTCATAGCTGACGACCGTCCCTGTTATCACTAGCCCATCTTGATGGCGGGGACAACGCCCCGAGGTCGTCGCCAGAAAAACAAAGGCGGTCGTGCTACCTCAAAGGTGATGTTCCTTGAATTTTGGCTTCGGTTCTCGACGGATAGGACTTCTCGAAGGTATTTCCTTCGCCGGCTCATAGTATCTCCGCTCCGCCCATTGCTCCGCCATTACGTTGCGCCGACTCGGCTTCGGAAATTCGCCATCGACTTCAGGGCCTTTCGTTTATCTTCCCGCTTTTTGAACTTTCTGGGAGTCCGCCATGGTTCTTGGTCTTTCGCTTACCACCTTTTCCTTGATGCTCTATGACATACCGTTGAAGTTTGCCTTCACGAACAAATCGTTCGATTGCATCACTGAGCTCGTAACATTCATCTCGTTGTATGACCTCGACCATCATGGAACGAGCAATATTTAGATTGGTCTATCCCGATCTTCTAGGACAAACGAGGCCTGGCCGACCTTCTTCATCTCGTTGTTGACACCTCCTTCCATACTTGAGATCGAGGCACCGTCGTGGCCGAATACTTTCATACTTGCCCCGCCGATCAAACTTGCCACCCCGCTCTTGTTTTCATTCCCTTCTCCGGAATCCCTATTCCCGTTGTCGAGAAGTCTCGACCCCGGGAGGGGAGGTTCTATCTTGGTCCCGCCTCGAATTGGGATTGTTTGCCATTCGCATCCGCTCGACGTCCAAGTACTTCTTTGAACGGGTTATGAAGTCGTTGAGATTCTTTGCCCGCTCCTTTAAAAAGATTCTCGCCAGCGGGACTCTTTATCGAGGCCGTCCACCAATAAGTGAACGTGTACGTCCTCGTTAAGTCCGCGCACCTCGTAGTACCGCATGATTGAAGCTTGGCCAAGGTAACTTTGGAGCAAATTTCTCCCGCCACCGGCTCCGATTTTGGAGAGAGAATACCGGGATTTTGGTTGCCGTTTGCTAGTCGCGAAGCGCAACTCAAAGGCCTCGGCTGTGTCTTCAAAATTGTGGATCGACCCAAAAGGAAGAGCGTGGAGCCATTTCAACGCCGACCCTTTTAACGTCGCGCGAAGATTCGCGGCACGATTGGTTCCTTGAGACCTCTAACCGACATGTGAACGTCAAAGTGGCTTCATGGTTTAAGTTCATTGCCGGGAACCAAATGTTCCTCCGGGCCGAGATAGTCTGGTCCTCTCGGGATCGTGTGTGCATGTCCAGGATCGTGTGTGCATGTCCAAGGTCATGGCTGGGTCCCACGGATAGTGGGTTGCCCCCTGTACTAGCCAGTGAGATAATGGGCCTAGACTAGGTCCGTAACAATTATTATTTAAAAGAAATTATTATTTTAATAAAAGGGACCAACCCTATTTCTCTCTTATATATACCTATTTTCTCGCTCATTGAGCAATCCTCTTTTCTTCATTCCATTTGCCCTCCGTGCTCTACTTCCTCGGCTAAATAAAAATTCGTTTCAATCAATCTCCTTTACAATTATTTTAATAGTGATTTAACAGTCTTTTGAAAGTAGAAGAAGCGAAGGTGATCAAACGTAGCAGATCCAGAGAATGGATACAGAAGAAGAGCTAAGCGAGAGGACCAAGGCAACGGAGTGCGTATTCGGACGTGTTTCCAAACGGCTTCTGGACAGGGCGGGCGATGCATCGACGAGGGTATGCAGATTCGCCGGGCCCTGGATCACCACCTGTGACAAGATTATGGTCTTATTCTCACAAGCTCGTCGGGCGCTATTGGTCATTGCGAGACAGTACGATACCCTCGTCGTTGATATTAGGTTTCTTCATTTTTTAGAGTGATTTTTGTTTGTGATTTTCATTCGTATTGATGCAGTGTATGCTCACCAAACACATAAAGAGGCAAGCTCCGCCGTTTAAGGGGACCCGTTTGACCACCGCCGACACCGCCGCTTTCATCCGTGACGAGCTCGTCGCTACTGTACACAGGTTCAAGGTGTGGATCCCCTTTTCCCATCTCTGCTTATTATTTTTCACGTGACTGTTTTGATTAACTTTAGGTTTTCGGGTTTGGTTTCGGCCTTTAGCTTTGAAATTTCTGGCTTTCAATTTCTAGTGTTGTGACCAGCTGCCCGTTCAAATTCTGTCTTAATTTTTGACAAGTGAGATCTGTTTAGGTTTGTTTATTCTACTCTCACCGGGAGTTTTGGTACTGCATATATGTGTACCACAGCATATGCCTCCCCTCCCGCTGTCTGGCACCCACACTAGGTGGAAGAAAATCTTGAAATTTTAGAATTCCTTGTGATGTTATCTTGCTTCGGTGGTGACGTTGTAGTCTTTGTCTTGGTTAGTGTTAATAAAGCAGCCTTTCATGTATGAGATCTCTTTACTTGGTCTGTCAAAGTGCTGTTTTCTTATATGAATGTCTGGAAATATATTTCCGAGTAGTTGCTGCAAGGAAGTCCGTTTGATGCTAATCCTAATCATGATATTTTATGCATAATTGGTCCCTAGACAGTTCCTATTCTCGATACAAATTCCATGTCGCCCGCATTCCTGTCTTGCTCCGCCATATTGAATCGCAGAAATCGTAGTATTCTCTATCTATATTCCATTACTCATCAGTGAGGCGATTACAATATATAGAGCTGGAACAGAGCAATCATCGGTGAGCCATAATGAGGAGATTACAATCAATCACAAACAAAATCATAATCTGTCCCTATGTTTTGAATAGCGGGTAGCGGCCGGTAGCGGCCGACCCCAAAAACGGTATAGCGGTATAGCGGTATAGCGGGTAACGGTAAAGCCGCTACTGTGAAGTTCATATAAATACTTGTAATAAATTATACCACATATATAAATGCAACATAAGATAAGAAATCACCCAAAATATTACACATTCAAAATAAGGATTCAAGAAATATAAAGGAAGCCACATATTAGTTCATTGAATGTAACTAAATTAATAACATTCTAGAAACATAAACAATCCAGACGCGATCAGTGGTGTGACGCAAACAGGGAAGAGTGACGGACGCGAAGAGGGAAGAGGAAGAGGGAAGCGGTGAAATAATCTGTCCGAAAGAGAAGAGGGAAATTGTCAGGCTCTTTCCTTTTTTTGCTCGGAGTCGGGCTCTTTTCAAACACATCGTTCAGCAAGAGAGAAATCTTTTTTTTTGGTCGAAAAGCAAGAGAGAAATCGAGCAAGAAAGAAAAGGGGGAAATTGTGTCGGTTTCCCTCTTTTTTTTCAGATGGGATATAGGGTAAAATGACCTACATACCCTTCATTAACTTGGCCATTTTCCCATTTTAGCCCTGATTGGTGTCAAATTTCCAAGCCCATGCCATTGCCTGCATCCGACTCCAAATCAACACAGTAGCGGCGCTATCGCGCCGCATAATCCACCTCCCGCAATGCACAAGCGTCCATGCCACAGTGTCCGCTAACGGAAACTGTAGCGTTGCGGAGCGGAAGTTGCGTTTAAGTGCCGCAAACCGCAACTGGACCGGTATAGCGCGCTATAGCGCCGCTATTTCAATCTTAGATCTGTCCTAAACTAGAGAAACTAGAATCAGGGGATATGATAGAGCTAAAATCATGGGATTACAATATTGGGCTGATTTCCAACACCCACCATTGTATAATGGGATTTTATGTGCCCTCAAATCATTACCTGCCTTTCTTGTGTTGGTCTGGATGCATGTGTTATTCTGCGACGGTCAGCTTGACTTGCTTGATGTGATTCTGTGGAATGTTTATTCTTCTAGATACGACTTTTTTTCACTTAATGTTTTGTGCCTGCTGGAATTTGCTGCTTGGGCCTTCCTTTGTTACCTAGCAAGACGTTTCAAGTGATGGTTGAGGATCTTCTTTCAATGCAAAATTGCATCTGCTGCCAGTCCTGATTGATTTTGGTCATATCTCAAGAACATTGGGTGATCCTTTTCTTACTCTAACAAAATTATCCTGATACTTCCTGCTGGATTATCGATCCACTGGCTATTTGTTAACATTAGTGGAATAAAATTAATAATTAGGTGTTGGGATAAAAGAGGTGCTTGCAACGAGAGAGCAAAAGTTCACACGGAGTGCAATTATTGATGGTTGAAGTGTTTCTTGAATGTAGGTGCAGCCTGCTGTCATTACTTGGGAATGATGTAGGCCCCCCTTTTTTGTAGTAGTGAGGTATTGATTATCTAAAGTGGTGACATGGTGAGGTATTGCTGGGTGGCCATACTTCTAAAGTGATTTGACTGCAAGCAATGTGTGTTGTGTGTGTACAATTTCCCTTTCCAGTGCTATAAAACTTGGTCTGTTTTGAAATCGTAGCTAGAAGCACAGACATCTCATGTTTTTATGTTATGTGGAAGTTCATCTTTGAGTTCTGAAGAATTTATTGATTTGTTTATCCCAATAGGAAAATGTGTCCGGAGAATTTATATTGGATGTTCAAAGCTTTGACTGAAAACAGATTTACGTTTATCTTTTTATTGATTTTGTTGCTTTAATAAGATCATTGCTCATCTTGCATGGCAAGTAGATGTTCTCTAAATCTCCAAAGGCATCGAACATCAAACAGTACTGTGTGGATATGAACAGTGCTTCCTCAGTTGCAACTTTATTAAACAATACCAAAATGTTTGAAATTTAGTTTCTGCTTGTAAGTAATTACATCCGAGTCATGTCAAGTTCAGCTTACTTTTAACTGAATAATTGCGTATGTTCCACATGAAGTAAACACAATTCCTTTATAAATTAACAATTATGGCTGTGGTTTTGTGCTTTTAGTGTTCTGTTCTGCCCCTGGGAAAGGGCTTCCCGGATTGTTTGGCCTGTGTACCATTAGGGGGTGATCCCGCTCATTTGGTAGATACTGAATAAATAGTGAATATCCAAACAGGTCCTCCTTCTGGGGCCTCCATTGCTTCTTACTTAATTAATCTGGGGTTGTTCTTGTACAAGTGAGTCCCTTTCTATTTTTTATTCTGGTTTTGTGCTTTTAGTGTTCTGTTCTGCCCCTGGGAAAGGGCTTCCCGGATTGTTTGGCCTGTGTACCATTAGGGGGTGATCTCGCTCATTTGGCAGATACTGAATGAATAGTGAATATCCAAACAGGTCCTCCTTCTGGGGCCTCCATTGCTTCTTACTTAATTAATCTGGGGTTGTTCTTGTACAAGTGAGTCCCTTTCTATTTTTTATTCTGTTTGCCGGTAGGCTGGAATCAGCATTCAGCAATTTCTGCAGTAGAAGTGTGTTTTATTTATTCCAATAGCATGAGGAGCAACAACACTATTTGTTCGATTGCCAATCCTAAATTTGCTGTAGAAAAGTGAGATAAAGAATTTATTCTTGAAGCCCCTCTAGCTAGAGTTGTTTTTATGTATGATTTAGGAGTCGTACGTCATGTTTGGTTGATTACTATGGCGGATCGGCCGAGTTTTGAGGCTTGTTTAAATCTGTTCTCTTTAACATATTGCCCAAGTCCTAATGGATGATGAGTTAATTTTTCTGTGTGAATTTGGTTTGATTCAGAGAGTGAACATGCTACTTGCTGGCTATGACGAAGAGACGGGCCCTTCGCTTTACCATGTTGACTGCACTGCTTCACTTAACAAGGTTGAGAAGGGAGCTTTTGGTGGTGATGGCTCCTCTTATTCACTCTCAGTGATGGACAGTCGCTTCCATAGTGGAATGTCTCTGGACGAAGCAATTGAATTGGTTGATGCGTGCATAGAGGAAATAAGATCCAGCCTGGATGTGGGGACACCTACCCATATTATCAAGATTGTTGATGAGCAAGGAGCAAGACACTATGCGTGGCGCAGATTTATTGCAACCGGAAGTGGGGCAATACATACCGAATCTATATTGGAGAAGGGGTAAGTTAATCTTATCTCTATAAGTTTAAGTTTCCATCAGCTTTGGCTCTATGGTGTAATTTATATACATATATTTCTTGTGTTACTAGGTACAAGGACCACCTCACAACTAGTGAGGGTCTAGAGCTGGCCCAAAAAGCCATGTACAAGGCAGCTACCCATGACGTACGTCATGGCGGAATAGTCACTGGTATAATCCTTTGTTTACTTTGGTTCACCTCTCCAAGGGTTTTTTTTTAGCCTGATTACTTACCGTTGCTGTTATGTTATTAAAGTTCAACATGTGGAAAGATATTTAACAAGCACACTGTGGCATGGTGACATCCTGAAGCATTTTAGTGATATTCCAACAATTCCCATGGAGGATGATGAAGACAAGGATGAAGGGCCAGTTTCCATGGAGTTCAAGGGGGGAAAGCCAAGAAAGTTGACCACGGAAAAAGAGCAAAGAGAGAGGACAAAGGCAACGGAGTGCGTATTCGGACTTGTGGGAAACAGCTTCGCGATTGTGGCGGTGGATGCATCGACGGGGCACAAATTCACTGGCCCCGCTACCACCATGGACAAGATCATGGTCTTCGATTCTCACAAGCTCATCGGCGCTATTGGTCATTGCGGAGACAGGTACGATACCCTCTCGTTTGATATTAGGTTTTTTATTTATTTTTAGAGTGATTTTTGTTTGTGATTTTCATTCGTATTATTGATGCAGGAAGACGTTCACCAAACACATAAAGAAGCAAGCCCGACCGTTTAAGGGGACCCGTTTGACCACTGCCGACACCGCCACTTTCATCCGTCAAGAGCTCGCCGCTACTAGACACAGGTTCAAGGTGTGGATCCCCTTTTCCCATCTCTGCTTATTATTTTTCATGTCCCTGTTTTGATTAACTTTAGGTTTTCAGGTTTGGTTTTGGCTTTTAGCTTTGAAATTTGTGGCTTTGAATTTCTAGTCTTGTGACCAGCTGCCCGTTTAAATTTTGTCTTAATTTTTGACCAGTGAAATCTGTTTAGGTTTTTTCAATGCAAAATTGCATCTGTTGCCACTCCTACTTGATTTCAAAGTCTCTATGTTTTTGGTCATATCTAAAGAACGTTGGGTGATCCTTTTTTTACTTTTAACAAAATTATCCTGATACTTCCTATTGGATTATCGATTTTCGATCCACTGGTTATTTCTTAACATTAGTAGAATACAATTAATAATTAGGTGTTGGGATAAAAGAGGTGCTTGCAGCGAGAGAGCAAAAGTTCATGCGGGGTGCAATTATTGGTGGTTGAAGTGTTTCTCGAATGTAGGTGCAGCCTGCTGTCATTACTTGGGAGTGATGTAGGCTTTTTTTGGCATTAGGGAGCTATTGATTATCTGAAGTGGTGATATAGTGAGGTATTGCTGGGTGGCCATACTTCTAAAGTGATTTGTTTGACTGCAAGCAATGTGTGTTGTGTGTGTACAGTTTCCCTTTCCACCGCTATAAAACTTGGTTTGTTTAGAAATTGTAGCTAGAAGCACAGACATCTCATGTTTTGATGTTATGTGGAAGGTCATCTTTGAGTTCTGAAGTTTCTCCTTTTACTGATTTATTGATTTGTTTATCTCAATAGGGAAATTTGTCTGGACAAGTTATATTGGATGTTCAAAGCTTTGACTGAAAACAGATTTACGTTTAGCTTTTATTGATTTTGTTGCTTTAATAAGATCATTGCTCATCTTGCGTGCCAAGTAGATATTCTCAATCTCCAAAGACATCAAACATCAAACAGTCCTGTGTTGATATGAACAGTGCTTCCTCAGTTGCAACTTTATTAAACAATACCAAAAAGTTTTAAACTTAGTTCCAGCTTGTAAGCAATTACATCTGTCATTCCAAGTTCAGCTTACTTTTAACTGAATAATTGCGTATGTGCCTCTATAAAATTAACAGTTATGGCTGTGGTTCTGTTCTGTCCCTGGGAAAGGGCTTCCTGGATTGTTTGGCCTGTGTTAGGGGGTGATTTCGCTCATTTGGCAGATAGCTGAATGAATAGTGATATCTGAACAGGTCCTCCTTCAGGGGCCTGCATTAGTGCTCCACTGCTTCTTAGTTATTTAAGCTGGGGTTGTTCCTGTACAAGTGAGTTCCTTTCTATTTTTTATTCTGTTTGCCGGTAGGCTGGAATCAGCATTCATCAATTTCTGCAGTAGAAGTGTTTTATATTTATTCCAGTGGCATGAGGAGCAACGACACTATTTGTTCCATTGCCAATCCCTAAATTTGCTGTAGAAAAGTGAGATAAAGATTTTATTCTTTAAAGAAGCCCCTCTAGCTGGAGTTGTTTTTGTGTATGATTTAGAAGTGGTACGATTGGTTGATCACTATGGCTATGACGGATCGGCCGAGTTTTGAGGCTTGTTTAAATCTGTTCTCTTTGACATATTTCCCAAGTCCTAATGGATGATTAGTTAATTTTCTGTGTGAATTTGGTTTGATTCAGAGGGTGAACATGCTACTTGCTGGCTATGACAAAGAGACGGGCCCTTCGCTTTACCATATTGACTGCACTGCTTCACTCAACAAGGTTGAGAAGGGAGCTTTTGGTGGTGAGGGCTCCTCTTATTCACTCTCAGCGATGGACAGTCGCTTCCATAGTGAAATGTCTCTGGACAAAGCAATTGACTTGGTTGATGCGTGCATAGAGGAAATAAGATCCAGTCTGGATGTGGGGACACCAACCCATATTATCAAGATCGTTGATGCGCAAGGAGCAAGACATTATGCGTGGCGCAAACCTCGCCCAGCTTAAGTTGCAATCACTTCTTTCGATTCCTGCTTTTTTTCTATACTTCATTTTATTTTTACCCTTTCAGCGTCTTTCACTTTAATGGTAATGTGTATGATGGCATGTCTGCAAATCTTGGTGCAGGATTCTTTCAAAGCATTTTCATGAAATCTTGGTGTGGAGGAATGGGCGGTTTTGGAAGGCTTGCGGTTTGCCTGGGATCTGGGGCTCCGAAAAGTGATCCTGGAATCTGATGCGGAGGAGCTTGTGCAGATTATTCTGGATGATTTCTATTCGCAGGGAAGTCTGGCTTTGTTGGAGATTAGGAATTTGTTAAGTCGGCAATGGCAAGTTGAGGTCCTGGCAGTTCCTCGGGTCCATAACACCATTGCGGATGCTTTGGCTAAGCTAGGGATTTCTCAGTCATCTGTTCTAAGAGAGTGTCCGATTCGATTGAGATCTGTGTTAGATCGTGAGTGTACGCGATTAATTTCCCCTCCTGTGTAATGATTCTTTTGTGAATTCTGGGCTTTTAGCCGTCTTTTATCAAAAAAAAAAAAAAACTTTGAACCAAACATTTACGGACCCTCTATTTCTTTTTATAAAATATAAATTGAAGTCATAAAAGTCTGAATAAATATTGAACCGGTCAAACCGGTTGGACCAGACTAGTTAAGTAACCAATTCACCAGTTTCGTTGTCGAATCGGATGGTCCAATCCGATTTTAACAAGTATCAAGTGTTCCCCTTATGGCCTTCTCCTAACTTATACATGATATATATATATGTAAATGACCTTCTGATCTAAAAAAGAAAACAAGACTTGTATATGTAAATGACCTTCTGATCTAAAAAAGAAAATAAGACTTGTTTATAATTTAACAATGAATTGAGTTTGATTCTCAACGTTTATTTCACATGGGACGTTATTTGCAAGCCAAAATCTAAAGGTGGCTTAGGTCTACGCCATGCTAAGGACCAAAGTAATGCGTATCTTATGAAGCTTGGATGGAGGTTAGTAACCAGAAGGGATGACTTGTGGGTAAAAATTATCCGCAATAAATATAATTGTGGAAATGATAAAATCCCACACATTGACATGAACAAGCCAGGTTTAAATTTGTGGAGCGGCCTCAAGAGAACATGGGGTAAAGTGAATGACGGAATTGTGACTTTAGCTAATGGGCAGATGCGATGGAGATGGAATAAATGTGGGGAGTTTTCTACCAAGTCGGCATATGCCTCTTTAATTAATGATGAAGCCCCACCTGATCCGATGTGGGGAAAAATGTGGAAACTCAAGGTTCGGAAGGTGTAAGTTCTTTACATGGCTTGTCTTGCACAAAAGCTGGCGACCAACGCGTCTAGATGTAAGAGAGGATTGGCGGTGATAACCGATGCCGGTATGCCAGTGAAGTTGAGGACCTCCAACACATGCTTAGGGGCTGCCCGGAGACCCTTGATCTCTGGAAAAAGGTTGTTCCTCAGCAACTATGGCGCAAGTTCAGGTCTATGAGCTTTGACCACTGGTTCTGGTGGAATTTTACCCACTGTAGCAGGAGAACGAACTCGGAAGAGTGGGGGCCATTGTTCATCATTCTCTGTTGGTGGCTATGGAGACGCCGAAACGCTTTTGTCTTCGAGGGAAAGAGAATTACGAACCAGTTTATTCAGACCAGCGCGGATGCCACCAGGCGTAGTTTGCAAGACGCTCACACCAGATTATCCATGACCATTGGAGGTAAGAACTCAGTAGTAGAACAGGAGCTTCAATGGAAGGCTCCATCAACGGATTGGGTAAAACTAAACACAGATGGGGCCTACTCTCATTTCGGATCTGGGTTTGCTTGCGGTGGCGTCATTCGGGATGCCCATGGAAACTTCCTAAAGGGGTTCATGTTTAAAGGATTGGACGGAGATAGCTTGGTGGCGGAGCTATGGGGCTGCCTTAACGATTTAAAGTTGGCGTGGGACCTGGGTTATCGGCAAGTTCTTTTGGAATCAGACTCTGCAGAAGCTGTCGAATTGATGAGGAAGGAACCAAATGAGCTCCATGAGGATCAGAGGCTTATCGCAGAGATTCATAGCCTGATGGAGAGGGATTGGAGATTTGAAGTAGCTCATATCAGCCGAAGGGTCAACAACGCATGATTACTTGGCGAAAGCTGGTCTATCAGTTATGTCAGGCCTCCATGTCGTCTCGTCAGCGGATGAAGAGCTAGATAGGATATTAGCTAAGGATAAGGGCTAGTTTATTTTGAATGGTTGCTAGTGTTTATCAAAAAAAAAAAAAAACAATCCATAGACATATGGCTGCAAAGTCTTGATCCGAATTAATTGATTATCTGAATATCTGGTAATAAAATCAAGAAACAGTGTAATTGAGAGAAATTTCCTTAATTTTTTTTTTGATAATCACCGACCAACCTATCCTAATTATGGGCTTGGCATTGATAAATCCCAATTTTCATATATTTTATCCCACCTTATTCATTTATTTTGGGGACTATTTTAGGCTAATTTGGAATTATTAGGCAATATTTGGATTGTTAGCCAATTTTAAAAAATAATATAAATCAGAATTAATTGTGAAATTATTAGGTTTAAATTATTAATATTCTGATTGATATCTTCTGATTGAATAATATTTCTAAATATATGATAGATCACGATTTTATTTAATTCTGGTAGGACAAGAAAAAATATGTTAGAAGATCTCACGATGCAGAATTGACCTTGGAAGCTAAAAGAAGATCTAATGGTGGAATTTTGTTGAGCTTCTTAAATTTTAATGGACTCAAGTTGGTACCCAAAACTCTTCCCTCCTTGAATAAATAGACCTAGCCGCCAACAAGAAAGACACGCTCTCTTGGAGAGCCGCAAGGACGCTCACGAGAAGACCAGAGGAGACGAATTGCTTTTGGTATCATTGAATTCGCAATCACGGACCCACCATCCATAACCAATTCACTTTGTTCTCCTGGACACGCACGAATTGTTGAGTCCGTTGGTACAATTGTCATGCTAGTGACTTGCTTGGCTCTTGGAGGAGAGAGTAAATCCATGGAAGCTTAAGGTTCTTTAGGAGGCAACTTGAGAGGAGCATGGAGGAAGCTAAGGCTTAGGAACTTATACTTGAAGATCACAAGGGAGTATTGTTCATTTTATCTTCTTAATTCAAGACTTAAGATAGTTTAGTTTTAAATGGTTTCAAGATGTGTTAATTGAGAACAATCTAATTTTTTGTAAACTTATTTTTTTAATTGGATTGATAATTTGAATAGTGCTTGAGACAATTGTTGGATTTTTGATTTGCAACCTTTAGATTGACAATTGAATTAATAATTAAGTTTTCGTTATTAATTTAATTGTCAATTGGGTTTATCGATTTAATTGTTTAATTGAGTTGATAAATTGTCTAGTTGTTCAATTGGATGATTGTAAACAAGATTTCTACAGTTATTTGAAATTAAATGTGATTGGTTTTTAATAAGTTTAATTAACCACCGCTTATTTCATTATGAGTTTTCTAGTGGAATATGTGTTATTGAACTTGAGGGTTTCTCATGTTTCAATTAGGTAGTTAAATTCATTAATTCAAAGCTTTCATTAATCTCCTTTTGGTTTAACTAATTGATTTGGGCTACGAAAGTTTACTCCATGTGAATCCTAAGTTGTCCATTTCATTATCTTAACTGAACTAGATCTTTGTTGTTTGATTTGCTTTTAATTAATCTTTTGATTAGGATTTTAATTCTTTTCTCATAAAACCCCCCCAGAATTGCATTTGCATATAGATTAGTTCCATTCTCATATAGGTTTTAGAATCATTTTCATCTTGCATTTAGTTAGTTTAGTTTCATTTCATTGCATTTTTCATCACCTGAATTCAACCTAAAGAAAAACTCACAGATTGCTCCTTGGGAGAATGACCTAGGTTCAGTAGCAGAACTAGAAAAAAAATTTAGCCCGGGCCAAAAAATAAACATATTGAACTACTCTCTTTAGTTCTTATTTTAAAGCACTAACTAACATGTATATTTGGTACTTTTTATAAGGCATTTGCTTGTTTCCAAATTGCATTAAATATTTTTTCCCATGTATACCCACAATTATAAAGGTAGTGAGTGAACGTAATAATTAATAAAAATTAATTATTACTCTTTTTTTCGAGAAAAAAGAGAGTAATAATTAATATAATATTAGAGTTTAGTGTAATTAATAGGGATAATAGTGAAAAATACTTAAATTTTAGGACAAATTTAATGACTTTAATTGTTTTTATTGACTTGTGAAAATTGTTAGTTGTTTCTTAAATAAGGATCAAAGGGAGTATTTACTAAATAGTATCAAATAACCTTGAAAATACAAATAAATAATAACCGATAATTATAAATCAAAACAATATATAAGATGATCTCGACATTTTCGGTATCTCAAACAAGAATTTTACTTTCCTCTCATGGCCCAATAAGTAATGAAACAAACATTATCCTCTGAGAAGATAAAAAATTAGCTGGGCCAAATTTGTGACCAAATAAAATATCATATAATAAATACATACATATACTAACGTATTTTATAAGATCAGCCGGGGCCAGCTGGGTCAAGGCCGCAGCTGGCCATGAAGACCTTCCGCCATTGCCTAGGTTGACCCTATATTGCATAATTAATTAGGACCTAGTTTAATTGATTGCTTTAGCGACGAAAGCAACTCATCAATTTTGGCGCCGTTGCCGGGGAGCAATGGTTAGGCTTTAGGTTTGAGTTCTAGGTGATTTGTTAGGTAGTTGTTTATTGGATCCAATCGACTCTTGAAAAATCGCACTTGATCCCTCATATGATGGCTTGGAATGATTCAATTTATGAAAATAACTATTATACTTCTGGGCCTTGTCATTATGACTATGGTGTTAAGCAAATATATCAGGTGAGATTACTTTCTTCTAATTTTGAGTCTCACCTGGAGAGCAAAATTGATAGGCTTGCATCTGTCGTGGAAAAAATGGCTATGTCTCATATGCAAAATTCTTCTAATATGGTCAATCCTATGGGGCCCTCTACTTCTTTTACCCCACAGCCTACCTCTTCTGCTTTAATAGGGCCACTCTGTTCTATTTGCTCTCTAGCCACTCATGCTATTGACTCTTGCCCCTACCTGAATGACGAAGCTGAATCTTGCAGTGCAATATATCCTTCTAGACCCATGACTCAAGTTGAGCATATATATGATCCATATTCAAGTGCATATAATCCTGGATGGCATGATCACGCAAATCTTGGATGTGTCAATCAAATTGTTCCAGTTCATGATGAGTATTCAAGATTATCAAACAAGAGGGATGTTATGATGGATGCTATGATGAAACTCCTTGAAGAAAGGGGAAAGCAACTTAACAAGCTTCAAACTCTAATTAACAATCGTCAGAGTGAAGATTTAGAAGTTCAAAGTGAATTTCCATGTGGTAATATACTTTCACCCTCTAATGGTTCATCCATTTTTTCTTCTACCACTTCAAATGATGGGGTGATTGGTACATTAGCTGAGTATGCATGCACTGATGTTGTTTCTGAATTGACTAGTTCTATTGACTTAAATTATACTGAATCTTGTAGTGCATGCATTGATACTTCTTCTCATGCCTCCAGTCCTATGAATTCTATTGATTTGGATGAGGAAGTTGATGAAGAAATTGTTGTTGACTCCCTTGACACTATTGATTTTAAAAACGCCCAACTTAACACTAATCATGATTATGCTTTGAATGATGGCAGTAATATCTCTATTGATTTCATTGATACTACTCGTGATACTGACATGACTATTGTTAGTGGGGATATTATTAAAGATAAGTGTGGGGGAAGCCTTGATTTAGATACGCATTTAGAGGGTAAAACCATATTGAACCATGATGTTTCACATGCATAATTTGTCTTGTGTGATGATTTAGGCAAGCATGATGAGACCATTTTGAGTAATCACTTGACTCATTCTTTAGAGAATTTGACTCTTACTGAGGAGAGTCATATTGACTTTGTGGGTTGTTCAAAATATCTGGAAGTTCCAATACTTTATGTTGATTAATTTCTTTTGGGATCTTCCTTTATTCTTGATCAATCGAGTTTTATTGATTATATTTGTGTGGGACGAGATACTGCTTGGTGCTATGATTTTATGCAGGTAGATGGATTGGTTCCTCCCATCCAAACACCTTCTATACTTGAGCTGGAATTGAAAGTGAAGCTTAATCACCAAGAGAGGGGTGAATTGGGGATTATAAAAACTTTTCGGATTACTCTGTTTTCGTGTAGTAAAACAGAGGTAAACAGAGTATTGAGAAGAGAAGCAATACACAAAGGATTTATACTGGTTTGGTCTGACTTTCTGGGATTTCTCACTATAACAATTGATTACACACTCTGCAACTCAAGAGTAATTCTCTCACTAGAACTTACTCCCCTTTACAAGTTATAATCAATAACCCAATCTCCAAGTCCCCTTGACTTGAGATACTTTACAATGAATGATTTACAATCAAGATATTCTCTCTAAGAGTAGATTACTGAAGTACAAATGTATCAAAAGATACTTTACACAAGAAAACTCAAAGAGTAGTTGACACTTTAATGATTTTTCGTTTTCTCACAGATTAGTTGTTGAGAAGAATTGAATGCATCTCTATTTATAGTTAGAGATCATAAAATGACCGTTATAAATCCTAATGTGACCGTTGCCAACATTGGTGATGGATTAGTGAAGGTTTTGGTCTTCTTCTCTCTCTACTCTTTGGTTAAACCACAGTGCAGAAGTTCAGGCTTGACTTCTTGACTTTTAATCCGTTGGAAGAGCAGCTACTGGATGTAGAAAGAAAACATTAATTCCTTCAAAACGTGTGGAGAATGATTGTCCAAAAGCATGCAAGTTTTCTGCACTTTGCATTTAATGTTCTGACTCTTCTTTATGCTTTATGCTTTATGCTAATTCTCCATTTAATCCAGTCTAAATCATCTGAAATTCACCAACAAACTGATTAAATATAGTTAGGAATAGTAATGAGTGATGATATAAAGTATTGAGATCAAACACAAAGAATTCGCAAATTCGTTCAGTTCAAAATTCAAATTCTGCAATGTAAAATTGAGTTTGTTCTTCAAAACTGGAGTTTTCATGTTTCAGTAAAAGCCTAAACTCGAGTTTCCAAAACTTAACTCGAGTTTTCTCATTCCAGAGAAGAATATCGCAATTTGGCATTTGGACATGTTTTGTGAACAGTGCAAAACTCGAGTCATTAAGTGACTAACTCGAGTTTTGGAATTTTGATGAGAAATCATGTTTTTTAGTCCAAAATCTCAAAACTGGAGTTTCCATAATGTTCAAAATTGGCAGAGCTCTCTGCTTGGTCTAAACTCGAGTTTTCAAAATGAAACTCGAGTTTCCATGATTCTTTTAAAACAATGGAAACTTCTCTGTAAGACTGAAACTCGAGTTTCCAAAACTAAACTCGAGTTTCCTCGTTTATGAGAAAACATTGAAAAGCTTTGTCAAAATGAAGAATGAAGTTTTCACAAGTTCAGAATTGAGCATTGTTCTCTGTATGATGCAAACTCGAGTTTTCAAAACTAAACTCGAGTTTCCAAATGTAAACTGGAGTTTTGTTAACTTGAAAAACTTGATAGCTCTTTGTCTTGCCAAAACTCGAGTTTGTTAAATCAAATTCGAGTTTGCTTTGTCTGTGAAAAAACTCAGAAGCTCTCTGTATGGTTAAAACTCGAGTTTTCATATCAAAACTCGAGCTTGTCTTTCATTGCAAAAACTTGAGCTCTTCTCTGTCAAGTCCAAACTCGAGTTTGCCTTTGACAGTAAGTTTTTCAACTTACAAAGACAAACTTTCATCTGTGTTTACAATTGTCCGTTATCATCAAAACCAATAGAGAACTAACAGAAATGTTATCTGGGGATCTTAAAAAAAGGAGATGTTTGCTGAACATCAAAAGAGGACATCACCGGTGCTTTCATGTGACTTACAACCAGACAAGGGAGAGAAGCCAATTATGCTACTTCATTTGAGTCTCCACACTTTTAATAGTCTAGTCGTATTCCTTCCTTACTCTTTCACTTGCATTGTTTGTTGTTATTGGCTAGACCTATATTTTGCATTGAGGACAATGCATAATTTAAGTATGGGGGAGGGATTTTGTTCTTACTTTTGGTTTCTGTTTTTTGTTTTTAAAATGAGAAAAATAAAAATATTTTGGTTTTTGTTCCTTGTTTTCAAGAGAAGAAAGAAGAAAATGAATGTGAAAACTACAAGTTTTAAGTGACTTTAGTACAATGCATTCTTGATTTGAAAAGTGATTGATCATGTTTTGAGTTGGTGAATGTAACATCCCAATTCCAGAGCCAATTTTTTTTTTTTAAAAAATCAGAGTCGAGCCTTGGAGCGTAAGAGTAACTGATTCCCATTAAAACGATAACCAGAGTGTAATACAGTGTTGATACAGCATCCTATTGTTCTCATAGGTAATTACGGAAAACGATAAAGTGACATCTCCGTCTCAGGCGGCTTGCCTCGATCTCCGATCCATGGTCCATCCGACCACGAGCTACAAATGAGATCCAATTTAACGCATTGGATCTCGTGTAACTGCAACCTTATGCTCAAATAAAACAGATAGGGATGACAAGATATTCATGACATAACAAACTATGATCAATATAATGACAAGACATAAGCGTAAAGCGCATGTAAGCCCCATAAAGTGCTCTCGCACTATTCACCGGTGCCACGATGATCGGTCGTGTCCTCGCCGCTAGGGAAAACTCCCGACGGTATTACTACAACTATAACCCGTGTGAAATCAGTATGTATAATCGGTAACCCCGAACGAGTCTCCTAACCGTGAATGTATCTCGGTGACTCTATAGAATCTCTATCCGTGAATGTACCTATCACATATATGTATATGAGCAAAGACTAGATTAGTGTTATAAAGACGCCGAACGCATCTTCGTTTAACGTTAGGTACTTCTCGCAGAAAACGACTTTTACGAAAAACGTGAAAACGTCCAACAGCGGCACTTCGGCAGCGTAATGGCAACAAATCAGAGTTTCTGATATCCTATAAGCGTAAAAATTACCATTTTGCCCCTTTGCCCCTAATTGGCGGAATTTCGCCAGCACTTCGTTACTCTTACAAATTTTCTTCCCGAAATTTCGCCAGAACTTCGACGCCATTTTTATTTTCGAAAATAAAGACTAAACTAGCCCTCCCATATGATATCCAATCATACTTGAAAATTTAAAGGCTATTCTAGCATTACAACCCCTACTCTTGAAAGAGCTATAAAAGCTTCAACTTTTCAGGTACTCGATCCCTACTAAGTTTTTTACCTCAGGCATTTTTCAATGCAATGAGGCCTAAAAAACAATAGTAGGAATCTCATTCCCTACTCACTAAAACTATCTAACAATTCTACTAACTACCGAACTAAAAACTAAAGACTAAGGACCGAAGGACTTACCTGTTGAAGACTTCTGCACAATTTTGCCCAGTATGGAATCTTCAAGGTTGTTCTTAACCATGGAAAATCCAACTTGAAATGGTGTATAATTCTTGTCCATGGGAGCTAATTGGACGAAATTCAGAGGTGATGTGGCTGCAAGGAGTGGTCCAAAAATGGTGACTTGGGCTGCTCCAAACCCTGTCCTAATAGAATTTCCGATCTGCACTGATTCGCGTGATTTCGAGAACTTTCAAAATTCTAGATTTACAACTTTGAAACCATTTCCTCACTTACTAGAAATGTCCAAGTTAACCTAAATTTTGATCCCATATAGGGCTCCAGCATCCAGCTTGAAGTTTTCGATAAACGTGTCCGAACGCGTCCTGTCAAACGTATTTCCGAATCATCAACTTCTTCGTAAAATTCATCGATTCCAAATATGTTCATATAAATTCAAACTCATTCCTAGATGTTGAGTTAGAATTTATTTCCTTCATATCCAAAAATGTGCCAATCAGCATTTTCCCTATTTATCGTCTTGTTAGAAAAAGCACAATCGAGCGTCTAATTAACTTCCGGTTAAAGGTCACGAAGGTAAAAACTCACCTGAGCAATATTTTACCCTGACTTTGGAATTCCTATTCCTAGATCTCTAGATAGGATCCGTTTCCTAATTTCTAAATTACTATTCACGTTTTTTTTGCTTTAATTAATTATAATATTAAAATAATACCACTTGCATATATTTATTTTTCATTTCATTTTCATTTTTTTTCTGCCCTTTTTTTTCGTTTTTATTTCCCTTTTTTTTGATTAATTACTTAATTAATTATTTAATTAATTAAATAATTATTTTTACATAATTTTTTTACAAAATTTTCCTATTGGTCCATTATTGCATTTAGGCTTAAAAATAATTTCCAACTCAACTATTTTTCTCAAAATTTCCAATTAATTAGTAAATATACTTTACTAATTTTCAACCATTTTCTACTAATTTTTGAGTTTTACATAATTATTTCTGAATTTCTTTGCTTAGCTTAAGTAATTAGTGATAATTGAATATTTTATACACTTATTTTTGTCTCTTGAATAATAATTTAGGACCCTTTAGCTAATAAATAATGGCTCTTATGTTTATTTGGGCCTTGGGCCTTTTATTGCATTTTAGCTATTTTTAATAATAAAATTCCAGTTTTGTGTTGCTTCACTATTTCTACCATAACTCTTGAACCAGACATCGGATTTGCCTCATTTTTGTCTCATATTTCAGATGATTCAGAGAGCTACAATTGTTATGAAGACATCAAGAGCAAATTCGGTCAAGAAGGAGGTCAATTTTGGAGCCAAAGTCGGATGTACAATTCTGGATTTATTTTGGACCCGAATTTTGTAATTTAAGTCCGGTTATATTTTATTTCTGTTTTGGGCTAAAACTATGAGAGCCCATTTCGTTTTAGGTTATTTTTAAGTATGGCAGCTGCCACAAACATATTCATTCACGTTTTTAACATTAGAGTGGATCAAAATACAAGTTTTCATTTTCTCTCATCATTCTTCATGTTCTTGCGCGTTCTTCGTGTTCTTCGTTCGTTCTTCGATTTTCCCAGCCATGATCGGCTAAACTCTTGTGATTAACCCAACGATGAGGATTCCATGATTCATCCAGAGAACTCGTGCCTAATCGGTAACTACTCGATTCTGTTTTCATCTTATCGGATTCGATTTAAAATAGTTCGAATATTAGATTTAATATTCGGTTTGGTTCATCCCAAGGACTTAGTTCGGACTAGGTTACTGATGTTCTTGTGCGATTGCACAGTGAGGCGCCACTGTCGGACAGATTCTAGGCGATCGTCTAGGCGAGGAATCTCGGATGAATGCGAGATTTCGATTCATCGGAACCAAACGTGGGTTAGTTGTATTTTCGTTCAATGATGGAGGTTTACGGAATCAATTCGTTGGGTTGATCATCTTTAATCTGTCTCTGTTTATTTGATTCTGTTTGACTCTGTTTATTGCACTTTGATTATGTTATTTCGTTTTGTTCTATTACATTAAACCAAACCCCCATTTTATCATTACATTTCACTATTGTTATTGAACAAGCCCATTGCAAATTCGTTGGGAAACGACCCGGGTTCCCTAATTACGCAAATTGTTTTCGAACTTGGTTTATTTTGGAATACACGGCAAAAATCTTTCCAAAAATGGCGCCGTTGCCGGGGAATTTGCATCGGTTTGATTAGTAACGGTATTGTAAATAGCTTAGTTTAGGTAGTTTAGGTGGTTCGGGTGGCGGACAGAAATTTTCTGACTCCGATAACTCAAACCAGGTCTTATTCACA
Source organism: Acacia pycnantha (assembly GCA_025563575.1). Taxonomy (NCBI): domain Eukaryota; kingdom Viridiplantae; phylum Streptophyta; class Magnoliopsida; order Fabales; family Fabaceae; genus Acacia; species Acacia pycnantha. The sequence continues at coordinate 8,709 of JAMWYP010000166.1, read as the reverse complement.
AGGAATTGGGTGTTTTAAGCAAAAGTCACTTCCTAGGAGGAAGTGAGGTCTCACTCATTTTCCCCAAATTCTAACGTTTAGACCACTTTTTCACTGTTTTAGGTTACGCTTTTTGATTTCCAACGGGACCATTTTTTTAGTATCTCGATTGAGTTGAAATTTGGTACAGGTGATAGAAAATGGTGAATCGTTAGACCCACATCGAAAATGTTCCATTTTCCATGTGGTATCCTCCGTTTCGCCAAATTCCATCGTTTAGGCCACTTTTTCAATTTTTGAAGTTTTTATTCCATTTTTGAGTCCCCAATAGTCTAGGAGTTGCCTGTCCAAGTCCCAAAAATTTTAAAAATCATTTGATCTTGTTTCGGACTTGTTTTGGTCAATTTCTAGCATAGGTTTTTGCTTTTGTGTGTTTTGTCTTTGTGTCTCTTAGTGTTTTTCTACTTTTCACCACCTCTTGTGGCATTTTCGTAATTCTGATTTTACGGTGGCATCTTTGTCATTACGAGTATTTGCCAATTCGCTTTGTGTACATGTTGCATGAGTACCGGGAATACTACTAATCCGAAAGATTTGTTGCCATTTGATCTGAAATAGAAAGAACAATTCTTCTTGCTAGAAGAGTTGTTAGGCTAAGTCATAAGATTAATACCAAGCTGGATACTCAATTAGAGTCGATTACGGCCATTCGATTGTGTCCATTACGTTGATCTTTCGATTGTGCTTCGATAGTATTTCGATAGTCTTGTTGTGTTCATGATTCTAGTAGCAACTTTGCTCGCTCGGACATTATGGCGGGAGAGCGGGAAAATCATCATACTTTGAAGGAATTGGGTGCACTGATGTTAATTATCAACCCTTGTGCATCCAATATCCTAACCTTCTTTGCTAACTTTGAGTGAAATCTGGTCTAATACACTTGTTGCCTAAGTTTCATGGTCTTGCGGTGAGTGCCCCATTAAGCATTTGAAGGAATTCCATGTAGTATGCGGCACTATGAAACCTCATGCCATTGATGAAGATCATATCAAGTTGAGAGCTTTTCCTTTCTCATTGGAAGGTGGAGCCAAGGATTGGTTGTTGTACCTTGACCCTCATCTATTGGGAGCTGGGTGATATTCGAGAGGTTATTCCTAGAGAAATATTTCCCTTCCTCAAGAGCAAGCTGCAATCAAGAAGGAAATTGGCAACATTAAACAAGTCATTTGGGAGACTATGTATGAGTATTGGGAGAGGTTCAAAGGTTATGTGCAAGCTGTCCACACCATCGGATATCGAAAAGACTTGATCAACTCTTTCTATGATGGTCTATCACCGGTAGACAAAGGGTTGGTGGATGCTTCTAGCGGTGGGGCTATGAGTAACAAGACACTGAAGAAGCCGAGACTTGATATCCATTATGGCGAGATAACTCTCGGCGGTTTGGCACCGGGGCCAATAGTACTCCTGTTTACCATATTCAAGCTCCGAGTCCGGCATGATTCTCGAGAGATTAGAGACTAGACTTGATGATCGACCTCCCTTGTGAGGCGGTTAGCGGTGACACGAGCAGTGCAGTCTTCCCCTCCTCGGCATGGGTACTCTTGTGGGTTTTGTTCGACCCTTATCATTCTCTGACTCTTGCCCTACCTTGCATGATCCTACTTACCAAGATCGGTCGGTAGGCTGCGGTGGGTGTTTTCCGGGAAGGCCACAATACCAACGAGAATAATGCCTTCTCCAACACTTATAATCTGGTTGGAGAAATCACCCCAACTTTATTTGGAACCAAAATCGGAACAGGCAACCAATACCAAAATCGAGTAACCGGTATCGGCGAGTGCAGGAACTACCGGCGAGGCCGTACGGACCACGAGACTTTCCAACAACGATCTGCACCCCTTTACCCTTGCAAGCACCACCTCCTCGACCGGCCATATGTCCACCTCCACGGGCGGCGCAACGACGAGCTAGTAGTAGTGGTGGTTCCTCACTTGAAGAAATGATGAAGCAATTTGTCACGGCCAATATGCGGTTCCAACGACAAGCGATACTTCCATTCGAGTTTGCAAACACAGTTGGGCAATTGGCAACATCATTGAACCGGCTTCAACCTCGGGGATCCAATTCCCTTCCCTCACAAACAATTCCCAATCCTAAGGGAAATGTGAGTGCTATATCACTACGATGCGGCAAGCAATTGGAGGAACCTAAGCAAGGCTGCGAGATGTGACTTCCACATCGAAAACGAGTCGGGAAATGTGAAGATTGACTCACGAAAAGAAAAAGCGGTGCGGCAAGGTGAAGAGGAAGACATTCCTATTCCTCTTCCCTTCCCTCGAGAAGCGATTCGGTCAAGAAGTTGGCGAGATAAAGCACAAGAGAAGGATATACTTGAGACATTCGAAGAGTAGAGATCAACATTCCTCTCTTAGATGCGGTCAAACAAATTCCTAAATATGCCAAGTTTACGAAGGAGTTGTGCACCAACAAGAGCGGCGAAGGGAATGAGCGAGTGAGCTTGAACCGAGAATGTCTCGGCACTCATCCGGCCTACCATGCCTCGTAAATGCAAAGATCCGGGGACATTTTCTATCCCTTGCCTTATTGGTAACTATAGATTTGATGATTGCATGCTAGATTTAGGTGCTTCTATTAATGTCATGCACATCTCTGTTTATAGATCTCTTGGTCTTGGTCCCTTGCGTCCAAGCGGTGTCATTGTTCGGTTAGCTAATAGGAGTAATGCCCATCCTTGGTTTAGTTGAAGATGTATTAGTCAAAGTTAATGAATTGATATTCCTGCTGATTTTTACATCTTGGATATGGAGGGTGAGTCTCCTAGTAGTAGGTCACCAATCATTCTAGGGAGACCTTTCATGAAAACAGCTAGGACTAAGATAGATGTGCATTACGGTACTCTTTCCATGGAGTTTGGTGATATATCGTGAATTTCAATATCTTTGATGCCATGAAATATCCTAGGGAAGAGCATTACATTTTACGTATTGATGTGATTGATGATCTTTGTGGATGATGTTCTTAATGGTTGGTGTCTGATTATCCTTATTTTTCATCGAGTGATACCCCCATTTGTGCATGCGATGATAATGAATGGTGCTCTGTTTGCACTAATTTGGTTAAGGCTGCATTGTTTGGTGATTCGATTTGCTTGATGATGATGATTCTACATTACTTGTAGACTCGATATTGATTACGATTTTGATGAGCTTCATTCGATTTTGATGAGCTGAATTCGATGTTAACCTTGAAATTTGTATAGACACGGTCCTTACGCTTGTGCTTCTTTGAATATGGTTTCGGTATTCCCGGTGTGATGACATCGAGTTGTTGCAACAACCACCCAAGCTTCTCCCTCCATTGAGCAACCGCCCAAACTAGAGTTGAAATCCCTTCCGGACCATCGAAGTATGCATTTACGGAGGAGAATGAGCGGTTGCCGAGTCATTGTGGCAAATAATCTCACGCTGATCAAGAAGAGAAGGCTGCTAAGCTTATTGAGGGTGAACAAGAAAGCTATTGGGTGGACATTGGTGACATAGTTGGCATTAGCCCTTCTATGTGCATGCACGGATTACATTGGAAGAGGACTCTAAGCGGTGAGGCAACCCCGAGACGCCTTAATCCTCTTATCCTTGATGTGGTGAAGAAGGAAGTCACTAAGCACGCAGGCGGCATCATCTATCCTATTTCGATAGCCGGTGGGTTAGCCCGATCCAGGTGGTTCCCAAGAAATCCGGAGTCTTGTAGTAGCCAATCAAAAGAATGAGCTCATTCCTACTCGAGTTCGAGAATAGTTGGAGAGTTTGCATTGACTATAGGAGACTCAACCAAGCCACTCGCAAGGATCATTACCCTCTACCTTTCATTGATCGGATGTTAGAGCGATTGGTGGTAAGTCTCATTCTTGCTTCTTGGATGGCTACTCTGGATACTTCCGGATCCATATTGCTCTGAGGATCGGGAGAAGACGACCTTCACATGCCCCTTTGGGACATATGCTTACCGGAGGATGCCTTTTGGCCTCTGCAATGCACTGGCACCTTTCGGCGTTGTATGGTGAGTATTTTCTACGAGTTCCTAGAGGATTGCATGGAGGTTTTCATGGATGATTTCACTTTGTATATGGGTCGATTTTGATGCATGCTTAGCTAATTTGTCTAGAGTCTTGCATAGGTGTATTGAATCTAATCTTGTCTTTGAATTATGAGAAGTGTCACTTTATGGTTGAGTCGGGCATAGTCTTGGGACACATAGTGTCTAGGAAAGGGATTGAGGTAGACCACTGCTAAGATTGATGTTATTCTTGCTTTGCCTTACCCAGCACGTGCGGGAGGTTCGCTCTTTTCTTGGTCATGGAGGTTTCTATCGACGTTTCATTCGAGATTTCAGCAAGGCTGCTCAACCCTTGTCCAACCTTACGCATAAGGACACGACTTTGTCTTTGATGATGCGTGCAAGGCGGCCTTCGATCACTTGAAGCGTTGCCTTACTACGGCCCAGTGATCCGGCCCACGATTGGCACCTTCCCTTTGAGTTGATGTGCGATGCTTCCAACTATGCGGTTGGTGCTATCTTAGCACAACGGGTTGATAGAGCCTCCCATGTCATTGCATATGCTTCAAAGACCTTGGATTACGCTCGATCTAATTACACCACTGCGAAAAGGAGTTGTTGGCTATTGTATTTGCCTTCGATAAGTTTAGGTCATATCGCTAGCTAGTAGAGTCATTGTTTTCTCGACCATGCGGCTTTAAAGTTTCTTTTGAAAAGGCGGATGCTAAGCCACGACTCATCCGGTGGATGTTGTTGCTCAAGAGTTTGATGTGGAGATTCGAGATAGAAGTGGAGCACAAAGCGGGTAGGCGACCACTTGAGTCGTATCACTCATTCTCCCTCTCACCCCTCTTCTATTCGGGATGATTTCCACGATGAGCGGCTTCTACAGTGCAAGTTAAGACCCATGGTATCTTGATTTAGTTAACTACTTGGTAGCTGGTGTTTTCTGTAGAATCCACTAGGGCCCAAACCCTTAAATTGAAAAGTGAGTCTAAATATTATGTTTGGGATGACCCTTATACGTGGAAATTTTGTAGTGACCAAGTAGTTAGGAGATGTGTGCTGATTGTGAGTTTCAATCTATATTGCATTTTGCTCATGCTTCCACCTGTGGTGGTCACTTTGGACCCCAAAGAACTGCTAGGAAGGTGTTAGAATGTGGTTTGTTTTGGCCTTCCTGTTTCATGATGCCCATTTGTTTTGCAAGTCATGTGATAAGCGTCGGAGGGCGGGGAGTATTTCCGTAGGCATGAGATGCCCCAAAACCCTATATTGTTTTGTGAGATCTTTGATGTTTGGGGTATTGATTTCATGGGTCCATTTCTGCTTCATATGGTTACACTTACATCTTCTTTGTTTGTTGATTATGTTTGAAATGGGTTGAGGCGAAAGCCACCGGACAAATGATTCTTACGTGGTGGTGGATTTTGTTAGGTCTAACATTTTCTGCGGGTTTGGCATTCCTAGAGCTATTATCGGTGATCGGGGTTCCCATTTTTGCAATCGAAGCATGGGTGCCTTGCTACGCAAGTATGGAGTGCTTCACAAGGTTTCCACGACATACCATCCTCGGACCAATGGTCAAGTGAAGTCTCAAATAGAGAGATTAAGCAAATCCTTGAGAAGGCTGTCAACTCTACCGGAAAGATTGGAGTAAGCGACTAGATGATGCTTTGTGGGCATATCGCACCGCCTACAAGACTCCGATTGGGATGTCTCCTATCGGATTGTCTTTGGTAAGGCATGTCATCTTAGGTTGAGTTGGAGCATCAAGCCTATTGGGCTATTAAGCAATGCAACATGGATTTGGCTAAGTCAGGGATGGAGAGGAAGGCTGCAGTTGCAAGAGTTAGATGAGCTTAGATTGGATGCCTATGAAAGCTCACGGTTGTATAAGGAAAAGACTAAGGCATTCCATGATAAGCATATTACGAGGAAAGAATTTTACGTGGGCGAGAAAGTTCTTCTATTTAATTCCGTCTGAAGTTTATGCACAGTAGCTTCGATCTAGATGGGATGGCCCTTTTGTGATCACTAACATATTTCCATTTGGTCTTTGTTGAGCTATGTGATCCACCCACGGGACGGACTTTTAAGGTCAATGGGCATCGCCTCAAGCCATTTCATGAGGGATCCCACGGCGGCTGAGGAAGCGAGAGATTCTCCTCATTGATGCCACTTATCCTCCATAAACCCTTGGGGAGTATTCTTCTTTCTTCTCCCTCCCTCTCTTTTATTTGTTTTCCTTTTCTACTTTGCTTTTTGAAAATAAATACATTCTTTCTTTCTAATGATTGCTACATATTATGAACTAGGACATTTTGGTTTTAATGGATCATTCTGTTTGAGTCGGAACTCTTGACTCTTCGATTACAAGTCTTGGTAGTTGATTTGATGTTGTTGATTACCTAAGTTGGTATTGACCTTGTGAGGTTTTGGGCTGCATGAATGGAATTCATCTTTTGCCATTCTTTCTTTCATGTGTGCATCTCTCATGATTTGTGTTCTCTAGAACTTGCTCCTTTTCTTTTTGAAACTACATTTTCACTTACGTGCATAAGTATGATGGAAGCTTGTTTTCTTTCTTTTATTCTCCTCACTTTGGCCAAATAGCTTTCCCTTACATTATGATTCCTTTGCTAGCCCCTTTGTGCCTTTTGACCCATTCTTTTCTAAGCCACATTACAAGCCTAAGCGTAAAACCATTTTATTCCGCACCTTGAAGATTTATTGAGCATTGGTTTCAACTTGTTTTGTGTTTAAGTGTGGGGGTTGCTCGGGAGTGCAACGGTTTAAGTGTGGGGGATATTTGATTTTGACATTGTAATTACGTATACAATGAAAGGAAAGAAAGAAAAGTAAAAAAAAAAAAAAAAAAAAAAAAAAAAAAAAAAAAAAAAGAAAAAAAGAAAAGAAAAAAAAAAAAAAAAAAAAAAGAAAAAAGAAAAGAAAAGAAAAGAAAATACGTAGAAAGGAATGTATATATGAGTAGAATAAAAGTTTCATACATAGAGAATGATTGTGTTAATCAGTGCTCTTCCTTTTGATTTCTTTGGTGCTTAGCCTCTTATTCCATACTATTACCTACCTTCACCCTAGCCCCGTTACAACCTTTAATTACAAGCTCTCTTGATTTGTGCATGTATGTGTTATGAGTAGTGGAGACGTAGAAGTTGAGCAAGCTTATGGTAGAACAAATTTCTTGAGTAGAATTTGAGCGATACACTTATTTACCTTAAACACTTGAGAGGCGATTGATTGAGCGCATCATTTGAGAGATCATCTTTTGTGATTAGCATCATTGATTGACACTACCATGAATTGTAATTTGAGATGAAGGGGTTTTGGTCTTGAATGATTGGTCTTTTGAAGCTTTGTGTCCCTTGATTCAATTTTTGCATTGTTAGCAATTATTAGTAAAGAAGAGTTTTCCCTTAGGTCTTTCTCTTTGAATTTTGCTCGGGAGTGCAAAAAGATAAGTGTGGGGAATTTGATAATTGAATATTTTATACACTTATTTTTGTCTCTTGAATAATAATTTAGGACCCTTTAGCTAATAAATAATGGCTCTTATGTTTATTTGGGCCTTGGGCCTTTTATTGCATTTTAGCTATTTTTAATAATAAAATTCCAGTTTTGTGTTGCTTCACTATTTCTACCATAACTCTTGAACCAGACATCGGATTTGCCTCATTTTTGTCTCATATTTCAGATGATTCAGAGAGCTACAATTGTTATGAAGACATCAAGAGCAAATTCGGTCAAGAAGGAGGTCAATTTTGGAGCCAAAGTCGGATGTACAATTCTGGATTTATTTTGGACCCGAATTTTGTAATTTAAGTCCGGTTATATTTTATTTCTGTTTTGGGCTAAAACTATGAGAGCCCATTTCGTTTTAGGTTATTTTTAAGTATGGCAGCTGCCACAAACATATTCATTCACGTTTTTAACATTAGAGTGGATCAAAATACAAGTTTTCATTTTCTCTCATCATTCTTCATGTTCTTGCGCGTTCTTCGTGTTCTTCGTTCGTTCTTCGATTTTCCCAGCCATGATCGGCTAAACTCTTGTGATTAACCCAACGATGAGGATTCCATGATTCATCCAGAGAACTCGTGCCTAATCGGTAACTACTCGATTCTGTTTTCATCTTATCGGATTCGATTTACGGAAATAGTTCGAATATTAGATTTAATATTCGGTTTGGTTCATCCCAAGGACTTAGTTCGGACTAGGTTACGATGTTGCTGTGCGATTGCACGGTGAGGCATGCTTGTCCGGACAGATTCTAGGCGATCGTCTAGGCGAGGAATCTCGGATGAATGCGAGATTTCGATTCATCGGAACCAAACGTGGGTTAGTTGTATTTTCGTTCAATGATGGAGGTTTACGGAATCAATTCGTTGGGTTGATCATCTTTAATCTGTCTCTGTTTATTTGATTACTGTTTGACTCTGTTTATTGCACTTTGATTATGTTATTTCGTTTTGTTCTATTACATTAAACCAAACCCCCATTTTATCATTACTGTTTCACTATTGTTATTGAACAAGCCCATTGCAAATTCGTTGGGAAACGACCCGGGTTCCCTAATTACGCAAATTGTTTTCGAACTTGGTTTATTTTGGAAGACACGGCAAAAATCTTTCC